>JAPWIX010000013.1:2400000-3000000 GCA_028751805.1 Podosphaera xanthii | reverse complement strand
TGATACAATTAGCATTCAAATCAATTCAAACAAACTAATTACAAGATCTGCTGAAATCATATGTGTTAAATTCCCACTTATGAGTAACTTTGGTTGAGTCGGATGATGCAGTTGTTACGGACGAGAGGAGTGGATTTGACTGAGTGCAATTATAAGGAACGAGATATGATAGCAGATATATTTGATAATTGTCAATCAAGATAATTAGCTAAGATGTTGCACCAAATTTTGTCCGTACGCAACACAACTTATTTATACATAGATCTGGGGACTCGTATTATTGAAAGCCCAAATTCCCGGCTTCCTTCTGGGAAGAATTCCGTAACCCAAAAGCAAATACAACAGAACTCCAAAAACCCCAACAACGCTCAGACAATCTTAAAAGGTCGAATAATATAATATAATGATTTAACAAAACAAAACATAACAAAACATATGAACAACCTGACAATGCTTGTCCTAAAATCTTTTATGAACAAAAGGAAATTACACAGTGCTGATAGGGACTGTGACATTGTACTTGATGTAGATCCTCCCAGAGTTTCTCCATCCAGGCCGCTTATTAAGATCCTTCGTTAGCAGCAATTATTTCTACTTTCATACTGCTTAGCGCAGTGTGTTAAAAGTTACCTTTACTAATATTGTTTACCCGCCACTTGTTAAAAGTTACGATGGCGAAACATGCAATGCAGTTAAGCATCAAGGCATTGACCAGATGAATAAGATCATGCCGGAGCATTATGCTTCAGGCATGTAATGCGCAGGTCTGATATGCCTAGAAAATATATGGATAAAATTATGTACATTACCTGACGATAAGAGGATGAGTTTTCCCTTTGTAATCTAGATTGTCTATGATCTGCGTGAGATTGGAAGCTGATTCAAAAGCCTATCTTAATTAAACATATTCTCCTTACACTCATCTATTCATTCGTGTATCCAAATTATAAATTATTCAGTCTGTTGATAATATCTTGCTCAATAACCAATATAATATTCATCACAGTGCTCCTTTGACGTTGCGAAGTCTAAGAAATTACTCCGCCATTGTAGACCACAGCATATCCTTGGAAGGATTTTCTATTGTCCTAGGTTCCCCAGGTAGCATCAGTGTATATATCAAATTCGTTACATTCGGCATTGATTCTGTAAACATAATTTTGAGAAGGTGAGTGGGTGATTCCGTGGGAAGAAGTCTGCTGTATATATCTTAAAAGGTGTTTAGCGTGGCTCAAGAATGATATCTGTGGTTTCGCCATGAATTGTGCTAATTGGCCAACTGCGTAAGAGATGTCGGCCGAGTACCATTGGAAAGGTAAATTGTAGAACCAACAATTTGCCAATAAAGGGCCGCGCAGTCTGCGTCAAGTAAATTATCGTCTTCTTTTTCTTTGAGGACAATTCCAGTAACTAGCAGTGTTGTAACTCCATTGCAATTCTTTATTCTGAGACGTTCCAACAACTTCCTGGCGTAGAACTCCTGATCAATAAATATACTGCGATTTTCTCTATTTCTCTTTACCTGGAATCCTACAAATTTTTCCACTGGACCTAAGTTCTTACACTTCCACTTGTTTGTAATCTTTAATTTAATTTCCTCAATAAGCGATCGAGGACCAGAGAGAAGCATATTGTCAACAAACAGGAGTGTAAAAACTCTTTGTGCTTTCTCCCCCATTGGTGGTGATATGAAAAGATTAGGATCTGCTTCTCCTTGCCTAAAGCCTATTTCATTAAAAAATTGCTTAACTTCAAGAAACCATTCTCTTGGTGACTGTTTAAGTCCATATAGCGCTTTCTTAAGTTTTAGATAGAATTTATTTTCAATACCTTTGATCTATGGTACTAGAAGATGAAAGTACTCAGGGATCTTTATAAAGTTAGGTTCGTTAAGTGTAGGATTGATAAATGCCATGTCGACATCAAGATACTCTAGTTCTAGATTGTGTACCACTGAGTAGGACAGCACCGCTCTAAGGGTAGCGTATTGAATAACTGTTGCAAATGTTTCAAAATAGTCAATTCCATGTTGCTGTTCATATCCTTTACCTACAATTATTGCTTTTCTTCGAGCTATCAAGACGTTGGCATTAAACTTATTTTTAACACCCATTGAGAGGAAATTAGCTTTCGGTTTGAAGTAAGCGCTAATCACATCCAGCTAGCGCAAAGGAAATTAGGCCGCCGATCATCATGTCTAGGGATAGAATATTCTGGAATTGTGTACATGTTACTGGATTGCCATTGCTATTAAGTTGTCTAGAATTATTTAGAAACTAGAACTGATGTTCATAAGTAAGCCTGTATCCGTAGAGAAGATAGCTAAGCCATCATACTTTCCTAAGTTATCCTCGATCAATCAAATCGATTATATTGAAGCCCTCAAGTGTAAAAGTTGTTTATATCCCCAAACTTCAACAGGTTATAAGCTTGGTAGCCTTCTTTCTGTCACGGATTGCATATAAAAGCAAAGAGCATCTGTATATAGAATGGTAAGTTTATATTTTAACTATGAAGAAAGAATCTCCTCTGGGAAACTATACAGGTATAAATAAACATATGTACATAGTCTACAGACATCCGATGTAATTTCCTAGCTCATGGGTTCCTCCATCATTCGTTGATAGCATAATCCAATAACTTGTTTTTGCTAGAGGAAACAAGAAACAAGTCCTGTTTCATCAAGTCCTCATGAGTAACTTCAACAATGCTTGTTGGTCGGTAAATTTGTGCATCCTTAACTTGTTATTGCGTTGGATAAGCAAGGTCGCCTATGTCTGTTCGCATAGGCTACAGGATCTTACGGCTTACCAGCCGTCACACTTTCGAAGATATTGATTGATTTCATTTTCATCAGACGCGTTTGATCATCAACTATGTCCTCTCCACCTAAAACTGAAACCAAATACAAAATCCCCAATCCATCCTCTTTTAATTTCATGGGTAATACGCCTAATCAGTTGGATAATTACCCCATTTTAACCGGTAGTGAAGACTACCATGACTGGGCTGGAACATGGGAAATTGGTTTCAACATGATGGGCCTCAAAGAAGTTCTAACCGGGGAAGTTTGCTGACCAGAAAAATCTACTCCGGATTGGGAAGGATGGAATAGCGCAAATAAATTACAGTTGTCCCTCTAACTTGATGGTGGGTTCCAGTATAAGTGTTGAAAATATTCATTGAAATTCAACCATTTACATTTACAATACTTACCCCTGCACGCAAAATGACCTGTAAGTGTAAGTGTTGCAAATATAAAAGTGTAAGTGTTGCAAATATAAAAGTGCAACTTACAATGAATATTTTCAACACTTATACTGGAACCCACTATTGAGTTAGAGAGGGACGACTGTAGAACATTCAAATATAAGTTGTTACAAAAATAACTAGTGGCCACTTATCCCATAACGGCCTGGCGATGTAGATCATTAGTGTCAAGGGAGTTGTGATGTCATCTGTAAGTGCTAGGATCTGACAACATATCATGTCTATAATACATTATTGTGCTACGTTGTTTGAAACTGCGCACATAAAAGGATGGCATGCAAAGTTTGCAGAGAGATATGGTGAGACTTCCACATACTCCTGACTGGTAATCAATCAGTCCCTCTCACCCGCTCCTCCTTTCTGTATCAGAGCCTCCGATCAAAAAGAGTACAAAAAAAGATGTATGGGTAAAGTAGAAGTAAAATCAATACTTATGCCTCAGCGAGGACAGATTTGCTCAAAATATTGGGAGTGGTCTAGCTATTTATTCAAAATAAAAGCTCCTTCCGAGGTTCCGAGAAGTTTAGGAATGAGCAAATTGATAGGCCCTTCAGGGTGTCCATAGCGTTGTCTCATAATCCAGCAATAAAGAAAGTGCATCGGGGTTTTTGCAGACCCACAGTGTAATGGGCTATGCCCGATTGACTGTGGCTGGGCTAATTTACTTGGCCCATCTGAGTCATGTTATGTGGCAAATTGGTATTGTATGGCCTATGTTATGCATGTGCATGGTCATGCATAAATAGTGCGACCAACATAATTAGCAATATACAGAGGATCCTTGCTATCACAACTAGAACTCTTGAGAAGGTTCTAGAAGAGCATGCTGGTTGATTCTATGTTAAGCAGCCTTAGTGAGTAAGAGGAAGGAGTGGAACCTTCTAGATATTAGAGGGTTCTAATAAATAGCGGCGCTTGCAGCAACGTAGTCTCTTGTCCTCATATATTCAATATAAACTTATTTTATGGTATTGCTTTCATGCAGTGACTGTTTGCCTTAAACCTTAACACACAGCGGCAGTAATTGTTAGCGGGTTCATGTTTGAAACAAGTGTGATAAGTAGCAAAATCCCGGCGGCCAGTTCTTACAGCAATTACTTGCCCCAAAGCTTTTCTTCTCAACAAAAGCTATTTTGGGAATGGAGGCGCAGTGTTGATTCCGAGGCTGAAATAGGTCTGGGGCATGTGATTGTGTCAGGAATGCCTCTGTTGTATAATATATATATATAGAGATAGCCTTTGATTAGTGTTCTATGATTTCTGGCCTGATCTTTTGGCCAAGTGGTAATGCATCTAACTTGTGCATTGTGTAGAACAGCATTCATAGCCTGCCATCACAGCTCATGTCTTGTTTTGTTCTTGTCTGCTGTCTACATTCCGCTCATGACACATCATTCCACCACTTGTCTCTGACTTGGTCACTCTGAGTTGATATCCGTTTGCTGAGTGATGCTGATGAGAATTTTAGTTGACTGTTTTGAAAGGGCAACGCAGCCTCTCTCTTGGCCCCTACGTTGGCAAGGTTGTTTCCTTTGATTCCGGCTTTACTAGGGACCCACCGAATATTTATATTCCCCTCGCGCATATGCGGGAGCCTTGAGCGGGATTTCCATTGTTTGAAAACTTCCAGAGCATCCAGAAAAATATATTGTGATAAGATGCTGTTTGTCTTGGTAAAGAGTCTTCTCGCTACCTGTCAATAGAGGAGCTGATAGAGGTGTCAACGGTGATTCCGGAACAAGAGGAGGAGAAGCCGAAAGATGAGGGACCAACAGAGGAAGAGAACCCAAAGAAGAAGAATCCGACAGAGGGGCAGAGGAAAAAGGAACCAAGCGAGGAAAAAGAATTGCTAGAGCCAGAGTTGCAAGCATGGACACCAATGCGGCAGCGTAAATTTCTGCCACGCGAAGAGCATCAGCCCGTATGGCGCATTGCAGGACCCCAGGAGAATTGAGGTAGGCCTCACTCCATAGTTCTGGAGGTAACATGAGGTATTCTCTGAAAATAATATTATATAAATTTGTTTTTTTTATAAGACGCTGTGTAATGTCAGGACCAGTCTATGGGTGCAAGACTGGTCGAGGCGGGAGAGGGCATGTCATAAGCAGTATGTAGACAGCGTGGGGAGAGAGAGAGGGGTCAAGAGGTGGGTGTCAGGCTAAAGGTTGCCATTCTAAATGATACACGGGATAGATGCATCACCACTCGGCTAAAAGGCCAGACCAGAATCATAGAACACTATGCCCTGGCAATCTCCATATATATATTATACAGTAGAGGCTTTCCTGACAGGGCAGAAGACGAGACAAGAGCGTAGAAGATCGTAAGGTGACGAGAGTCACTGAGGGAGCAGGGCGAGAAGTGACGACAGTCACTGAAGGAGGGAACAAGGGGGCGTTATTACATTTAATGGTTGTGAAGGGGCGAAGCACCAAAACAATGAATAAGAAAAGTATGATGGCCAGATACTGTCTATTTTCTAATCGACTTTCGAAAGTAAGTTTAGTAGAGGGACTGCCCATATATCTATCTCTGTTCCTCCCTCCTACTACATGTTTGTCATGCCGAAGATACAACTACAAAACTATCTGTGTATTACATGTAGTAATTATGACTCTCTGTTTGAGTATGAAGGCCGGAGAGTTTCATCCAAGGCCGAACCTAGTACAATGTTTCCAACGTTTCGGTTATCCCCTAAACACGCGAAAGGCGCAGCCTGTAACAATCGTCTACAGAAAAGCAGAAAACAAAGTGTGAAGATCTCCCAGTAATCACAATCCTACAATTAAATACATAAATATTAGGTAAGCGGGGCTTGATAGTATTGCCTCAGGCATTAAGTTCTCAGAATCCTTACGCTACCTCATCATTGTCAATGAACAGCCAAATATTATTGGCAAAGCGGGCCAATGGTAGAGAAATTGCAGCTTGGATTTCCTTTAGGGCTGCTTGGGCCTGCGCATCATGAATCTCTTTCCCTTTGCCTAGTGGGAAGGCGAATGTTTTAACTTGAATTCAGAATTGGAATATGACATAGCCACCTCCAGCCTGGTCGTCGGGTAATTTAGAGCTATCTGAATAGACTACTATATCAGCAGGTGGAATCTTTCTGAAAAATCCCCCCAAGCAATGCGCTCTGTGTTCGGGTATAGTTGATAGGCCGTTAATTCGCCTCAAAGAGTCTTGTAGAGGTTCTTGAAGCTCCCAAGGGGCAGAAATGAGAGGGTCATATTGATCTGATGCTGAGATACTGCTTTGAGAGCTTGAAAATCTTGAAAAAACGGGTTAAGTAAGTGACTTCTGCGCTCTTGGGAATAGGGGGTGTCGAGAGTGTAACTTGCGAACACGGAAAGCAGCTTTTCTTGGTATGTTATCAAGCGCGACCACAGCTGGTGGTAGACTAGCCTCCCGAAGGAGTACAGGAGACGGCGTGGTAGGAAAAACAGGTAAAATCGCCCTTGCTGTAGCTGCATGGACCCTATCCAGCATATAAAGGTGATGCCCAGCTCTAGTAGTAATGGTCTTATCGCCATTTGTTTTTTTTATTCCTGACCACTTCGTCACCGCACCAAAGTATGCTATAGGAAAGACGCATGCCATTACCGCATTTCTAGCAAGTTGAGGTGACACGCCGCGAAGAGTATTGCCGAGATAGCGGAGAGCCATCGCAACCCTGAGAGCCTTTGATGTTTAAATTTTCACATGATTTTGGAATTTGAGCTTCCTGTCGAAGTGTATTCCAAGCAATTTGATGTAAGGCCGCACATTTTTCTCGGCGGTAGTAAAGTTGCTAGCGAGAGCCCGTAGGCTCCGATCTTTATCCCTGTGTTTTCTCGAGAAATGGATTAACCCTGATTTTGACAGGTCAAATTTTATCCCCTCTTGAACACTCTAGGATGGGGCTTGATTGATTGCTGAGCTAATCTTCTGCGAGTTGACTTCGAGTGTTGGGGATATCTCCGGAATCACTATATCATCGGCATATCCAAAAGACTTTTGAGGACCTTCTAACTTAAAAAGTGGCAAAATGTAAAGCATAAAAAGCATTGGAGACACCGGAGAACCTTGTGGGAGTCCACAATCAATTGCTCTTGGTGCTCTTGTCTCTCCATTGATGCGAATGCAGACTTTGCGTTTAGTGGCAAAGGATCCGATCCAGTTACAGAGATTTCCAGGCCAGCCTTGTTAGCATAAACATGTTACAGTCTACCAAGAAGAACAGTGTCGAAAGCTCCTTTAATATCAAGAGTAGCAACTGTGGGGGTCAGGCCTTTATTTAATGCAGTTTCGATATCATGGGTTAGGCAAGTCATTAGATCTACAGACAAGCGAAGCGGTACCGCGCCAAATTATCGACTGGTAAGCACCTTGTGTTTAATGGCGACCCACGCCATTTGCTTAGCAGCCACTCTTTCAATACACTTACCTAATATGGAGAGGAGAGCAATTGGTCTATACGATCTTGGAGAAGTCATATCTGCTTTATTTGGTTTTCCAATTATTGCTAAAATCGCGCTACGAAAACATTTAGGGTGGTGGCCGACATCAATACATGTCTAAAAGAAGTCTAATACTAGGGCTGAAATCTGTGGCCATGCCAGACAAGGAACTGTAGTAGGTGTTTCATCTTTTCCAGCAGTTGTGTTCCCAGCTGCAAGAATGGCGTTCGAAACTTCATAGATAATTGGCAGAGGGAAAGGAAGCATAGCTCTCGCTACTGTCGGAGTTGTTAAGGATATGTCAGCTACTTCAGACTGATCACAGTGGAGATTATTTATTAAGACTTCTCTTTTATCTTCGAGGCTTTGAGCAGGCGGAGCGTCTGGGAAGAGAGGGTCAATAAGTGGGGGCTAACGGAAATTTCCCTTGGACTTATGCCATCTGGTTATATCAAATGCGTCTTTAGCGTTGCCGGCTTCATCCAGCTTTTTGTGAAAGAAGGAGGCCTTGGCTTATTTTACAGCTTTTTGGAATGCTTTTTTCTCTTCATTTGAAGGATTCGAGGAGCGAGCGGCCTCCCGATATCGTTTTCTTGCTTACTTACAGCTTTGATTCCACCATGGCTGGCCTCTGTTGTGCTGTAAGGATCTTTTAGCTGATCCAGCAGATGAGTTGTGCAATATTTGAATTAGGTCCTCAGCTCTCTTGTCAAGACTCGGTGGAGATGCGTCAGAGTGGAAAGGAATTCTGTTCAGTTGAGATTGAAGGAATGAATAGAAAGTCGCTGTATCGTCTGTTGTAAAACGAAGTCGAGAATGAGTGAAAGAATTTTGTATTTTATAGGAGAAAGCAATGAGTAATGGATAGTGATCTGAAGTTACATCTAAGTCCCGTTGGACTGATGCAGCGATCCCAGCTCTAATTAGTGGGGCGGAAGCAAAGGCAAGATCTAAGACATTCCCACAGTTGTGGGTTGGTTTGTCTATTTCAGCTATAAATGAGATACTTTTGGGCTCTAGCCAGGAAATAAGAGATTCTGATTGAGTAGAAAGAGAGGAACAATGGGAAGGGTACCAAAGCGGATGATGAAGGTTGAAATCCCCTGCAAGAATTATATTTTGTTGGAAATGATTTTGTTACAGGTCTGGAGCCAGTGTGGTACAAGGCTGATGCCTGAGTTATCATAAGGTGGGTGGGACTTGTAGGCTTTGCGCTAATCCTCGTTTACGCTGGTGTGGCAAGGAAAGAGCCACTGAAAGAGTAACTCCTTCATCAACTTACAGACCATCATTAAATGGCATCTAGGATGGGAAGGCGTTAGACTGCAAAGGGGATCTGGTTCGAAGGGAAATATGTACATAAGGAATAGGGCAGGTGTCTTCGATCCTCAGATTTATTATACTCTTGATTTAATTGAACGATTAATTTTCTAATCTGATTCATCTTACGTTTCCTCACAGATTTTCTAGAATGGAACCAAGGAAAGATATCCCAGCGCCTGAAATTATAGCTCCAGGAGGAGCATTGTAGACATTTACAGCTTGTGTAGGCGGGAGACTAGGGCCTTTGATGGTCAGGATGAGGACATCCTCGGCCCCTTGCTCTGTCTGGTGATAGGGACGCTCTTGAACGAAAGACAGTGTGTTTCTAATTCGTGAATATGTTAAAACTCTAGGTCTAGTAGACCAATCATCGATAGGCGTGAGATATTCAAAAGATGGGTGTTTTCATGTGATTCTCCTTGAGATATCTTTGAAGACGTATGGCTCTTGTATCAGCGAGATATCTACGTTTGTTTGAAAAGCATTTGAAAGAGCAATTTGTTGCGCAGATGAGTTGCGCCCTACGTTAACTGAAAGTATTCTAAGAGAAGTGGTCTCAGTAGTCACTAGTTTGTTTCTATTGAGCTACTCTGTTGGCGGTCTAAGGCAAGAGGTGCGAATTTTCCACCGGGTATTATAGATGTTTCCTTGAAGAGGGTTTGAGATGTAGGCGTGGTCTTGGGAAGTGCTAGCTTTTCAACGTTAATCGCAGATGAGCCAACCGTTGCTTGACTCCCGATGTCACCATAATGGGCCGCCTTTAGGCGAAATCTAGCGGCCGCAGCAGCCTGTCAAATTTGAGCCATTTGCTGTTTAGATGGCAGTGAATTATCTTTTTGGGGGCGAATAAGACATTCTAACGAGTAAGCCGGATGGGGACCGTGACAATTTGTGCACTTTGGCGGATAGAATTGGTCTTTTGAGGGGTCACAAGAGATATGGCCGCTCTCAAAGTGTTGAATTGACCCACATAAACGACAGCGAGGAAAATGGGCACATGATCGTTCATTGTGCCAGCTAAAACACCTTCTGCATCGGGGAATTTTAAATTTTTGTAGTAGTAATTTGGTAGGAACCCGTACTCCAAAGAGAGGTAGCAGCTTGGAAAGAACTAGTCCTTTGGGGTAAAGAACAATATAGCTTTTTTGATGGAAGAATTCAAAGTTGCTTGAGCCTCGAGACTCTAGACCATTGATAGGGGAAACGTTAGTTAAGTCGGTTAACGCCTCTGCCACAGTAGCTGCAGTGATTTCTACCAGTTCCATTGAGGTACCGTTGTAATTTGCATAAGTGCGGGGAACGCCAGATAATCTGTATGCATTATGTTGTACCGGCTTCTTAACTTTGCATTGACCCTGAGATGACAGAGGATTCAATTTCACCCATTCGGGCATACAGAGTCTCTTGAGCCTCTGTGCTAACGGGGCAGATAGCAACGCCTGTTTTGGTCATCTGTACTTCGCGAACAAGCTTCTCTTTGAGAAACAAATTCAGCTGTTTTTGCAAAACGTAGGGTGACATGTTAAGACCAGGGTGACTGGTGCCGAGTCGTACTAGGAGACGATTATCTTCAAGAGCTTTCTTAATACCAGATCGGCCGTTGATCTTGAAATTTCCTGGTGCCGCGACTGACTTAATTGTCGGTGACTGTTTGTGCGGTCCTTGAGGAGGGACTAGAGCTGCAGAAACAGCAGCAAATGATTAGGTTGACGAGAACTAGTGGTGGCGAGTGTTGTGGCGGGAGTAGCCTGTGCCACATTTTTCGGATGAGAATTAGGGACTATAGAGTAAGGCGCCAGTGAGCGCGGTGAGCCTTTAATATTACACTCGAAGTGTCGTCGGGCTACGCAATTAAGATCCGCGACAAAGTCGCGAAATGGCTTTTGTAGGTGGTGGGGAATTGAATTATTATTGTTGATAGCATCATATAAGACGCTAGCAATGTGTTGGAACAGGAGTGTCACCTCTTGGTTGCGGTTGAGGTTGTTGACAGTAGCATCTCCGTCAGCGAGATCTCTTTAGCCTTGCAGGCAAAGGAATTTAGGGGTGGTAGAGGCAGGGCAAGATTTGACATGGCGAGCGCAAATAATGTTGATGAACTTTACGAGATACGTGATATAATGCGTCTTTTTTGCACACAAATACGATGTATTGTGGGGGACGAAGACGGCGTTTCTACCTGTACGTGGTGTCCCCTACGAACCTGGAGTTTATCTTCAGAGCCAACAGAAACACGCGTTACTTGGTCACGGAGGAAAAGTCATCCAGATGAGTTTCCGGGGCGTACTGTTGTGCTGACTCGATTATGACTCAAGGATATCTGGAGTTTGAAGCTTATGGATAACGTGCCAAGTGACAGAGTTGCTGAAACTAATGAGTCATGTATAACATCTTCTTTTATACAATAATAGAACTCGCATTGTAGTTTCATAGTAGGCATCGGATATTTGATATTGGAGGAAAGATGTATATAGATACTGCCATAGTCAGAGCAGCAAGAATAATAGTCTCCATCGTGACCATCAAGGCGATATTCCATCCACTATACGCATTCAGTATAATCATTTATATCGTACTTACCATTCATTCACACCATTGACTATTCCATTGAAGGACAGCTCCATCACTAGACAAGTCGCCAACCACTCCACATCCCCATTTAACCTTATAACACGTACCCAGCTCCCGTTATGGTGGTGATGGTTCAGACTAAGTTGGCCCTTTTTACCAAGATGAATTCTCACTGTTTACAGATATTCTGGCATTATACTGTCTCCCGAGGAAAGAGCACCGCTACCTGATTGCTGGTAGTGTCGGTATAAGGAGGGTATCTGGACAAAGGGATAATAGAGAGATACGGCTGGGGATACGCACCTCGTGTGACTCTGGTGTCTAGGCCTCGCCTGGCTGGAGTTGCAGGTTTTTTGAGACTTTTACCCGCGTACCAGTTTCCATGGCTGTTCTTTTTCAATTTTTTTGAGCAGAAGGTTCCGTAGAAAAGGTGGTTGAATTCTACGGGTAATTACTGAGCTAAATGGCTACCCGTCATGGGTCAATGTATCAATGATCTTGGGTTCGAGGTAAAAGGGGATAGGAGCACTGTAAAAGGTGTGGCCTGGGTCAGAGAGGAGCCCTAGTGTTATAATAGTCTTGGACTCTACATAGCACGAATATACAAAACTACCACCACTATTACTTCGGGGTTCATTCAATTATCGCTTAATCTATGCGCTAGTTGATGCTAGCGGCCGGACTAGTCCCGATTAGAAGACGCTAGTCTTAATTTGGAAGCACCTATTATTTGATTACTAAATTGTTGGATGACATTCAAAAATAAGTATATTGTCTAAAAGTATTCAACCTCCCTCTTCTAGCTATGACTCTAGGTCTCTCTATATATCCTTCTCATTGTCATAACATACATGTTTATTTAGAAACAAAGGAAATTAGCCAATGCAAGGACATGTCAGAGCTCGGACTTGTTATGACGCCAGTCTAACCACTATGCACTGACCACATACCGCATTAGATAACTCTTGTAAAATATATAGATGTCAATGCGCTTTCTTTCCAACACGCCTTCCCAGAAAGTTCAATATTTTGAGCATTCTGTTAGCTCATGGCATTACTTCTTTTCAAGAGCTCCTGGAGGATCTTGTAAGCCAAGCTGATTGACAAATTCTTGGAACAACTGCTTTGGTAATAACTTTGTGAAGCCATCAGCTTGCTGCTCTGACGTCGGGATCCACTTTACTATCATTTTTCCTTTTTCAACTTCTTGTCGTATCCAGAGCTGATAAATATCCACATGTCGCAATTTAGTTTGTAGAATCTCAGATTCTGAATTTGCTATCCGTACAGACTGTTTGTTATCACAAAAAACAGTAGGTATCAAGTCTGTTTCAAATTCCAAAGAAGAAAATAATCTTCTCCACCAATAACTAGAGCTTCCTATCGAAGACAACGCTAAGAGCTCTGCCTCAGTTGTTGACGTAGTCACTGTCTTTTGCTTAGTAGCCTTCCAGTCGACGGCACCGCCAAAAATCTTGAAAAGTAGACCTAATGTAATGTGGACAGATCGGAGAGGCGAGACGTCAAGATATCTGTGTAAGAGAAGCAGCGTAGTGTTTGAGATAAGTGAGGCTATTATAGAATAGGTGAGATGACAAAGAGAGAGATTCCTTCAGAGATATTCAGCAATGTGATTGACTTTATTGGGCTAGCTACTGGATGAGATCTTACCTTCAGAGATATTCAGCAATGTGATTGACTGAAGAATTCTGAAGGAGAAGAGAGCTCGTTATATACAGGAGTGTAACCCTTATGGGACTTTAATTAGCATTATTCATGATAGACATTGATGTCCCAATATAACAATATTATCATGGTATGAGTAAGTCCTAAACCTGAATGTTTCCCCCAGAATACTTAGGTGTAAGACGCTCATATGTATAGCTGTTAGCTCGTACTATCCATAGTTATAGATGATATAACTAGACATTAAGTGGGAAATCTAAATATAACATATGAGATGATGACGATAGCGTGACAGTGTACGAGTCGGTGTGAGACGCGCATCGCGTGGGATGCTGGACTGTTTATTTTACAATACTTCCCCTCAGGACTGCATCAAAATCCGTTGAGCTGGGAATTCGTGAGTCGATTTAGTCAGGGCCTTGGTTAATAGATCAGCCAAATTTTCGGAAGATGGTATGTATTCAATCGCAAAATCTTTACCAATATGATCTCTAATGAAATGATATTGAATGTCGATATGTTTTGAGCGTTGAGTTACTTTATTATTTTGCGAAAGATCTATTGCTCCTGTCGAGTCTGCGTGGAGGATTGCACCATAACTTTGCCGGAGTTCTTTCATCGCACTAGTAAGCCAGATCATATGGCGCGAGGAAAAGACAGACTGCCATATATTCTGCTTCAGTAGTAGAAAGAGCAATAGCTTTCTGTTTCTGGGAACACCATGAAATTGAGGCGTCCCCTAGACGAAAAACGTACCCAGAATATGATTTACGATCATCGAGATTATTGCCCCAGGAGGAATCTGCAAAGCCGTGAATAGTAGAATCATGTTTTCTGGGAAAAAAGAGTTTCTTGTCAATGGTACCTTTCAGGTATCGTAGAACTCGTTTGGCGGTGGCTAGGTGGACTTGGCCGGGACAAGAGGAGAATTGGGAGAGGTGTGTAACAGGAAAAGCAAGGTCAGATCGTGTACCAATATGTCCATACATAAGTGAGCCTATAAGAGATTGATATGAAGTGATTTGGTCAATTTGATCCGCAGGAGCGACTCGCTGAAGATGGCTATTTGCTTCGAGAGGAGTACCTACAGGATGACAATCAAGTATGCCGAACCTTTTGAGGACTTTGAGAAAGTATGAATGTTGGCTAAGCGATATGCCTTGTGGGGTGATTTCTACTTCGATTCCGAGAATAAAGTGAGCTTGGCCGAGGTCCTTACATTCAAATTCAGAGTGTAGGAATTGTCGGATTTCTTCTATAATCTTGGGATTAGAGCCAGAGATCAAAATGTCGTCGACGTAAACAGCAATATAGACGTCGGTCTTATCGTGGACGAAGACGCATGGGTCGAAATTTGTTGAGACAAATCCATACTTGGTAATGGCAGCTTTTAATGTTGAGTACCATACAAGGGGAGATTGTTTCAAACCGTAGATACATTTACGCAACTTATATACCTTTTGAGGTTCCTTAAACCCATTAGGAATCTCCATGTATATGTCGCGATCCAATTTTCCGTAAAGGAAGGCCGATTTTACATCCATTTGATGAACGTTCCAATTATTGTGAGCAGCAAGGGCGAGTAGAAGGCGGAGGGAATCGAAACGAGCCACTGGTGCATAGGTTTCTTCGAAGTCTGTACCGGGAATTTGAGAGAATCCTTTAGCAACCAGCCGTGCCTTATACCTTTCAACAGATCCATCTGCTTTGTGTTTTACCTTAAAAACCCATCGTGAACCTACAACAGCGCGATCTTTGGGTCTAGTAACAATATCCCAGGTGTTGTTTCGCCGAAGTGCGTCCATTTCTTCGTCAATAGCTTCTTTCCAGAGCTCAGCATCGTTAGCTATCATAGCCTGTTTGTGAGTAGTTAGTTCGGTGATGGCTACATGTGCCAAGAAGTCTCCATATCGATCTGGTTGTCTCCTTTCTCTGGTGCCTCTACGGGGACCGGGAGTTGTAATCGCTTGAATTTTATGTCCAGATGAATTGGGGACAACAGGTGAAGGCAGAGGTGTAGGTGAATCGAAATAACAACCCGGAATATTAGTAAGTTCTGGCGGAGTAGTTGGACGATGTGATTGGGCTGAGAGAATAGGAGAAAGCTTTTCAGTTGACGGAGTTGGAGGTGAAGAGTTCATTGGTGATTTCTGATTCGGAGTATCGATATCAAGAGATACTTCCCCTTGGTTGAGAGTAGAGAAAACGACATCTCTTGATAATATCACAGAACGTTTGGATGGAATATAAATTCGGAATATTTTGGAGGAGTAAGTGTAACCTATAAGTATACCTTCCAAAGCCCTGGGCATCAACTTTGAGCCGGCAGGTCTGGCTTCGACAGGAATGTGAACAAAAGCCTTTGAGCCAAAAGGGCGGAGGTGAGTGGTCGAGGTGAAGGGATGGCTAGTTAGAGCCTCAAGCGGAGATTGACCATTAATGCTTCGATGAGGGAGTCAATTATAAAGATAAACTGCCATTGAGATTGCTTCGGCCCAGAGAAATTTTCCGTGGTCCATGAGCATTGTGCGTGCCTTGGAAACAATTGTTTGATTGAATCGTTCAGCGATACCATTTGACTCACGTGAGTATGCTGGGGAGTTTCGCGTAACAGTACCAGTTTCTGCAAGGAATTTTTCAACATCTGAGTTGACATACTCACCACCATTATCAGTTTGAAAAGCTTTAATGGGTTTATCGAACTGGGTCTTGATCATGTTAAAGAACTACTTAATGGAGGTTAAAGCATCTGATTTCTGCTTGAGAAAGTAAATCCAAGCATGCCGTGTGCAGTCGTCTATGAAGGTGATGTAGTATTCTTTTCCGCCAAGTGATTTGACAGAGAAGCGTCCAGACAAGTCAGAGTGGATCAGATCGAATGCCTTGGAGGCGCGCTTATGCGTAGACTTTGGGACTTTGTGTTTTGATTTAAACAGAAGGCAAGCAGTGCAAGAGAAGGATTCAGGCTTTTCTGGGATTGAAGGATCAAACTTTCGCATCTGAGACATAACATTGGCTCCTGGATGACCAAGAGCTTCATGAGCTTCAAAATAGGAGGCAAAAGCAGATTTTTCATTACCAGTTTTGACGATATACTGTCCTGAACTATTGGCTCTAGCATACAAAAATTCTTCATCGTTTTTCAAGACACGTCGATGACCATTACACGATAAAATCGAGAAACCATTCCTTTCCAGTTGGGATTCTGATAATAACCTATTCCCAAGCTTAGGTACGAAAAGAACATTGTCGAAGGTTGCCGCTATAACTCGGCGGTTACTGAGACAGAGATCAATTTCGGTTTTACCGGAGCCATGTATAGGGATTAGTGAGCCGGATGCTATTTCAACAGTGCCTTGCTTTGGAGACAACGAGGCGAAATCTTCTCTGAAGGGCGACATATGAGCAGAGGTACCGGAGTCAAGAATCCATGGGTGGGAGCTAGAGGAGCGAGAGACGAAGGCTTTTTCAACAGCGAAATCGAGATGTTGAACTGAACTTGTGTCTGAGACGTTAGGCTTGACAACGTGGGCCCTTTCCTTGCCTTTTTTGCGTTCCTCTGATTCTTTAAACGCTTTTATTTGCCTGCATTCTGAATGTTGATGTCCTTGGTATTTCTTTTTCCTAGACTTGCACCAGGAGCTTTCTTTTTCTTTTTTCTTTTTGTTGTGGATTGGCTTTTCCTTAACCGAATAGGCCTTGGAGTCACCAGAGGTAGAGGATCGAGAGGACTGAATGTCGAGTAGACGCTTATTGACATCAGCGAATGTAATTCGATCTTTGGACATGAGATTGTCCACAACATTTTCGAAAGAAGGAGGGAGAGTGCGAAGAAGAGACATGGTTTTGACGGAATCAGAATCAAGGAAGAGTTTTAGATGCTTTGCTTCCTCTCTTGATGATTCAGAACAGCGATTAAAGATGTGCGAATAAGTGGTTTCAAAGTTCGAGATATGATCCGAGATGCTATCCCCTTCATCCATTTTTAATTCCACAAGAGAATTGAAAAGTTCTAAAGTAGATATGGTCGTTTCGTGGTCGAACTTATTTTTCAAATCTTTTCAGGCGAGACGAGCGGATTCTTCTTGGGCGACGAAGCCTGCCACGATTCTTTGGAGCTCAGTGGAGACTCCAGCGAGAATTTCAGCGAGTGCTGAATTGTTCTTTTTGTCGTAAGCTCTTATTTCTAAGTTACGTGTTCTTTTAGTTTCGACAGTTGCTTTATCGTCGGCCATTGGTGGGCGAGTTTCCTTGTCGCCAGCAAAGTCTATGACAACGCCCCAATAATCAGAGCCCATTAGAACAACCTGCCAAGTTTGAGCCCACGTGCGGTAGTGAGACTGTGAAGAGAGAACTGGAAGGTTGGCTTTGAGAGAGCCGACTGAAATGGAAACGTTTTCGGTGGACATTGTGGAAGAGGCAGAACCCGGGGTCATAACCTAATGCAATGTGGACAGATCGGAGAGGCGAGACGTCAAGGTATCTGTGTAAGAGAAGCAGCGTAGTGTTTGAGATAAGTGAGGCTATTATAGAATAGGTGAGATGACAAAGAGAGAGATTCCTTCAGAGATATTCAGCAATGTGATTGACTTTATTGGGCTAGCTACTGGATGTGAGGAAACGTAAGATGAATCAGATTAGAAAATTAATCGTTCAATTAAATCAAGAGTATAATAAATCTGAGGATCGAAGACACCTGCCCTATTCCTTATATACATATTTCCCTTCGAACCAGATCCCCTTTGCAGTCTAACGCCTTCCCGTCCTAGATGCCATTTAATGATGGTCTGTAAGTTGATGAAGGAGTTACTCTTTCAGTGGCTCTTTCCTTGCCACACTAGCGTAAACGAGGATTAGCGCAAAGCCTACAAGTTCCACCCACCTTATGATACCTCAGGCATCAGCCTTGTACTACACTGGCTCCAGACCTGTAACACTGGATGAGATCTTACCTTCAGAGATATTCAGCAATGTGATTGACTGAAGAATTCTGAAGGAGAAGAGAGCTCGTTATATACAGGAGTGTAACCCTTATGGGACTTTAATTAGCATTATTCATGATAGACATTGATGTCCCAATATAACAATATTATCATGGTATGAGTAAGTCCTAAACCTGAATGTTTCCCCCAGAATACTTAGGTGTAAGACGCTCATATGTATAGCTGTTAGCTCGTACTATCCATAGTTATAGATGATATAAGTAGACATTAAGTGGGAAATCTAAATATAACATATGAGATGATGACGATCGCGTGACAGTGTACGAGTCGGTGTGAGACGCGCATCGCGTGGGATGCTGGACTGTTTATTTTACAACAAGACCTTGTGAACTTTTCCGGTCCTCATTGTCAGCGAAAGATGCATCACAGTATATCTCCCAAGGAGAAGCTCTTCTATCAAAGGAGAGAGCCAGATTTCTAGATCCATAAAGATAGGAGAGAAGGTGATCCGCCAGCTCCAAACATCTGTCAGATGGGTTATTCAAGTATTGTGCCAATACAGCATGTGCCTTAGCTACATCAGGTCGGGTAGATATAGCCGCATTTCCAACAGAGCCTACTTTTTGCTGATAACCCTGAATCTGTGACTTCGAGGCTTGGCCTTTGTTTCCAGAGATAGCGCTAGTATTTGGGAGTGGAATTTTTGGGTACAGGCTTCTGCCCTCAACGTTAAACTTAGAACCGAGCTTTTCGCAATATAATTTCTGCGATAGCCATTTTTTTTTTTAACCTGTCTCGAATAATTTCAATGCCGAGAAACCATTTAGCTTCACCACATGAAGTAATCTTAAACCTCGATGATAGATTGTTCTCAAACTCATTTGCCTTAGCAACATCATGAGACCAATAGAGTAAGATAATATCATCAACATAAATCAAGAGAATTGTATTGTGGCCTCTCATCAGACAATCAACACCTGGAACATCTTCGTATCCAAAATTATTTAGGGCCTGCTTCAGGGTTCGAGACCAAAGCAAAGGCGATTCACGGAGACCATACAAGGCTCGCTTTACTTTTAACGTCTTCCCCAGATGCTCAAATCCAGGAGGAGTCTTGCAATAAATGGGCGGCGACAGTTTTGCGTTGCAGAACGCGTTAACCAGGTTATATTGCCTAGATTCCAAGCCAAAAGCACACATTAGAGCCATCATAGATCTGAATGTTTTCATGGCTAACGTCGCTGCGTAGGTATCTTTGAGTGTTGGAAGTTTTAAGTCACCTCTAACACAAAGTCGACACTTAAACTTCGTCAAGAAGGCCAGGGAATCAAACTTATATGTCCCAATCCACTTTAAAGGTACAGCATGTCCATCATAACTATTCTCCACCTCCAGCGTATCCTGCATGAGATGATTGAACTCTAAATAAGTTGCTGCCATGATTTTGTCTTTAAATGGATGCTTTATTAACTCTTTCCAAGTCCTTGGCGGCGGTGAAAGCTGATCACGGTGGATTTGTTTTTCTATTGGATCCTGTTTTTGAACCACCACTGAAGAGAATGCCAAAAGGTATTCATTTGCACTCGCCAAATTCACAAATTCCAGAGCATCCAGACTATTACCAAGTCCTATACTTTCTTCTTCTATCTCACAAGTTTGCTCCCTAGATACAGTTGGAGACGGCGTCGGATAGCCATTTATACTGTAAGATGTCTGATTTTTACCAATTAATCGATCAGTCTCACAAGTACCTTCTACTTGAAATAATGGGACACTTGAGGAAATATATGGATCTAAGTCAAGAGGAACATCTGTTTCTGGTATCTCAATTCGCTGCACAGTGATTGTGTGCAGTTTTTCATCCACAAGTTGGCCAAGGGTAATATCCTTCAAAGGATCATACATCTCATCCTTGAATACAACATCTCGAGTTCGTATAACTCTTTTTAGAGCCGGTATCCATACATAAAATATATTTGTTGATGCGTAGCCAAGGTGGTAGCCAATGTTTGCTCGTTCCTCCATTTTATCTCGCTTTGGAATTCCACGAGTAAGAGCGAACACCTTGCACCCAATTTGATGAAGATGTGCAAGAGATGGTCTTTTACCAGTAACTAACTCAAATGGAGTTCAATAATTCAACTTTTTCGTTGGCGTACGATTTAAAAGATAGGCAGCTGACTCACATAGCCAGGGCCAAAGATTTTTAGGTAGGCCAGCTGCAACCCTAAGTGTTCTTGCTGTCTTCACAATCACTTTCCCAGATACTTCTGCAGCCCCATTTTGCGCAGGAGTGTCTGCCGTAGATGATAGCCTTGTTAATTTGTATCTATCAAGAATCTTAGTTGCTTCCTTGCCGATAGACCCTTCAAGATCTGATCTAAAGAAGACGGTTCGAGCCCCGAACAGTTGTTCTGCTTTTGGAAACCAAATTTTGAAATAAGCAGCAGCTTCAGCTTTGGTCTTTGTGCACTTGACATGATGAAACAATTCAGCATCATAGTAGAAATGTGACATAGATTCATCAAGACTTGTTGTAAACTCCACAATATCCCACGAAACTACAACCATATGCTTTTCTTCATTAATAGTTGAAATCTCGCGGTTGGTCTCAGAGCGTCGGGAAATGATAGCTTTAGCCTTTGACAGCAAACAAGGTTCACAATCGACAGTTGACAACTTCTCCTTTGAGTTAAACTCACAACCCTCGACATTATCAGACAGAGACTCAATTACCTTGATGCCAGGATGGCCGAGAATCATGTGCCATTTTGAAGGCGATGCTACTAGGGGTTTCCTGGGTGCTGAAGAAGCTGCAAAACAAGCGCTATCACCTGAAAGAGATAAGTCCTCAAGTATCCAGTGCCCACTCTTACTTGTCGATAAATTGGCCCATGGACGGCGTTGATTGTTAACAAATTGATAAAGTTGTAAAGGATTTAATGAATCGTGATGTATTTTCACTTTATTGAGTCGTTTTAGTGATACCAGATTGCTCATATAAGAAGGAATATATAACGCCTCATTAAGTGTTAATACCCTTGATTTCTCACCCAAATTTAGGCGAACTTCAGCCTGAACAACAGCAGTCGCTTGCAGTATTCCATCACCCGAATAAACCTTGTCGCTTGCTGTGGCTTTTCGAGAATTGATGATGCGATGATACATTGCATCGTTAATCACATGAACGTTCGTACCAGAATCCAGAATCACAGAGCTTTATAAAGAGCAAGAAGATGCTGAACCAGAAAATGTTGCAGCTCCAATATTATCATCTTCGGAATAATCTGCCGTCTCAGTACTTGCCGCAGTATTTCCTGACTCTTTTTTCTTAGATTTCCTTTCGGACTGCCACTTTTCGATTTCATGTTGCACCTTCCCAGCAAAGTCGGGATTATTTCTACAATACCTCTCTATTTTGTCCTTAATATCTTTGTTGGGCTTCCACCAACTTGGTCTTGGCCAATTAGGGTTAAGATAATTGCATCTATAAATATCATGAAATTTTCCACAAAGACATTCGGGTCGAGACCGCTGATTCGGCAATTGCTTTGATGAAGATTTATTTGAATGTTGACGGTCAGTGTGTTCGATATCCTTGCCTTCTAAAGTTGCTGTTGGGAATGCAGCGTTCTTCCCGGCACTCGTCTTTGTCGGAAACTTTACTATGGCCTTAGAGTTGAGAAATGTCTGGCATGCTTTTATTTCGTCCAATAATTTGACCTTTTCTCCAGAATTGACGTTATCATTTACTTTATTTGTCCTGAATATCGCTGTAACTGGATGAATTGGTTGCAGAGCTTCGTGCAACGCAAGAGATGGATCTTCCTCTCCAGTAACAAAAATTGAATGATTGCTTGTTTGACACTTAACAAATAAAATTTGCCAACGTGAGAAATATTCGCTGACAGATTTTCCATAGGGAGTTAGTTTAAGCAATTCATATTCCGCTTTCAGATCTGCCTTGAGCGACGCAGCAGTCGGTTTGACTTGTTCATATAATGCCCTCAGCTTAGCTCGTTCAGTTAACTTTCCCATCAAGTGTTGCTTAAACTGATCTCCAACAGTTGTTTTCAAGGTCTCATCAAGCTGCTTTAATGCTAGGTCTTTTTCTCTCCAGATTCTTAGATCATTGCTATAAACTGCATTTTGAATCTGGAAGTTCGCTCTTGTCTCAGCATCCAATACTGCTGGTAGACTTGGTGCCTACGGTCTGATATTTTCAGGTTGGTCTCCAATAACTTCATGGCAAACATCATCCCAAATTTCATTTCTAGTACACCACATCTTTAATTGATCGTACCACAGGGGCCAATCTTGCCATTTCTCAAGTCTTATAGCTGTTGAACCCTTATAGGTAACAAAAGCAGATTCGTAATCCATTTCGTAGTCCGGGCTCTCAAAGATATAATGAGTCACAAGATCTGACGGTTGCTGATGAGTACAAGGAGATAGCGAACTATCTTCGTTAGGCTCCAAGATATCGTCAGTATTCTCTCCAACTGTACGGCTTGATCGAAGTTTCATATAAAGATTAAATTGATTTAGACACAGATAGATGCTACCGGGCTCATAACTATTTGATTACTAAATCGTTGGATGACATTCAAAAATAAGTATATTGTCTAAAAAGTATTCAATCTCCCTCTTCTAGCTATGACTCTAGGTCTCTCTATATATCCTTCTCATTGTCATAACATACATGTTTATTTAGAAACAAAGGAAATTAGCCAATGCAAGGACATGTCAGAGCTCGGACTTGTTATGACGCCAGTCTAACCACTATGCACTGACCACATACCGCATTAGATAACTCTTGTAAAATATATAGATGTCAATGCGCTTTCTTTCTAACACCTATGATGCCGAATTTCATGGTTAATTGCCTACAGTACCACTGTCTGATTGACGCCTGGAACGTGATGTTTCGAGTTTGTCGCGATCTTTCTTGTTCAATCATCATATGATACCTACCTGTCTAAGTACATAGCTACTCATGATAAGTTTTTCAAGCCGTGATATCAGTTACCATCCGTTGCAGAGCTTCCATTACTTGTAACTACCTACACTTGTTAACCACGCAGAATTCATCATGGTATCAAGGGTACGCAAAGCGCATATGAAGCGTATTCGTCAAGGACAAGACACGAATCGACACGTCAGAACGCAGACAACCACTTCTGAGAGCTCACCTCCTCGCCTTCTAGATCCAGAAAGTTCAATCATCAGTAGTACTAGAGAAGACTCTGGTGGAGAAACCCTAGGAGAAGAGAATAATGGAGTCTGGTTCTGGGACTTTGAGGCCGAAGAATGTAATACGGACACTGAAGTTGAGGACTTGGGTGGAGACTCGGATATGGACCATGAAAGTATGTCTAGTAAATCATGAGTCGCAAGCGGCAGGCCTTGAAAGAAGTCTAACAAGCCGGTGCAGATGATGTTGAGATTGAAACCGAGACGAACACCCAAGGGGAGAGAACACTATCGTGGGCTGCAGATGCTGACAAGCATTTGAGGGGAAGTTATGGCAACGGATCTCGTTCAGCTGGGAAAAGAGCTAGAGAACATGCAAAAGAATTGCAGTCTGAGGCTGCAAAGTCTTTCAATATCAAAGCATTTTTCAATCGTCAACGTGACTTGAATTTATCATCTCTCACGATGCATGACGATGTGACTGTGAGGCCCTCCCTCCACGATGCTCCACCAGTAGTAAGTTATCCAGATTATAAACCTACATTAAGTTGATGTAAGCATTGTATCATAATATCTAATGACTTTGGGGTAGATTGTTGCGTCAAGCGTCTCTTGTCTGTGCAGGATGACTTCTGATAGCAAAAGAACGCAACTGAGGAAGCTGTGCTAAGTTCCTCAAATGGGCGGTATCACAGGGTTATTTACTATCCTAAATACCACTGTGAACTGAACCAAATAGAGCACTACTGGTGTGGGTGTAAGCAGAATGCGCGGATGATGCGCGAGTACAATATCGATTACCTTCGCATACAGCTGCCTCTCATCTTGGCGAGTGTGTCCAACAGCTCGATCTTGGCAAACTACCACAGATGCTGGAGAAAGATAAAGTTGTATTGAGAAGGGATTGATTTTGGTTCGACAGAGTGGAAACTCAGAACCACGCATCATAAGCCCTACACAGTTAGGGAGGATGGGTAGTAGCGCGAAGGGCGTGATATTCATGTTCATGGCACATTTTGGCGTTGTCAATCTGTGAGAATTTGGGGTTACATTACCATATTTGGTGCGACCTCATTGGCTGCTCTATGTGGCGCTGGGGTCCAATATTTTTTCCCTCACCAAAATAGGTCCCACTTGTAACAATAATAAGTCCGCGTCGCTCGCGTTGATTGCTTAATCCCCGCATATAATTGTTCATCCAATGGTCGTCTATCGATTCACGCCAGCTCTTTGTAATTGAAGGCTTGTAGAGGTTGTCGTTTTTTGAAAATGGGGTGTTTTGACATTTTCATGAGGGCGGGGAACAAAGTTCCGACACCATACATCTACGAGACGAGAATAACGCCGTACGGCATGTACTCTCTTCCGTGAATACCCACCATGGGGAAAAGCGAGAAAAACCCATGTTTATTTGAGTATGCTTTCGTCATCCTACGAGTACAGTATCACCGCGAGAGATGTGGTGTGAGAGTCTTGCTGAATTCGAACAAACCTTCTCCTTTCACAAGTAGGGCATGTGTCCAAGGCACCCAAACTCTCCTTGGGGAAAGGCCCGGACAGTGTACCACTGCACCATTCGACCCCCTCGCGAATATAGTACGGATGTTCTGAAGAATCCACTAGCAGCCTCACGGGTTTATTTCGTAACAGTAATTGCACTATAGACTCTACACGAGAGACTGACACAAGGCGAGGATTATTCAGCTATACATAATCCGAGCTGCTGGAAAGCAGTCTATGAACTACTTGATAAGGTGCTAGTTACTATACATCTAATCACGGACTTGTGTTTAAATCAACTCTGGTTTACATCAGTCCTGCACTCATACGAAAACACTGCAAGCATAACATAAGCAGGTATTAGAGTCGAAAACTTCAGTGTTGTCGTACCTCCGGTATTTAGTTGTAAGTCCACAAGAGTAATTATTTTGAAGTTTATGTGAGAGGGGTTCGACTGTTTGTTCTCCCAACTAACTTTCCGCTACGCATTTAGTCCTAAGTTGTAAAATTTTGCTCAGACAACCCGGGAGCTTTTTCCCAAATGAGACAAAGGAACCAGCAAGCTTACACCCGATTGGCATCAGCAAAATCAGAAAAACAGTTATTTGGGTTTCTTCTTGAAGTTGTAGGCAGAAATTAGTAGGTTGAAGAAAATAATTAAATTACACCGAAATGGAAGATTTAGTGTGGTGAATAGTACACTTGTCGCTCTTGAGCAAACAATTACGAAGGCGGCAGTCTGAGTAAAGAAGTGTAGTTGTTAGATAGTTTATGGGTGTATGTTACACTTGTATCTATTCTCATTCTGTAACACTTTCATAGACGAGATAATCTCGGGTGGAATAATTGCCGTGCTCATTCAGGGGTTTAGCGATAAAGTGGGGCTGAGCTTAATTCTTCGCGCGAAGGCGCGTATTTAGTCGGGCTGAACATCCAGCAAGTCAACATCTGATACCGAAGCTCGGTCGGCATCTCCAACTTGACAAGCCGTGCTGGGCCGCAAATTTATAGCCGTGTATGTTACGAGAGAGAGTAGTCACAATACTACCATTAGCTGGCTTGGGTTAGCTAATTCCATGAAAAATTAAGTGTTTTGCATCTCTGTTGTTTTATACTTCGTCATCGCCAAAAGGAATATTTACTCTTGGTCTTTGAATGTAAATAGTTCACTGCCTCTATTTTCTTTTAAATTAAGTAATCACGGCCTGCCAGTAATTTGCTTCGGAAGGAGCCTGTTGTCCGAGTTATTTATTCTGCTCCTAATTTCGCAGTCTTAACGAGCTTATTTTCTGAAAGAAAGACTTCAACTCGAAAAGGCTCCTGAAAAGTTAAAACTACATGTTAGGTGGTAAGATCACACCCGCTTGACTGGGAGAGAAAGGGTAGGCTTACATAATGGATACCTCGACTAGCTGGAGCATCTAACACAGTTCTGATTGACGGAACCTATCAAATAGTGATAATGGTTAGTGTAGGAGTTATTCGGTTAATTTGAAATGAGCACCGCTTTTTTCAGTGTTACACAAACCATTTTTGTTGAGATTTTAAAGTACTCAAAGTGAGAAGTTGAATGTGGATGGAGTGTCTACTTGTGTGAGCGTTATCATCATTCCTCTCTTATGAAGAATCTGATGATGACATTCGTATGATAGTTGTGCATTCTACCCAGTGAAATCGAGTAGCACATCTCGGTATCCACCGGCCTTTCAAAAATAAAATGATATAGAGCCAAATCAAAACCCCGAATAAGTGATAGAACAGCCATTGTTTAAATAGAATAAAATCGCCTCATAGCTCATCTCCCGATACCCACCTTATTTTCGGCCTCTCCCAGCCCAAATTGCATCCCAGATGTCATCCCAAGATTGATAACTTAATATCTTCAAATCAATTAATATATGTAACTGTAAAAGCACCTGCATGCAGCTGGTCACGTACAACGTATTCGAGACTACGGATGCTCAGCCACACCGTCTGCGTTTAATTGAGCTAGTGTTAGTTGGAATTCCTCGATTAGAATGAATGTTGCTTTGCTCAGGAATTAGAAGATTTTCATCCGTATCAACATCTCCCAGCGAAAAGTCTGCTTTATGTTTCTCGGCTGTTATAGCTTTTACTCCAATAGAAGGATTGGTTTCCGCGCAAAAGTTGCCTTCTTCACAAAATCTTTCATATTCATAATTATTGACGTTTCCAGCAGATAAATTTTCATTTCCTGTGAAATATGGACCAGTATCTAGGAATTGATCTAGGTCAAGATTGTTATTCTGAAGGTCAATGTTGAGATAATCTATTTCTTCACTGCCAGCAACTTGACCTGAGATTGAGATTGGTGATAGTGTAGCTTCGACATCTCTAATTTTTGCGTCTTGCTCAAGATGTAAGCGCAGTAGATCGTCCAACTCTTTCGTAGTATACCTGATTTCTGCGAAAGACGGCGGCGGTGGGCTTGGAGATACAAGTCTATTATTCGTCTCTTGTGCTGAGCTATTGGCGATGAGTGACAGCATGTTGTCACACTGTTCTGAAGTGAGGGGTGCGTTTCCGTTAGAGTCCTCATACCGAGAGAGTATTCCAGGAATTTCTGCAGGATCAACAGGTGGGTTTGAATTTATAGCATTAGTCTCATTGATTATAGATATAATGTTAGAATTTTCAACAGCAGAAGGATTATTTGAAGATGAGGGGAGGGAAATAGAAGCAGGAGGAGATGAGTTTGGGGAAGGGGTGGATGATGAAGGCCGGGAAATTACGTTATCACCAAGAGCTTTGAAGACTTCTTCGATTGCTTCGGGCTGGGAATTGTTGGCCTCTAGAGTTTCTATCAACCTAAGTTGAGGCGTCGAGTCGCACGTAGGAGAGCTTGTAAGGTTGGCATGTCTTTTGTTGACAGGCGGTGCCATCAGGAGGCGCTGCGCTTTCCTGCGAGGACTCATAGAAGCAGGATTTTGATCTGATGGATTGGGAATTTCTCCGATATCTACCACATTGACTGGGCTTACTTGATCATTTTCAGGAATGCCGTTTGAGAATAGCTGGGTAATATTTGGTGGATTCTGGCCATCAAGGCTACGATTATATATTGTCGCAAGAAAATTTAAAATGGCATTGATTGAACTTTCGTGACGATCATGACGAGATTGGAAGGCCATTGACTGCTGATAAAGTGTATTATGATCCTTTCGAAGACGCTGTATTGCATTTGTAAGGGCTGTTTGTTGAAGCTGAATTTCAGCCAGCTGATTCTGCAAAAAATTAACGTCTCTACGTTGCAAAGAGTTTGGTTCGGTTCCTGAGGAAAAGATGCTTGACGTTTGGGTGGTATTCCTACAGACTTCTTCAACATCTCTCTCATCATCACTACCAACCTGTTGAATTTCCAGCTCTTTCATTTTTTTCTTATTTTTATTACTCCCTTTCGGTTTGTTGATCAGCCATAATAAGTTTTGATGACCACGTTTGAAGAAGGGATTGTAATATTCACTCGGGCTTTTATTTTTTCGCTCGCTGGCCTTCATCGAATTGTCTGACAGCCCCACTCTTTTGTGAAATCCATACATATTAAGCTGTCGCACGAAAGACGCATAATTATTGTGCTTAAATAATTCGGGTATCAGGGTTTTGGCGAACTCATCTTCATCTATCACGATAAAGGAGTCACCTCTTTCAGACCATCGGATAAGCTCTGTGTTTCGGGATTCTTCAAGAAAACTTATTTGGTGGTCAGCGAAGGCATCGATGTAGTCACTCACACTTACCTGCTCAGCTTTTGAACAAATGGTGGAATTGATTTACGTTTTGCTAAAGCATCTCTTTTTGCGATAGCTGCCCTTTCTTCTAGAGCTTCGATACTATCGCTCTGTTCCACCTCACCACTAGCATTCTGCGGATCTGGGAGGGAATTGTCTGGAAATGGACCCCAAAGATCGAGACTGTTGTAGAGACCTTGTCCCCGCTGCACAATATGTTGATTTGCGGGCCGCCTTGTTAATTGAGTTGCCTGTGAGGTTGTTGACGAACCATATCCAGCTGGTCGTGTCGTCGCTGATTCGTATGTGGTGAGATCATAGCCTAGAGGTTCTGTGTATGATAAATCTTTTTGGGATTGAGTCCATTTCATGAGATCCGCATTCGTAACTTGTTCAGATGAAGCCGAGGGAGTGATCATCGTGGTGGGCTGCAACGAGGAGGCTTTAGGCGTAGGAGATTTGCAGGATATTCTGGATGGCATCTGAAAAGAGGTAAGGCTTAACGACGGAAAACTGGAAGTCAGGAGTCGCATTGGGTCATTCAAACCGTAAATTTTAAACCAATCAGAGCTCAGAAGATAGCCGGCCTCTGACTGAAAATTTCTACACAACTTCAGGACCTTGTCGTCTTTGAAAATATCTCTCTGAACTCAACTTGTACTCTCTCGGTCGTTTTAATTGAAGGTAATGCGAGATGATAAAGTGATGGTGGGGGAAAGTATAAAACTTTCTTTGAGCCGGTTGTCTACGTAAGATCAAACAGAGCCTTTCATTGGGAATTCTCCAATCTGACGGCTTGATAATAATTCTTTTCAGATTTCTTCTAAACCAAGGCAATAATGATGGCTAGTGACTTAAGTGTAATACGTAAAATCTTTCCAATGATTAATATTTCAGCGTCGGAACGAGGATTGTCCAAGTTAATAATTGGCGTGATGTGGTAATTAGGGGAAATGACGGGGCTCTTAAAACGGTGGGAATAATTCCGAGACCCGTTTTGGGAAAACATGAGCAAACTAGAATTGAATTCAATTATCACAGACGAATCGATACAGACGTCCCTCTCTTACTCGATAGTGGGTCCCGGTATAATTGTTGAAAATATTCATGGAAATTCAACCATTTACATTTGCAATACTTACCCCTGCATGCAAAATGACCTGTAAGGGTAAGTGTTGCAAATATAAATGTCCAAGTTACAATGAATCTTTTCCACACTTATACCGGGACCCACTATCGAGTTAGAGAGGGACGACTGTATAAGGAGTGTTAACAAAAGCTGAAATCCACGCTAATATGAACTCATACCGTTGTGCGACCCGTGCATTTTTTTCACATCTAAACAAGGTAATTACATCTCATAGAAGTATATATATCAAATTTGGTCGCATGGTGCAGTGGTATACCAGCCTAGTAGTTGCCCCACGAATAGCCGGGTGGCCTGTTCCTGATTATTAAAATCTGAATCAGTGTCCTGTCGGCACATGCAGACATTTACAAAAGATACTTATACAGTAGAATCTGTCCATACCCATAGTGGATCCCGGCATAGTTCATGAAGAGATTTATAGAAATCTTACCGTTTATATTTGCAATACTTATCCCTGCACGCAAAATGAACTGTAAAGCCAAGTGTAGCCAAATTAAGTACTCTACCCCCAGGGTAAGTTTTCACCAGTGGATCCAATTTGTGGGGTGAAATCGGATCCTTTAAGCGTTATTAGGTAGCATCTTTTCTGATATAAGATTTTTAAACATTCTGACAGGGATTATTTGTATGGTGTTTTTGCCCGACAGAGGTTTTCGCCATTGGGACTAGTTCCAAGCTTAACTCAAATTGGTATCATTTTTTGAATTTAATCGATTTCAGATAACCAAGTACATGCTAATTTACTTTACATAGCAGATTTTATATTTTACAGGCCCTCCTTGAGCAAGTATGACTACCTCACATCTCGTGGGCATGCTTCTGATAAACATCTCAATCTTATCCGGCATAGTCGCGTCATTCCATGCTTCTTTCACTATTCCTCGAAGTTCATCGTAGGATCGCTGCCTTACCCTTTCCGATCTCGGGTAATGGTACTGTATGTAATCTTTCATACTATCCCATAAATGCTCCATTGGATTCAGGTCGGGAAAATACGGAGGCCAGTCGATGGGGGTAATGAACCTCTCCCGGAACTCTTCGATTGTTCACGCTGCGCTGTGTGAAGGAGCATTGTCCTGCATCACAGAAACCCATGGTCTCATGCTTACCATTCCATCAATCAGCGGCACATTTCTCTGAGTATGATTCTGAGGTAATAGACCCACATTCCTTCTCCCAAAAAAGGCAAGGACCTTCCTCTATACCTGCGAAGCTTCCCCAAAACATCTAGCTAAGACTCTTTCTCACCTTTTCCACTACGCAAGTGACATTGACTTCTTCACCTATCTTGAACTGAGAGTTAGATCGGTATTTTTTGTTAGTTGAGGTACAAAGATACCAACCTTTCGCATTACCCATTCTCTCTTATGTTGGCCGTCTGTGGCCCAGGTTTCATCAGTCCAAAGAATCGCCATCCAATATTCAACAGTCTAGTCCTTGTGGGCTTCGGCCCACTCCCGACGCTTCATTTTAACCTCTTCAGAAAGGGGAGGCTTTTTCAGCGCTGGATGACGTCCATCACCCCTTTTTTTTGTCTCGTTTTGAATAACCCTTTCACTCACTCCAAAATCCCGAAAGGGGCCATGGGCAAGTTCAAACCATGACATTCGACGACCTTCAGAGGATGTTGTCATGAAAGCCTCAATCCGGACAACGTCAGAAGAGGACAGTTTCGGGGGCCGACCTGCAGCTTTCTTGGGTTCAACGTACGGAGTACAAAGTGTGTATCTCACCTGGTTTCGAGATATGCCGAGTTGTTTTGCAATATTTGTCTGATTCATTCCCGAATCGTGGAGAGTTTTGATCTAATTGTGTTACCTCAGATATTTATTTACCATGAGAATTGGGCTTACCTGGAGACGCTGATCTCTGTTTAATCGTTTGGCGTTATTTGTGTGAGCTGCTGGTTGTACCTGGCTCATCTTTTAAAAAATAATTGTCCAATGAAATGTGCTAAATGTTAAGAGTAACGATTTGTTGATCCTCTTAAATGAAAATGCTGATGATGATGATGATTCTGCAGACAGTAACAGCAACGATGTTTATTGAAGTGCGTAGGTGAGGGAGGGGGAGAAAGAGATCAAAGCAAAGTCCAGTAAAAAAGCCTGATCACTCAGGCCAATATTTTCAATTTCTTTTGGTGTGAAGACTAGCAGGGATTATATAAGACTAGTTGGGATAATATTCATAAGCGAGGTTTTAGTGCATGCTGAAAACTTAACCTGGGGGTAGAGTACCAACAATTCGATAAATCTTAGCAATACAGTCGTCCCTCTCTAACTCGATAGTGGGTCCCGGTATAAGTGTTGAAAATATCCACTGTAACTTGAACTTTTATATTTGCAACACTTACCCTTACAGGTCATTTTTCGTGCAGGGGTAAGTATTGCAAATGAAAATGGTTTTTGATTTGATTTCAATTAACCCGTTCAGGTACCCAATGGGCCCATGCAGTTGTCAAGCTTTTTATTTACACAGGAGGAAACCTTTCGGTGAAAACTCCCTTAACCTACCAGGTAAGAATCTGCTGGTTTTTGAGGTAAACCTTCAGGAAGTGCGATGTACTTTTCTGTCCAGTACGGATATCCTCATGTCAAACTCCTACACCTTGCCTTGTTCTTTTCTCCTCTCGCTCCTTCACCTCTCTTTCCACTTCCCCAGCCAATCGGAACTGCTCTAACCATCCCTGGTCTAAGATCCACTTCGTTACTCTTCCAATATCTTCCGGGTTGTTCATCATTTCTTCGAATGATCGGCTCTTGGACTTTCTCCACACCTCCGCTCTTCCTTAGGCCCATTGGGGGCAAGCCATGATCGCATGTTTGACGTTTTGCAAATGATGTCCGCACGGACAGTTTGGACTGTCAACTCCAGGGACTTTTCTTCGGTACAGATAAGATTTAAGCCCGATGTGCTCGCTTCTTATCTGCATGGCTATGCTGCTCTGGGCCCTCTTCAGGCTTTTGTGAATTCGGAAGGGGGTTCCCCTAAGGCTTAATTTCTTCCTGCCTGACTCATATGTATAAATCTTCGCTGCATTCCAGCCTTTGGGTTTAGCTGTTGGTCTTTGTCTTAGGTTCACATTCCGATTTTGATGTGGCCAGGAGTTTTTCCACTCTCGGAATGCCGCGATCTTTGCCAGCCCTTTCTGTCTCTCAATAGACACTTTTCTGCAGCAGAACCTAGACCACTCCTCTCTATCCCTTTCCAAATGTAAATGGTTGAATTTCAATGAATATTTTCAACACTTATACCGGGACCCACTATCGAGTTAGAGAGGGTCGACTGTAATTAAATCCAGTTCCCAGCATGGGTTTGGACAGCTTCTAGTGTAGTCTGTAGAATGACTCAGTTGTGACATTTGGAATACCTATACTGAGATTTCATTTGCAGTTACCACTACGAATTTGACCCTTGCGGCATGCAACTTCGTCCGTGGAGGTTCGCTACAGAGAAGAGCGTGAAAGTTCCATGGCCAAGTAGATGTGCTTTCGCCGTCCTGCGAACACGTTCTCACCACGAGAGAAGTGGGGTGAGGGTGTTGCTTGATTCGAACTAGCTTTTCTCCTGTCTCAAGTGGGGCATATGTCCAAGCTACCTAAACATTACATGAGAGCGGCCCGAATGGTGCACCACTGCACCATTTAGCCCCCGGGTGGCCATATTAAAATTAAATTTTTCTATTATCCTATTTCGGCGCCTGAAGGCCCACGTAGGTATTTTTCGGAAGATACGTATTCTTTGTTATAGAACGACTCATTTTGACGTTTGGAACACTCATACTCAGATTTCATTTGCAGATACCACTACGAGAATAACGCCTTACGACATGTACCCTCTTCCGTGAATACCCACCACAGGGAAAAGCGAGAAAAACCTGTGGCTATCTGAGCATGCTTTCGTCATTCTACGAATACAGTATCACCGCGAGAGAAGTGGTGTGAGGGTCTTGCTGGATTCGAACCAGCTTTCTCCTGTCTCAAGTGGGGCATGTGTCCAAGCTACCCAGACTCTACTTGGGAGAACGGCCTGGACGGTGTACCACTGCACCATCCGACCCGGGTGGCCATATTATGAGTAATACTAACCTGATCCTATGACGAGTGTTTCAGCGCGAGATGTTGGTCACTCACCACTCCGACCCTCCGCCACAACGTAATATTACTTCTAGTGTCTCGTATCTATGGTAACGATTGCGCCAGCTTTCGCGGATAAGCGCGACTTTTCCTACTCTAACTAAAAACATTTACGAGTATTCTATTACAAACTCCACAATTCACGCTTTCTGGTTCTCTATTCCATGCGACTGTTTCCGATCGAGGATGTAACATTTATCCACGAAACGAACCATTGAAAGTGTCAACGTAGATACGACCCGCTAGAAATTAGAAACCATACACGAAAACGAGACTCAATCCTAGTTTTGGCTAAAGGATCAAAGAAATTTTATACTAAACTGGACTCAAAGCTTCAACGCGCCGAAATTTCTTCGTTTAATAGTCATTTTCTTATATCACAGTCTTCTAAGTTGAAAAGAATCTCTCATACAGATACAGACCTGGACGGCCTCTTATGTACGAATGGACTATCAGATATCAATTTACATTCGGAGGCAAATCGAGACCTGAAATAGGGATAAAAGATGAAAAGAATTTGCCGGTCTAAAACAAATCAATTGCACAGCTACAATTGTAGCAAAGCAAAATCTCAGCGAATGAGTAAATTTGTTAACGTCTCGCCTAGCACTAATCACGTAAATTCAAAATGCTATTGTGAACTGGGCCTAATTTATCCATTCGTAGCAGCGTGTCTGAGGATGATTGTTCATAACAGAGTGACATGGGCCACTTTAATAATCAGCACAGACAGGACTCTCAGGACGCCAAAATACTTGTATTTAGTAATGGTGATCAGTCCAACGAGCCCGTTTTGATCTCAAATACTGTGCGGATCAGTTATCAAGACTTCCAAAAGTTTCGTCGGAAACTTGCCAAAATTGAGGCTCGACTCGCTCCTGGTTACCCCTCAAATCTGAAGAAGCACCGTGATTAAACAGTCGAAGACAACTGGGTTTCTATCTTTCGATAAAAGCTCCCCGTCTGCTTGGTTAAATTTCTTTTCAATTTCTTCAGTGAGGGGTAAAATTTTATTTTACATAAATATTCGTAGGCTCTGCTTCTCGGCGCCACCTCAATGCCTGCTGCACTAATAAAAGTTTTACGTGACCTTCATTCTTCTATACTATTGTAGCCAAGCACGATGCGACTGGATTTAGATTACCGGCGGCTCTTCAGCTATCAAATTCCAAGTTTTCTGGATCCATGATCAAATGGCTTCTGTGGCTGAAGAGATTAATTATCATGATTCAGTCTCCCAGGCTTTAGATTTACCGTCCACAGTCAGAAACCACAGTCATTAAAGCTGTTTTTTCTAGTTCCTGGCGATGTCCATGTCCTTGGCAAATGATCCGAGCTATCAGACAACAAGCTTAGAAAAAGTCAGTACCGGAAATCGACTGGTGCATCTTGAGGCCCTGAATTTAACAGCATGAAGGAGTCTACAACGAGGGATTTCCAGGTTTGATTCGAACGAAAGATACAAACAAATTTAAAATTAAGTGGGATTCCTACTAGACGAACAATGCAAAATACCATAATTGGCAGGAATATCTCGATACTCAGAAGATAGGTAGATGTAAAAGTTAGTAGTTCAAACTCATCTGATGATTTTATATCCAGGTATTCGACAATGAATTCGAACTGATAAGTCACGAAAGAGAATTCTAGGTATAAATATAACGAACTACACTAGGTCCTGGTATTTAATGCCAAAGATATTTCATCTTCGCAGCATCCGGAAGCAGCGACCAAACTACGTAATATTCATTTTCCAAGCTAACGCGATGTATGACACTTATGTTCGAGTCGGGCAAATTTTATACGGGCTTGATAATAGGGAGTTAAGTCGGGCTGAGAAAACTCCATTCAACAAATCCAAGGAAGCAATAAATTAATTTAGCCATGAAAAAGTTACTAGCTCTGAAAAGCCCCGAGTTAGTGACCTGGGTGACGACTATTACGACATTCGGGTGAAGATTTCTTTGAGAGCCTTTCAGGACGAGGCGGTGGCCCATTTCGTCCTTTTGAACGGGATGGACCGTGTTTACGAATTTACATCTCCTCACATAGTTTCGAATTTCTGAAGTTTTAAGAATACATATATCTTCTGAAAGGAAGGACTGGTTTAATAAACAAATTCCATGCAACGCGGCAACAATAGGTGTAATCGAGAATCTTCAGGAATTACGGTTGAGTATCTAGGTTCTATCGAGGTCGCAGGTAAATTATAGAGTTAAACAGCATGTGTAATCGCAAGTACTTGTTCCAAGATGGCTGGCACAGTGACCAGAGGCTAGGTTGAGATTGTCACGGTTAGTGTCTCTAAGTTGGCTCAGAGGATCGAATTCAGAAGTTTAAATTCGCCATGGGTAGGGTAATATAAGACAATGTACACATGGAGGCCTTTTTATAGGTTCCTCCTGCCCTGCCCATGTGATTCCACTCATGCAAACAGAGCAAACAACTTGGCGCCGTGGACGTAGTTCACGGCGATCCACATTACAATATCCTCAAATTGTAATTATCTTGACGTTGGGCTAGACCCATTGACTGCCCCCCTGCACCCAACATTTGTTCCAATGGACGTTGATCTACATTTCGGAATGCTAGCCATGTCAATATCTTCGCGTAACAGGGACCACGTTGGCAACCGTGGTCTACAGGATCCTTGCCGGCTAGCCAGCCGTTACACAGATGCACCGATATCAGCACCTCTACAGTATCGCAGAGCTGAAGTTTGACAGTGGCTGAAAGTGATTTTGTATGTTATCATAACGCATTTAAAGCATTAAAAGTCGTATCTAATTGAGCTACCAACAATCTTCAGGGTTAGGTCGCATGTTGCAGTGTTATGCCGTCCGGGCCGTTCTCCCATGTAGAGTCTGGGTAGCTTGGACACATGCCCCACTTAAGATAGGCGAAAGCTGGTTCGACTCCAGCAAGTCAACTACTCCACATCTCTCGCTGTGATAACGTATTGATCGGATGACAAAAGCATGTTTACTTGGCCATGGAACTTTCACGCTCTTCTCTGTAGCGGATCTTCACGGAAGAAGATGCATGCCGAAAGGAACAAATTTGTAGTGCTATCTATAAATGAAATCTGAATATAGGTGTTCCCAACGTCAAACAATGTCAGTCTTGCGAAATATACATATCTTCCGTAATCATTCGCGTCATAGCCTCAGGCTGCATACGCAAAAATGATTTAAAAAAAAAAAAAAACTAAATTATAAGTGAGAGTTGTAATTGATTCCTTTGCTTCATTTTTATCAATCCATGGCACTTAATCGCTGCACTGATTGATAAAAATTTTCATATTCATAATCCATGTATGAGAGTATCCTATGTAACCGTGGGCGACTGAAATGCGTCCCCATAACAGACATCAACGGTTGAGAGGAATATTATTCGTAATTCCTTGTCAGGTTTCAGTTCAAATTTTGATTCCTTGTCAATACTCATTTGCTGACTAAAATTCTCTTCTAAAGACTGAAGCTCGAATCAAACCAATGAACACAGTGACAAAGGACTACAAATAATGTTCCGTCAACGGTTAAGGGGAGAAAGAGCTGTATAGCGCCTGACGTCGAGTTACGTCTCCATGTGATATTAGGGTATGAGTGCCCCTCTTATCACGTTGATTCGTCGCTTCATGTCCCGTACCTAAGTCATTCGTGTCATCGCCTTTAGTCTGCATTGTTAAGTAAAAAAGAAACCAAAAGGGCTGTTCTGATAAATAGTGATTTACGCTAATTGCTTACCGACTAGATGGATTAAATGTATGATTTGATGTGATGTTTTGCTCCAACGCACACTTTGTTTTTTTCTTATCATCAACCTGATTGATCGCCTGGTTGGCCCACGCTGGTTTTTTTGGGAGATACATATAGTTTAGAGAATGACTCGGTGATGACGTTTGGAACACTCATATTCAGTTTTCTTTTGCAGATACCATGAGAAAGTGAACCTTTACCGCCTGCAACTTTTTCCGTGAAGGTCCACTATAGAGAAAAACGTGTAAATCATCTGGTCTACCAAGTATGCTTTCGTCATACTGCGAAAACATCATCATCGCGAGATAAGTGGGGTAAGGGTCTTGCTAGATTCGAACTAGCTTTCTCCTGCCTCAAGTGAGGCATGTGTCCAAGCAATCTAAATACTACATACAGTGACCAGCAAAACTGTTCGAATGTTTTGTAACTTTCGCTTGTAAGCCTCATAAAATTTTATCTGCTTGACCAATTCACAAAATTTTTACATTAATAAAAAATTCCAATTCTGTGATTTCTTTTGATATAAATTAGATGATGTGAATCGAAAATTTGGTGGAGTAATCGCGATTGAAAGGGCGTTGGTCATTCGAACAGTTTTGCAGGGGGAATGTGGGGAAAGTACTCTCATGATAGGGTATTGTTCGTTGATCCGCTTCTTATGGGGTACAGGGGTTAAAGCGGGGATAAAGTGGAGATAAAGTGGTGATATTCCAGGTTACCTCACGATAGATCCACAGTATCCCTGTTAGCTTCAAATTTTAAAGTCTTACTCTCATGATAGGGTATTGTTCGTTGATCCGCTTCTTATAGGGTACAGGGGTTAAAGCGGGGATAAAGTGGAGATAAAGTGGTGATATTCCAGGTTACCTCACGATAGATCCACAGTATCCCTGTTAGCTTCAAATTTTAAAATCTTATGGCCTAAGGCATAAGAGATATGCATCTGTATATGAAGTCCAACGCCCACCTTCATGCCTGCACCTTTCTTCACTCGCGCACACCTGAGGTCGTTTCGTTTAAATCATTGTCAGCTATTTACTATTATTTTGCTCAACGGCATACTTTTATTTCATTCATCTATCTAATTTTTACTTCATGTGAGTGCATCTGAACCTTAAGTCAACTACTTTAGAAGATTTTAATTTACTGTACTAGATTGCCGCAAAGATGGATTCACCTCAACAACCTTCTCCATCATCAGCATCTCCTACTTATGCAAAACGCCTAACACAAACTCAACGTATTCAAGTAAGTCTGAAATCTACAAATTGATAAGGTTAAGAGAGTAACATGTGCAGGTTAGAACCTTGGCCAGTGAGGGACACAGTTACGTCAAAATCTCTCAACACCTTGGGATTACATGGCGACAGGTACAATACACCATGAGCGTTGAAAATACCGAGCCTCAGTACTCCAGTGGTAGGCCACCTATTCTAAGTAGTTCCCAGGTCGATGAAATAGAATTTTTCGTCTGTTTATCATCGGAAAATCGTCGGATGTCATTTTTCCAACTTGCACATTTTATATTTCGGCACTTTGGTGTGAGCGAGAATGTGATCCGACGTGAATTGGCAAAGAGGGGATATGCACGCAGGATTGCACGATTAAAACCTCCTATCTCTTCAGTCAACAAACTGAAGAGATATGAGTTTGCCAGAATACATCTCCACTGGCGGAAGGAACATTGGATGAGAGTCCTCTGGTCCGACGAGACTTGGGCTATGAATGGTCGGCAAAGTGATCGTTGGGTCACAAGAAAGGTCAGTAGTCCCTTAAAGGCTCCTAAGATTTAGAGTTCCCTTGAGCTAAGTTTAAGTCAAAGATTGGGGAAGAGTACGAAGATACCTGTGTCCTAGCCAAGACGCGGAGGAGAGTTGGGTGGATGTTCTGGGGATCTTTCTTTGGACGACAGAAGGGGCCTTGCCTGATTTGGGAGAAGGAGTGGGGCCATATCACTGCGGCCAGTTACTGCGAGAGGATAGTGCCTCTCATAGAGAGTGCGGTCTTTCGGGAACCAGGACTAGATGTGATGCAGGACAACGCCCCTCCTCACAAGTCGAGGCAAACTATGCGTGAGTTTGAAAGGAGGAATATTTCTCTAATGGAGTGGCCGCCATATTCTCCTGATTTAAATCCGATAGAAACTTTGTGGAGTTATATGAAAGCGTACATGGAGCGTCTTTATCCAGCGTTGGATCAAGGGGGCAGCGGAGTCAAGGGCATCTTCGTCAAATAGTGAACGAGGCGTGGGATCTGGGGTTTAATGGGGATGACTTGGAGAAACTGATAGATTCGATGCCCCGAAGAATCAGAGCCGTTTACGAAGCTGAAGGCGGATATGTAAATTATTAGCTAGATAGAAGTATAATTTATTTATGAAATGTATTAATGAATTAAAAAGTGAATAGAGGGCTATAATGGACCAAAAAAGCAAAACCAACGAATATTTCGTTGTGAAATTTTTGCCATACAAATTTAAAGTTTAGGTGGGGAGATCTACTTATCGTCATGCTAATTCAAGTTAGTAAAAGCCTATATACCCTGTAAAAGTCGAATTTTAGCGCCTATACACGATTAATACCGTAGTATCAGAGTATAACTAGGCATCAGGAGCACAGTAGGTCTTCATGAAAGGTTGAGTTTGTAATCATTTACAGCACATAATCACTTTCGACTGTTACTCGAATCTTTTTTTATCATGAGGCCTCTATATCAATCAAAAATTGATGTCATTCTTCACCACCTTGACCATGGACTTTCCATCCGTTCAACAGCTCGAGAATGCAATGTCTCAGTTTCTACCATTTCATGTATTCGCAAGAGACACCGTCCAGATCTTCAGGTGAACTTAGGAGGGCGACCTTGTTTGCTCAGCGAGCATGACACTCGTCATGCCGTCCGTACCATAACATTCGGTAAGGCCGATACCGCTGCCGAAGTTGCCCAAAACATCAGGGACATGAAAAATTGCTCTATCTCTGTTGATACAGTCCGATGGACCCTCAAAAAAGCAGGGTTAAAAGCTGTTGTGAAAAAGAAAAAGCCAAAACTAACAGCAAAGCAAAAGAAGGACCGCCTTGACTTTGCTATGGCCCATATGTACTGGACTACAGATGATTGGAAGCGTGTAGTTTGGTCAGACGAGACGAAGATAAATCGCTTGCAGTCAGATGGAAGATCTTGGACCTGGAAAAGGCGAGGACGAGGGCTGATAGAGAGAGAGGTAGAGTAGACCCTCAAATTTGGTGGCGGTCATATTATGATCTGGGGCTGTATGCTGTGGGAGGGGACGGGAAACATGTGTAAAATTGATGGGTTGATGGACCAGCATCTATACACTGAGATATTGGAGGAGGATCTCCTACAAACGCTGGTGGAATACGGTAAAACCCCCGAATCCGTTATCTTCATGCAGGACAATGATCCAAAGCATACCTCGAAGAAGGCCAGACAATTCCTCAGAGATCATTCTCGCGCCGTTCTCCCTTGGCCAGCAAACTCCCCTGATCTTAATCCCATCGAGCATCTCTGGAATTACATCAAGAAAAGACTCAAGGATTACCCCCAACCGCCAAATGGGATCCTGGAGCTTTGGGACAGAGTTCAGGATGAATGGGCAAAGATTCCTGCAGAGGAATGTCAGAAGCTGATAGAGAGTCTTCCTAGACGCATAGATGCAGTGATTAAGGCGAAAGGTGGGCATGTAAAGTACTAAATTACCAGTTCAAAAATTTCCCATACCCCCTCTGCAAATCTGTTCGAATGACCAACACCCTTTCAATCGCGATTACTCAACCAAATTTTCGATTCACATCATCTAATTTATAGCAAAAGAAACCACAGAATTGGAATTTTTTATTAATGTAAAAATTTTGTGAATTGGTCAAGCAGATAAAATTTTATGAGGCTTACAAGCGAAAGTTACAAACATTCGAACAGTTTTGCTGGTCACTGTAGGTCGACGGCCCAGACTATGTACCACTGCACCACACGACCAACTGGCCTCTGACGGCTGATACCGCCAGCTCAATCCTGTTGTTGAATGCTGATCTCTCACATATCCCTGTAATACCAATACTGGTATGATTGTGACAGTACTGAGTTGAGTATCAATGTAACGCTAATCAAACATCAGGCGACTATTTCTAAGTCATAACACCCCACTTATCCTGTGAAGAAAGAAAAAAAAACTGACTGTATTCTATTGCGAAATGTTAGTTTGGGAGCGGGACCACCGGCTGAAACTAATGTTGGAAAGTCGTCATTAAGTTATGAGCCATGACAAATGACAAAGGAGTATGGGGCCCCGGAGCTAGGAATGCAGGGAAAAATTGTTAATAATACAAAATGTGTTTAAATCTTTTGTCATAGCTATGAGACTTAATACAAAATGATTTTAAAAGAAATGTTACTGAGTGATACTGGAATTATCACACAGGCACTCAATTCCAACAGTCTATCTTCACCATATGGAACTGGAATTACCTGACCTCATGCATCTATCGTGCAAAATATACCACAACAATAAAAACCGACTATGTCAATTAAAACGGGGTTTGCAGGGTATATATATGTTTTATTGACCCATTTGGGAGTCATCAGCGACAAATCCATGCTAAAACCAAATTTTATGTGACAAAAAGTTCACGACGATCAAATAGTCTCCCTATCTGCAATCCTTGCAAAAAGCCTAAATTACCTCATACATGATGATATTATGAAAAAATGCATAATACAGTCGTCCCTCTCTAACTCGATAGTGGGTCCCGGTATAAGTGTTAAAAATATTCATTGTAACTTGGACTTTTATATTTGCAACACTTACCCTTACAGGTCATTTTGCGTGTAGGGGTAAGTATTGCAAATATATATGGTTGAATTTCAATGAATATTTTCCACACTTATATCGGGACCCACTATCGAGTTAGAGGGGGACGACTTTACTCTATTGCAGGGGTAAAGAGTGTAGCCCCACATTCTGTGTAATTTACATGGGCTATCCCTGACATACTGACTTTAGCGCTACAAAAATGGCTAGACTAAGGCAATAAGGCAACCGAGGCATTCCTTCTTCCTTGAACCTTCTCTCTTATGTTCGATAGTTGCACAGCATCCTCGTACCACACTAAATCGGTTGACACGACATATCGAATAACCTATATCCTCACGATAAACTGCGAAGAAAAATGAGCACCCCAGCATCTCCCACTACTCCAAGATCACGGAGCCAGCTTTCTGGGGATCAGCGAGTCCAGATATACACGTTACGTGGCCTTGGTTTTACTCATCTCGCCATCGGTAATCAACTCGGTATCACCGAAAGAAGGGTACAATATGCCCTTGCAAGGCAATGTCTGACGCCCAAAAAGCGAAATGGCCGACCCCACGCCTTGAACGCTCAGCAGGAAGTTGAGCTTGAAGAGTTGGTCACGTCTTCAAGTGAGGCCCGCCAGATGAGCCACCTGGAGCTTGCTGCTAAGTTTTCCCACTGGAATTGTGGCCAAATCGCAACCAAAAGTGCTCTTGAGAGAAGAGGGTTCAAGCGTTGCATTGCTCAAGCGAAGCCTACTCTAACGCCTGCACATATGAGGAAAAGATTAGAGTGGGCGGAAGAACACTCTTCTTGGACACCTGAACAGTGGTCCCAAATTCTTTGGTCTGATGAGACTTGGGTCTTTGGTGAACGTCACACAAGAGTATGAGTTTCGAGGAAGGCGAGTCCAGATCTCAGCCATGTATCAACTGCATTAATCTAATTTTTTAGCCCGAGGAGACATATTATCACACTTGCCTGGTTCGAAAAGGTCCTCGAAAGCGTGGTTGGATGTTCTGGGGCTCCTTTTATGGGAACCAGAAGGGCCCTGCCCTCTTCTGGAGTAGGGATTGGGGGACTATAAAAGCGGAGAGTTACTGCCATAGGATTGTTCCTTTAATCCACGCGGCAACACAACCAATTGACTCTCACGGCCCTCTTCTCTTTATGCAGAATGGTGCTCCTGCCCTTTCTGCTCAACGTACGAAAAGAGAGCTGTCATCAAGGGGGGTAGATTTCATAGTCTGGCCGTCATATTCCCCAGACCTGAATCCAATTGAGTCAGTGTGGGATATGATGAAATCCCATATTGAAGAGCACCACCCAGAATTTGATTCTGGTAATCCATCTGAGGAAGTGCTCCGTAATGCAGTCCTAGAGGCATGGGAGTCAATTTCTCAGGAGCAACTGGCTACGCTTGTAGAGAGCATGCCAGAAAGGTGCCAGGCAGTCATCAGAGCAAGAGGAGGTTCGATTCCTTATTAATGATGCTTAATTATTGGTAAAAATGTATTTAATACTTGATAAAAGCTAGCACTTTTGAATAGAATATCATCATTTCAACGAGTTACAGGGATCTCCTACACTTCTTTTATCACGCAAAATTTCCCATACAAATAAGGTTCAGCTATTGTCGGATTTGGTATGGTCAAAATATTGCAGCCAATGGCATATTGTATAATCCCTGTCAGATCTTGGCATTCAGGGGTTTCCTTCACTATTTACCCCTGCAATAGAGTATTGTATAATTAAATTACCCATAATATTTTACGGGTAGCACTATTTGTATAGGCGCTAGTACTTTCTTGGTGTTTTATGGTGAACTTCGCGCTTTGTCATTCCGCACTTGCGTTTCCATTCCTGTAACGTTGTAGGACAACTGCTACTGCTACCACTACTACCAAGGATGGAGATTGATTCTAGCTGTCTCAGTTCTCCGGAAATCGATCTAGCGTCCCAGCCTAGGCTTGACTCCTCTATGTGGGGAGACAAAAATTTTCCTAAGCTCACTCCTACATTACCCCAAATCTACTATGCTAGCATGATTTTTAACACCACAACGATAGACTTCACCTCGGGGCCATCTGTAAAGAGCACCCATACCAATTCTAGATTCAACGACAACAAAAAAGGACTGAATCAAATAGTCACGCATTACAACCACCACTTAAGATCATCCGAGTTAAATCCTTGCCGGAGCACACGAAAAAATGCAATTGCATTTGTCTCTTACACGACAAGAACACTTCGAGCTCTCACTCCGGCCCTAATAAAGCCAATTCACCATCAACACCCAAAAAAATACCCAGATCAATCACGGCCACTTTCAATACTACCGGTCTGACCCAAAATGCCTCTCCAGAGTCTAGCAGCAAGGCTAAGTTCACCTCTGCAGATGAGGCACTCCACTCTGCTAGAGATAACATTATTGAAGCCTAGAGGCCGATATCCAATAGGACCATTCAAACACAACTCCTAGACTTTCTGGATATATTCCGAAGATATAATGAGCAGGGCTATATTAAATTGGAGGATGTAATTCCGTCAAACAAAAAAGCCCAGCCACCCACGATTACCAACCAACCAGACAAACCAACAAGACATGGGCGACCCTGTGATCCTATTCTACCAAAGGCCCCAATGACCTATCTACAAGCGCACCCGACTCTAGACATGATGCAGTCTTACAACAGGGAATTTACTCCCCCCAGCTCAGCCCCAAACACCCAAGGTCCTTACATTCGTCAGCAACCAACCCGAAACTACCTCCAGGCGCTAGGCAAAGCTCCTGACGCTGCTAATTCCACTATTGACCTACGGTCACCAAAGGGCTTGGAAAGGCCCGTACCCTGCTCTTCTGTAGACCACAGTAAGAATGTAATAACATTAGTCTTGAACAAGGGAAGCCTGGTACCGGTGTATCAGCCTAACCATGTCCGATACAAGTTCAACAAAGCTATGGGCAAGATTGCAATTTCTAGAGTTCATACCTCCCTAAGGAATAACATCGTCTTAACTTGCTACAAATCCATCCCGAAGAGCTTCTGGAGCATCAACCCAAGTGGAACAAAGTTTTCGCTGACTGGACTATCATTAAGGCACAGAAAGTTGAGATATATCCTGTTGTTGTTATCCATGGGGTATCTTCATATCTTCCTCTTTCTGACATGGCAGAAGAGATCACATCTTTCAACCCAAACATCAATGTCCAAGGCAAGCCAAGATGGCTCACAGGCCCTCCCAATACTGCACATGGCTCCCTAGTCCTCACGGTCGGGTCTGAAGCTGAAAAGTCGGAGGTCATCAGATCGGGAGTACTAATTGGTGGGCTTCTATTGAAAGTAGTTAACTTTCAATCAAGCACACAGAAGACATTATGCAAGCAATGTCTAAAATATGGACACCATCACCTCTGCAAAAAAGCCATCATTGTGTGCAATTTGCTCGGGCAACATATTACATCAGAGCATAGCTGCCCTACACGTAAGTCTTCTGACAATTGCTAACATTACCCCGCAAAATGTCACAATTGCAATTTCACTAGGCATAATGCCCTTAAAAAGCTAAATTGTGAATTTCATAAGGCACTCTCATATTAGGACAATTGAAAATATGCCAACACAATGTTGCCAAGGGCAAGGACATAACACAGTCACTCTTTGAAGTTTCCTTATCACCAAATTCTGATTTAGTTTTTGTTCAAGAACCGTACGTATATTGGAATTCTGTTTTGGCTGCCTACTCTTCACTCTCTCATCTAGCATATCATACTATCCTATCGCACAACAATTCAAACACTAAGCCAAGAGTTGTAACTTACATAAATAAAACCTCCACTTATTATGTATTAGCAAGGTCCGATCTCATTTGTGACCCAGACATGCAGGCTTTTGAGATAATTACAGCCTCTGAGGAGTTTTTTATATTCCATATATATAATGAAAAATCGACTATAATAGTGGACACCCAGACAGCACTACAAAGATTTTTCTAGGAAAATCTTAATTTCAGTCAGCCATTTATTTATTAGGTGATCTGAATTTACACTATCTTTGGTGGAATTATATGGTTACAAGCCCGAATTTGCGCGCTTCTAAACTCTTTTATTTCTTAGAAGAGCACAGTGCAAGTCTCCTGGTTGATCCTGAAGATATAGAAGAGTTTGGAGGGACTTTCCATAGATCAAATACCCAGAACACTTCTATCATAGATCTGGCCTTGCTGCTGGATCCCAGAAAATACGATAGCACAACTGGCACTATGGAGAAAGCACAGGTTCAGATCATTAAGTAATTCTGTTTGAAGCATCAGTTCCCTATCAAACTAATCCTGGCCCCTGCTTATCTGCAATATTTAACATTAAAAAGGCTAACTGGGAGGTCTTTACCCGCAACCTTTCACTATCTGAGTCTCATTATACATCTCTCATTCAAAACGCAATACTAGTCAAGGAGCCAGACCAATTGGCCTGTCTCCTTCAAGACCTTATTAAGTCAGCTAAAGGCGCCATTCCTATGTCCAAGCTATCAAGTCATTCCAAAGCGTGGTAGACTGAGTAACTCACCAGCATGAGAAAAGACTACCACTCAGAAATGAGGGGAGTCAAAAAGTCTTGGCTTTCTAATGACACTGAGGAGGCTAGGATCTCAAGAAATACTTATTTCAGAACAATAAGTTTCATAAAAAAGAAACATTGGGAGAATTTTTCTCGCTGGTGTTCAAGAAAAAAGTATATTCAAAGCTTTCAACTACTCTAATCCCATGTTCTCCCAACCCTTCTTGATACCAACTTTGAAATACAGAGACTCTCAAGGCCAGAACCTAGTAGCATCAACTTTTGCAAACAAGTGCACTTCTCTAGCTAGCACACTGTTTCCCCAAGAAGTCTCAAGCAATAATCCTAGTTTATTTTCAATGTCTCCTACCCTGTCAACCCCCAATAATGTACTTGCCCCAAATGTTTACAAAAATATATTTCATTTAACGTCAGCTTCATAGAGACTTGTTTCTCCAAAAGCCAGCTCCCAGTGTGACTGGCCTGAAATTCCTCTCGATGAACTCCTTCAGGCAGTATCAGAAAAGAAAACAGCTTCTGGGAAGGATAATATTGACTAGACAATGATCAAAAAATCACTTGAAAGCACTCCTAAATTATTTCTATTAGCATATACTTTTCTATTTGAATGTGGTGAACATCCATCAGTATGGAAAGAATCCATAGACATTATTATTCCCAAGAGAAGTAAGCCCGATTACTCAGCTCCTAAGGCCTACAGACCTATTTCTCTAATCCCGTGTTTATCCAAACTTCTAGAGAGAATCCTTTCTAGAATATCATACTTTGCGCATATTTCACCCGGCCTTCTTCATCCTAGTCAGATGGGAGGAAGAAAATAAAGATCAGCCATAGATGCTATTATGCCCCTTCAGAACTTTGCAGAACATCACATATCAAAAAATAGAGTTGTGTCTTGTGTTTTCTTAGGCATTATGGGGGCTTTTGATAGACTTCAGCCCAGTCAGCTGATACAAGTATTAAAAAGGAAGAATCTCCCTGCTAACTTCATTTCATTGGTTTCCTCATTTCTCTCCTAAAGAAAAATTCGGCTACTTTTCAATGGATAACTGAGTCACCCTTATCTTGTTACTGGGGCTCCTCAAGGTAGTCCTATCTCTTCTTTGCTTTTTCTCCTTTCAATAAGCGAGTTATTCTCTATCAATCCATTGAATGAATTCCTAGAAATCTCCTATGTTGATGATATTTGCATTTCCTATGCCTCTTCTTCAGTGAAGTAAAAAATTTCTAATCTTCAACCCCATCTTAAAACCCTCTATGATAAAGCACAATCACTCTCAATTGTGTTTGAAAAATTAAAATCCGAGTTATTACATTTATCAAAAAAACGACAATCCTATTCGGAGCCATTGCACTTTGAAGAATTCTCATTGGAAACCAAAAATTCAGTGAAGTGGCTAGGGATTTCGCTGCAACACAACTTATCATTCAAAGATCATGTGGAAAAAAGACTCCATCTAGCACAAGGGGCTATGCAGAGGCTTTTCCAACTTTCTTCTAAATCCAAGAGACTAAGTTTTAGTGCGTTGAGGCAACTCTGTCAGTCCTGTACTATTCCTGTCTTAGACTTCAGCTCAGTGCTTTGGTATAAAAAATATGGTACAGCAAAACTGACTCATGTGTGATAAGTTACAAAATCAAGCCCTTTTTTTAATTACAGGTGCCTATGTGTCATAAGCAGTATGTAGACAGCCTGGGGAGAGAGAGGGGACAAGAGGTGGGTTTCAGGCTAAAGGTTGCCATCCTATATGATACACAAAATAGATGCATCACCACTCGTCTAAAAGGCCAGACCAGAATCATAGAACACTATGATCTGGCAATCTCCATATATATATTATACAGTAGAGGCATTCCTGACACAGAAGAAATGAGGCAGAAAAGATGGCCAAGTCGGCAGCTGCCACAAACTCACCCACACCAATTCCTACATGTCAGTAAGGCCTCAACTCAGTAGCACACAGTCTCTTTTCTATGCGCAAATCTACGTAAGGGAGGCCCCCCTACAGATATCATTCTGCAGGCAGCTTGGGAAGAAGGCACAGAAGTACTTCTACTACAGGAGCCATGGACCTTACAAAAAGATGGCAAATAGTTTACAAAGTCTCATCTAGGCTTCGACGTATTCAGGCTAGCCACTACAGGACAAGGAACTACATGATCAAGGTCCCTAGTATACACACCTAAGGGCAGAAACTGCCAAAAAAAATTCCTGTGTAGGTCTTCACCTGATTTTGTAGCAGTAACAGTAGATGGCATAACCTTTGCCTCAATGTACCTAGCGCTCGGGATAGACGTAAGGCGTCTGCTGATTTGGACACCCTCTGAGCCTACTGTTGTGTCTGGAGATTTTACTGCGGTTCACCCCAAATGGCAACTGCTCGCTGTCATGAGTGGCATGTAGACAGCAGACAAGAGCAAGAACAAGACCTGTGATGTCAGGCTATGGATGCTGTCCTACATAATACATGAGATAGATGCATTACCACTTGGCTAAAAGACCAGACCAGAAATCACAGAACACTATGCTCTGGCTATCTTCATATTTATATTATTCAACAGAGGCATTCCTGACACTCGCAAACCAACTGCACGGGGAAGATCAGATTATTACAGAGTAGATGCGAGCAAATGACGTGGCCCTGTCCTCAAGGCCAGGTGCGCCCACACACAATCAAGGTAACACTCTAGACCTGGTCTGGTCAAACACGGAAGCCCTCGCAGACGTAGCACCGACACTAGAAACCACGTTAGATCATCGTACCCTAACAGGGAATGTAGCAAGGACAAACGCCCAAGCAGCAGCAGTCATTCGAGCTGTAAGACCTAATTGGGTTCCCAATGAGGCGCTTGAAGAATTCAAAAACACCGCAGCTGAATGGGGATCAGGACTCCCGCAACAATGCCCAGGTTCAGCAAAAGGTGTAGACAATGTGACAGACGCCTCAGTACAATTAATAGGAGATGCTATCAGGGCTACAAGCAAGAGGAGCTCACCAAGGCCCGGAAGCAGCGCACCATGGTAGACAACAGAATGCCGGAAAGCACAGGACAACTTCTGGACTCACGGAGATTCCGAAAGCAGGAAAGCATTCCCACGAGCCATAGCTACAGAAAAACAGCAGTACTGGCGACAGAAATTTGCGGAGGCGGCCTCGGATGCCGATTTATATACGCTTCCAGGAGGAGCCAAGACGAGACTGCAAGTCAGTTTTAACCCGCTGAGAACCGCCAATAGCCTAAAGACAGACCCGGAACGGCGGGCGTACCTCTCTGGAGATATGCTACTCGGCCGCTTCACGAGTGATAAGGATATCAAAAACGAAGCACCCGACAGCCCACCCTCCAGCCACACTCTACCATGGTGTACGGAGGTCACGGAGGAGGAGGCAAGATGGGCCGCCACCCAGTGCAAGGATAAAGCGCCTTGCGCCGACAGAATCACAGTGCGGCTTCTGCGGGTAGCATGGCCCACAATAGGCTGAACAGTGACGGCAATCTATGCGGGATTGCTCAAAAATATGCATTTCCCAGCAATATTTAAATTGGCTGAGGTAATCCTACTCCCAAAGTCAGGCCGAGATCTCAGTACAGCTAAAGGCTGGCGCCCCATCGCACTTCTCTCATGTTTAGGGAAAGGGCTCGAGAGATTAGTTGCCAAATGTGTGGCTCACACAGCACTAGAAAGGCAGGTCACCCCCCAACAGCTTTTTGGTGCCCTTCCAGGAAGATCCGCAAACGATTTGGTCGTGTGCGTAGTACACAACACATAGCACACCCTAAAAATGCGACAAAAAGCCATACTGGTTACGTTAGATGTACAGGGTGCTTTCGACGCCGTACTATACGAACGTCTTCTCAAGAGAATGAGACACATGGGATGGTCAGAAAGCGCCATTGAATGGACAAGGTCGTCTCTTAAGGGCCGCTCCGCACGCATACGCTTCGAATCAGGGATCACTGAGCCCAAGCAATTAAAATGTGGCTTACCGCAAGGATCACCTTTATTGCCTATCTTGTTCATTTTTTTCTACGTATCAGAAGTGGTGGCAGCTAGTAATTGGAGATTTGGTTATGCAGACAATGTGGCAATCCTGGGGATTGGCTGTACACCAGCAAATGCAGCCGCAAAAGCGCAAGAGGAGGTTGACAGAGTCTTCAGGTGGGCCACCAAAATGCTGTCACATTTGACCCTGCCAAAGCCGAAGCAGTGTATTTTTTGGGCCCTCGCTCCAGAAACACAGAGCTTCCCCAAATTAGATTGGGCGATAAGATCATCCAAGCTAGCGACGAAATTCGTTGGCTTGGGGTCTATTTTGATAAAAGCCTAAACTTTCGCCGCCACGCTGCCGAATGGGCTAGTAAAGGAGTTAGATTGACACAATACCTTCGGTGAATTGCGCCATCTACGATCGGCTCACCCCCAGGCCCAATGATCACTATCATACGCACAGTCATAATGCCAACAGTCCTCCGCGCTGCCGAAATCTGGTGGCCTGGCTGCACTCGAGCAACACACACAGGAGAGGTAAGAAACTCTTGTGGAAAGCAACTCGCAGCCATAGACAATGCCCTCATGGCAGGGATACGAGCCGCTCTACCCATATGGAGAACTATGCCCAACACGGCTCTACAAAGAGAAACAGGGATCCCACCAGCTCATATCATCCTGGAAGAAAAACCCCTTTTACACGGAGCCAGAATTAGACGCCTTGATACCCACCACTCTCTCCGACTCAGAGTCTTCGAGTCCACGGAAGAAGCCCGACGCAGACTCGGCCTTTGCACCTCAAACAGGGGCCGACCTGCGGCCACACAAACACACGACTCTCGTATCCAGCGAGCCACCCGGTTACAACCCGAATCAGAGGCACCGCCACCTATCTACCGACCAGGTCCCAGTCTCCCACGAGCACCGAGCTTAGACAAAGAGACTGCAGCGAGAGAGACTAGACACTGGCAAGCTGGCCTATTGTCAGATACCTTATGCGCTTATAGCGATGGGGATCACTCTCTCCGAATTCAATAACAGCATGGAGCTATGTGGTCGACCCCGGAAGCACGTCAGAACTTCCCGAGCTGAAAGGATCCGGCAAACTCATAGGTGCGGAGATTTATGATGCCGAAATCCATGGAGCGATGGCTGCTCTTGAGGCTACAGTTACATCCGGGAGTTATACAAATCGAAGCGCTATCTACATATTACTCATTAATTTCGAAGCGGCACAGGCACTACAGTCGGGAATCACATCGTCATCAGCTTGGCATGTACAAAGATTTAAACATCTGACCTAACAAATAGCAACAGCAGTACAGGTTTGATGGATCCCCGGTCACGAAGGTATTCCTGGTAACGAAGCAGCTGACCGTCTAGCTAAAGAAGCGCTCGAAATAGGCGACCCTCCCGCGAATATGTTGGGAATGAGGACACTCGCCTCAATAAGGCGCGAAACGCGGACTCGCATAAGTCAACTGACAACTGATTGGTGGAATCTATCCTGCCCAAACAGATACGGCGAGCTAGAATTACAGATGAAGCGTAAAAAGCAACCAGATTTAGCCCTGCCCAGAGCAATATACTCCCGCTTGCTGGCTTCTCGTACGGGTCACGGGGATTTCGCGGCATATCACCGCCGCTGGAACCATGAATCCGCAGAGCTCAGCTGCGTGTGCGGAAGAGAAACTTCGGTAGGACATCTAGTCGAATGCCGAAGAGCGCTTACCTGGTGGCGCACTATTAGTGGACGAAGAAGGGCACCAGCTCTGAAGGAACTGCTTGGGGAAAAAGGATGGCAGAAATTCGCGGAGTTCGTAACAGGCAGTGGAATATATCAAAGGCCGAGCATAGGCATGGCAGGCGTATGCTAGCGAACCTAAACCAGGTTGAAACTGATAGGTAAAGGATCCAGTAAAGTTATGAGAATTAGACTCAGATGCGCGGTGGCCGGGGCGCAACAGTGCAGGAAGCAAAGCAAGGACGCATTTAAATTTTTCTTTTTTTATCCCGGGGGCTAGGCTCCGCATGTCCAACATATGTTTAGTAGTCTTTAATCTTTCTCGGTCATTAAAGTGGGACGAGGTATCGGTAGTCAACCTGATCCGACCCGGCTTCACTCGCGTCGGACTCTACAGGAGTGTAGGGCCGCCACAGGTCTGTCGCATATAATTTTAAAAAAAAATCATCAAACACTCCTGTTTTGGACTAATTGTGCCAAATCTTCTCATGAAGCATAGTAGAGGCCAGGCGCCGATGTTCATTTACGCTAGTGTTACAAGGATAGGGCTCCTGGAGGAGTGACTCTTGAACAGCATGAGAATTGTTAATCAAATTATACTAGGGTTGAGAGGGCGTTCGGATGCAAGGGGATTTATTAATTGATGGAAACATGTACATAAAGGACAGGGTAGATATCCTACGATCTTTAGATGTATTTTTTCCTTTAATTTGGTGCTCATTTTTATCTGCCTCCAAGATATTTCAGCCTCGGCTAGTCCGGAGAGGAATCAAAAGGTGATTGTCAGGCTAACGGTTGCCATCCTACATGATACAAAAGAAAGCTGCACCACCACTCGGTTAAAAGGCTAGACCAGAATCATAGAACACTATAGATTGGCAATCTTCGTATCTATATTATACAGTAGAGGCTTTCCTGACACCTTGGTTCTATTGGCTCAGCAGTAGCTCCCGAAGGTTTTGCTGCTGCTGAGGTTCTTTCCTTGAGCTACCGACAATATGCCAATCATTAGTGCGCTCTCATGACCCTTCTTCTGGTGTCAGATATCTGCTGGAGTCGTGTATCCGATTTGCTGTTGTTTGGGATTCTGCTATTCGGATGGGGAAATTCATCTCCCATGCTCAATATTTTCGGCTGCAATTGAGTCGGATGGTGCAGTGGTACACTATCCGGGCCGTTCTCCCAAGTAGAGTCTGGGTAGCTTGGACACATGCCCCACTTGAAACAGGAGGAAGCTGGTTCGAATCCAGCAAGACTGTCAGGAAAGCCTCTGCTGTATAATATATATATGGAGATTGCCAGATCATAGTGTTCTATGATTCTGGTCTGGCCTTTTAGCCGAGTTGTGATGCATCTATCTCGTGTATCATGTAGGATGGCAACCTTTAGCCTGACACCTACCTCTTGACCCCTCTCTCCCCACGCTGTCTACATATCGCTTATGACAAAGACCCTCACACCACTTCTCTCGCGGTGATAATGTATTTGCAGGATGACGAAAGCATGCTCAGATAACCACAGGTTTTTCTCGCTTTTCCCTGTGGTGGGTATTCACGGAAGAGGGTGTAAGGGTCTTAAGATGATTGTTATTCACAAGCTATCCAGAGCTATATACTAGAATTTCTTGAAGTAAAGAACAAAAGGAGACTGAGAGCAAACTTCATTTATCTATTCCTCATGTTTTACTTCCTTGTCTTGCTTCACATGATCCAAGTGAATGTTGCGTAGTCTTTGTTCCCTCCATTAGTTTCCATACCTCCATTAGTTTCCATAACTCCATCCCGCTTCCGAGTCCTTTCTGCTGAGATTCGATCTCTCAGGATGACTCAATCTCTTTCACGTACGAAACCATAGTCTCATCGTATGTCATCCGCTGATGTATGGGGCGACGTGTCATCTATTGATGTATGGGGAGACGTGTCAGCCGGGGAGGTGTCAACATGGAACCGCTCAGAAGTCATTGTTCTAGCCTTAGGCATCAGCCTAAAATTTGTCAGGCACTAGCCTGTGACAGGGTACATGTTGTAAGGCGTTATTCTTGCAGTGGTATCTGCAAATGAAATCTGAGTGAGAGTGTTCCAAACGTCAAACTGAGTCGTTCTGCAAAATATACATGTCTTCCGTAATCATCTGCGTCATAGCCTCAGGCTGCATACGCAGATATGATTTTAAAAAAAAAAATAAAAAAAATTCGGCTGCAATTGCATCTCACTGTAACAGCCTGTAGTCCAAATAAACCCTGTAGCTCACGTTATGCAACGCGAGCCTCTTCGGGTGACTCATGTAACAGCTGGTGAGCTGAATTGTTCCTGTAGCCTATGTGGCGCATAGGCGTGCATAGACCTTACAGGGATAAGGACATGGCGCATGGGGCAATGTGCGTGGGGCAAGGTAAATAGGGCACGGTGCACAAGGCATGATCAGCTATGAGATGGCGACTAGCTGAAACGAGAAGTACCCTTGATATACGTAGGCTTGCTATCACAGGGACCTTCTGATACATGAGGATTTTCAGGAACCTGTATTGATATTAGGGTTGGGGCGAGTCATTAGACTGCAGTGAGGGTTGTATATAGACTTGTTGAGTAGCGATATAGTTTACTTCCTTATAGAATTGAATATTTACTACCTCTACACACTTAGCTGCGCAGGCGCTCCTGTCTAGACTGTGACAACTCAAGGGGGATCCACGCAGGACTAGTAAAAGTCGGAGCTTCTAACTTCCAACCGAAACCTGCAGAAGACGGTCAACAGCATGCAGGAGATAAATGTATAAAGGTAAAATGATAATAATAACTGGCTCTACTGGCCTAAAAGTAATAACTGTTGACCACCAAGATCAACGACAATAGAAATCACAATATACTAATCCAAAGAACCTCACGTTCTCGATACCTTTTCCCAAAGATAATGCCTTCCTAATATACATCATCATGAGAGCCTTAACCAGTCCCCTTCTCATGACTTCTATCAGAGGTTACAGCCAACTACTCCTTGTTGCCGTTATGCTACTGTTCCAAAACGCCTCTGCTCGTTATGAAACTTACTCAACCCCGGAATACCCCTTCATTTAAACATGATGCCTTCTGATGACATGCCCCAATTGGCCACCTTTCGTGCCTCAGAACATCTCATTTTACCCGGTTGTTTAACTGCAGGTGATAGAGCGTGTAACGGCTGGTAAGCTGGATAATTCCTGTAGCCTATGTTATACATAGGCGTGCACAGGCTTAACAAGGGTAGTCCACTGTGCACTGGCAGATATAGTGGCTAATGTTAATTTTGGCTGAGACACTGTATATCAGGATTCCCAAGCTAGATGGATCATAGAGCTGAGACACAAGAGCCTCCTGGCATACGGCAACCTTCTGCTCCTAGGCAAACTTCTATTTCAGGAATCCTTATTGATGTTAGGGCTATGGTATTATCTACGAGGAGTAGAGCTTTGTATATATTTGTAGCACTATGAGATAGATTGCTTTCTCTTCAGATAGAATATAAACTACCTCTATTCATTTAGCTGCGCAAGCGCCTTTGTCTAGACTGTGACAAAGCGCATGCTATGCAGAATAATTGCTTCTCGACACGCATTAGCCGGCAGGAGAGCGATGACATTTACGAGGTGAAAAATGACGCAATAGCACGTGCGGACGGGTATTGGAGGAGAACGTATGGGAATATAAGTAGACACGATTGTAACATAGTTTAATCTTCAGTAGAATTCGAAATTAAATCTGCAATATCTTTAACATCAAGCTCCAGCTGACATCATTGATTCATGACACTCACGGTTATAAGGAGCAGTTGTTCCACAGGGTACGAAGCGGGACTCGAAGCGGGACTCCAAAGCTCGTTTCATGGGGGTTGAGATGAGGGTGTGTCAGGTAAGAGGTGAGATGGTGGTATGGGCGAGGGGTGAGCAGCGGGAAGTGCTCTTCATAGCAGAAGAGAAATGGGCGGTGTGAGTGGTCTTCTGGAGCGGAAGAGAAGTGCAATTAAACAGCGGTCTTCGCAGAGGAAGAGGATAATCGAAGAATAAAGTTATATTCAGAAGATGTTACGTGGAGAGAAAACCCCGCGACGTTAGGTTTACATATGTAAATTGGGTCTCCAAGTGGAATCGTAACAATAACTTAATACGGGCTATATGAAACCCAGAGAACAACTCCAAAACTCCTGCAATAGCACGCCAACATCTTGCCATGAAACTTTCTAAGTCCTTTGTCAATTATCAACCCGTTGTAACAGCCTTGACACTTCCCCAACATGAACTATGTCAATCCGTGAAATTGCGACATCATTCTTCGGGTTTGACAATACACTGCCGGGTGTTATGCTACCTTGCACAGATAAATACTTGGCAGCCACTGTAAAATTCCTGGCGTTGTGGCCATACCTTTTACAATTGAAACACAGTTTAAGCCGGAATTCCGACCTGTAAATTTCTCCTGCATTTAGCTTGAATTTTCACATCATACCCTTCGACATTGCCGGATCTTCTTGTTCAGCCCTATCAAACTAGAGAGTGATAAAGCCGGACGTTTTCCACGGAACTTGGTGTCTTTTTAAGCAGCTTGCCGTTTGAATTGTGAGACCCTGTAGATATTCTTTGTTCGTTTGCATCAGCTCCTTTAGATGCTCGAGATCCTCAGGTTCGAAAGTGAACAATATATCGTGGACAAGGACTTAGTAGCTTGGCATTGCTACATGAGCTGTAGAAGAGAGCTTCTGTGCCCACTCGCTTTGTATCATCATCATCTTTTGTTGGTTCTCCTCCCCGATAGAGTATACTTTTACTTGTCTGTTTCTCATCTGCCTTGCCCCTGTAACCTCCTCTCTTCCTATCCTTTTCACCAACTGTTCACAAGATTGTTCTGCTATATCTTGCTTTTCCATCTCGTCTTCGACTTGGATTTTTGTCCCAAGATTCCTTTCCCTGTAACCTTTGCCCAAGTTGGGAGAGCGATATTTTTCGGACTCTGAATTTTAGCGACTATTGTCTTTATTTCCTTAATCTTCTGTAATATCACCTTCATGGCTGCTGATTCTTCTACAGGGATAGTCTTGGGGGGGGTTGTGTGGTTTGACTGTGAGTCTTCGCAGGCCTTTGATTGCGCCAGCTACCTCCTTGAACATGTCCACAGATTCTTCTAGGGAGGGCTGATAATACGTTGTGGTGTTGTAGAATCTTATCATATGTAATGTCTCTTCGACGCCTGTGAGAAAAATTTTGCTGTTTCCCCAATCTCACTTGGACTGCCACTGTCCATTTCTTCATGACTGCCACATTCCACTAATTTTCCTTTCGGAGTCTGGACTGAATCTATTGTCTAATTCTATCAATACTAATTTTGATAGCAAAACAACTGGGTGGGTTTTCAACTTTTGGTAAGTACGTAGACTTATAAAATTAAATAAATCATTGGTAGGTTCGGCTGCTAAAGTCGAGCTCCTCACCGTCATGCGATGCCGGCTGTAAACGCCCAGGATGTACGCATATCTGGAACAGCCAAGAAGAGTCGCAACTCATTCGCAGTTGGAGGCCCGCAACGTACTCTCGATTGATGGCTCCTTAGCCTCTCAAGAATTCTCATCGACATGACCCAGACCCAACCAACTCTAAGTCTCTCATAGCCAGATGTCTTTTGAACTGGAGCCCTCATCCTCCAGAAGTCACCTGAAAAAGCAATGTAATCGTCTTCTGTAACAGCTGGTGAGCTGAATTATGCCTGTAGCCTATTCTATGCACAGGCTTGCATACAGAATTATTTATTGAAGATAATTATGGGGTCGACAAGGGGTCTGTATTTACTCTTGAATTATCTGCGTATCAGAATCCTCTGGAAGATAGAAACCTCGGGAATCTCAGAAGGCAATAGGACTATGAAGAATCTTCTAGACAAAACCCAAAATGTAAATTAATTCGTAGCATGTCGCATACTAATGCTTCTCCATAGATTTAAATATAAATCTACCTTTTCTCATTTAGTTTCACAAGCGCTCTTGACAAGATAGTGAAATCTTCCTGGAAATACACCCACATACACATTTCCGATATTGTGGACACCCGATGGAGGATTTAAGTCATGGTGCACAAATTTGGAAAGGAAGACATGACATGTGGTTCATTTTTGGGAAGAGATCAGGAGAAATTTCTACAGGAAAGGGATGGACGAGTATTGAGATGCGGGGAAAGGAGGAGGTGGGTTTTGGAGAGAGAATCATGAGGAATTTCGACTGCGACGCGTTGTGCGTGTGCCAGAGCAATGTTTGGAAAAGTGCCGCCGACACTCTAAATACCGGCATTAGTCAGATGTTTTCAAACCTCCCTGTGCTCAAGACTGCTGGCGCTCCTTCAGCTGTCAAAGTACATTCATAGGCCGGGACCACACCAGTATATTGGTTTTTTGTTTTAGGGTTTTCCGGTCGAAGAGTCACATCTGGATTAACTGTTGGGGAGGGCGGTTGGTGACTGAGGAACCGCAGGATCAGAGGCCCGGGACAGATGGTCGCATGTTAGAATTGGCCCAGGCGAATCTCAAGGGGTATGGATGGGGAAGGAACATCTACTTGGTTGGGATCTTTCAGGAGACTAATGTGTCGGGTGCCCGTAGATAGGCTGAGCTAACTGGTACATGATCCTTGGGGTTGTGTGCTGTGTGCCAGCACGACGTAATAAGAAGTAAAAATAGCCATTGGTAAATTTGTTTTTATGATAAAATTCGTCAGATTTCTAATGTTAGTCAAGAGATTTCAGTTCAAATAAAATCATTTTGCAGCCCTACAACTTCATCCACACTGTCACCCTCGCCTCGGTCTCTTGCATAATTACCATGTAGCAGTGACTGTCAAGATAGACACGGCTGTGCGACATCAGAAAGTTGATTATTGATATAAAGTGTGCGGTAGTTACGCCTCAGAGTCGATATTAATGTGAAGGGTAACTGGCGTCGGTCACTGCACGACAAGCAAGTGCCACAAACTGTATATATTTTATCTATGTAGATACAAATGTACGAGAGAATGGGCTATTTTATCCCTCCTCTATCACCAACTCCTTGATATGCCAAACTCGTATACATTGTCAGAACGGTGCAGGATTAATACCAAAGACAACGCTGTCAATAGAAAATAAGTACCAATATCATTAACTGAGGCAATGATAGATAAGCAACAACAATAACAGTAACAGCAACAATAACAATAACAATAACAGGGAAATGGCAATAACACTAACAACAGCAGTAAACACGATAAAAATAACAAGGACAATAGCGACAACAATAGCTATAACAATGACAATATCAATATCAATGGTCCAGAAGAACAGTAACCACAATGGTAGTGTAATCGGTAGGATTGAGATTTCAAACAGATTCTTCAATAAGTAAAGATAAATACAAGACTCTGATCTGGAGACTTCAGAGGTACAGTAAGGACAGCTATATATAAATTTTAGGACATGGTCCAACAAGCCACTGAAAGAACCATCTAGAACTCCTGCACAGGTAAATAGAACAACAAGGGGCATCATAGAATACCATAGAACACCATAGAATCCACCAGAACTCCCCAGGTCATTGTGGCCCATAAACAGATTTCCAGAATGGGATAACAAAGAAGTTTGTAGAGCTACAGAGAAACAGCCAGAATATCTAACGCCACAATGTGGCTCAAACCCCTGTCACATGACTAAGTAGCTTACAACCTCTGACATTATCCCCCCCTAAGTCGAGCCGAGCTCCTGCGAGGCTTAGTCTTCGGGACCTTTGCTTGTTGCTTTAGTCGGCTCTTCCTAGGCCTATTTTTTTGATCACCAGGCTTTGGCTCTTGGGGATTAAGTTCGTGAAACTCCCTAACCAAATTTTCAAGCCCCTCAACTTGAGAAGCTGGTATGCTCCAGTCGTCTTCTGGTCCATATCTTTTCCAACAAACTAAGTAATGGAGCTCGTCATTTTGCCAATGAGAACCAATTATTTTTCCAACTTCATATTCCTGATCACTACTTTCGGTATCCAGTACTAGTGGGGGACCTGAAGTTTGTCCTGGAAGAGGATCGCTATATACGGGAGATAATAGAGAAACGTGAAAGACTGGGTGAATTTTAGCGGTCTGGGGTAATTCTAATTGATAAGCATAACTTCCCACCGGCTCGATCACTTTAAAAGGGCCTCCGTTCTTAAAGTCTAACTTTCGACATGGACGCTAAGACTTGATATTCTTGTAATTCAGCCAGACCTTATCACCAGCTCTAAAGTTTCTCGCAGCAGTTCTCTTCTTGTTGGCGTATTCCTCATAATCTGCAGAATGATACTCCATGTTCTGTATCATAAGATTCTCTTCCTGGCGAGAGTTTTGTAGGAGTTTTTCGGCATCTAAACGCTCAAAACGTATTCCAGCAGGAACTGGCGGCCCTGTTAGCGGAGACGAGAGTTCTGATCCTGATCTTGGGTGGAGCCCGTATACTGCTAAGAATGGAGAAATACCAGTAGAGTGAGAGTCATTGTTAATCGCAAATTCAGCAGATGGCAGATACTGGATCCAGTCATCTTGTGCGTAATTAACATAGGCACGTAGATATTGTTCTACCCGAGCATTCATTCTTTCCGTTTGGCCATCAGTCTGGGGATAATAGGCTGTTGACAATCAATGGTCAACTTGAAGAAGTTTACAGAGCCATTTCCAAAACTCTGATGTGAATTGAGAGCCGCGATCTGAAACTACCGAATTAGGAAGGCCGTGCAAGCAAAAGCATTCTCTGTAGAACAAATAAGCTGTATTTCTTGCTGAAAGATCGTTACAAGGGATAATATGAACTTGTTTTGTCATTCTATCAACAACAACAAGGACCGAGGTGAACTCATTGCCATTCCAATCCTTGCTCAAAGGCAAATCAACAACAAAATCCATTGCAATATGTTGCCACCGCTCCGTAGCTATGGGTAGTGGCCTGAGAAGACCCTGGGTTCCTTCTCGCGAAGACTTAATTCTCGAGCACGTATGACAATTTCTCACATATCTCTTCACTTGCATTAACATACCATGCCAGAAAAATATTCTTGAAATTGTGGAATATGTGCTCGCTGCACCTTGATGTCCTGATGCTGGTGAGTCATGAAAAGAGTTAATTTTTCCGTTGGTAGTTCTTTATCATAGCCGCACTGAGGCACGACGACACGATTGCGGTAGTAGAGCATCCCATTATCCCATCTACATTCAGCCAAAGTGAAGTTACGCACTCTTGGACCATTCTGGTCACTCAAGGCTTTTATAACAGCTGTCAAAGATTCATCGTGTAGTAAAGCCCGGCGAATACGATCCAAAAAGCTCAGAGAAGTTGACAAACCATCTGAGGTATCAAGCGTAACAGGTTTAGAAGCTAAGTTTTTGAGCTCACTATCTTTCTCCATTAATGCATTAGCCAATAAATTTTGATCCATCCCAGGCAATAGGTTACGAGGTTTAAGGAGTCGTTGCTCTAAAAATGTCTTTAATGCTGGGTCTACTGTCTCCGGTCGTGAAAGTGAATCAGCTGGTCCATTCAAAGTACCCGGGCGATAACAAATTTTAAAATTAAAACGTGACAGAAATTCGCTCCAGCGAGCTTGCCGGCGACTCAAAAGTCGAGATTTCATGAAATATTCAAGGGCCATGTGACCTGTTATGACTTCTACTGGGTCCTGGGAGCCTTCAAGCTCAGGGCGCCATTCCTCAAATGCCTGGACTATCGCCAGGAGTTCCTTATCGTAAATTTCATAATTGGCTTCAGCAGGACTCATTTTCTTCGAGAAGAATGCTACCGGTCTCCAAACATCCGAGCTATCCGGCTGCAATAATACTCCACCAGTACCCCGATCGGAAGCATCTGTCTCAAGTCTTGCTGGTTTGTCCCAATTAAAATGCTGTAAGACAAAATTTTCAGAGAATTTCTTTTTAATGGCTGTAAACGCTGCTTCTTGAGACAATCCCCAAATTAAAGACGAATCTTTCTTCAGTAAATCAGTCAGTGGTGAGACAATGAAACTAAATTTGTTGATGAAACGTCTGTAGAAGTTTGCAAAACCAATAAATTTTTGATTTCCTTTAATGTTTTTTGGAGCCGGCCAATCTTCAATAACTTGTAGCTTCGCAGGGTCCATTTTTATACCATAAGTTGTAATGATAAGACCTAAAAACTTCACTGACTGGACGTGGAATTCGCATTTTTAATATCGATCTGCAGGCCTGCCTCCAATAGTCGAGAAAGGACTTTCCTGACATGCTTTTGATGTTCATCTAGAGTTTTACTGAAAATAAGAATATCATCTATATAAGCCGTGCAAAACTCGTCGAGATAGCTTTTCAAAGTATCATTAATGTAATTTTGGAAGGAGCTTGGAGCGTTGGCAAGCCCGAAAGGCATCACTCGATATTCGTATAAGCCAAACCTTGTCCGGAAAGCAGTTAGGTATTCGTTGCCTTCGGCAATACGCATTCGATGGAAAGCAGAAATAACGTCAAGCTTAGTAAAATATTTAGCTTTTCCAAGAAGAGTTAAGGTCTCATGGATTCGGGGTATAGGATAACGATTCTTTATTATAATATCATTAAGCGCCCTATAGTCAACGCAAAATCGTAGACCGCCACCAGGCTTTTTAACAAATAGCACGGGAGAAGATGCAGGCGAAGTACTTGGTCTAATAAAGCCTTTCTCTAGGTTCTCGCGGATATACTTTTTCAAAACTAGCAGTTCCTCCCGGGACATTCCGTAGAGAGGGCCCCATGGTGGCTCAGCACCTGGCTTAAGGATAATCTGGTGATCGCTAGGTCTATGTGGCGGGAATTTTTCTGCATTATCTCTAGAGAATACTTGAAGGAAATCGTGATAGACTATGGGCAACTTTTCTACTGGATCAATCCATGGTTTATCCATTAAAGCTTCCTGAATATCTTCTATCGATATTGACATCACAGTCTGATCTGCTTCAGGCAAGAATTCCTCCCAAGCTTCCTCTTCACAGACTTTAATTCTGGATAATTCCTTGGAGGATAAAGACTCCTGAGTCGAATTTCTTAGCTGTCGGACTTCATTCGGAGATATTGCATGAACTATTATGGGCGGATGAACCGAATGTTTTTGACACACGGGGCTACCAAATCTCATGGTCTCTTCAGCCCATTGAATTTCAGGATCATGATATTGTAGCCAGGGGAGACCCAGAACTACGTCAAAGTATGCCAGTTTGGTCACAAATAATAATATAATTTCTGTATGACCGTCAATATCAAGGACAGCCTTTGCCACATAGGAGATTTGGCCAGACACCAATTCTATCCCATCGAAAACCCTTAACGGTCGTGGTCTTCTGAGGGGAATCATCTTTAAAGTATTGTCGTGCGCGAATTTAGTGTCTACAAATCCGTAGGCGGAAGCACCACTGTCAATCAATGCAAAGGCAGGTGAAGAGTTTAAATTATGACTTTTAATTGAACAATTTATAACAAAATGACTAGTTTTTTCCCAATTCCTGCCGTTAACCGCAATAGAAGACAACACTAAATCCAAAGGAGAGCTCCTCGGGCGACTTTTCAAAGAGCTTACTCTTTTCCCGACTGAGACATACCACCGCTCTTAGAAAGCTCCACAGAACGGTTATCTATCGGAGGTCTGAACTGTTTCAGTAAGTTACACTCGATTGTGCGGTGGACCCCTTTCCCACAATAGTAGCATAACCCAAGCCTCCGACGACGTTCCTTTTCTTCTTTCGTTATAGGCCCCCGAGGAAGATTGTCTAGACCTGATGGAAAGTATATCCATCTGATGTTGGAATGGAACTCGGGATATAAGGGTTCACGTGATATATTAGGATTATGTAAGGCGTTTGGGGGACAGGAGTTTAAAGTTTTATTTTGTAGTTATTGAAAACAAAAACAACAATCATATCAAGCAGCAATCAAATGCAGTTATTGTGATCACACCCTGTAAACATACCGACACTGATCAGTAGACGTACAGATCAGGATACGGATTATTACGAAGAGAGAGAATATTAGACACTCCCTCACTGAGGATCTCTGTTTATTAATCTCTGCTAAGGATACGATTCAAAAATTGTCCCTACTAAGGAATTCAATTCAAAAAGAGTGTCAAAAGTCAGTCCCTGATAAGGAATTTTGACTGCGTCCACCACGATATATTCAATTTTCACACTTTGCCTCTATACTAAGCCTTCACCTTTCACTACATCAGAAGAAAGAAAAATGTCAGTCAACAACGTAACCAGTGTCTCCCTAAAAGATGCAGAATTTATCGAAAATAGAATTAATTTATACGAAAAATGCGAATTGAAAGATTTAGATCTCTGGGAATCATTCCAAGAAGATTTCGCTCCTTTTACCACTGAAAGATTTACCGCAGCATCCCGCCCTATCATCCAAATGCTTCGTACATTTCTTCGCAAACGTGGTGTTTATGTTTTGAAAAAGGATAGAATTCCAATAGCCCAAACGTTGTTCGAAGTGATTCAACAAGAAGAACCAAAAGATTGGACCGACGAAACTATTCAAGAGCATCTCTCATCTGACGGACCATTTAACTCCAACCATGTTAATTTTCTCATTAATACCAAACTATTTCCAACAGAGTCTCAAGGACTTTTCAATTTACCTCCACTGAAGTCACCACCTAGCCCTAATGTGAAAAATGAGACTAAAGAGGCTGACAATAATAATGATTCTTTGCCAAACATTGAAAGCCAGTTCAAACAGGAATGTCATGAACCTCCTTCTACAGCGGATTTTCTAGAGAACTTATTTCTTTAGCTAAATTATATACAGAAGAAGTCAAATATAGTGGAGAAAATGATAATTTTGACTTTAAACTAGCAATATTCCACGACTTGTGCGGAAGGTCTGGCGTTCAACCGTTCATGATGGATCAAGCTTTCCCGACGATGCTACGAGGACTAGCCCTAGAACATTACTATGCAAACATGTCTGTCAATAAAACAGCATCTTTTGAGCATAAATGTGAGTCAATTCGTCAGTATTTTGAAGGACCAGAGTACAAAAGAGGAGTCTTAGCAACTTGGAATTCAGCTACCTTAAAATCCATAATTAATGTTAATCCAGGACTTCCAACGCAACAATATTTAAAATTATTTGTCAAAGAACTTCGACATCTACAACATGGTCTTACACCGGATCTACGAAACGACTTATTTCTACACAACAAACTTGTGAGCGGATGTAAAATGGTGCCAGCATGTCAGTTCGCTTGTTTTAAACCTAGTGAGAGTCTTGCTGGATTCATAAATGATCTTCAATCTTCAATTGCAACCTACGAAGAATTAAACGAGCCACAAACAAACCAAACTTTCTTTACTAATAGAAAATATTACCATCGTAACACCTTAAATCATCAATCTACTTCACATCCACTTCAGAAACCTTCAAAAGATTTCAACCATACCCACAAAAAAAGATGCCACATCTGCCGCAAGGAAGGTTGTTGGTCAACAAATAATAGTAAGGAAGAACGGAAAATTTACCTTAATCAATATAGACAAAAACTTAACAAAAAGGTTGATAAACATATTTGTCAGTATGCTGTTGATCTCGAAACAATCAAAGAAAATAATTTTACTAGTGACGAATCTGATACTGAGTCCATTAAAGAAACAATTGATGCTTTAGTTTTAGAAGTTGGCTCTTTACCAGTCTCTAAAACTTCAAATGAACAATTTATTACTTCAGTTGGCTATGTCCTTAACGCTGAAGTCATGGCCAATTGTTTGGCAAATAAAGCTCTCGAACATGCAATCACCACGGAAATTCCTCGTCATTCAGAAGAAATCGGACAACTCAATCTTGAAAAATTTGCTTACACTTTTACTTCTACTTCTCCTTTGAACAGATACAACTCATCTAATTTTCATGGTATAATGATTGACACGGGCGCTTCCAAAATATCGACTGCAGGTTACGACCAATATGTTGTTTGCCAGAAATATAACAGCTATGTGAAAATTGATAAGTCCAAAGCAGGGGCCATAAATGTCCAATTTGGGATTGGCTCGACGCCTTCAATTGGTTCCTTCAAGTTAAATACACCAGTGGGTGTTACTGAATTTCATGTAGTTCATGCCGACACTCCTTTTTTGTTATGTCTTGCCGACATGGACAGATTAAAAATTTATTATAATAATGTCGATAATGTTTTAGTTGTAGAAATATTGTATGCGCTATTGAGGAAGATCTTAACGCGTGTTAGGCTTGGTGTTTCACTGTATATCAAGTTGGAACAATTTGGTGGCTGTAGAGAGGAGTAAAGTGGGAGTTGTTAATTACTCCCACCCCAAACTATAGCCCTAACTATATACAAAATTATCTAATAAAACTAGTTGGTGATTGTGTGTCAATACGGACTAGCGTATAATATGACATACAACAGTCATAGCGCAGAATGATAACCAGAGTGGTAATGTCTCTACAAGTTACATTCCTTGCAGATCACACCAATTAGTAGAACTAATTTCAACATGGAGTGGGTAAACATCTCACTTCTATTGGTACAGTAGACAAAAATACAAAGATAGGGATGATCACTTTCCACATCAAACCGAAGAGAATTCCATTTCTGTTTGGTCTCGCAGATATGGATCTCCTACATGACTGTTAGAAACAGGTCTATGGGGGCCTAATGACAACTGTCAGGCTAGTTATCACGTGACATTATTGTTCTGATTCCATTGATTTCGCTATGCTTCTATGATCTGAGCTGATTATGTAGAGCCCTATTCTTTGTAGTTCTATCAAATATATTTGTATATTATCTAGTGTTGAAATTGGTACATCTAACTTTGTGTTACAGGTCTGGAGCCAGTGTGGTACAAGGCTGATGCCTGAGGTATCATAAGGTGGGTGGGACTTGTAGGCTTTGCGCTAATCCTCGTTTACGCTAGTGTGGCAAGGAAAGAGCCACTGAAAGAGTAACTCCTTCATCAACTTACAGACCATCATTAAATGGCATCTAGGACGGGAAGGCGTTAGACTGCAAAGGGGATCTGGTTCGAAGGGAAATATGTATATAAGGAATAGGGCAGGTGTCTTCGATCCTCAGATTTATTATACTCTTGATTTAATTGAACGATTAATTTTCTAATCTGATTCATCTTACGTTTCCTCACAGTAACCCAGGCCATCAGTCAGCTGCCTCAGTATCCCAACCTCAAGGACCACCACCCTCTCAGTTTCGAATGCTACCACCTGACCTTTGGAACATCCCCTATCTGAATAACTCACCTCAAACTTTATATGCTGCAATTGAGTTAGACCCAGAGAGGGTAAGTCGTCTATTTGGTGCTCAAAATCATTATGTACCTCCACCGCCCCAGCATCCATCACCCTCTTATTCTACTCCACCTGACCCAGCGTTGCAGCTACCTTCTGTCTACCGCATTCAAGCCCCTCCTTTGACTCCTTACGACGGACAGCCATCAACCTTGCGCTCTTTCTGTTCGCAATTGATGAATCAATTTCGAAGCAATCTAGGGCAATTCCCTTCTGAAATATCCAAAGTATACTTTGCCTACCAATGCCTTGGTCCAGGTGCCATCTCAAAGATAAGATCCTCGATTAGATGCCTGGAGGACCCCTCGATACCAGAAGAAATTACTACGTTAGCCCAATTTATTTCCGCGCTTAAACAACGCTGCCAAGACCCAGCCCGTGAAGACCAGGCAACGCAGTTTATCGAGACGCTGTACCAAAGGAACATGAAATTCCACGATTTTATTACGATATTTGAAAATAACATGGCGGACTCGGCAAATAGCGAGTGCCAGAATCGATGTCGGCTCGGTAGCTTGGAGAATGATATTTTCGAGAATTACTAAGAAAGCAAGAGGCGGCGTGAGATTGGGTCTGTAGCAGGGAGTAACAAGGCGAAGAAGGAAGTAAGGATAAAGGACTGGAACTAGGAATAACTGAAATAAGGAACTAGGTGAACTGGAGGGTCTAGGGTAACTAGGTTCTGGGATTCTAGGGTTCTAGAAGAGACAAAAGACAAAGCGTAAAGAGCTATCCTCTGAAGGCCGAAGGTACTTATATACATTAATTGACCAGAGATCATATCAAACCAAATCAAACAAAATGAAATATATTAGTATCGAGAAGCGTATAGATCCATGGCAAAGCGCGAGTCGGCAATATGGATGAAACAAGACCCATGTCAAACCCCCAAAGGAGATACGCCGAGATAGAAAATTATCCGAAGCTAGACAAAACAAAGCGAACCGAAATGCAACCCGAGACAACCAAGGTAGTCTTATTAGGACGTGTCAAACAAATAAAGGACAGATATTACAAAGCCAGATAAAATCTGACAGCACGATTCGCAAATATACACACATTCTTACATTTCATCATGATCTTAACTCCTCCATATTTAGAGTCTTTCTGACAAATTTGATGGTACATCTCCGATTACATCCATCCACCATTATGTTAACATTTTGAATTCATACTATTCCCGTACACACACATTAAATCAAATTTCTCACAGCAATAAGGCTGGATATAATATAATTTAAAAAAAAATCACAATCAGTCGAACTTGAAATTGTCAGTGACTACAATATTTATTGAAATTCACGAGAATCTTCTATTACAACAAACTGTAAGATCCAATCCTCCAAGCTAGGTCTGGACTTGGATCCCTATTTAATCATCAGTTATGGATCTACTCAAGGTCTACTGCACAAACTGTTGATGCCAACTTAATGCAACCAATTCCAGATTTGACAAGCAGGGTCAAAGACTGAAGACATGTATAAAGCATGGCAAGAGGTGTATTCTCCCACAGAGTAATCATTGGAATAGCATTACACACGAAATTAAATTTTGGAGCCAGCCTGCAAGCCTTTAATGTCTTTTCTTTTGCATTTGTTTTCATTCTAATTAATAGTTTCGCGCGGGGTAAACCAAACTGCCTGATACTCAGTATAGATTTGATCTTAACCAGCTGCCTGTCAACTTTGGACAGTTGCTTGAGACTAATAGTGATAATGAATCATGTTCCGGTCCATTCAGGCAAGCAATTTTTCAGCTGTTTGATTTGATTCCAGAAGCCGGAGGCCATCGGCTCCGGCGAGCGAAACTCAGCAAATCTTTCAACCCGACCCATATCTATTACTTCTACCAGAATAACTCGTCATATAGCAAGTCGAATGGTAAAGGCATACATGACCGGCTCTAGATGGAAAGATTTCCTTGTGATTGCAATTTGGAGGTAAGAGTTGATCCTTCAAATCGGCTATTAATTGTTAAGGGCTGCGCCCTGGATGTATGACTGGTCTGGTGTCAGAAGATCTCTGATAAATATTGTACATTATGTGGCATATTGGTGTGTTTGTCGTCATCGTCGTTTCATTATCTGTTTCGAATGTCAACTCTAAGACTTCTCTAAAAACAACCAGGCGCTTACTTTAGCATATGAGTTACACATATGGTTTGGATGTTGCACCATGGTCTTAGTCTAAACAGGCTGCTTACTGGAAGGGTGGAAGGCACCTTAGAGAAGGATATATGTATGATAGAGAACGATAGGATAGGAGGGACTGTTTTTTTCTCTCTGATCATCTAAATTTATGTCTATTTTTATAACTGCACAGGACAGTCTTTCATCTTCCTCATAGTTATGAGCCCGAATTGATTCCACGAAACTAGTTTATTTTCTTTGTGAATAAGCCCGAGAACAAGAATCTTTTTATCTTCTTTCTACCCATCTCGAACTTCATAGAAATAAACTAATTCTATAACTCAACTAACAGCAAAGTATTACGATCATGGCATTCTTCAGAGCAGGTTCTTTAACAAAAGAAAACTATATGGAATGGTTTGACACTATCCAAGGTCATGCCACTGATAGTGGTATTTGGAAGTTTGTTGATCAATCAGGTACTGCTATACATGAGGAGCCTAAGAAGCCAAGTTTTTCGGATTACAAGTGAACGGCCACAAAATTGGCAGACTTAAACGATGATGAGAAATCAATCTTTAAGGAAGATAACGCCCAATATAGGGTTGAAATTCAATCATATAAACATGAATGCAAGTTAATCGGCGAGCTGAGAGCAAAGATAGTCGAATCATTACAGGAGCATCATCGACGACTAATATTTGGAAATATGACTTGTCAAGAAGTTTTGAAACAAGTCAAGAATAGACTCGAACCAGCTGAGGACCTACAAAGATTGAAAATTATTGAGGACTATGGCAAAGCTAGAATCACGCCCTTAGGCAAAAAGATAGAAATGTGGATAATGGAATGGGAACGACTGGACATTATGATCAAGAGGTTAAAGATTGCCGACTTCAGCGACTACAAGTTAATCCAGCATTTTCTTTCATCAGCAAATTCACTCTTGCCTATGTGGGTAACAAGCAAGCGAATGGAGTTAATTAAGGACACTAATAAGCCGGATTTAAAATTCTTGGATGTTCTCCTAGAATTCCGACAATTTTGGGCTCTAACCGAATTCGAAACAGAATCAAGATCGGCATTCCCAGCAACTTTACAGGGTTTGCAGTAGCCGTCGCCATCTCTTGATTATACTCCAACAGAAAATGAGCAGAGAAGACCTTGTCTTTGTGGAATAAGGCATGCCGGAAAAGAATGCTATTACCTGGCCGAAGGAAAGGCTCCGAGTGGATTTCAGCAGGACAACACAGTGGTAAAGAAGTTTAAAGATGCTTGCCATTGTCATAAATTCAGAACTTTCATTAGGAAGGCGGATTGGACATCAAATTGGCTGAAAGAATTTGTCAGCTTAAAATGGCCAGCTAGGGATGAGAACCAGAGTACTAACAGTCATTCTCCACAGGATGGCCAAAATAATCGTGGAATTTTCATTACTTCCATTGGTTCGACGAGTCTAGCCACCAGATTGGCACACCCACTGCAAAACGAAATTCTGTTGGACAATAGAGCAGACGGGCATGTTTGTAACAACTTAGCACTTGCAGTCTCCGAGTTAACCCCTCCGCAACGTCCTGCTTTTGTTCAATCTGAAGCAGGAACTTGCCCGATAATAGGTTATGGAAATATGGTGTGTCCAGCTCATTTAGGCAAAGGAAAAACTTTTGAAATGACGTTAACAAACGTTGCTTTTGCACCCGAATTTCTGACATCTGTTGTGTCCTGGAAAGTTTTGAAGAAAAAAGGTGTTAAATGGGATTCGGATTCTAATGTTATGACTTACAATGGTCAAACTATCTATCAACTTATAGATTTTCATGACCTTGATGTGTTCACAGAAGTTCCTATCTCCGTGCAAAAAGAGAATAACTCGACGGTCATGTTCAATTTGAGAGTACCGCGAAGGTCAGAAGGATCTGAAATCATCTGGCACCAACGTCTTGGACATCCAGGACAAGATGCTCTGCAACACATCAAGTGCAGTTCTGTCGACATTAATCGAAAAGGTCCAAAAACAAATGAGCGTAAAACCTGCGCTCTGAATAAAGCAACTCGGGTTATTTCACGCAGACCAACTGATCGAGCAGAACTTCCTTTTGAAAGGATCCATTTTGATTTAGTCCAATATTCTCCAATAGGTTTTGACGGATCAAGATACATGCTCCATTTTACCAATGATCTCACCAGAATGAATTACGTCTATCTTCTCACAAATAAGACTGGCTTAAATTTACTACGACATTTTCAGGATTTTGTTGCCTATGTTAAGCGACAATTCGATAAGGACGTTAAAATTTTTAGATGCGACCAAGAAAGTGGACTTGGAAATAGATTCGACTATTGGGTTGCAGAATTAGGGATCCAAGTTGAATGGTCAGCAGTGTCAACAAGTGAACAGAACGGACAATCAGAACGTTCTGGGGGGGGTGATACAAACAAAGGCGCGGTGTCTTGGAAATGGAGCAAATCTGCCACATGAATACTGTGTTGAAATGAATTCTACATATTGGAAAAGATCTGCAAGGAATGCAAACTTGTAGAGCTGAGGCTGCTTTGTTTGACATTCTGCGCTAAGACCATTATGGTTGGTCATACGCTAGTCCGTATTGACTCACAATCACCAATTGCTTTTAGTTAGAATTTTCATGTATATATAAAGCGCTTTAGTAGTTGGCGTGAGAGTACTGAACAACTCTCACGGTAACTTTCTACAGCCTCCTCATTGTGCCTTTTATATTCATCTGTGATCTCATCGAGTCTAATAAGCTCTAAGATAATCCCAAGTGCAACTCTAAACTTCTACAGGTAGTTCCCATGTCAAGGCTATCAGAAAAGGAAAAAGAAGAAGCAAAGAAACAAACTGATCAACTCATAGAGATAGGTTGGATTCGCAGATGCAGGGCTCAAGCTCCAGCAAACATTCTTTTCGTGAAAAAACCATACAGTCAAGAACTAAGAATGTGCATGGACTACCGTCGGCTCAATGCTTTAACTGTCAAAGATAAGTATCCTGTACCTAACATCAATGATCTTTTCGACAAACTTCGTGGAGCTAAATACTTCACGCGTCTAGACATCATCTCAGCATATAACATGATACGTATAGCACTAGGTCACGAATGGAAGACTGCCTTTCGAACACCAGAAGGCTGTTTCGAATGGTTGGTTATGCCATTTGGTCTCGCAAATTCACCCCCTACTTGGCAATTGTTCATAGATCAAGTATTTCAAGACCTAAGCGATGGAATCGTATCATACGTAGACGATTTCTTGATATATGCGCAATCCAAACAAGAACTCCATCACCGCACCGTCATCGTACTTGAAAAATTAATTCAAAACAACCTTTATTGTAAACTCTCAAAATGTGCATTTGAGTTACAAGAAGTCGATTTCTTAGGCTTCATAGTTTCAGAACACGGTTTAAAAATTAGCCCTAAAAGAATTGAAACAATTAATGAATGGCCAATACCAGCAAATCTCCAACAACTACAACAATTCTTAGGATTCACTAACTTCTACAGGCGATTTATATCGCATTACTCCAAAAGATGCACCGGCATGTCTAACCTGTTAAAAAAAGACGTCACGCAAAAACTTTTTAACTTCGATGCAAACGCACTCCTTTCTTTCAATGATATAAAGCATAGTTTCGTCAATTCTCCCGTTTTACAACAATGGGACCCAAATCTGCCAGGAATATTAGAAACAGACGCCTCCGGTGGAGGAATTTCTGGCATACTATCACAAAGACACAATGGAATAAAGAAACCTGTAGCTTTCTTGAGTAGAAAACTCCAACCCGAGGAAACCCGCTATGGTACACCAGACCAGGAACTCCTTGCTGTAGTTGACGCCTTAATGCACTTCCGCGTGTATTTGGAAGGAGCACAGCATAAAATACAAATTTATAGTGATCACGCCAATCTTCAATACTTCAAATCAACCGTAAGACCAAACCGTCGCCAAGCTGGCTACATAGAGAAATTAGTGTTGTAACTAGGTTATGAGCAGAAGTGGAATTGTAAATAAGCTAGGGGTCACAAAGAAGAGCAGAAGATGACAGTCGGAGACTTAAGATAGGAATAACTTCATTAATCGTAACCAAAAGAAAAATGTTCTGCAAAGGTAGGCGGGACTGATATATATATCTACATTTTACATAGCCACGATACAGTCCATCATCATATGCCCAGGATGTTCCATAGCCTTCCGTCCTATGCTATTCCATTCTATACCATTCCGTACCATGTTGTCCTAGTGACACTAAGCTCTTAGTGATAATCGCAATAACGATCGTGCAGGGGGATATGTAATCCCTGCATACTGTACTAGGTCTATTACATGGATATGCAATATCCCTGTGGATAAACAGGGATATACCCATAGTGGCTCTGACAGTCATATCACAACACTCCCCCTGTTGGTAACAACTACTTATTTTAGTGATATCATCGTCAATATGATGTCTGCCGAGATAGCATGCATGTAGTATGGCTTACGAATGTTACCTGCTTAATATCTAGGCAATGTTATTGTATTACCACAGGTGACTTGACTTTAGTTAAGCTGTCAGCTAATTGATTTTTAGATGGAACGTAGACAATTTCGATTTTGCCTTTCTGGTGTTGTTCCCGACAATAAAAATTTCTCAAAGCGAAATGCTTTGAGCGGCGATGGTTGTCATGGTTTTTGATAAGAGAAATTGCTGACTGGTTGTCAACGGAGAGTCTAGCCCGCTTGGCCCCTTCAATTTGGTCAATAAGTTCTAACTCTTCAAATAAAGATTTCACCCATTGTAGCTGGCGACAGATCTCTGTGGCTGCAAGGTACTCTGCCTCAGTGGTGGAAAGAACAACTTCACGCTGTAGATGGGACTTCCAACTTATTGGCCCCGACGCAAGTCTGATCAGCATTCCGGAGGTTGACCTGCTTGTCAGAGGATCGGCCGCAAAGTCTGCATCAGTGTAAGCCTCGAGTACCGGCTTACCCTTTTCTCTTTTGAAACTGAGTCCTTTATCAGGCGACTTGGCAATATACTTTAGAACTCGGCGAGCTGCTTGTAAGTGTTCATCTGAGGGATTAACTAGGGAGCGAGCCAAGTGGTTGACAGCGAAAGCAATATCAGGCCTTGTATTATTCGCGAGGTACTGAAGTCCACCAATGATTGAATTGTACTCTGTCATCAACTGTGCTGAGCACTGTTTGCTATTAGGCTCCATTAGACGCTCCATGGGCGGGTTCGCCGGCTTACAATTCTTTAGCCCGTGTCTCTCGATCAATGTTCGTGCATACTGTCCTTGGGAGAGTTTAAGCGTCGTCTTGTCCGGATTTTCGATGTGAATACCTAAGAACAGATCTGTCTTAACGGCTTTGAGCTTATACCTTTTATATAGGGCGTGCATAAGTTGATCGATCTTCTTCAAATTAGGCCCCATTACCTGAAAATCGTCAACATGCATCAATACGAACAAGTCTTTCTTGTTATTGGTATAAAGGCGTGCATTTGACACTGTTGGAAAAAGACCTTGCTGAGCCAAAGTAGCCTTTGCGTCGTCATACCATAGGGCCGCAGCTTGTTTAAGCCCATACAAACCCTTGCGAAGCTGGAGAACACATCCATCTTTTTCGAATCCCTTCGGTATCTCCATATAAAGATCAATATCTAGATCTGGATTTAAGAAAGCTGTCGGTACATCTCCCTGTCTTCGATGCCAGCCTAGATGGTGTGCAAGAACTAGCATGATCCTTCCAGTTTCCGCTCTTGGTGTCGGCGCGAATGTCTCTTGGTAATCGATCCCGAATTTTTGAGTGAATCCTTTGGCGGTACAACGGGCTTTCCACCTCTTAACGCTTCCATCTGCTAGAAACTTTTTCTTGAAGATCCATTTGCACTTCATGGGACTGCGACCTTTCGGTAAGTCTGTACGACTAATAATCTTAATAGCTCCTTTCTTCTTTAGTGAATTGAACTCTTCATTTGCTGCTCGTCTCCACTGTGTCGCTTCTGAGCACGTCATAGCCTCTTCCCACGTTTTTGGATCAGTTGATTCCGAGGCTACCATACCATGGTGGAGACAGTAATAATCTGTTCTCTTTACATTTCTCCCACGTTTAGTTCGCATCATGCCTGGTTCTGGAGAGTGCTCTCGTTTCTGACCGGCAACGGGATGTACAGGATCCCATCCAGTCATTACATAATCATAGGGAGTCTCTTCTGGTGAGCTTGACTCTCCTTGGTCCTCTGGTTGGTGAATTAAATCCTGAGACTGAGGAACGTCGATCGATTCTTGTGGGACTTCTGGACATTCGGCACCGTCCCGACACCCTGAAAGCTCACTCTGAATGGATATGGTTGGTGAGCTAGGGGCACTTGAGCTAGGTATACTTTCTGCGGGACTCTCACATGATTCAGCTTCTTCCGACTGAGAGGTTTCTAGCTGTGATTCTGGTCTTGGTGATGGAGGGGGTACTATTGGCGGCTGACACTTGGATCCAATTGATTGATCTTGCTCCAAATTGTTTGGCGAATTTGTATGATTCTCCCCCTCAAACTCTTGCGGCGTTTGATCGGCATGAGCTGAGGTTTCTTGAGGAGGTATTTGTGGGATTTGTGCTGATGATGGGGTATCAGAGAAAATTGAATCCGCCTTGGTCCAATGGCTTGTAGTTTTCTGCTGACGAATTGAGTCTAGTTTATCGCCAAAAACTACATCTTCATTGAAACTAACATGTGGAGTGCAGCTTTCTATCCACTTCCATCCATGCGCTGGCGTCCAGTGAGGATGAAAAATGAGGAAGTTTTTACTTGTATTCTTCCGGAATCCGACGAACCAGCCCATCTCAGCTCTAAGATTAAATTTTCCCGGCTTTGGATCAATCAGCTTGTAAGCCCTACACCCGAAGCGGGGCAAATTCGTGAAATCAATTTTCTCCCTATGTGGCTGTCTCAGTCCTTCGAGAAAGTCGGTCAGTGGCACCTTTTTAGTTCGAAGACAGTACAGCCTGTTTGTGATAAAACACGCATGTTGTACTGCCCATGGCCAGTATATAGCTGGCATACCGGCGTCAATAAGTAGTGATCGAGCTTTTCTTAGAATGACCTTATTTGCAGCTTCCGACGCCCCATTTTGCTCCGGTGTATAGGGTGCTAAAACATCTGTTCGTATACCATTTTTTTCACAGTAATCCTTGGTTCGAGTAAATTCTGACCCTCCATCTCTGAAGATTATCCGAACTCGTTTTCCGTATTGATGTTCCTGATTTTCTATCCACTGGACTAAGTGTAATGCTATTTGATCTTTGGTTTGGGTTGTCAGCGACCACCGCATTCGTGTCTTGGCATCTGTTATGATAACAGCATACTGGTGCTTGTTAAATGATTCTGTCGGCTTTCCCACTGTGTCAACAAAGACTTCATCGAGTGGCTCGTTTGGAGTTGGTCTGGGTTCCCTGGAGACATAGCGTTGAGCCTTGCTAAGGTGGCAGGTTTCACAGGTACCAAGATCGCTCATATCTATACCTTCAAGTCCAAGCGAACAGTCTGCTGTCTTCCTCAGAATATTTTGACCTGTATGCCCAAGGCGTTGGTGCCAGCGTTGCGCACTCGATGTTTTCGGGACTCGTGCCACACCTGGTGCTGCCACGACATTCGATTTTCCAGTGATATCATATGGAAATAGCGGATGAATATAAAGGACATCATTTCTTGGAACGAGCCGTGCGACAGGTTTGTCTGGTTGACCTTTTTGTTTCTGAACAAGCATCGTGTTATCAGAATCAGGAACAATGTTTCCTAGTCTCTGCAGCCTCACAGCAGAGATAATGTTACAGGATGAATTCGGAGAGTATAGACAGTCGCGGAGATTAAGATTTAGACTTCCGATTTCTATACGCGTGGTGCCTTGATATTTCAATGACATTGCTCCCACTGCCTGGTCAAACTTAAATGGTTTGGAGCGTTCATGAAGACTAACGAAATCACTTCTGGAAGGTATAAAGTGGTGCGATGCACCTGTGTCATAGAGTGAAGAAATTTTATTTGAGCTAGATGCGCACATAGCAGCTATAGCTGTCCCTTCAGAATCAGAGTCACTATCAACACTATTACATTCGCCAGTAAGAGCTCGAGCCTTTCCTTTTCGCTTCCAATTTTTTCGTCCCTGATTACCACGACGTGCTTTAGCTAACTCGGGATGCTGCTTAAAACACTGCTTATTCGTATGCTTATGGCTACAAAGCATACAGATATCATTTGGATCCCTTCTGTCTTTAACTCCAGCTTCGGCAGCTGCTGCTGCAGCTACTCGAGGTATCGGTTGAGTCCTATTTCCGGCAATAGCTCTAAGCGAAGACATCATGAATTCGAGGCTGGAGAACTTGTTATCACTCTCAAGGGCCTTCGTATCCCTCCAATTATCTAACCATCCAACTCCTTTGGTGCCGAGTGAAAATAGTACTGCAGCCTGACCTGGAAGAATTGCGTACTCGGATTCGGTAGGGTTTGTGGTTGAGGAGTGAGAAACCAGGGCATCGGCTGCACTGTTTACGCTCTGTAGATTGGCCAGGAAACTATCGCAATAATCATTTGCAGACCCAGTAAATCTGGTTTGCAGGAGTGTTTCGAGAGCTGATGCGTACGGTGCAGTTGCGGATTCCGATCTTGTTTTTGCCACATTCTCATACAACTGCTTCGCTGTGTATTTTTCGTAATTTCGGGGGCACACGGTATCGCTTAACCTATCAATAATAATATTTCTCGCTTCGATTTGACCTATCTTCCACGCTGCTCTTTCTGACCGGTAACGAATCAATAACTCCTGATACTGTTGAGGAGTTTGCTCAGCACTCATAGGCAATGGTGCTTCAGGGGCCGTTGCTGGTTCTATTTCTTCGATATCGTGGAAAACATGACCAAGAAGGTTCCGCTTGGCAAGTTTCGCCTGAAGACTGCTCTTCCATTTCGAGAATGAAACGCCCTCACCTAGCACGTGTCTACTCCCGTTTCCCATCTTCCTTTTTTTTTTTTTTTTTTGATTACCACTGAGTCTTACTAAGTGCCGCAGTGGAAGAGCCCGGGCTCATAACCTGTTGTAACTAGGTTATGAGCAGAAGTGGAATTGTAAATAAACTAGGGGTCACAAAGAAGAGCAGAAGATGACAGTCGGAGACTTAAGATAGGAATAACTTCATTAATTGTAACCAAAAGAAAAATGTTCTACAAAGGTAGGCGGGACTGATATATATATCTACATGTTACATAGCCACGATACAGTCCATCATCATATGCCCAGGATGTTCCATAGCCTTCCGTTCTATGCTATTCCATTCTATACCATTCCGTACCATGTTGTCCTAGTGACACTAAGCTCTTAGTGATAATCGCAATAACGATTGTGCAGGGGGCTATGTAATCCCTGCATACTGTACTAGGTCTATTACATGGATATGCAATATCCCTGTGGATAAACAGGGATATACCCATAGTGGCTCTGACAGTCATATCACAACAATTAGCTGCTTACGATTTTAATATCTACCACTGCCAAGGGAAAAAAAACCCAGCTGACGCCCCGTCTAGACGACCTGACTACATGATCAAACATCTGGATAGCGTAACTGACTGGAAATTAAATTTAAAGGATGATCCTAGTGATAATTTAGCTATCAACGCCTTTGTTTCACTAGAATTCAAAAATGATATGGTAGAGGCTCTGAAATTGGACAAATTTGCCTCAGAATTACTGCAACGTCAATTACCTGACAATTGGCATACAGAAGATAAAGCGTTGTGGTATAAATGTAATAGATTATATATCCCCGAGACTCTTCGTATAAGAGCAAAAGAATAATGCCATGATAGCCCTCTTGCTGGTCATTGGGGCGTCGCCAGAACAATTGAATTAGCTCAACGTAACTACTACTGGCCAGGTATGACACATGATATTCAAAATTACGTTGCAGGGTGTCAAATCTGCGCACGTAGTAAATCCAAATCGCACAAACAGCATGGGAAACTTAGCCCATTACCAATTCCTGAAGGTAGATGGTCCAGAGTCGCGATGGACTTTATCACAGATTTACCAAAAACTAAGAGTGGAAACACTGCTATTCTCACTTGCATCGACGCTGCTACAAGACGGGCTAGATTTATACCTTGCAAACTTGCAGGTCTTACCGCAGAGAAAACAGCTATATTAATCCGCAGAAACCTGATTAGACAACACGGTATTCCAAAACTCTTTATTACAGACCGCGGACAACAATTTATCAACAAATTCTGGAAACAACTTGGCACATTACTAGGTTTTCAAAACGCACCTACTACTACAGCCCACCAGCAAGGCAATGGTCTCGCAGAAAGGATAAACCAACCAACAGAATCATACCTCAGAGCGTATGTTAACATCAAACAAAATAATTGAGACGGATACTTAGATCTCTGTGAATTTTCATGGAACAATTCAAAACACGCTGTGACTGGGTTGGCTCCTTTCTACGCTGATCAAGGCTACCTACCGAACTCTCAAATTGTTAATGAACAACTCGGTGAAACAATTACATGTGAAAGTGCAGCTTTACATGCAAAGAAATTAATTGAAATCATGGACAAATTGAAAGCCACCATGGAAAATGAAAATGTAAAGATGAAACAATACTACGATAAAAAGCGTATTGATGTAGAGTTCCAAGTTGGTGATTGGGTTATGTTAAAAACCATTCACATCCGAACAAAACGACCATGCAAAAAGCCAGCTGAAAAGCAAATTGGCCTATTTAAGGTTCTAGAAAAGGTCACAGACTTGACATATCGATTGGAGTTAAAAAATTTAGTTGGCAAAATACATGATGTCTTCCATGTTGAAAAGTTAGAAAAAGCAACACTTCCACAAATAAATCAGCAGGATTATGGCATGGAATGGTTTGTCAATGATGAAGAATACTTCAAGACAATAAAAGACATTATAAACTCTAGAATTAAAAATGATAATTTCGAATACGAAGTTAAATGGAGCGACGACTCAAAAGAATGGATCTCAGTGGATGAACTTGAAGGTGAAGAAGTAGAAACACAAGCCTTTCACAATAGATATCCAACTAAACAGCGGCCGGACAACATGATATTGGAGAAACATACAAGAACACGAAAACCACCTATCAGATACAGTGAATAAGTGATCGGGACGATCACTGAAAAGGAGGGTGGACTGTCAAGAGTTAAGATATAAGGTTACGTAAGGATAATGGACTTGATAATAATACCCACGGAGTAACGGCGTTACGATGTTTATTGATACATATTTCTTCTGTCGCGTACACAAAGCGGACATATAAATTGTATTTGTGGAGTAGACTTTGCTCTCTAGCTTCATTTCAATCTTTATCTTGAGTTCTTACCTGTCTACATTTCTCTTTTTCTGACAAGTTTTTCAGTTTTCGCAGTATGATGTCACTACATCTTTTCAGTTGGGCCGCGTTAAAGTTGACGAATTCTTCTTTGAATACTTCGAAGAGGTCGTTATTGAAGTATTCAGCTAATTCTACTTCTATCATAAAAGAAGAGATCTAGGTGTTGATATCGATGGGGACATGGGTCGAGGGGTCATATTTTGTACAATCATCATCGATGTTGGGTTTGATCTCTTCCCTGGCGTCTGGAGAATGAGGGTCGGTCATATTGAGGGAAGGGAATCGAATTATTTTTTTTATTTTTTTATTTTTTTTTTTTTTCTAGATATAAATTAAAGAATTGATGCGTTTGGGAAAGACGCGTTTGGCTTGCTTTGGCTGTGGCAGTAAACGGTCCACAGAATGAGCTTTTAACGTTAGAACAAGACCAGCGAGGTGTTCGAGCTATAGTCTATAAAGTTCTTGATCTGAGTGTCGACAAACTGATCAGTGTGACTTCACTTAGAATATGGAATATATATATATATATTCAAATCTAATCTCTAAAGAAAGTCCATTATAAAGTCTAAACGCGAATATATAGAAAAGACGCGTGTCACGTGTCGTTATCCTCGGTGATTATATTATCCGTTGGCGTTTGATACCGACATTTAAATTTAGCCATACCTTATCTCCTTTGCGGAAAACTGGAGCAGGATTTCGTGTTCGATTTGCTCGCTCCTCCATTTGCTGCTGGGCTGAGGCCATAGCCGCCGCTGCATATTTTTGAGCCTCGTAAATTCGAGCTACAAATTTTTCAGCAAGCTTAGCCGGTTTAGTTCTAGGCGTAATATTCGAAGAAGCCTTCAATACAATTGGTTCCGCGTGGTATCCATGTTCTAAGAAGAAAGGGCTTAATCCAGAAACAGAGCTATCTCGATTGTTTAATGCCAATTGAGCAGTTGGGAGCATCTTTGCCCATTCGAATTGAGAATAAGAAATGAAGGATCGTAAATAAGCAAGTACCTCCTGGTTCATACGCTCCGTTGACCCATCTGTCTCCGGGTGGAAATCGGTTGATAGCCGTTGTTCCATTTTGGTTTCGTTACAAAGATGCGACCAGAAATCTCCCACCAAGTTTGATCCTCTGTCCAATGTCAAGGCCGCAGGAAACCCATGGAATCGAAAGTGGCAATTTAGAAATCGTTCCGCACGCTCTTCGGCGTTCATAGAGCCCATAGCCTCTAAAGTTACACTCTTTAGCAAACGATCGGTAATTACCATCAGGTATCGAGGGTCTTTTTTATCTTTGGCTGGTAAATCTGTCATAAAATTTATCGAAAGTTCTTTATGGAACCTGTCTGGAATCGGTAGGGGGAGTAATAGGCCTTGACGCCTGGCTCGCCAAACATGGGAGCGGCCACATATATCGCAGTTTCTACAGAATTGACGAACCATTGTACTCATTTTTGGCCAGTAAAACGAACGAGAGAGAATAGCTAATGTATTATTTCGGCCAGGGTGACCTGTTATATTCGAATCATGAGTTTGTTGGATTAGCGCTGTCTGTAGAGGTTCCCATTCAGGCACCCAAATTCGTTTCCTAAAACAAAGCACACCTCGAACGTCGATCTCGCATTCTGATAACGGGGTTTTTAATCCTAGGTGTGTAGGAAACGATCTTTCGTTTTTCCACATTGACGAATACAGTTCCTCGAAATTAGATGCATTTTCCTTGACTCCTTGATCCCATAAATCCCGCAATTCTTTTTCTTCGAACAGCAGAACTCCCCGAGGAATGGAGTTTTTGATTAAGGATATGGTAGCGATAGGCTTTTTATTATCATTTTTTACCAAAAATTTTTTGATTAATTGAAATTCCCGTTCCTTTAGACGCGGGTCTTCCAGATTGTTAGGTTCGTCTTGGTTTCGATGAGACAACGCATCGGGACGTTGCCCCAATTTACCCGGCCGGAAAATTAGCTGAAAATTAAACCGGGAAAGGAACTGAGACCATCTGACCTGCCGTTCCGTTAGTTTTGGTGTGGTCATGAAGTATTTTAAGTTATTATGATCTGTTAAAATTTCAAATGGTTCTTGTAGGCCCATTAGTTCCCCTCTCCATTCCTTTAGACATCTTATAATACTTAAAAGTTCTTTATCGTGGATGTCATAATTGCATTCCGCCGGAGCTAACTTCTTGGAATAATAAGCAACGGGATGTAGGCAGCCTTTATCGTCGTATTGCGACAAACAGCCTCCAGTAGCCCATCCTGATGAGTCAGTCTCCAATACCGTCTTACGGCTTTCATCCCACATAGCTAGAATAGGGGCTATGATGAACCAGCGTTTTAGTTCATTAAACGCTTTTTCATGTTGATCAACCCAACGAAATGGGGAACCCTTTTTCGTGAGGTTCAGGAGAGGGTTTGAAATTTCGGCAAAGTTTTTGACAAATCCTCGGTAGAAGTTAGCAAAACCAAGGAAGCTTCGAACTCCCTTGACGTTCTTTGGCACCTCCCAACTAGATATTGCTTTAACCTTTTCAGGATCCACTTTAATTCCTTCTTTAACGCTGATTATGAATCCCAAATACTTTATTTCTTTACTGGCGAATTCGCATTTTTGTGAGTCAAGCCTGAGACCAGCGTCTCTTAATCGCTTCAAAACCTGTTGAACTTTAACCCAATGATCTGCCGAATCACCGTCTGAAAAAATGATTATATCGTCTAGGTAGGCAGCGCATGTATTTCCTAAAAGATCCCCAAGAACTTGATTGATCCATCTCTGGAAAGCAGCAGGTGTTCCTGCTAACCCGGAAGGCGTAACCAACCATTCATAGGATCCAAATCTTGTTCAGAAGGCTGTCTTCCATTCATCACCCTTAGCGACGCGAAGTCGGTGGAAGGCTGCCCGAACGTTGACTTTGGAGACCCAGGATGCATTGGAAATTAATCTTAAAGTTTCTCGAATTAGCGGTAGCGGATAACGATCTCGTTTTGTGATAGCGTTTAGTGCCCGATAATCCACACAAAATCTTAGGCCCCCATTAGGCTTCCGAATGAACAACACTGGAGCCCCACCTGGAGAACTGCTTGCACGGATCCAGATCTTATCTAGTAATTCGGTCAATGTCTTTCGTAAAACCAACAGTTCATCCCGTGACATGCCATATAATGGACCCCAGGGTACCTCCTTATCTCGACCTCGATCATCTTGCTGTAATCTAATATTAGTGTCCACGCCTGGCCGATGTGGAGGGAGTGCAGAATCCCTGTGCACATCATCGTCCAGAAAGAGGTCGGTAAAGCTTCTAATTTCTTCTGGGAGACCTCTTTGCACTTCCTCTTTAGAAACGGATTTCTTTGGTTCTAAAGCTCTGTTAATATCGTTTATTGATATAGCGTCTAATGTTATATCCTTAGATTCACGGGCCCGCTTCAACCGTTCTGCAAACACAATGCCAGAATCTACGGCCACCTGATTAAGGCTAACATGTGATATACGCTATTGCACTGCCGTTGGTGACCCTTGTTCATACCAATCACTGGCGCGTACTATCATTCCATATTTTCTAGATCCAATTCGTAGACATTTTCGTTTGGCGGAGTATATCACATCGTTGTACTCCATCTAAGGTTTCCCTAAAATTATTGGATATGCGAGATTCGGCATAACGTAACCCCAAATCATTTCCCGCCGACCATCTATATCCATGTTAATTCTTGCAACTTGATTAATGTTAACTGTTGCCTACACGTCAGCTAATCGTAAAGACCACGGGGCTATATTTTCGGAATAAAATTTATGTTTGCGCACAAGACTTTGATCAAAAATAGAGAAACATAGGCAACCAGTGTCAACCATTGCTTTTATATAGAACGAATTATTGATTAGACAGTCTATTAACAAAAGTGAGCTAATTAATTTTCTCATATTTTCTTCGGGGATGCTTGGTAGCTTCGCAGTCCTGCTTTTTACCCTGAGCGCGACTTCACTCAGGGTTCCTCATTTTCCGACCCGATAACTGAAATCTCATCGGCTGTCTCCAATGAGCTAACCTCAGTCATCGGATGCTGTGCCGGTAGATGCGAGTGGGAGAACCTTCCGATATGTCCCTTCTTGGTACACCTGGTGCAACGACCCTCATCCACCAGCCTCTTAAACTCTTCTTTACTTCGCCATGGTGCCCGAGGTTTTCTTGGATTCTTTTCAGACCGCGAATTGCTTTCCATCAAATCTTTAATGGCTGCAAGCACAGCGTTGGTTCCCCCCATCACTGTGTCCCCATCCAAGTCCAAGTTAGGCTTGCTTATCTCTGGCTGAATGCCGACGCTGACTTGAGCACTGCTGCTCTTAGGAGCTCCAAGAACAGTTTTAGTCTGGGATGCTCCTCTGGGACGGTAATTTGATAGAGATTCTAGTTCTTTCGCTACCTCACGGACCTCTTCTACCCAGGCTTGGTAGTTTTCTGGCGATGGCAACTTCACACCGATTAAAGCGCGACGTAAACGAGAATTGACCGCGTCTTTTAGCTTCTGTGTTTTACCCAAATCCGTGTGGGCCTCGCTACCCCCACTTTGAGCTATTCGATACTCGAAATCTCTGAGAAAATCGTCGAAAAATTGGTGATGTCCCTGCTCCATCCTGTTTAAGATGGAGGCAGCTGTCTGACGTGCTTACTTATCTTCGAACTGTTTTCGGAAGAAACCTGCCAGTTCCCGCTAATTGAAGTTGCCTCTTCGCTCACTTTCGCTAAACCATTCAGCCGCACGGGCCTGCTTAGACTCGGGAAGAGTGTCGATCATATCCAAACAAATCCTGCATGGATCCACGAAAGGACTAAGTTCCCGCTCTACCCGAAGCTCTAATCGCCTCATATAAAACCCGAAATCTTCTAATATCCCGTTCCATTTGGGGAGGTTAGCATCTATTTTTGCCGGCACTGATAATGCCGCTGGAATTGATGGCGGAAATGATGATCCTAACGAACTCGATATTGATGCGGATGTTGTTTGCTGGTTTTGGGACGATTGGGCTATCCTTTCTTCTCGAATTCGAAGTAGCTCTTGAATTTCACGTTGGGGGAGTGCTGCTAGTAGTTCCCGGCTAGTCGCGTCGGACATAGGAGTATCATGAAGAATCTACTCTCCGTCTGCCATTGAGTCGAGCTCAATGAGCACTTCTGAAAAGTCGGAAAAGCTGTGAAACGTTTGCAGGGAGTCGGTCGATGAAGTATCTGATTCGGGTACACAAATTTTCATTCACCCGCTAATAGATCGGGATGAGAACACAAGAGAAAGAGTTCTCCGGGCTACACCCCACGGAGAGACGCTGGTATGAAGAGAAAGTTATATGTAAAGGGACATGAGCTACGGTCACTGCACGTAAGCAATGCCACAAATAATCTTTATTTTTCTATACAAAAAAAGACTACTAGAGGGTGAGAACATTGTCCTTAAATGTGCGCCGTCCCCTTATAAGGATCCTACTCTGACACCAGGCATAAACTGAACCTCCCTATTAATTTTTCACAGCTCAGCTATGTCGATTACTCGAGTAATTAATAAAGGCGCGAGGCTGGGCCAGTACGAGCAGCCCAGCCACAACAACACCGGGTAGAACCCGTGACAGTCGCTTGAAATACCAACTCGGATGCAAGATGTTTCGAATGTCTTGAATTTGCTATCGAAGCTCTCATTTGGATGACCACTATGTTTATCATCGACGTCGGAATACATTTTTGAAAGTGAATTCCATAAATTGGTGGTTGTGGTTGCACTGCTGTATGGCTTAGTACATGCGGTCCTGGCTGGATTCAGTGCAAGCGTTGCTTCATCCTTGGGTAATTGATCCGCTAGCATCTCTGTCCTCGGTAACTTTAGGGCTGTGGCCATGTTAGATGACATCCTACTTGCTATCTCTTTTGCCAAATAGACATTGTGATCACGAAGTTAATTATGTAGCTTGTCCATTTCGCCCGCTTTCTTAAAAGAGTGTCACAGGCTAAAGCATATCTTAATTGTGTCGACCCGTAGGTCGACACAGTAGGCGTCAGCAGGCTATGGAATGGCCCGAGCGACTAATATACATTTTTTCAATTAATTTTAGCGTATGCAGCCCGAAGCTATGACGCGTATGATTACGGAAGATATGTGTATTTCGCAGAATGACTGTTCAAAGTTTGGAACACTCATACTCAGATTTCATTTACAGATACCACTACGAGAATAACGCCTTACGACATGTATCCTCTTCCGTGAGTGCCCACCGCAGGGAAAAACGAGAAAAACCTGTGATTATCTGAATATGCGTTCATCAATCTACGAAGACAATGTGACCGCGAGAGAAGTGGTGTGCGGGTTTCGTTGGATTCGAACCAGTTTTCTCCTGTCTCAAGTGGGGCTTGTGTTCAAGCTACCCAGACTCTATTTGGGAGAACGGCCCGGATGGTGTACCACTGCACCATCCGACCGTCTAATACACCTTAGCTAAACGTAATTCTCTACTTCTAGCTCTTTAGAATAAAAGTATTAATAGTTTGTAACCATTGACTTACGTGTACCTCGCCCTACGGTCCTTTCACAAAGAGGCAGCGTTGAAATCAGTAACATCAAGTTAGCATTCTGATCCTAGATCTCTACCGCACAGGTTTGCAATTTCATAGCCACAAATTCGTTCTCTAATGTATTTTTAAAGCTGTTTGATTGTAGCTTTGAGGACGGCCTCTTCGGACATTGCCGGGTGTTATAATTCCATAGTCTAGTAACATGGTTGATGCTTGTACACACTCGCTTAGCTGGAGCTAAGCTAGTGTTGAACTTGATTTACAATAGAGTTTCCCCAATATTTGGTTAAGCGGATTGGGAACATCATGGAATAGATTGAAGAGCATGGAACAACACAGGATCAATTGAAGTGGGAATATTGTTCTCGTTGTAGTGACATGACTCCAGAGTAGAACCTTCAAGTAGAATAGTAGAGGACGGCTAGGGGCTCCGGAAAGATGTACAGTAGAGCCCCTCTTAGCTAATAGTGGGTCCCGGTATAAATGTTGAAAATATTCATTGTAACTTGGACTTTTATATTTGCAACACTTACCCTTACAGGTCATTTTCCATGCAGGGGTAAGTATTGCAAATTTAAACAGTAAAATTTCTATGAATCTCTTCAGTAATTGTACCGGGACCCACTATTAGCTAAGAGGGGTTCTACTGTATATAATGAGGCAGTGGACCTCTACATACCAACTAAGCAGTTCCTTTTATATATTCAATCAATAGACAATTGATTGAGATACTTCTATACTATACTCATCCATCTCATCGTGATCATTACTCTCCATGGTACCTGTCACTCTAAATCCTCTCTTAACCTCGTTATTACAACACCGGGTAAACTGATTCGGCTTGAGACAAAGTGATGAGGTACAGTCGTCCCTCTCTAATTCGATAGTGGGTCCCGGTATAAGTGTTGAAAATATTCATTGAAATTCAACCATTTACATTAGCAATACTTATCCCTGCACGCAAAATGATCTGCAAGGGTAAGTGTTGCAAATATAAAAGTCCAAGTTACAATGAATATTTTCAACACTTATACTGGGACCCACTATCGAGTTAGAGAGGGACGACTGTATCTGCCCTAGGCACTATTTATGGGAATTCTTCGGGCCTTAAATATCTTGACATCATTATCACTAGCCCACCTTAATTTCCAAAAAACACTTGTGTGCTTCCTAGGGATTCCGGTCGTTATTTATCCATTCGAAAGGCACTGACAGTCATCAGAGCCTCCTTCTGGTTAATAGAACTTTGAGGTGTAAATCATCTAATTAATTGACAAGAAAAATGTTGTGAAAAAGGTGAGGCAGTGAAGCTTCTTGGTGGTCTAGAAATCATAAATGGTGACAATTTTATTCTACGACCACGAGCGCTCTGCCATTAGTCGGGGAAACGGCAATAATCCAATGAAGTCGTAATAGTTGTGGTACTCATGTGCCGACTGAAACAGACGGACAGATTTAATTTTAAAGGGGGGGCTTGTCTTACGACTCGAATATCGAGCCCAAGTTCCGCTGCCAACACTCTTAGACGTGGTACAGGCGGGGCTCGATGATCCAAGACCGAGTCAGTGTTGGATACCCACCGCCCCGAACCTCGAAGACTCCATCGTATGCGGAATGACATATGACAAATTCGATCTGTACATCCGCTTTATTCTGGTTGGATAGAAGCGCGTACGTCGACGGAAATCTGAACTAAATTCGTCGGAGTTTTTAGTGAGGTGAGTTTTCGAGGCGTGTTCAATTCTGGACGACGAATACATATACTCTTCGTTTGGTATCTCGGGCGGTTGAATGGTCTGGGTGGTCTGGAAAGTGCGGATGAATGAGATATAGAAAGCATCGTCACCTTACTCAGATTTTGTTGGTAGGAGAGACGTCCACATTTGTACGAGCTAGTCTTTCGGATCTCGCGAGATTCATCACGAGTAAGTAACCATCTACGTATCGGCGTGACCATGGTGGAAGAATCTGCAAAAGCACGGAAAGTATCTTCTAAGCGAAACATGAAATAATTGTTGTAACTTTGAGAGGACAGAGGCCGGGATGTTAGGTACTGAAACTATCCTTCAGATATAAAGGGTATAATGTGGAGATAGAAAGAATGATTTATGAGCACTGAGTGCGTATTATGCATGAAAATATCCGTCTTTGCAATACTCATATGCTTCCACAATGAGTCCACGGAATATTTTCGTAGCTTCCGGTAACTGGGTTATAAGACATATACTTAGGCCCGAGTCTGTGATCAAGTTCCCCAATCTTCTATTGTTTCCCGATCTGCTAGATTCATCTGAGGATCCGTATAGCTCCAGAACATGTCAGCCAAGGTAGCACAGCGATGATACTCTCGGGGTGGGCAATGTGAGTAACATATCCGGCTCGGCGGCAGTGAGTCGTTAGTATATAGATGTATAAAGTATTGAAATCACCAACACGGAGGACTAAGATTTAAATTGCATTTAGGTATCTCGACAACGCCCTAGCGGGCTTAATCACGCTGATTTCCATGTACCTGGTCCAATCTGCTACCGTCATCAGAGATTTCACCTGTCTCCACAGACATCAACTTGCATAAGCCAATCATCACTTGTCGAAATTCAGTCGTCCCATCAGGCACACCTTACAGTCAATATAGCGGGGCCGAACACGTCATGCTTGGCTAAGTCAGAATTCAGATCTAATCTACAAGAGTTCACGACGAGGTCTTGGGATCTCCTTGTTCAGAGTTTTCATGTCTAATTCCGCAAGGATAAATATAATTCCTCTCGTCGACCCGGCTTTCTATCCGGACTGATGAAGCGACGCCTGGTAGTTTGCCACCTACATCATCACTTTTATACCACTAGTTGAGCCTGATCGCGCCTGGTGAATTCCAAGAAGTTCCAAGATGAAGTTATGGACGTCAACCGTAGCCCTCAGGCGAGAAATCTGCGCACGATAGCTTGTCTTTGAAATTTTACTTAGCACGAAAAGAAGGATGCTTCAAGATACCTTTTTAGTGTTTCATAACACATTAATTGGCGGAGCGTTAGCAGACGGTATTAGCTGATCCGGCCACGCTGTGCCAATTCATATGTTAGAAATAGACAAATAGAGACGCATAAATCTTCCCGATGTTCCATGAAGGTTGCAATGAGGCTACTCTCTAAACTCTGTTTGCCTGCTCTACTCATCGGACTCCGGATACAAGAGCATATCCCCAAGATAGATCGTCGTGACTGACCATGTGGAGGATAGGCGCGCCTTCAATCACTTGGATGCGAGTCGCGGGATGACGTGATCCGCTAACGCTTAGCACAAACGGCACCATGCCGGACGAAAACGACCTTTTGAACACTAGTCTATTGATGCGCCGAGGAGAATCGGCGTAGAATCATCTCGCAGATTTTAGAAGTGAAAATTACCTGATAGCAACACCGTTGTGATTCGGGCCGTGCAGCTTGCGGATGCCAAGTATTAAAGTGACGCACTCAGTACTGAACCCACGACCGACAGACTCCGCGACGTAACCGAGCTTCCGCTCGACTCGAGCGGCTCAAAGACGAGAACTATGGGGGCTGGTTTTATGGCTTCGATACCCAAAGCTTATCATATCCTGTGTACCATCATCACAAGCGACCCTCAGAGAATCAGACGCTTCTAGTCGAAACGAGTTAGTCTTGTTCACTCTTTTGTGCTTAATTGCAACCAACTCCTAGTATATGATTTAGCCGGGTAAAGCCCATTTGTTTCTATGAGATGCTTTTTCCCATGAGGAAGTTGTCAGATTTTGCTTCCGATAAACCGAAATATCGACCTGAATGGGTCAGGTGGATACAACTGTGTAGAAACTTGTTTGTTGGCTGAGCAGATACTAATAGAGTCAAACCTTGCTGTATCAGTAGTGCGTCCAGCACATATATTGACAAGATTCATTGAAATTTTACACTTTATTATTTGCAATACTTATCCCTGCACTCAAAATAGCGTGTAGGGAGAAGTATTGCAAATATAAACATTAAAATATTAATGAATCTTTTCAACATATGCACCGGATACACTACGGTTATAGCGAGGTTTGACTGTAATGCTAGTAGGACATACTCTATTACAGGGGTAAGAAGTGTAGCCCCACATTCTGTGTAATTTACATGGGCTATCCCTGACATTCCGACTTTAGCGCTACAAAAATGGCTAGACTAAGGCAATAAGGCAACCGAGGCATTCCTTCTTCCTTGAACCTTCTCTCTTATGTTCGATAGTTGCACAGCATCCTCGTACCACACTAAATCGGTTGACACGACATATCGAATAACCTATATCCTCACGATAAACTGCGAAGAAAAATGAGCACCCCAGCATCTCCCACTACTCCAAGATCACGGAGCCAGCTTTCTGGGGATCAGCGAGTCCAGATATACACGTTACGTGGCCTTGGTTTTACTCATCTCGCCATCGGTAATCAACTCGGTATCACCGAAAGAAGGGTACAATATGCCCTTGCAAGGCAATGTCTGACGCCCAAAAAGCGAAATGGCCGACCCCACGCCTTGAACGCTCAGCAGGAAGTTGAGCTTGAAGAGTTGGTCACGTCTTCAAGTGAGGCCCGCCAGATGAGCCACCTGGAGCTTGCTGCTAAGTTTTCCCACTGGAATTGTGGCCAAATCGCAATCAAAAGTGCTCTTGAGAGAAGAGGGTTCAAGCGTTGCATTGCTCAAGCGAAGCCTACTCTAACGCCTGCACATATGAGGAAAAGATTAGAGTGGGCGGAAGAACACTCTTCTTGGACACCTGAACAGTGGTCCCAAATTCTTTGGTCTGATGAGACTTGGGTCTTTGGTGAACGTCACACAAGAGTATGAGTTTCGAGGAAGGCGAGTCCAGATCTCAGCCATGTATCAACTGCATTAATCTAATTTTTTAGCCCGAGGAGACATATTATCACACTTGCCTGGTTCGAAAAGGTCCTCGAAAGCGTGGTTGGATGTTCTGGGGCTCCTTTTATGGGAACCAGAAGGGCCCTGCCCTCTTCTGGAGTAGGGATTGGGGGACTATAAAAGCGGAGAGTTACTGCCATAGGATTGTTCCTTTAATCCACGCGGCAACACAACCAATTGACTCTCACGGCCCTCTTCTCTTTATGCAGAATGGTGCTCCTGCCCTTTCTGCTCAACGTACGAAAAGAGAGCTGTCATCAAGGGGGGTAGATTTCATAGTCTGGCCGTCATATTCCCCAGACCTGAATCCAATTGAGTCAGTGTGGGATATGATGAAATCCCATATTGAAGAGCACCACCCAGAATTTGATTCTGGTAATCCATCTGAGGAAGTGCTCCGTAATGCAGTCCTAGAGGCATGGGAGTCAATTTCTCAGGAGCAACTGGCTACGCTTGTAGAGAGCATGCCAGAAAGGTGCCAGGCAGTCATCAGAGCAAGAGGAGGTTCGATTCCTTATTAATGATGCTTAATTATTGGTAAAAATGTATTTAATACTTGATAAAAGCTAGCACTTTTGAATAGAATATCATCATTTCAACGAGTTACAGAGATCTCCTACACTTCTATTATCACGCAAAATTTCCCATACAAATAAGGTTCAGCTATTGTCGGATTTGGTATGGTCAAAATATTGCAGCCAATGGCATATTGTATAATCCCTGTCAGATCTTGGCATTCAGGGGTTTCCTTCACTATTTACCCCTGCAATAGAGTAAATAAAACTTGCACTTGGCTATAGTTGAGCCTGTCAAAACGCCTAGTCGGTCCCGGATTTAATTATTGTTAACATTTATTAAATTACAGTCGTCCCTCTCTAACTCGATAGTGGGTCCCGGTATAAGTGTTGAAAATATTCATCGTAACTTGAACTTTTATATTTGCAACACTTACCCTTGCAGATAATTTTGCGTGGAGGGATAAGTACTGCTAATGTAAATGGTTAAATTTCAATGAATATTTGCAACACTTATATCGTGACCCACTATCGAGTTAGGGAGGGACGACTGTATTCACACTTACTTTTCTAACACTAACCCCAACAAGCCATTTTACTTGCACCCGTAATTATTGCAAATACAAACAGTAAAAATTAAATGAATCTTTTCAATAATTCCAGTATCTCGACTCTAAAGATTATTAGTAATTAGCGTTAATTTTGTATGTCATTGACCTTCTAATTACAAGCTCAGTCTACGTATTGAACGCCTGCTGTTAATAATCTTTAGAGCTGCACGCTGTACAGTATCAGCTCTAAAGATAGTTATTTACAGTCGTTAATTTTGTGCGTCATCAACATGCACAATCTTATTAGGACATAAAAATTTAGCGTCAGCTACTAACAATCTTCAGGGCTGAGACGCTGTACATCAAAGAAAAAACTTTTACCATCTACTCTGATCAACAATAGAATATTACTAAGATAGAAGTTTGCTACCACACTCGCCTCTTGCTATAACAATATGGGGCAAGACTTAAAAGATGGCTCTTCTTGGCTAATTCAATTAAATCCTCCAGTGGGGAGCCTTGTTTAAGTCTTGCCCCACATTATTATAGCGAGAGGCGACTGTTGTGATAAAAATGTAGCGAAAAAATTTCTCTGATGTACTGGTAGGAACAACGTTATCTCGATGTGGATATCAATTCAGCTTTAACGTTTGGCGTATACGTGCATGTACATTAGTAAAATCTTCGAGCGAGAAAAATCAAAGGGCTTTGTGTGTATTTGTTGTTTTTAGCACCCTCCTCACATGACAGTGTGTCAATTTGTACCTGCAAGATTCACACCGGGCTTTCATTTATTCTCAGATTAAGAAAAATTTATTTGGGTACCAGATGAATCAACGTAGCCTTAGATTCGCTTTGCACACGGCAAGTGTGTGTACTGGTAGTCGAACGGACATTGTGCCGCTAACATACGCGTTGATAAATGTGCTTGATTAAAGAACTGGCTTACACTCCTCTAAAACAAAGATGTCATTATGCTTAATATTTGTGTCATTAAAGGTGCACCATGGGGCAGCAACCGTGATCAATAATCTATGTGGTCTTTCAGTTAAGCATAACTAATAGCTTAAAGACATGATTAAAGTGCGACTACTACAGAAATTACAGTCAGTCATAAAGTTCATAGGATATACAATGTAATCTTCATCTCGTGGCTGTGCCTATACTGAACTTCAAATCCATTTCAAGCCTTATATCGTAACCATTCGTTGAGGACCTCAAATAACACCTAAATTCCGTTTAGGGGGACAAGCTTCCACTAGTTTTCTAGTAAATTTCATGCGGGATAGACATTCGCATTATTAGATCTATGAGTTTCGTCGTCATCATAATTCGTAACAGGTCGATAAGTCTATTGGTACCGGTTAGGTCGTGCAGCAAGATTACTTTTTCGATCAGGAACCTCTTGTGGCCTGTTGTCATCCCACCCAATCTCTAGACTACTCAAATCAAGGTCACCACTGCCTCTAGTATTATGGCCATTTTGTCGGGGTCGGGAGAAGGAGCCATTGCCGGCTCCCCAATCGGGGCCGGGGTTTCTCGGTTCACGGTGAGAGAGGGTCGATGATGTTGTATTTCGGGATAGTTCATCTGATTTGCAACCATTCACAGGTCGCTGGCTGCCAATTGTTCCTGCACTAGAAGTGTGTACCTCTCGTTCTTGGCCAATCCTACCGCTACCATTGGATCGATTTGCAGAACTACGATTGTCGAATAGCGACAAGTTGCTCAAATTACTATTTAAGTAGGCTTCTTCTCGATGAGTCATTCCACCAGCGGAAGATGGGGTGAGCGTCGGTGTCGCAGAGGCAGCTGATGAATGACCGTAGTCAGCATAACGAGAAATACCATGAGAAAGACCAACAGGGAAGCTTGCAGTAGACGGAACAGGTGATGGGGTATACGAACGCAAGTCAGCGAACGATTTAGCAGCACGAAGATTATGTACTGCTGTGAGTCCGCTTACACCGGGCGACTGTGGTATATCTAGTAGCCCGGACGTTTGACGGCCAACTGTTCGTTGGTAGTTATCACTAGCCAAGGCTTCGGAAAAATCGATAGTGGCGGCACGGTTCAACCCTCTTCGTGATTCGTTAAAATAACACGGAAGTTGGGAAACCGGAGAGCTTAAGTCTATTGGCCGCTTCTTCAAAATCTGGACACATCGTCCTTCTCCTTCGCCCTGGGATCTGTGTTCTAGACCAAGGTGGTGGGCCATGGTGTGAATTTGTCTTCGGTCTGCCGGGCTAATAGAGGCTGGGAAGACCAGGCTTTCCCTATTCGGGTCTTTTTTGAAGACAACAATTTCAGTGTAATATCCTAAACTGACGGGGTCGTTAAGATCAATATCTGTAATTTATTAGCTTAGATAGTCATGATAGAAAATGATCATTGACCTTGGCCAAATTTGTCACGTAGAGAGACTGGTGAAGGTGAGATCGGATGACAAGAGCCCAAGGAAGTCACCGAAGCTTGACTGTGAAGCGGATTTTGAGCCTGACCTGGAAGGATCGGTCGGTGTTGTTCCTCGAGTTGACCTCTTTTCTCCCTTTTATCCCTTTCAATTCGCTCCCGCTCCTGGATGGGAAGCATTTTCTTGTATTCGACCCGAAGTTTTCGTCCGTTCAAGTCCATAGAATTCATGTGCTCGATGACAATTTTAGTTTCTTCGGGACTTGAGAAGTTTGCGAATGCTAAGCCCCTGAAAACTCCTTGGTCAAAGTGATAATTGAATGCATAAGGAAGGGGTAAGCTCATATCAGTCATTAATTGCAAGATCTGTTCTTTTTTAACTGCAAAAGGGATGTTCTTGATGACAAGCGCCGTTGGAATCAATTCTTCCGAGTCCGAGGCGCTAGTGGGAGACGAGCGGCGTTGAACCTGATGAAATGGGTGCTGAACATACTGGGTATTAGTCCGAAAGTTGTTCATGGCTTGACTTGAGTGGCTTGGTTCCATCCAGCTCTACGTTTTGTCAGTTACACTTATTCTTCTGGCATGTTTGAAGCCTTACGCTAGGAATCCCGGGTCGTCGAGACGTTGTTTTAGTACGTCCAGATCCACTGATCAGAGAGCTGGTGTTTGGAGCTCCGTAGCTCCATGTCTGATGATCAAAAGGGAAGTTGGAATGTAGCGACATCGTTCCTATCCGGTCAAATCTAGGCGTTGGGTCAAAGCGAGCTGCTGCAGTATAATCTTCTGAAGTATATAAGCCTTGGGGTTGCATGTGTGGACCGCTGTGGTAGGTATCGAATTGTAGTGATTGCTGGAGAGAGTGTGACGGCTGCCTGAATGAAATGTGGCTTCCGTGCATTGAACTTGGTGACCGATTCGTCGAATAGTGTTGAATACCGTATGCATCCTCACCGTATTGAGTCATGATCAATCTTGAGCAGAAATTGCGGAAGCCCAAGATGTCTTCTGCCAACAACAGATGGGGAGATAAATACTCCGCTTTTGTGTTCAAAGATCGAATACTTTGGTGTACTTCACCTTCATTAATGGCGCAGGCTTTGTCTCGGCGGCAAAACTTGTGGAAACTCGTGGAGGCAATCGTACTCAATCAGGCGGCAGAAATTTGTTACGCGACTTATACGGTGCGTAAGTCTTCGAGCTCTCTCCTTTTACTTCTAGCACTCTATATTCCAAAATAGTAGATTGTCGTGACCACGTGAGTTCTGACGAGAGAGTGTATGTGTGAGAGGGAGAGAGAGTAGAGGCAGCCTTAACGGGCACAAAAGTGCGGTCTCAGGTGTTGAGCAGGATGTTGATAGTAAGAAACTTTCCCCGGGGTTGAAGGGTTGGGAGAAGGAGACGGGCCACAACAGGCTAGTCCAGTTCAGGACTAAAGGATGCGAACCTCGCTAGACTGGGAATATGTCTCTGGACGTAACCATGACAATCGCCTATCCAAACAATCAATACCAACCATCCGAAATAAATCAAATGCACGCCGACAGGTTGTCTGTTTTAGGGGTTGCAATATCTGCTTCTTGCGATCGCTTTCGTGAATCAGATTTATTGAAGGAATGCAGAAAGGGACAGACCGGTCTACATGTACTGTCGATGATTCGTAACAAGAAAATTTCCCCTCGGCAAACAGAACGACATAAAAAGCAATTCTTATTCAGAATTCATTCTCTCGACTAATGATGGAATTAGTTACACATCTACGCACATAAATGTACTCTTGTTCATCCTTCACTTGTACCACATCAATCTACAAAGACGTTTATGTTGGGGAAGATGAGTCCTTGCCACTTTTGCTGGTACACCTAATTATCAGACGACCATAATTCACACCAGTATTTATGGTCGCTTCTCATCATGTAGCGAAGGCTATTTTTCGTGTACACACGTAAGCTCAGATGTAATGAGCTCGACTATCTCTCCATAAGTGGAAATGAAGAATGATTTCATCAATTCCGAACAACCAAGCGGCTAAGAGCCAGGGGAATCAAAGGCGAAGCATGGATGGGGATACGGTAACTAACGGTGCGGGCCAAATCAAATTCTCTTCATGCTTTTCTCAAGAATTATTTGTTCGCACAGATAATTTCAGCCGGATGATCGAGCTTGGAAAAAAAAGGTGCTTTGTCATACGTGTGCTTTTACTTGTGTAAGAACGTAGAATAACTCAACTCTCTCATATTTTTTCCATCAGGCGAGTTCAGGTAGATGTTATCGATCTCTACATCTCGTCGTCACGAATCAAACCCTCCTATTTTCATATCTTCAATTTGTCCCCCGTGAATTCATAATCAGCCCTTGAATTCGATTTATCGCTTGTTAAAGGGTTGATTTGACCATCTCGCAATCAATGCATTTGGCCTGTGCTTCTAAAGCCTGTCAATTTGACGAAGGGGAAATAAACCGTAAATTTATTAATTTTAATCTTTATTACGATACATGTACCTGGAGAGAATAACACGAGTACCTGTATTAAATCACTTTCAGGAATACATGATCTACAGATCGATCATGATACCATGTCGACATACTGGTAGTAATCTTATATCCGGGGTATACGTAATGTGCACTCAAACTTCTAAGACATGTTCATGAATATATTAATCTCGTACAAAATTGCCTCGAAGGGATTTTGATAATTATCCCATTCATGTCGTATCGTTGAGAAAGCTTGCACTCGACTTCCATCAGTAGTCATGAAGTTGATGACAAGTCGAGCAACGGGTCATCATATGAGTGTATTGTCTTCTACATTCAGGGTTTAACGGCAGTTCTGAGGATCATGCAGTCCATGTACTGGTAGCTGGGTCTCGGAAGATGAGACACTTGCGTAGATTTCCAACTTTTATTATCATCTCAATTCATTTCATCCCCACAAATGATCGAAAATGCACTCTGATCTCCAGACCCATTCTTTTGGCGATGGAGATCGTAATACTGTCTCGATACCACGACCCATGGCGCATTAGGGAGTGTTCTGAAAGTCAACACAATTTCTGATAGAAATGATTCGTCTTCGTAGTCATCATACCCCTAATTTAGTCGTCACAATACCTGTCTTACAAGTCGGTGTTCTGTTACCGTGATAGCTACTTGGACTTCTTCGTTTCACCGTAATACTTGCCACGGAAGAACGTATCTTGAACGATGATAAAAACACTTCAGCCGCGCAAGTTAATTTGATAAGATTTCAAGCCGACAGGTCCACGACTTATGTCATTTACAGGTCATCGCGCCACAATGATACGAAAAATTAACATCTATGATTTCTAAGATAAGACGTGGACCACCTGACTTCTATTCGAACATATCATCCAATTTTTTCGCTTATTTTTTAGTATTAAATTTTTCTTGTTTTCTTTTCCAAGAGCACCGGCTCGTCTCGGAATGTGCCCAAATGATTGTCATGGAGCTAAGGACATGTCTAAAGCTACTAGTGCGAGTGCGATCGCCAAGAATTAAGCGACGGGAATTCATTCTCAACCCTAATTCTCGTCTCCTTGATTTCTGCAGATGTTTCTGTAGCAACCAGTTGGATATCGACTGACTGATATTATCTCAACATTCTAGCCGATCGATGTCAATCATTTATCACCTTCTGCAACTCCTCATCAGTGAATATCATATGAAAACATCCAATCGTCCGGAACAGAGCTCATCAGCCCCCGAAATAGATGCATCTTGCTGTGACTGATGGGAAGAGCTGTATGCCGTCGTTGCAGACTTGTTACTCTACAACATGTACCATTCGGCTAAGTAGACACTTGGACACGCACTAATGTGTTACATGGTTGCTAACTTTAGTGATGCAGATGTTATATCAATTCGTAATCGAGGTGAGTCTTACATGACAGAGAGGAAAACGTGACAGAGATACCTTATAAAATTTGCTATGATCACGGCCCTAAGTTGCGTCTGTTCTACAACATAGATATGTAGTGAAATAGAACAACTTGCCTTCCTCGTGTACAGTTTTAGGAGTTTAACCCCAAATGAATTAGGTGACCATCCCGGTCATGGCTGTCGGGTGATATAGGGAAACTCCACTATTGTCAATCCTTTAAACCGGAAAGGAACATCAACGAGATGGCTTAACGATGTATTTCATGAAATAAATCAGGGGTATAGCTGTATGATCCTGTAAACTATCAGCATCAGTATATATAATACCTTAGCCAGGCAAGTGCTCGTGGCAACTAAGCCAGCACAGAGCCAACAGCAATACGGGTGCTGTCTTCATATTGTTTGAATTAAAGCTGGCCTGAGAGTGAATGATCCTGTAAATGATCACCAACGAGCCAGAAACTTTTACCTTTGAGCTCATGATGTTGTCTTCTGACGGCATCCTGTAACTGAATTTCCATGATCAGCAGTTGATGAGGATTAAGGCCGAAACTCCACTGTTGGTGGTAGAAACACGATCCAATAAAGGCCTCTGGAATGGAGACGAGCTTAGTTCTGTCATCAAAGAAAAGGCTAGGGCTCTCTGTCTGTATTCTGTATATACAATAAAATATGATCAAAATAGAAGTGTTACTGCTATTGATTTACCGAGATGAATCGTGAACATACCGGTACCTGAAGGGTAAGGCCTACTTTATGCTATACAACAAGGGTACCGGTTGATTCCGCTCAGTGGGCTCAGACTTCGCTTCAAGAGTACACTATGATATGGAAAATCGAAGGCCCCAGTAGTCTCCTTCGGTTATTATTTTTATCCATAGTATCATACAAATTTTTGTGGAATCAGGGACAAAATTAATCATAGAAGGAGACTACAGGGACCTTCAACATCCCATACCGTAGTGTTCAAGTCTTGTGACATAGGCATCATCCCTACTCATGAGTATGCTAATAAGAGGATAAAGATATTACTTGAGGATTCGGGCTAGGGGTAACCATGTGTACGATCACAGCGTTACTTACGTATAGTCCACCGCCAGTATCTGTTGTCGCGACTGAACTCAGCCGATTAGCGCCTTTAACATACGAGGACTTAGCATATACAGTCGTCCCTCTCTAACTCGATAGTGGGTCCCGGTATAAGTGTTGAAAATATTCATTGTAACTTGGACTTTTATATTTGCAACACTTACCCTTGCAGATCATTTTGCGTGCAGGGATAAGTATTGCTAATGTAAATGTTTGAATTTCAATGAATATTTTCAACACTTATATCGGGACCCACTATCGAGTTAGAGAGAGACAACTGTATTTATTTATTTATTTTTACACGTCTACCGGACCGTAGCCATGGCTACTGCCTCATTCTTAGGCACACACTGTGACGGCGGACTTTGAATATTAATCTTGTTTTCCCGACCAAGTAAGGACCGAGGGCTCGATGCGTTTCTTTCAACAGAGGAAGTTGGTGGAATTGAAGATATATTCAAGTGGTCTTTTGAAAATCGGCAGATGATTTCTTCCAAGTTTGCACACGATACCGATTCGCACTTCGCAGTCAGTGAATGGGTGGGAAAGAGCGATCTCGAGAAAAGCAGTTATAGACTGCATCCGGCATTAAACAAGTCTGCAACCTCATCGGAGATCAGAAGGAAGCGCATATTGATGGGACTCTCGATCAGTTGATGTCTAATCTCTAGTCAGATGAACTTTGGAATATATACAGCGAATATTCTTGACCGTGGATTAAGGGGTTAGATGGTATTCTACTGTTCAATTAAGTGGTTCTCATTTACTGAAAGAGAAAAGGAAATAGATTAATTCGCCATCTTCAGTCAAATTATCGAATCAATGACGGAGAAAACTGGTTAAATTTTGTTGGGCTGCATTACTGGGTCCGAGAAAGATGTTTATCGCTGTTAAAGGAAAGACTAGGAGAAATCAGTTCCACTTGAGACTGAGGGAATACTATCTCTTCTACATGGCATAGCCAGGCCACGATCTGGATTATCTAATACGTTGGGTCAGGCTCCTCTACCCAGCGCGGCCAAGACGATAGAGGATTTCCAGGATAGATCCGTCGCTCCAATCTTTTGACACCTCATTTCAATCTCCTGACCTTACCCTTATCGAGTACTTTTGGAAGATATGAAAGATAAAACTGACCTCAAATATTACTTATTAAACGGGGAAAGACGATAAAAAACCCTTGGGATGATGAAGGTGTGGGAATCTGTGATCTCCTCAGGTTTCATAAAAAAACGTCATGTATCATAGAATCTAGATCTTATCACAGGCTGATGGAAAACCAACAAAATATCATGTTGAATCAAGGAGTAATTTTTTCTAAATCAATCTTGTTGATGCAGACTGAGGCTATGATCCGATTGATAACGGAAGATATTTAAATTTTGCAGAATTACTCAGTTTGACGTTTGGAACACTTATACTCAGGTTTTATTTGCAGATACCATTACGAAGTTAACCCTTACAATATGTAACTTTTTCCATGAATACCCACCACGGGAAAAAGTGAGAAAAACTCATGGTTATCTGAGTATGCTCCAGTCATCCCATGATTACGATATCACTGCGAGAGATGTGGTGCGAGGGTCATGTTGGATTCGAACTGGCTCTTGTCTTATCAAATACGTTTTGACGATACAAATTCGAAGTTTACTTCATATCACCAATCTATCTACTGCACTACATGGACTAGGCTTTATTTGGTATAGTGGGTAGAAGCAGGGATACCTAGAAGGTCCACTATTATTGATTAGGCGTTCACCTGTACAAGTTTAAATTTTGTAGCTCGTCCAATACAAATATACAAGGCATGAGGTACTAAGCTTATGCTTGCACCGACGTAGATTACACTGAGGTAAGGGTTTGGCAAAGATGATAATTTATAAGATGATCTGACCATATAGTTTATGATGTACGTCTAGGCAGTGCATTTTAAAATATAAATCTTCATAAATTGAAACTTATATCTAGCACATATACTATTCTGTTCGTCAACTTACTCTACAAAAATTCAATGCTTTCTTTTGGACTGTTACATATCATTTCTCCATTCATTTATTTTCTATTTGTAGCATCATTAATTTTTCTATTTCATATAATGCGCTTTGAAAAGAGAAAACCACCACCACCATCCTGTAATGAAATAGTAAAGGAATAAAAAAAGCTGTTTCCTTGTGCAAAATGTTTGCTAAGGAGAATCAGTGGCCGAAACTAACGGCGGATAGTCTTCATTAAGTTTTGAGCCAAGACTAGTACCAAAGGGGCATGGGTTCACATGGGTTCCCCAGAGTTAAGGATGTGTGGAATGTTTTTTGAAACACCAAATGTATTTAAATCTTTTATCATAGCTAATAGGCCGTATTACTGATTTCTCGTGAGATACTTATTGCATAAATAAGTAGTACAAGTCCATGGGGAACACTTCTACTACATCTGAAGTAGATAATCGAGTCAGATGGTGCAGTGGTACACTGTCCGGGCCGTTCTCCCAAGTAGAGTCGGGGTAGCTTAGACACATGCCCCGCTTGAGACAGGAGAAAGCTGGTTCGAATCTATCGAGACCCTCGCACCACTTCTCTCGCGGTGATAATGTATTCGCAGGATGACGAAAGCGTGCTCAGATAAACATAGGTTTTTCTCGTTTTTCCCTGTGGTGGGTATTCACGGAAGAGGGTACATATCGTAAGGCGTTATTCTCGTAGTGGTATCTGCAAATGAAATCTGAGTATGAGTGTTCCAAACGTCAAACTGAGTTATTCTGCGTGTCTTCTGTTATCATACACATCATAGCCTCAGGCTGCATACGCTAAAATGATTTAAAAAAACAGATCTGATCCTGTACATGCAACCATATTGTAAGGGTCAGATGGTGGTGTGGTACACCGTCCGGGCCGTTTTGGAAAGTAGAGTCTGGATAACCGAGACACGTGCCTCATTTCAGACAGGAGAAAGCTAGTTCAAAGCCAGCAAGACTCTCACGCCACATTTCTCGCCTAGTGACGTATGTGATGATGACAAAAGTACACTAGTTAGCCGTGGGTGGACGGAGTGCGTTCCTGCGGTACCCGAAAGCGGTTGAGGATTGAAGGCGCTGTAAGGCGCTTGACTTTAAGTGATTTCTGTGATAGGCTCACTAAGGCTTGGAAAGCGAAGTTAGGGCCAGATACTGTTTATTTTCTATATACAGTAGAATCCCTCTTAGCTAATAGTGGGCCCCGGTATAATTACTGAAGAGATTCGTAGAAATTTTACGGCTTATATTTGCAATACTTACCCCTGCGTGCAAAATGACCTGTAAGGGTAAGTGTTGCAAAACTAAGCTCCAACCACAAAATAAATCTCAACAATATTTAAGCCGGGACTCACTATTAGCTAAGAGGGGTTCTACCGTTCAAAGAGAAGTATGATCTTCAACAAATACTAGGTACATATGAAGGGTGCTCGCTTAAGTCTGCGGCCGCATATCCGTTAAGGTATCGGTGACCTTAAGTCCCGATCTTGTTGTAGGCACAGCCGGTAACAATTTCTTCAAATGATATTCGGGTGTGAATGCCCCTCATATCAAGTTGAGTCATTGCTCCATGTACTGTGGCAGTGGCATTCTTCTCACAGACTGAAGATTGCATTCCCTATAAAGGCTTTAAAAAAATACCAGTTCAAGACGGAAAAATGTTTGCTGTAGAGGCACAGTTCGGTCAAAGATAGATCAGAGGTAAGCTACAGTAGAACCTCTCATAGCTAGTAGTGGGTCCCGGTATAATTACTGAAGAGATTCATAGATATTTTACGGTTTATATTTGCAATACTTACCCCTGCACGCAAAATGACCTGTAAGGGTAAGTGTTGCAAATATAAAAGTCCAAGTTACAATGAATCTCAACAATATTTAAGTCGGAACCCACTATTAGCTATGAGAGGTTCTACTGTATACGTATATAAACTTGGTAAAGGTCCGTGCATAAGCCCCTCTGTCAATTTGTAGAGCTTCGAAAACCTCTTGCACTATTACAACCATGATCGATTACCCATATGTAGCTGCTCAATCTTGATACCATCGATGCACCGACTCTATGTGATTCCCATGGGCCACTACTTATCACAGTATTACGCAGATAGTTGTCCAATCTGGCGATCCTGCCAACTACTATTACCTTGGCCGCGTGCTCGCTGCGTATTACGCATCGCCATCGCCTAACCTGATTTTGTGACAGACCTGTCCCGCTCGGATAGTGCAGTGGTACACCGTCCGGATTATCCTGCCTAAGTAGAGCCTGGATAGCTCTGATACATGCCCCACTTGAGACAGGAAAAAGCTGGTTCAAATTCAGCGAGACCCTCAGACCACATTCTTTCGCGCTGATGCTGAGATCTCAGAATAATGAAAGCATACTCAGATAGCTGTGGATTGTCTCGCTTTTCCTTGCAATGGGTATTCATCCGAGAAGTTACAAGCAGTAAGGAGTAACTTCGAAGTGGTACCTGCAAATAAATCTGAGTTTGAGTGTACCAAACGTCAAAACAGAGTCATTTGACTGAAAATACGTCTCTTCCGGAAATATCTACGTGGATCCTTAGGCCGCCAAATCGAGTCAATTAAAAAATAAACAAACCTAACCCACTTGCTACCGTCATTCTTCCACCTTTTGAGTGATTTCATTTTCTCTCGGAACTCCCGAGCACTCTCAAGAGTATTTATAGATACCCTTATTGCTCTTAATCTAAGAATGGCCTTTGGTAGTGACAGAGTACTTCTGGTACCGACTCTACTGGTTGGAGCAATTACTAGGAGTCAAGGTCTTGTTCTGCATTCAAGATGACGAGACCAGCTACATTCCAGCCGCTAAGTATTACTCTTGTTATGAGAGCCTCTGCCCTAGCATAATTATTTGCGACAAGAAAGTATCGCTTCTTTACAGCAGCTGCATTGTCAAGGAAAGCGAGATTGGGGATATTTCTAATGTATTGATGCTTCAATGGCCATATGTTTTACGAGGTGTCTGATTGGGTGCATGCACTTGCCTAGGTATGCTAGATGAATTAATACGGATAGTAGATTGATGTTTATAGAACTGGATGTATTGATGAAGGTGTATATATGATTGCGGAATAGTGTGTCACTTCGAGGATGACATTCCCTTACTATTTAGACAATGGGCTAGCTGGACTAACCGAACAACCCTAGCCCTAAGACAACCCGAACAAACAGAGCAAACATAGTCCTCACGTGCGCCACTCCACCCTTGCTAGTCACGTGGCCACTGCCAGCCTGGTTCCATCATGCCTGACCTTGTCTGATCACAACACCATAAGACCCCAAGATTTAAAGGCTAGGACATGTGAGATGAGTGGGGTGGAAGGAATGCAAGATGAAGCTTATTTTTTTAACTCTCCCACCTAAAATCTACGTTTGCATGGCTGCCATGATCACCCAAAAAGGAGCACTCGTGACCGATTTTCCCCTAACTTCGTTTGCGGCCAAAAGAACTTCCTTTACCCGTCGAAGAGCAGCCATGTTACTTGTCAATACGTCTTCGACGTCGAATATGTTCAATCTAGAACGTCTCCTTCAAATCATGACAATTGAAGGCGTTTCTCTTGAAGATAACGAGAGATAACATGATCTTGCCAGTCGCGCTGATTGCTTCCAAGGAAGACACCCACTCGCGATTTGCGGGCGATTTAACCCTTGCTTATCTCTCCTGAGAAGAAGGGAGTACGATGGTATTTGAGGAAACACCAAATCTAAGTCCTTGCTTGTCCATATTCCATTTATCTTCGGCTTTGATATTGTGACTGAGTTCAACCTCTTTGAGCAATCTATAAAACGTCTCCAAAACTGATCGGGACATACCAGTGATTTATGAGCTCTAAAACAATCTACCGACGACAGGAAATATTTTAGGATAAGTCTTTATGACCCCAGAAATCCATTTTTTCCGAAAGGATTTGCGTCCTCATTTGATCGGGTGATTTGACCAGCCATTTCTCGATATCTCGCATGAGAAGGAAGATATGCTTTAGTATATATTTTAAGTATCTAATCCGCAAGAAATCTCCTTGCTCTAGATATAATTTCGGCATTGGTTGCTTAGATTTCCGTTGAGGCTTGCTAGCCGATGATCAAGTATTGTTCTCGAGATGCCATAGTCGGCAGGAACATCTTTTTTAATTAGATTGGAATTATTCTTCCAATCTTCGATGACTCGACGAATGGACTATTCGCGTTGAGACAAGATAAAAGTGTTTTTGGTTGTGTGTATAGGACAAATTAACTACATGTCTGTAAATTTATACGACTTAGAGGTGACCATTATAGGGGGCCCAGTTGTGTATTTAAACGAGCTCTGACAACCAAGTCTTTTTTGCACATGGTGATTAACTAAGTATAAAATCTAAGAAGAGAGCGTCAAGGATCAAAGCGCTGGCACTCTGTTGGCACTCTGTTGGCACTCTGTTGGCACTCTGTTGGCACTCTGTTGGCACTCTGTTGGCACTCTGTTGGCACTCTGTTGGCACTCTGTTGGCACTCTGTTGGCACTCTGTTGGCACTCTGTTGGCACTCTGTTGGCACTCTGTTGGCACTCTGTTGGCACTCTGTTGGCACTCTGTTGGCACTCTGTTGGCACTCTGTTGGCACTCTGTTGGCACTCTGTTGGCACTCTGTTGGCACTCTGTTGGCACTCTGTTGGCACTCTGTTGGCACTCTGTTGGCACTCTGTTGGCACTCTGTTGGCACTCTGTTGGCACTCTGTTGGCACTCTGTTGGCACTCTGTTGGCACTCTGTTGGCACTCTGTTGGCACTCTGTTGGCACTCTGTTGGCACTCTGTTGGCACTCTGTTGGCACTCTGTTGGCACTCTGTTGGCACTCTGTTGGCACTCTGTTGGCACTCTGTTGGCACTCTGTTGGCACTCTGTTGGCACTCTGTTGGCCCTCTGTTGGCCCTCTGTCGGCGTCTATTAGAGAGCCGTATCGCTACAAAAAAAACCAGCACTGCAAGGCTGGTCATTGAGTGCGAAAAGATAATTCTCCATCTATAATGCGGCCTTGCGTCTAACATGCATGCGTTCAATGAGATTTATTAGTTCTTGGTTATGGAATAATGTGATTAAGTAATTGGCAAAAGTTATTTTATTCTCATCTAAATCAGAGTCCTATATCTACTAGCCAGCTCAATTATTCTACAATCACAAATTGTGAGCATATGTTGAAGATAGGGCTAATCCGATGATCGTTGTACTGGTAAATTATACACTAGTACCGATATAGCCTAGCGGCTATCGCTAGGAAAGAGAATTATCTTGTTGGTAAATAGAGTGCTCACTTTGTAAGAGAAGCAGTCAATTTGAAATCAATCTATCTTCCCTCATTCTAGTACGATTAAATACTTTGTGTAGTCATTCTCCATGGTATATTCTTAAGAGGTTATGAGCCCGGTAGCAAAAGATAATTTTCAAATTACTGACCAAATTGAGCCAGAAATAGGCTCATCTCAAGTCACTGGAAATTAAGTGCAAACAAGTCGCCAGAAGTAGGCGCACCCATCAGTTAAACCTTCGACATATCTACGATCTGAATTATGAAAGACGATAAAGACACTAAGTTGGACGTCCCTGTTCTATCCAAAGAAACCCATGAAAGATGGTTTCGAAACATGTCTATACGACTTCGTGCAAAGGGCGTACTCTACGTCACGACGACTACGCTTGCTGAATTCGTATTAGCTAATTTAACAGACATAACAACTGGCGTGGCGGACTTAAACTTAGCTTCGTCTGAGGCTAAGAGCTCAGAGAGAGGCTATAACATGGAAATGAAGTCTAAGTGGATGGCAGACGATGCTGTCGCTTTAACCACGATGATGCGCAGGCTAAATGAAGACGACGAAGCTTTGGTCGACGAGCACCCATCTGCCAAGGAGATGTGGGAATATCTTCGAAAGAAGTATACCAAGTCCTCTCCTGTGATGGCAAACGATAATCTAACAGCCATTCAAACGTTTGACTTCGATGACTATCCTTCAGTGACAGTCGCGTGGGATAAACTACAAGACTTCCGACGAAAACTTGGTGTAGCTAGCCCTGACATGAAGAAGGCCTGTACTGATAGTGCTTTATTTCTCGTCCTTATCAGATCCTTGCCGAAAGATTACGCCTCGACAATCGACGGAATTGCTGTGCAAGCGTCTCTGACAATAGATGAAAAGTTGCAGTACTTGATAGAAAAAGAATCTAGGTTAAGTAGAATTCAGGACCAAGCACATGTATCCTTCCAAGCTCGCGGGAAGAAATTTGTCCCGCATCAACATCGTCAAGAATATTCCTCTTCGTCTGATGGCTCTCAAGCAAGTTCCGGAAAGTGTATGCTTTGCCGCGAGAAAGACCACTGGCTTCGGTTCTGTCCTTTCTTGGTGCAAGCTCAAGATTACGTCGAAAATCTTAAGGAACATAAGAAAGTTCACTTTAAACAATCCAACTCTCGTGGCACCAAGAAAGACAAATATAAAGGTCGGGAATCGTCGAAAGCCAGAGACTCTTCTTCTTCTCGTCGCCGCACATCTACTCCTCCCACTCGCTCTTCTTTAAAAAATAAAAATAGCCCGCAATCAGGCTATGTTACACAAGAAGAAGCTCCAGACTCTGAACTTCCGGCTAGTGACCAAGGCTGTGACTCTGACGAAGAGGTATGTGCACTTACCAAAGAACAAATCAAATTTGCATCTTCAAATATTTGGCCAGCAGATACTGCATGCACATCACATATGTCTGACCAACCTGCTCTCTTTAGTCATCTCTCTCCGATTAGACGTCGTACCATCCGAGTAGGAGGCGGATTGATGTATGCAGAGCATAAGGGTACCGCAAAACTGGTTTGTGAGGATGGTTCTTGTGCGTCATTGCCCAACACGTTATACGTGCCAGGCCTAGGAGTAAACTTGTTGTCTGCCAAACAAATGTGTGAAGCTGGATTGTTTGGGTCTTTTGATGACTCAAATACGTATTTTAGAGATGGGCAGAGTTTAATGATCCATGCCCAAATGGACCGAGGTCTCTATATTGTAAGGCACGTGTCAAGAAAGCTGAGTGATAAATTGAAAAATATCAAACCGTGCAATGCTTTTACTGCCATGGACATGGATCCCACCACCAATCAAACTATGTCGACAAATAATGACATGTCTTTGGCAGTCAAGCCTTTCCGCCCAATTTATGATGACTTGAGAGAAGACTTAAGCCAATCTGATATCGAGAGATATATACTTTGGCATAAAAGATTTGCTCATCTTGGGCCAGAAATATTGCGTAATCTTCATAAAGTAACAACTCTTCGCGAAGCGATTAAGATACCAAAGAATAGAGAAGTTTGTGAAGTTTGCCAATTAACTAAGATGACCAATAGAAAATCAAAAATTTTAGCTGATCGAAAAGATCGTCGGCTTTCTCTAATTCAATTTGACATAGCAGGACCATTTCCTAAGTCTCTTCGCGGTAATCGTTACTTTCTACTCATTATTGATAGTTTTTCGCGAAAGAATTGGACCCTTCTATTGAAGCAAAAAAGCGATGCAATCCAATGTCTTCGTACATTTAAAGCTACTGTGGAGAGGGAGGTTAACGAAAAGATAAAGGCAGCTAGAAGTGATAATGCACCTGAACTCCTGCTAACAGTCGAAGGTTGGAGAGAGCAGGATGGCATCGAAGCACAATCAACAGTCGTGGCTTCGCATCAAAATGGAGCTGCTGAAAGAAATATTCGAACTGCCGAAGCTGATATGCGTTCAATGCTCAAAGAGTCAAATCTACCAATTGAATTTTGGGATGAAGCTGTTGAGGCAGATGCATATATGAGAAACCGAACAGCTACTGGACCTATCATATCAGATTGTGTAACATCTCCGCAGGAAGCATGGACTAACAAACGTCCAACAATAGACCATATAAAAATATGGGGTAGCAAGTGCCACAGCTATGTCAATCCTCTCACAATTCCTCCTGGTATGAGAAAAGATAAATTAGTCGATCGGGGTCGAATTGGTGTATTTATGGGATATTCCAACACGACAGACAAGCAATTTAAGGTTTACTCTCCAGAACTTGGATATACAACCCGAGTCAGTGTAATAAAAGTTGATGAATCTATCCGAGGTGGAACAATCGATTTGCGCCTCCGAAATTGTGCATCTGGACCTCAAGGTACTCAAAATGTTCAACCTGACCGAAGACCTCGAGGAAGACCAATAAAATCAATAATAGACTCAATACCAAAAGAAAATTTATCAAAAGTTATACCACCAGACAATGTCTCGATTGTCAACGACCAGATCCTCGCACACGAAAACGATATTTTACCTAGCAATGATAAGGACGTGCCGTTACAAGTCGATAAAATAAACACACTTACTGCAAAGAATAATTTGACATCGGTGCCAAATGATAATCTGCCTCTTGACGATACTCCACTTCCTAATGAAACTTTACCTCACAATAATAATTTGTATCCTAATGATACCCCATCTTCTGAAAATAATTCACACTATAATGATAAATTACACCTTAACGATAATTCGCACCATAATGATAATACACATCTTAGCGATAATTCATTTGATGGTAAAATCAATAACGATCCCCTATCAGAAACTCGAAATGCTGACGAATTCACTCAAATCAATAACTTCTCGGATCAAAATCAGAGCCAGATACTTCAGAGTCAAATTATAAATATCGGTGCTGACAAAATTAAGAAAACCAAAAATAAATCCAAGAAATGTAAAAATAAATCTGAAAACAGCAATAAAGAATCTAAGGAAATAAATTTAGCGGAAACTATCAACTGTGCACCGGGCCATATGCAGCCTGAACTAACAGAGCAGTCCGCCGAAAGAGAAATTTCTGAACCGACACTATCTCAAGGAAATAAACTTCCAGAACCAATAGTACCAGTGTGTCAGCAAATCATCCAACCAAGGCTCCGTTATTTTACCCGAGGTGCTAAACGGAGATTAACATCAGAAGATATTTCGGAAGAGCACTTCGCTAAGCGGATCAAAGCTTACATGGTACAGCTTCAAACACTTGACGACACAGATAATCTCATTGATCATGCTTTTGCGGCTCAAGTGATTTGTGGCGTTCAGATTCCGCTTACCTATCATCAAGCGATACAAGATACGAAATGGGGGAAATTCTGGCGTCAGGCCATAGATGCCGAATTAATTGCTCTACTTCAGAATAAAACCTGGAAAGAAGTTGTTCGACCTCAAGGAGCGAATCTGGTATCCACAAAATGGGTCTTCACTGTTAAACCTAAACTAGATGGATCTATTGATAGATTTAAAGCAAGGCTCGTTGCTCGTGGATTTTCTCAAAAAGCTGGGGAGGATTACCACGAAACATTTGCGCCAACCGTCAGAATAGATACTCTCAGGTTAGTTCTCGCAATGGCGGCATCAGAGAATTTAGAATGTTCGCAATTTGATATAAAGAATGCTTTTACTGAGTCAACCCTGAAGGAGGAGATCTACGCTACAGCTCCACTTGGTGTGGAAGTAAGGCCGGGTAATGTTTTACAACTTCTCCGTAGTTTGTATGGGCTAAAGCAGGCTGCAAGGGACTGGAACCTCCTTATGAAAACGGAATTACTTCGTTGGGGATTTGATCAATCTCTGGCTGGCCCATGCATGTTCACGCATAACATAAAACCTATGATTCTTCTCGTTTACGTTGACGATATTGTTGCCGTCGCAAAGTCACAGGAAAATATTACTTGGTTTTATAATCAGTTAAGTGCCCGTTTCAACGCCAAAAACCTGGGGGAGATCCATAAGATTCTTGGCATAAGAATTACTCGTGATAGAAAGAGTCGGACGATCTATCTTGATCAAACGGAGTATATTCGATCTATATTGAATAAATTTGGTATGATGGGCTCAGAGAAGCATCATAAAGTCACTACACCCGTTGTTGGATATAATTCACTTGGCCCTTCAATGGATAACGATAAAAGAATTGATATCAAGGAATACCAGCAAGCTATTGGAAGCCTTATGTTTGCAATGATTATGACGAGACCAGATATTGCATTCGTGATGGGAAAACTTAGTCAATATATGTCAGATCCTGCAGAACACCTTGGGCATGCATTAAAACACCTGATGCGATATCTCAGATCTACAGCCGATCAAAAGATACGTTATGGTCCTGGGGGAGATGACGTTCGATTTCGTCAATACACAGACGCAGATTGGGCAAGTGATGTAAGCGACCGCAAAAGTGTTTCTGGCAGCGTTACAATGTTTTATGGAGGCCCTGTAAGCTGGTCAAGTAAAAAACAACGTTCTGTTGCTACTTCAAGCTGCGAATCGGAGTATATGGCAATGGCTAGCTCTTGTAAATTAGGGCAGTGGGTGGCACAGATTTTCCGGGACCTGAAATTTCCCAAATATATCGGAGATGACAGCAACACGGTACAAATGAGGGGTGATAACCAGGGAGCGATAGCATTAGCTAAAAATCCGCACTTACATGAACGCTCCAAGCACATTGATATCTGCTATCACTTCATTCGAGATTTGATGGAAAAAGGCAAGATAGCTATGGAGTACATTCCCACAAACAGGATGGTTGCAGACGGCATGACAAAGCCTTTACTGCGTGTTGCGTTTACTAACTTCAAGAGACAGCTTGGCCTAGTGGAATTCTAAAGGCCTTCGGGGATAAGCCCTATGGGGGAGTGTTGAAGATAGGGCTAATCCGATGATCGTTGTACTGGTAAATTATACACTAGTACCGATATAGCCTAGCGGCTATCGCTAGGAGAGAGAATTATCTTGTTGGTAAATAGAGTGCTCACTTTGTAAGAGAAGCAGTCAATTTGAAATCAATCTATCTTCCCTCATTCTAGTACGATTAAATACTTTGTGTAGTCATTCTCCATGGTATATTCTTAAGAGCATATACTAATCTTGAACGTAACGCTACTTGAAACATAACTGATCAGCGCTCGTGATACCCGAGTACATACTTCAAACTGATAGCGCGTAAAGACATGAGACAGTACCACTACACTGAAGTCCGATGTACTAGCAACTTCCAAAACATCTAATGTCGTACTTAAAAAGCTATATTACTAGAAAAGTTTTTAACGCTGTTTTCTACACGAGGAAACCTCAAACGGTTACAGAACACAGTACTGGGCTATTCAGTTTAAACTTTGTTGCTCTAAAATATTTCTCTGAGTACTTAGCAGAGCTATGTTAAAAAAAATACATATATAGATATATACACACACACACATTTTCGATAAGCACCCAAGTCCAAACATTACCAAAGTCAACCATGTCACAGTTACTTCAGGCTAAAAGATTTGAACCTAGAGGCAAAAGTCCCGAATAAAATTCGAAACATTGAAGGCCAATTGGATAGATGGAATCGATCCAATATCAAGCCCCGAAAACTTAACATCTAACATTTGCAGAAAATGAGATGAATACACATTGATGAAGAGTATTGATCAAGACTTACAAGAGTTTATAAAATTAGATTTTCGAAGATGGAGCTCGTCTACTTTTGAAAAAGTCCAATTAAAAACACTCCAACGATTCCGAAAGCTGTTAAGAGAACACGGGATCTATGTCGAAAGAAAAAAAGGTACTATGTGCATCAGCAATTTCTTCGTCTGTAAAGCAAGAATACAGAGAATTGACAGAAGCTGAGGTTGAAGAAGTTATGAAAGACGACACTTTCAATTTCGTGTCCGGCAAACTGCAATATATCAAAAGAAATCTTTAATCACCTGTCTAAAAAGTTTCCTCCACTATATATGGATCGCCTATTGATATTGACCTCTCTTGCACTACACCTCAAGGAGCTCTACCACCTAACTATCTGCTCCCTCATACATTACACTTCCCACTATTGATGAATAATCCGCAGTCCCTAAACCACCAAACGGGTAACCAACTCGCCACAGTTATGAAACTATATACTAATGAAATGAAATATGATGGCGAGGAAGCAATTTTGATTTTAACCTATCAGTATTCTACAACACTTACCAACGTGAAAATCTCTCTGGAGATCAGGCACAGTTAGCTTTTCCAACCATGCTCCATAGCTCTGCACTAAAATTCCACTGCGAAATTATTCAGCAATACCCGAACGCCAACTTTCAGCACCTCTGCCAAATTTTCAGAGATCAATTCGAAGGCGAAGAAGTTCGACGCGCGGCTCTTGGAAAATGGAACTCTCTAACACTGCAGGCAATTAAAGATACCAACACGGAGAAATCCATACTTATTTGTTTTGAAATTATGATTCAAGAACCGCGATCATTACATCAAGGCCTATAGCCTGTGCTTCGAAATGACCATTTTTTGCACAACAAAATAATTACCGCCTGTCGAAACTTTGAAGCGTGTGCCTACGCATATTTCAGACCCTTTCCAAGCGTCACTGGCCTTATAAGTGACATTCGATCATCAATTACCACCTAAGAATCTTCCCACCCGCTCAGCACTTCTAACTATTTGAACAATCAAGAAATAAGATCCAACTTCACTGACCATAAATTTCACTATTCAACTAGCTCAGGCAAGCCCCTTCCGCATCAATATAACTATCACCCCACCAAATATCCCCAATTCCGCCACACCCGTACAGTTACACATCAAAGTTATCCTATCAAATGTAGAAAAAGGTGCCTGGTATGCCAAAAAGAAGGGTGTTGGTCCACCAACCACAGCAAAAGTGAGCAAGAGAATGCGAAACAACTACAGTAGAAACTGTCATAATCCATAGCTTTTTTGGTCCGCCGTAGTGGTTCCTACCAAAAAAAGCCATAACCTGTAACTTTTTGGGAATTATGGGTTTTTTTCCCGTGACTTTTACGTAATATCAGTACTATTGCTATGGCAACCAATGTGTCTTTGAATGCCAACCTATCGAAGTTTGGTTTAACATGTACCCCGAGACTGAAACACGTATTGTCCCCAGTTCCGTACTAAATTATACGGGACTGGTGACAAAACTCGTCCTGGTGTAAGTATACATGTACCGGTACTAGTACTAGTATGTACAAAGATCTACTGGTTTCCCATATTATCCTTAGTATGCCAACTACAGAACAATCTCGCTGTAACAATGTGGGGCAAAACTTAACCAAGGCTCCCGATTGGAGGATTCAATTGAATTGGCCAATCGGGAGCCTTGGTTAAGTTTTGCCCCACATTGTTATAGCGAGATTGTACTGTATTCGGATTCAGCTTTTCATTCCATTTTGATTCAAGCGTCCATTCTTTGTCGTCGCAACAAAAAGTTGCTCCTCTCATGCTATTCAACTTCATGTCTCCACATCCCTCGACAATTGCCATTTCAGTAGTTTATTCCCTCCAAGTAGCAGGTAAAAATTCAAATATATTTAATTTAGAACAACCAAATGAACTTCAAGTCTTGCAGATAATTTAATTACAATTGCAGGCATTCGTTTTTGTACATGCACGTATATATTTACATGTAACTGAATGTAGCTAGTGCCATTCGCCGTAGCGTCAGCACGTGATACGTAAACGTAAGCGAAGCCAAACGATGCTTAAAATCTAGAATTAGAATACAGTCGTCAATCTCTAACTCGATAGTGGGTACCCGTATAAGTGTTGAAAATATTCATTGTAACTTGGACTTTTATATTTGCAACACTTAACCTTGCAGATCATTTTGGGTGCAGGGGTAAGTATTGCAAATGTAAACGGTTGAATTTTAATGAATATTTTCAACACTTATACCGGGACCCACTATCGAGTTAGAGAGGTACGACTGTACTTCCATAACCTATAACCTGTTATAACCCATAGCTATTTTGTCTACCGAGGAGTATGGGCTATAACAGGCTCTATTGTACATAAAGAAAAAATGGGCAGACCGGAAAAATTTTGATACACATTATCAAAAATTCCTGCAAGATTATGAATACAAATCAGAATGTTACAGGCTGTTGCCCTGTTTAGTTGTAACAGGAGTTTATCCGGTTCGGCCAAACCTATATCCCGAGCCAAGCCCTCACGTGCGCCACTTGAAAAGGAAAGGCTGAGAAAACGCGTGCGAGAAGTTGCTTATGTAAAATTATACTAGTGACACGAGTACTTAATGTCGTAGAGGTCGTGTTAGTGACTCTATATACAGAATATAAATTCCCATTGGACATACCTTTATGAACAGCGAACAGGATCTATCCTTTCACACAGAAGACCCAGAGTCAACAGATAATGGAGATTTTGTCGAAAGAATGGAAGCTATGCCGCTTGAAATCGATCCAATCAAAAGAGGTACTGATTACGACGAGCAGTTTTTACAAAACGAAATATTTACCACTTTAATTGGAGCTATGAATGGTAGCAAAACTGTGACTGATCTCGCAAATCATTCGTTTATGCATGTATTCATTGCCAATTGCAGCACATCCATACAGCCTAATAAAGTCGAAACTGTTCTTCAATCCGAACGCTACAGTGACAAAGAATTTTACTGCATCATGATTGATACAGGAGCAGCTGCTAAATCAGCTGCAAGATTTAAAAAATATCTTGCTTATCAAAAGATCTCGAAAACTCTATTAGATACTTCCATCGCCCACCAAGCTTCAGTGAAGTTTTGAATTGGCCCCGCTACTTCGATAGGATCTAATCAGGTGGATTTGCCAATAGGTCTTGTTGAATTTCATGTCTAGAATGTTGATACGCCATATTTGATGAGTATCACAGACCTTGATCGACTCAAGGTCAACTACAACAACGTCACGGACAAAGTTACCGCCCCCAATGTCATCAGTCCAGTTGTTCGCCGGTTCGGACACCCCTTTCTCCTTTGGAAAATAAAAGCTTGATCTCTCATTCATAACTTTTTGTTGAAATGATTGCTATCATCAAATTAGAACGTCCAGCTTTTCACAAGATAGTCAAGTGTGTTGTTACGGGTTCAACCCTTGAGGGATACTGGCTGCGCCAGTACTGCATGGATATCCTATACGAGTCCGTATTGTGTAATACGATAAGCGAGATGTTACGGGTTCAACCCTTGAGGGATACTGGCTGCGCCAGTACTGCATGGATATCCTATACGAGTCCGTATTGTGTAATACGATAAGCGAGATGACTTCAGAATACGACAGTTAAGCGAGATAAAACCTCGGATGAGGACTCGGGAGGTTTAGTTGACGGAAGGCACAGAGAACTCGTCACGAGAAAGGACAGAGCTCTGAGTACGGATAAACGCAGATCCAAACGATGTATTTATTAAGTAGAAGTGCTCTCCGCCTTCTTTCCCTAGATTTAGATAATTAACTGTATTCGTTTGGACTTGCTCTGTTGTAATCAACATCAACTGATCCGTCAACATGTGTTATAATATCGCTGTCTAATGACCGACGAATGTCCGTGCACTGTGAGGTACATGTACTAATTTGGAGCACAAGCTCAGACTAGCATAATGTGCATAAGTACATAAAGTGCACAAGTGCATTTAGCTGGAATAGAACCGATATGGAGGACTACTCTAGAATGTTCTGGAATGATGAAAGAAGATTCCAGTGTGTGTGAACAGATGTATTTAAAGATGTATCTAGGACATACAGTTCCGTATCTTGTGTGTCATTAATTGATCTCATATTTACCGCGAATTCTATTTCTCACTTCATCATCCTGTTTGATATACATCCTCCATCCCAGGTAATAGACATCAACCTGCTCATCCTCATAACCTACTTTTAAAAGAAAGTGCCATTAAGATGATCTGCACATACTATTCTTCATATAAGTGGTAAGGTTGGTAAACACGCTAAACCGTTTTAATACAAATCACTAGATTTCTTTATTCTTTAGATAGTTGTATATAGCGATCTGTGTCTAATTTGTAGAGTAACCAGCAACTCCACAACTTACGATTAACAGACTCTTTATCTCTCCAACTGATCCGTATCGTGATACAGGGTCTCAGGGGCATCTATTACTCAGTGATCGACATGGAAAAGTAGGGATCTATCCCAGTTTTCTACAGGGCATATTCATATTAGTTACAGGATGCTCCCGACAAATTATATTACATACAGTAGCTTACAAAAGTGGTCGAATAAATCACTAAATCTTATACAATTGACCATAACTTTACAACATGATCTTGAAATTAAAATATTATAGTATTATACGAAAATTTAATTACTTTACCATCGCTGAGACAATTTTGGAGCAAAAAAAAAGAGAATTGTTTATTCTACAGTGGTCTCGGCGTTCTCAATTACTCGACCAGTTTTGGAAGCATCATTTTAATACTTAGTATGTGTTTTACCAGGTATGAATTGGGGTGCATACATTGTGAGTAGAACTGCTAATGATCGGTGGGATTTTTTACGTAGTGGAAAGTTGTATGAGACTAGTTAATTGGGAAGTCAGATGATAATTTTTAGTGGAGAGGGAGAAGCCCTCTACTTATACTACTCTAGATCGTCAACTCAGATAACGCTAACCTCATCTGGGAGGGCAAACGGAGCAAACATAATACATCCCTATGACCCACCAAGCTCGTGCTGTGCTCTATAACTTTGCCAGTGGCATGCACGTGCACGCCCTACATGCTGGGGTTCTCGCCCAGGCAGTTCCAGCACAACAGTATGATCCCCTTAGGCCTTTATTACAGCTGCAACACGCGACGGCATACTCTCAACTAGAGTCTGACATAAAATTGGATCTAAGTTTTGCCAAATTTCCCTAAGTCTTTCCCACAATTCATGTATACCTTTCGGTGGCTCTGGATACTCACCGAGTCGACACTTGAGCCGTCCCCAAAGATGCTCAATCGGGTTCATATCCGGCGATTGAGAGGGCCAATTCATTGTCTTGAGATTTGTAGAAGCTATCCAGCTTTTTGTGTTCTTGGATGTGTGCTTTGGGTCGTTATCTTGCTGGAAGATTAGCTCAGTTGCAGGTACCGAGTCGAGCTCTCTAGCAATCCTATCTATAGTAGGTACTAGAAAATTATCCAAGGTTTCCAAATACTGTTGAGAATCCATTCGTCCAACTATACGGCCCATTCCACCTATCCCATACCATGACATACACCCCCATATCATTAGATTGCCCCCACCAAACTTCAGGGTCTCTTCGATCGCTTCTGGCTGCAAATTCTTTAGGCCTTTAACCCAAGAATTTTTAATTCCGTCGCTATTTAGCCTGTTAATTTTGGTTTCGTCTGACCAAATCACCCTTTTCCAGTCTTCTTTCGTCCAACTTTTGTGGCACAAAGCCCAGTTCAAGCGAGCTCTCTGATGAGCTTTTGACAGCTTTGGTTTCTTCTTTTTATCGCCTTCAGACCTTGCTCCCTTAAAGCCCGCCGGACAGTCTGAGCGGAAACTTTATCTTCTCTTTCTGAATTTACTAGTTTGGACGCTCCTACTGCCGTCTTAGCGCTGCCATCTACCATAAAACGGGCGATTTCTCGCTTGTCTCTAGATGATAGTTTTTGTGGCCGTCCATTCTTTAATTTCAGTGCTTCCTTCACTACCATCTTTCGGCATTTTACAACAGTGGCATGACTGAGTCCTAATATTGCTGAAATTTCATTCGTTGGTTTCCCTTCATAGAATCATTTTGCAATGGATGTTACTTGGTCGGGAGATATCTTTTTCATATTTTTTAAAGAAAAGATTACTTTGATAAAAATCCCAAATAATCTCGTTCAGGGTAGAAGTATTTTCAAAAGATAAGTATGAATCAATTTATTAAATAATTTTGATACTGGAGGCTGAATCATTCCCAGAAATACAATTAATCTGACTTATATGTTTCCTTCTTACATGATGGTTGGAGTTCTTTTACGCCTCAGTTCAAACTCTATCTTTTCCAATCGATTGAATTCCATTGAGATTCAAATTAAGCTACAGATGCACTTATCACCTCACCGATCGATTCGATTGTATTTCAAATAACGCTACTTCTTTAGCTCTTACCTCATTGACAGGTCGTATCTTCACCATTCATCTATATATTAGCTCAGAAATCGGTTGATTTATTTTCCATGGTTATTTAAAGGTACAGATAATAAGAAATTACAGAATGCAAGAGAAAATATCTTGTGGATTGGATGGCTAGTTGGGAAAAGATCTTTTAGTTCTTGTACCAAAATGATGCTTCCAAAACTGGTCGAGTAATTGAGAACGCCAAGACCTGTTTTGTTTGGGATGTGTGGGGACTATGTGTGACTGACGGTAGAGTGTTGGAGAATGGTTACTTAGTAATGTGTGTAAGATGAGAATAAAGAAGGCAGATTCGATAACTAGTTACAGCTGGAAGGTGAGATAGCTGTATACATGCCAGGCTGATATGTGCTTCTTCATCCAGTGTTAGATACACTCAACAACTTAACTCAGATCTATGGGTGGTTCAATCTATAATGTGCATACATCGACACTAGTGATCAACCAATTGGGGATAACCGATTATCGGATGGTGATGTGGGGATCCCGATCGTAAGTGAGGATCACAACAAGACCACAACAGAATAATCAATTCTCTTTTTTTTGCTTCAAAATTGTCTCAGCGATGGTAAAGTAATTAAATTTTCATATAGTGCTGTAATATTTTCATCTCAAGGACATGTTGTAAAGTTATGGTCAGTTGTGTTAGATTTGGTGATTTATTCGACCACTTTTGTAAGCTACTGTAACCATCAAGCTAGAAGGTTGATGTCATTTCATCCCACTCTGGTCTACTCACTCTGCTCGACCCCTCTTTGCCTGTTCCATCTTGTCGAACTCTGGTTTTCCTAATCTTAATCGTCTCCTTCATCCGATATTGTCTGCAAAGCAATTTCCTAAAATTTCCTATGATATAACAGTGTTAGTAACAAGGGGTTCAGTAGTACTACTGTGGATGGTCAATCATATGTATATTTTCTCTCCTTCTACATTTCTACATTACAATTTAAATATGAGTTCTACGGTCACGTGTATCGGCATTCGGCCACTACGGACATCAGAGCTCCGATCCTTATGGCTTATATATCCCAACAAACAGTATAGACAAAAAGCAACAAGACGAAAATTTACAGATATATCACAGTTTCTCGGGTGAGTCTCGCGGAAGTTGCACTTTTTTTTGTTGGGTCGTGTCCTCACAGAATGAACTCCCAAAATATCTCCGCAAATGCTCGCAAACACTCAAGTAAGCTAAATCGAGATCAGAGGCTTCAGATGAGTTTAGGATACTGAACATATTCTATTTACGAATATAAGCTATTTGAAATCAGGTTTTAAATCTTCACGAAGCTGGAAAAACTAATAGGAAGATCTCGAACATACTTGGAGTTACTATTCATCAAATAAAATATACGATTCGCATGGGATGTGTTGAGCCAGGAAAAAGCACTGGTCGAAAGCCTTGAATAAGTCCCGAACATGAAGACGAGTAAGAAATATTTGTCTGCAGCTCGAAAGAGACTCGACAGATGACGTTCCTGGGAGCTAGCAGTTAAATTTTCGCAATTGAATGTTGGCGAAAAAAGCATGCAAAATGCTCTCAAGAAAAGAAACTACAGCAGGCGCATTGCCAGAATAAACCTCTCGCCTCTGACGAACACAAAAGACTGAGGTTTGAGTGGGCTGAACGACACCAGTCTTTGAGTCTAAATGACTGGTGTTGGATAACCTAGAGCGACGAGATATGGATAAACGATGGTCCAGTCAACAAAATACATCTCACTAGGAAGGTCAGTTTTCGTATTTTTATTTAAAAAGACATGTGAAACGCTAAAGATTTTTACATAAACCCGAAGAGTGCCAAAGTACATGCATCATCGATCGCCATACGAAAAATAATTCTTGGATATTTTGGGGATGCTTTGCCGGCACCCAAGTAGGTCCTTTTGAGTTCTGGCAAAGAAGTTGGAAATAACCGGGGAAGGTTTTCGTCAACATATTCTCCCAGAGGTTGTTTGATTTCTGAGGTCAAGCTTTATAAAAACGGGTGTTTTTATGCATTTTATGCAAGACAACGCTCCCGTTCTGTAAGAATCTAGAATAATATTAGCCGAAAATAATTATAAACGGAGCTACAATAAGAATAACAGTCAAGAACATAAATCAACATAAAATACAATAATCACTGTTGTACTATGAAGTATACATATACACAAATAATACATACATTATGAATAGACACAAATAACACAAATATAGAATATATAGATAAATTCTACATACATTATGAATAGACACAAATAACACAAATATAGAATATATAGATAAATTCTACATACATATAAATTATACATTAATTATCTTTATACACAAATTATACATATATATACAAATTATACAATTAAATAAATTGGTTATAAATAAATAAATTACTACCACAAGGTTTATCAAGACTAAGATCGGCAAACTTATAATGCAGATCAATAATATTAAAATTAATAGTACAAGAAGTACTAGCACTAGTCTGTGCATGGGCTCTAAATTAATACGGCACAGACCATCTCAACACCTACTCTCATGATAGGGTATTGTTCGTTGATCCGCTTCTTATAGGGTACAGGGGTTAAAGCGGGGATAAAGTGGAGATAAAGTGGTGATATTCCAGGTTACCTCACGATAGATCCACAGTATCCCTGTTAGCTTCAAATTTTAAAATCTTATGGCCTAAGGCATAAGAGATATGCATCTGTATATGAAGTCCAACGCCCACCTTCATGCCTGCACCTTTCTTCACTCGCGCACACCTGAGGTCGTTTCGTTTAAATCATTGTCAGCTATTTACTATTATTTTGCTCAACGGCATACTTTTATTTCATTCATCTATCTAATTTTTACTTCATGTGAGTGCATCTGAACCTTAAGTCAACTACTTTAGAAGATTTTAATTTACTGTACTAGATTGCCGCAAAGATGGATTCACCTCAACAACCTTCTCCATCATCAGCATCTCCTACTTATGCAAAACGCCTAACACAAACTGAACGTATTCAAGTAAGTCTGAAATCTACAAATTGATAAGGTTAAGAGAGTAACATGTGCAGGTTAGAACCTTGGCCAGTGAGGGACACAGTTACGTCAAAATCTCTCAACGCCTTGGGATTACATGGCGACAGGTACAATACACCATGAGCGTTGAAAATACCGAGCCTCAGTACTCCAGTGGTAGGCCACCTATTCTAAGTAGTTCCCAGGTCGATGAAATAGAATTTTTCGTCTGTTTATCATCGGAAAATCGTCGGATGTCATTTTTCCAACTTGCACATTTTATATTTCGGCACTTTGGTGTGAGCGAGAATGTGATCCGACGTGAACTGGCAAAGAGGGGATATGCACGCAGGATTGCACGATTAAAACCTCCTATCTCTTCAGTCAACAAACTGAAGAGATATGAGTTTGCCAGAATACATCTCCACTGGCGGAAGGAACATTGGATGAGAGTCCTCTGGTCCGACGAGACTTGGGCTATGAATGGTCGGCAAAGTGATCGTTGGGTCACAAGAAAGGTCAGTAGTCCCTTAAAGGCTCCTAAGATTTAGAGTTCCCTTGAGCTAAGTTTAAGTCAAAGATTGGGGAAGAGTACGAAGATACCTGTGTCCTAGCCAAGACGCGGAGGAGAGTTGGGTGGATGTTCTGGGGATCTTTCTTTGGACGACAGAAGGGGCCTTGCCTGATTTGGGAGAAGGAGTGGGGCCATATCACTGCGGCCAGTTACTGCGAGAGGATAGTGCCTCTCATAGAGAGTGCGGTCTTTCGGGAACCAGGACTAGATGTGATGCAGGACAACGCCCCTCCTCACAAGTCGAGGCAAACTATGCGTGAGTTTGAAAGGAGGAATATTTCTCTAATGGAGTGGCCGCCATATTCTCCTGATTTAAATCCGATAGAAACTTTGTGGAGTTATATGAAAGCGTACATGGAGCGTCTTTATCCAGCGTTGGATCAAGGGGGGCAGCGGAGTCAAGGGCATCTTCGTCAAATAGTGAACGAGGCGTGGGATCTGGGGTTTAATGGGGATGACTTGGAGAAACTGATAGATTCGATGCCCCGAAGAATCAGAGCCGTTTACGAAGCTGAAGGCGGATATGTAAATTATTAGCTAGATAGAAGTATAATTTATTTATGAAATGTATTAATGAATTAAAAAGTGAATAGAGGGCTATAATGGACCAAAAAAGCAAAACCAACGAATATTTCGTTGTGAAATTTTTGCCATACAAATTTAAAGTTTAGGTGGGGAGATCTACTTATCGTCATGCTAATTCAAGTTAGTAAAAGCCTATATACCCTGTAAAAATCGAATCTTAGCGCCTATACACGATTAATACCGTAGTATCAGAGTAGTCAAAATATCTTGGAACATTTTAGAGGGATTAGAAACTAAGTTATTTTGGGACTAGTTAATGGCTTCATGTATAAATAGAGGAAGTTTTCCCCTGACAAAAAGAATACAACGAAGAACAGCCCAAATATACATCATACACAATCTACAAAATTATTCAACCACAATATTTCTCGGTTAGAAAATTATACACTTTTAAACAAAAGTTATTTCTCCCAGTAAATGTATACGCTTCCACCAGATCTAATTAAATCTTGAATCTGCTACTTGATTTTTTATAGATACGCAAGATGGGTGCTTGGCAATTATTCGAGCGCAAGGCGGATCTATAGACCATTAGCCGTGATATCTACAGTTATTTTTATAGGAACTTTAAATAGAAATGAAAAATAATATACTCAAAATTAATTTGAATTTAGATTGATTTTTGGTGAAAGTTACATGGGTGTAAATCTTTTACGCAAAAATCTCATGAGCTAACATGTCCAATCAGCACTTCCCCTTGCAAGACATCCTAAAGTCCAACCTCATCTATAGCGATAGTGGGTCCCGGTATAAAAGTTGAAAATATTCATTGAAATTCAACCATTTACTTTTTCAATACTTACCCTTGCTCGATATTTTGGGTGCAAGGGTAAGTATTACAAATGTAAATGGTTGAATTTCAATGAATATTTTCAACATTTATACCGGGACCCACTATCGCTATACATGAGATTGGACTGTAGTACTCTCAACGTACATCATGGCCGGATTCATCAGAGCTGCAGGAACTCTGCATGAGATTATCATAGAGAACTTCTCCTTCCGTATAAAGATCTACACTTTAACCCCTGCGAAAAGAAACGGCATGGGTGTAGATGAATACCATGTGAGGCTGTAAGTGCAAGCCCAGTTCTAACAAACTGTTGCTAACTACTCCACAATTACTTACACCTTTTCTAGCCTCCACATATCTAAATGAAATTGAGCTTCGCCGACTCCATAGTCCTGCAAATAAATATAGGGGGTCAAGGGTAAGTGAAGTCTTCGTTTAATCGACATTGGTTGGCTTGCAGGGGTATTGTCAGCCTTAAACAGCAGGCGGTGAAGGCATGGTGAAGTCCCTAAAACAGGGTATCCCAGTACCATTACATAATTTTCTGTGCCAAGTTTCATTTCCTCCAAAGTATCCTTTTGAGCCGTATCTTACAAATCCGGATCTGTTCATTTTCGCTGACCACAACTTTCACTAGACACCTGGAATTACATTTTCCTTCATTACACAAACTTCACCAAATCTTTAGCGCGCTAGAAAATACAACAAGTTTCATTCGTTCAATTCAAATTTGTACTTTCCAATCAAACAGATAAATGTATCCATTGCTAACAAAAACCTTAGCAGAATGAATACTCAAATTACTCCACCCGTCAGCAGACGCGCGCCCTATCCAACTTGAGATCAAAGATTGCAGGTGATTACAGAAATTTAGCTTTAAGAAAACTTTCCTCATAAATTAGCTACAATTATATACTCACACTCCACAGAGCTGGACTCTCTAATAGAGAAATAGCAGATCAATTTGAAGTCACAATCCTTCAAGTTCGGAATACGGTCAGATCTGGTCGTGCCTCTCCCCAACCTCGGATAGGACGTCCACAGCTCTTAGGCTCAGCCCAAGTTGATGAGCTGGATGCATTTGTTTGTTCTTCACGGGAAACTAGGCAAATGTCGTTTCTTGAACTGGCTCTCCACTTTCGTCGTTGGGGTACCAGAGAATACTCTGATACTACGGTATTAATCGTGTATAGGCGCTAAAATTCGACTTTTACAGGGTATATAGGCTTTTACTAACTTGAATTAGCATGACGATAAGTAGATCTCCCCACCTAAACTTTAAATTTGTATGGCAAAAATTTCACAACGAAATATTCGTTGGTTTTGCTTTTTTGGTCCATTATAGCCCTCTATTCACTTTTTAATTCATTAATACATTTCATAAATAAATTATACTTCTATCTAGCTAATAATTTACATATCCGCCTTCAGCTTCGTAAACGGCTCTGATTCTTCGGGGCATCGAATCTATCAGTTTCTCCAAGTCATCCCCATTAAACCCCAGATCCCACGCCTCGTTCACTATTTGACGAAGATGCCCTTGACTCCGCTGCCCCCTTGATCCAACGCTGGATAAAGACGCTCCATGTACGCTTTCATATAACTCCACAAAGTTTCTATCGGATTTAAATCAGGAGAATATGGCGGCCACTCCATTAGAGAAATATTCCTCCTTTCAAACTCACGCATAGTTTGCCTCGACTTGTGAGGAGGGGCGTTGTCCTGCATCACATCTAGTCCTGGTTCCCGAAAGACCGCACTCTCTATGAGAGGCACTATCCTCTCGCAGTAACTGGCCGCAGTGATATGGCCCCACTCCTTCTCCCAAATCAGGCAAGGCCCCTTCTGTCGTCCAAAGAAAGATCCCCAGAACATCCACCCAACTCTCCTCCGCGTCTTGGCTAGGACACAGGTATCTTCGTACTCTTCCCCAATCTTTGACTTAAACTTAGCTCAAGGGAACTCTAAATCTTAGGAGCCTTTAAGGGACTACTGACCTTTCTTGTGACCCAACGATCACTTTGCCGACCATTCATAGCCCAAGTCTCGTCGGACCAGAGGACTCTCATCCAATGTTCCTTCCGCCAGTGGAGATGTATTCTGGCAAACTCATATCTCTTCAGTTTGTTGACTGAAGAGATAGGAGGTTTTAATCGTGCAATCCTGCGTGCATATCCCCTCTTTGCCAGTTCACGTCGGATCACATTCTCGCTCACACCAAAGTGCCGAAATATAAAATGTGCAAGTTGGAAAAATGACATCCGACGATTTTCCGATGATAAACAGACGAAAAATTCTATTTCATCGACCTGGGAACTACTTAGAATAGGTGGCCTACCACTGGAGTACTGAGGCTCGGTATTTTCAACGCTCATGGTGTATTGTACCTGTCGCCATGTAATCCCAAGGCGTTGAGAGATTTTGACGTAACTGTGTCCCTCACTGGCCAAGGTTCTAACCTGCACATGTTACTCTCTTAACCTTATCAATTTGTAGATTTCAGACTTACTTGAATACGTTCAGTTTGTGTTAGGCGTTTTGCATAAGTAGGAGATGCTGATGATGGAGAAGGTTGTTGAGGTGAATCCATCTTTGCGGCAATCTAGTACAGTAAATTAAAATCTTCTAAAGTAGTTGACTTAAGGTTCAGATGCACTCACATGAAGTAAAAATTAGATAGATGAATGAAATAAAAGTATGCCGTTGAGCAAAATAATAGTAAATAGCTGACAATGATTTAAACGAAACGACCTCAGGTGTGCGCGAGTGAAGAAAGGTGCAGGCATGAAGGTGGGCGTTGGACTTCATATACAGATGCATATCTCTTATGCCTTTGGCCATAGGATTTTAAAATTTGAAGCTAACAGGGATACTGTGGATCTATCGTGAGGTAACCTGGAATATCACCACTTTATCTCCACTTTATCCCCGCTTTAACCCCTGTACCCTATAAGAAGCGGATCAACGAACAATACCCTATCATGAGAGTACGTAATTCGGAATGCGCTCAGAAAACGAGGTTACGAGCGGCGAATTCCACGTAGCTCTCCCCCGCTTTCTGAGAATCATCGTGCGGTCCGAATACGGTGGAGCGAACAGCATCTGAATTGGCGTTAAGAGTGGCCACGAGTTCTTTGGAGTGAAGAGACATAAATAAACTATAGCCGAATAATGTCTGGATACGTTACCAGAAAGGTTAGTCTAATCTTATTCATTTTCAAAAATATCTCGGAATCTAACATCGACAAAAGAGGGGCCAAGACTTTGATGACACTTGTGTTATTGATCGTTACAAGGACAACTCTTGGATGTTCTGGGGAAGCTCCGCGGGAACAAAACGAGGTCCTGTCTTTTGGGAGCGGGAGTGGGGAAGTATGACCTCTGAAGGATATAGTGAGCATATCCTCCCAAGGATAGGTAATTGGATTAGAGAATAGAGAGAAGAGACGGGCCATGATTAAATCTTTATGCACGACAACGCCTCTGTTCACAAGGGACATCCGGCTAGGGAGTTTCTCGATGCCAATGGAGTTGAATGTATGCCCTGACCTGCTAACTCTCCTGACTTAAATCCGATCGAGAATGTATGGAGTATGATGAAATACTACATACAAGAACGAAACCCGGAGTTTGAGCAGACGAGACAGCGGAACAGGGCGGAGATTCGACCCATTATGCTAGAGGTATGGTACCATAGTACAACAGAGGGAAAGCTCACACAACTGATTGGGAGTATGACTAGAAGATGCGAGGAAGTATTGAATGCAAACGGAGGTCCTATTTCATATTAGACTTAAAAATCTGTATCAACAGTAAACCTGAATTACAAGTTTTAATATGACGTATGAACCCGATTTTTTAGGCTTAGTGCGAAACAAAGTGGGGAGAGACAGGCTGCTTTACTTTTGTCGACCTCAATTTCTCTAACCTAATTAATGAACATAGTTTGAAACTTTAGCATATTCGGCCTTGCTTAATCGTAATCATCACTGTAAATTACTATGTTTGGGTAAGTATCGGCAAAAAACCCCTGTAATTGACAGGCGACTTCACATAGCCTTGACCCCCTATACAGTGCGCTCTTGACCAACTAAATAGACCTGATAAAGCCTTCAGTAATACTCACAATGAACTCACCTTATTTCCTTTATTCTTGACCTATTTCCAATAGCGCAGCCCTTTAGTCTAACCCTTCTCGTCTTTATCTCCGTTATGACAGGCTACCCTACACCTCCTAGGGGTTCGCTTTCATCAAGACTCTGAGTTGGGACCTTTCAAATCTTAACCGGAATTTCTTGTTGTTTCTCTTCTATTCGATGATGAACAATGAGTTACAGGGGAATAAAGGTACGTTTTCCTGTATTTATTGGAGCTCTCAGGGGTAAGTACAAGTACATCAAATCAAAAAAGAAGAGAATTTACAATCGCAGATCATCTGTGATGGACTATAAGCGATCGGAATAAAGCACGACAAACATATTTCACGAAATACCGTTTATTTCTCCTGTAATTGTCTACTATCTAGGGAAGTGAGGTTAATATACAGTTACATAAACGCGTGCCCCTATTTATGAGCGCGCGTCCTGTAAGATATGAATGTCATTGCGATCTGCGTCCCTTACCGACCGTAACCGGCTAGTCCCTGACCTAGCCAGTAATTAATGCAGGGCATAGCCTATAACATCATCATGCACATGTCTTTTTTTTCTAATGTCTTTAGCCTAGTAACTATGACTATGACAAGAGAAGACAAATAGCTCCAAAATCAATTATTTTCCATCAAATTTCTTCATTAAGATCACTTGGCACTAGTTCTCGGGCTCGTAACATATTCTAGAACTCTTCAACATTACGTCAAATCAGAACAATCAAGCATTTAGCTAACATCCTCACAGATGCTGTGGTGTTTTCTTTTAAATCATTTAGTTGCTCTCTAATTATTTTTAAAATTTATTTTTTCAATTTCAATTTTTAATTTTTAATTCAAGTTAAATATATCTTTTTTTATCAAGCTTATGTCACTAATCTTGTGAAAGCCTTCTCTAATCAGGACTCGTTCACAAGATGACCTCTTCTACGGCATTGATATCTTTCAACACGTTTTTTATATGAAAATACCCATCTGAAGATTCATTAGAATAAAGAGATATCGTAGTATCTTCATGGCCCAGAGCGAAATAACTCGAGTCATTACTGACTCGAAAGTACCAAGATACGTATTTGTCAAAGGGTCGGTTAATTTGTAAGGGCACAAAGAAATCGTCTAGAAATATCTATCTTTCGATGAGTCTCTATATTACCTACTTGTGAGTCTATTAAATAGTACACCTCCTACTAGTCATTTGATGTTCTGGAGGATTCTACAAAGACCCTTCGACTACTAAGGTGGCTCTAGGAGTTTCTATCAATTTCTCTTGGCGTCATGGAATTCCCCAGAATACCTCGGAAACGTTACTGAGCATGTTGGGAGTACACCTGGTCCGTGATACTTAAGCGACATTAAGCGACGTCAGGTGATATCCGGCATACAGCTGGATCGAGTCCCAGCGCCTCAGCCCCATGACAGTATTGGGCGTTATGAAATATATTTACAAATGTTTGAGGAGTTATGGTTATTTGGAGCTCGGTTGGTTGACTGAGTCATGTGTTTTTTGGAAGGCTCTTGGTAGAGTCATTAAGAGTTGAGGGAATATGTATGGTGTTTCAAGATAGAGGACAGATTGTTATACTAGGGTACGATGAGTAGCAATAAAGACTCCTACAGGCATTGATATAAGAACGGAGGAAGTTCAGGGTAAAGGGGACATCGGCGGAGTGCTTATCTTGTTATTGATCTAGATGATCTATAGTGTCTTTAGTGACCAGTGTGGTTCACAATCTTATTATCATTTTATATTTATAAACTTATCTTCCAGCAGTCTAGGAACCTGGCTGTCCATGACTTCAAAGGATAGCCTGAGGACATGTCAAGTACGCCCAAGAGTCTAATACATATGGGATTATAAATTCAATTTTGAGGTTCCGTAAAAAAGGTGGTTGAATTCTACGGGTAATGACTGAGCTAAATGACTACCCATCATGGGTCAATGTATCAATGAACTGAAGTTCGAGGTAGAAGGGGATAGGAGCACTGTAGAAGGTGTGGGCTGGGTCAGAGAGGGGCCCTAGTGTTATAATAGTCTTGGACTTTACATAACACGAATAAATACGCCAACAAACGTAGATTCAATCATAATAGTCCAAGTCTAACTGTTGAATAATATTCGGTATCTTAGCTATTGAACGAGATATTATCAACAGACTAACTGATAGCACAGGATCACAAAAGAATAGACGAATATAAATGAGATGGGCTTTTGAATCAGCTTCTAACCTCCGACATCAACAAAACTAGCCATTTACCTTAGGAAAACCTCATCCGCTTATCATCAGGTAATGTACAAAATATTAGTCATATATGCTTTAGACAAATCTAGCCTACGGCATAACCGACCTACGGCATAATAGTCCTGTGGCATAACAATCCTGTGTAATATTACCAATCCGATCAATGCATATCCCTCTTTCCTTCACTGCATGTCTCGCGATCGTACCTTTATTGTTGGCGGGCAAACAATTTTTTTTAAAAATCATTTTTGCGTATGCAGCCTGAGGCCATGACGGGAATGATTACGGAAGATATGTATGTGACGCAGAATAACTCAGTTTGACATTTGGAACACTCATACTCAGATTTCATTTGCAGATACCACTATGAGAATAACGCCTTACGACATGTACCCTCTTCCGTGAATATCCACCACAGAAAAAAGCGAGTAAAACCCACGGTTGTCTGAGTTTACTTTCGTCACCCCACGAATTAAGTATCATCGCGGGAAAAGTGGTGCGAGGGCCTTACTGGATTCGAACCAGCTTTCTCCTGTCTCAAGTGGGGCATGTGTCCAAGTTACCCAGACTCTACTTTGAACAACAGCCCGGACAATGTACCACTGCACCATCCGACCCCAGGCAACTAATAGTAAGGGTAACTTTAACACTGACTACTCCGGTAGGCAATTACTTTTGTCCAAGTGCCTGGCATCTATAAAATCTGATTACACAAGCCACAGCTCCTCAGGACACCATGGATTGCCGACGATTGCTACCGATCTACCTGTTCCGAATAGCGACATTAGAGATGTGCGAGGTCCATGAATAGGCGAGGATGATCTGTGTGGATGGGTGCATCAAGGCATGAGGACCGAGTCGCGTAATTTGAGTCGCCTAGACTAGATCAGATAATACTAGTCAGGTGACACGAGTCATGTGAGGCAGACATTCCCTTGGTCGTAATAAATTAAGTACATTCATCATCAATCAATCGCGCCGACCCTATTCTTCACAGACTGTCCCTCCTAAATCAATCTACATTGCCTCTTACTACTTGGTCATCCAGCCAGTGATGGCCAAATCACAGCAACCTCCTCCCTTGGCCCAGCGCGTCGCTGATGAACTCGAGCTTGTACAGCGCGTTGCAAAAGGCCGGGCTACTTGGGTTCAGAACTTCCACAACAAGTTTTGGACATCTGTTGAAGAGGCAGACCCTCTCATTAAATCCTTCGTGCGCGAACAAATGGACGCGTTTCTTTTCGCGGTTGCTTAAGGGCATCCTATGCGACATGACTCTCCGAGACAGCCCAAGCCGGCGAGCTCCCTACCCAAGCCCAGCCAAAACATTCCCTCCCGACCTTTCGTTCCTCAAGCTTATCAACCCCAAAGTTGGGCAGCAACCGCCGCATGCCCATCTGCCTCTCTTCCCCCGGCTGCCGCTCAGCCCAGCACCAAAAATCGACCTCCTCGCGCAACTGCGCAAAAACCTACCGTAATATGCAGGGGCCCTAAAGCCATCTTTCGCCTTACAGAAGACGCTCCTCTCTTTAGAGCAGATGCGACATCAGTTAAAGTTGCTCTTATTAAAATCGTCCCTGGCCTCAAGGAGGGTATCGCCTCCGTTTCCCGCAACTCAACCGGATTCAGCATAACCTTCTCGTCCGAGGAATTGCCGAATCTTGCATTGGAACACGCCGACTCCATCAAGGCCTCTCTTTCAGGAGCTTTACATCAAGTTGAGGAGCGTATTGGATACGTCGTCAAACGCATTCCACGCACCATTTGGAATCCGGTATCAAGTCTGGCTTCCTCTACGCTGGATGACGTCAAGAGCATCGCTCAAGCTCAGACAGGTGTGGCCCCATCTAGCGCCCGCTGGTCGCAGCATGAGAATGGTCATGACCCCTTCCGTACTGCAGTTATATTCTTCCCAAAGGAGGTTCCGACCTTTCGGATAGTTGACAGTGCCCCATCCCGGCGCTACATCCCTAACCCGAAGGTAGTTCAGTGCGAAGCTTGTTTCGGGTTCCATCAATCCTCTCGCTGATGGATCCAAGCTTTGTGCGCCTCTTGCGGCACCCTCCGCCACCAAGGAGAATGTTCTCATCTTCGACGGTGCATCAACTGCTTGGGCCCTCACCCTGCAGGCGACCTTAATTGCCCCCTCTGTCCTCGCCCTCACAAGGGCAAACTTATTCAACTCTCGATGAAAGAGGTTACCGAAATTCGTTCGGGCAACCGTAACAAGCTTCGCAAGTCCCGTCGGGCTGCTGCTGCTGCCGCCGCTGGTGCTACTACTATTACTACCTCCAACTCCGACAACTCAAATGATCAGTCGCCTCCCTCCGGGAACTCCAGCAATCCTTCTACACACGCTCCTTCCGCTACCCAAAATAGGTTTACCGCCCTTGAGAACGCCTCGCATGGATCTATGGAAATAGATTCAGACGGGCAAGCGTCCAATAACACTGCAAACCTCTATGAATAATAGAGCTTATTTTAGGAGCCACCCCCCGCCTCGTCTTCGTTTCCTCCAGGCTAACGTCGGACGTGGTGGATCCTCTCACCTCATACTTTTGCAAGCCGCTTTCCAAAGCAACTATGATGTGATCTTTGTTCAGGAGCCCTGGACTAAAATTATTAATTTCAAGAATGTAACAAAGTCCCACCCGGCCTACGTTATCTTCACTCCTCCCAATCGTGATTGGAAGCTAGCCCGCCCTCGTGCTCTCACGTACGTACGAAAACGTTCTAACCTCCGTCTGATTCAGTTAGACAGTGGCTTGTCACCCGATATCGTCGCGCTCCTCCTTCAGTGCTCTCCGTCTGTAGAGGCCATTAACTTTTACCGGCAACCTGGAGCGCCTATGCCTGATTGTATCAGCCCTCTTCTTAATTGGCCGGTGAAGCCCAACTCCATATTTGTGGGAGATTTTAATCTTCACCACAAACTATGGGAGCCTAATATGTCTGGTTCGACTGGAGTCGGACACTTTGTTGACTGGATTGATGACCATTCGTTAAGGTCGGCTTTACCTTTTGGAGTTCCTACTCATCGCACTGGCCACGTCCTCGACCTTGTTCTGACTAACATGGAAGGACTTTTGGCACGGGTGGATCCAATGGCTCACACAACGTCCGATCATGAAACAATATCTGGCGTAGTGCAGCTCTCTCCAGTCCAAAGGCGCTTTCCGTCAATGAAGTTGCCCAAGTTTGACGCAGATACTTCAGAGATATTCCGTCAAGCCCTAACAGCTACCGCTCCTCCTAGCCTGCACTTTGAGGAACCCACCTCCCCACTCATAGATGCGGTGACATCCTCTGGTATTTCTACCCTATCAGCTATTCTACTTACATCCAACCCCCCGAGACCCGCATGTGTGCTGTGTAAGGATTATTGGAGTCAGGAATGCTCTGACCAACGCCGACGGTATGCTGATGCGCGGAGAAGTGGTGATCCTTATCTCATCAGTAAGGCGCACCAAAGCTTCCGCAAAACTATTAAGCGAGCCAAACGTGAGCATAAGCGCGCAATTTTGGATAGCGTGTCTTCAATAACAGAGGCCCATAAAGTGGTTGGATGGCAAAAGTTCTCCAGTTGCTTTGGTCCCCCTCCGATTCAATATAAAGGCGTCACATACAGTACCCCAACTGAGCGCGCTGACATTTTTTTCCGCACAAAGCTCGCTCGCGTAAGCAGGGATCCTGATATATCCATGTACTCCCCTACATGTCCATCCCGAGCGATCCCAGCACCTCTTTCCATAGACGAAGACGAAGTACAACATTGTCTACTCAGTACATCGTCCACTACTCCAGGCCACAACCATCTTTCGGTTTCTGCTCTCCACCTCATCTGGGAAGTGGAAGCATGGCGCACATGGATCGTACACTTATACAGTCTCTGTCTGATATACGGTCATCACCCAAGTATTTTCCGCCGTGCTGAAGTTGTGGTAATACCTAAACCTCATAAGGATGATCTTACTAACCCTTCGAACTGGCGACCAATTTCACTTCTTCCGGTCCTAGGGAAAGGGCTGGAACGCTTATTTGCTAGATGCTTCGCCTTCTGGGCCTTGTCAAGCCGGATTATCTCCCGAACGCAACTGGGGGCACTGTCTGAAAGATCGGCCATGGACCTCGTAGAGAGTCTTGTCCACGATGTCCAGAAAGCGCGGGACGCGAAGCAAGTGTGCACTCTCGCTACCCTCGATGTAGAAAGCGCTTTTGACAGCATCCAGCCTGGTCGTCTCTCTGCCCGCTTGCGCGAACAGGGATGGCCTATTCCTTATGTAAATTGGGCTGCTTCTTTTGCTTCTAGCAGGAGAGCTCGCCTTCGGGTAGACGATTTTGTTGGAGAGTTCTTGGAGATACCGCATGGTTTGCCCCAAGGATCTCCTGCCTCACCCATTCTATTCCTCCTTTTTCTAGAGCCTTTATTTAAACAAGGCTTTCCTACATATGGCTACGTTAATGACGTGGCAATTCTTTCAGTGGCCAAGTCTCTGGTCAAATCTTCGCGTCTGACTGCCGTCAGGATTGATACCGTCACCCACTGGTGCAATAAAAATGGCCTCTGGTTAGCTGAGAACAAGATAGAGATCCTGCATCTTCATAGATCCCGTCAACTCCCCCCTTCCCTGACCATTAACAGCGTTTTAAGGAATGCTAGCCCATCCATAAAGTTGCTTGGTGTTCTCCTTGATACCAAGCTTTCCTTTAAAGGACATGTCCAGGAATGGAGTGCTAAGACACAACAGATCAGTGCCCATATACGGCAGCTTGGCAACACCAATCATGGCGTACCCACTGCCTTCCTCCGCAACGCAGCACTGGCAGCGGCTCTACCTGTCCTCTTATACGGTGCTGAGGTCTGGTGGCGCGGTCACTCCTATCTTCGTCGAGGACGTCCAACCTCCACCCAATCTCAACATCTTGTAGATATGATCTCTCGAGCGCTAATTAACCTGGCCCGAGCGATTCTACCGGTGTACAAGACCACGCCCTCTCCAGCACTCCTAAGGGAGGTTTGCCTCAAGCCTGCGCATATATTACTTGAGGAGATCCGCCTTTGCTCTGCTGTTAGACTGGCCGCCGCGGACAGTTTTCACCCTGTGGCTCGAAGATCCATCGTCTCCCGTCCACACACCCGCTTTACCGAAAAACTAAAGCTCATTTCTCCCATCTCTCGACCCCAGCTTTTACCCCCCTCCTATAAATCTCCTCGCAATCAGTCTCGAGCAGACTTCTCGGCCCAAGAATTTGCTGAGCGTATTGGAGAGCTGCCACCATGGGATATTCTTGTCTTCTCGGATGGCTCAAAGCAGGCAAATGGTTCCGCGGGGCAGGTGCCGTAGTTCTGCACAGAGATATCACTGTGGCTGAAGTGAAAGTGCCCCTTGGTCCCGACTTTGAGGTCTACGACTCCGAGATCATGGGCGCTCTCGCAGGCCTTAGGGCTGCTATAGCAGCTCCTTCAACACATCTTGCAACCAATATTAATGTAATCCTCGACAACCAAGAGGCCGCACATCGCCTTCTCGATTCCTCACCCTCCAAGTCCTCGCAAATGGAGATTTTGGAATTTCGGGATCTCGCTTCTCGCTGACCTGCGAGGAGGATTCTTCTCATCGCATCTCCTGGCAAGGTCCAAGTAATGTGGTCTCCCGGCCACATGGGCATTCCAGGTAATGAGTTGGCCGACAAGTTGGCAGGAGAGGCTGCTCGACAACCAGCCCCCTCTGGCGCTTCCCTTGCCGGAGTCCGCGCAAGGATACAAAGGCAGATCTGGGACATGACCTCAGCATGGTGGCAATCTCATGCTCCTCCCACCTATTCTGAACTGGGTATGCCATTTCCCAAGAGAAAACCCCAAGGGAACTACGTCTTCCTCGCCGCTATCTGGGGTATTTGATCCAATATCGTACTGGACACGGCGACTTTCTGTGAGAGGCTGGTCTTGAATAACTCAAAGATCTAAAGATTCAATTAATAAACTAAGAAGTGCGTGAAGATTATTTACAAGACAAGAACAATCATATATAGTTATCCCAAGCTGTCCCCACCGAATCCCATCAAACGCCTTAGAACTAGAACGTATAATAAACCGTAGAAGATACTGGAGTATTCACAATATCCCAGAATGCCATTAAACCATTTCAGTACTCCATAGAAGATTCGTGAATGTTCTCTAATATTTAATAATGATCGTCATAAAGTGGGTACGGCTAGTAACCCAATCGGGTAAGGTGAATGTTAAATAATAATTAGCGATAAAGTAAATTAAGCAAAAGTAGCCGTGATAACAGATAGCGCTAAAAACGGTGATGTAAGCAAGGGCGCTAAGCCCGAGTTAATCACAGGGGTTGTAACCCTGACACTTTCGTTCTTATCACGAAAGGTTTCATCATAAAGACGCCCTCCTGACTTGTTCCTGCGGGGCCAACAAGTCGATCACACACCTAGTTTTCTGCCCCCTCGTGCGAGAGAGACTTGCTTCGGCTGGTTTTCGACGAAGCCTGGGCCCACTTGACGTTCTCCTCGGCACCTCTCACGGAGCCAATCGTTTCGCCACTATTTTGGAGAAGGCCAGTTTCCTGTCAGAAATCTGTCCCATCCGCAACAGATGATGTATTTATGTGAGGAATTTGCTGCATAGCACCCGCTGTACCCATACCTAATTTAATGGCCTCGCTGCCAGAGCACACCTTTTTCCGTATCATGTATCGCAGTCACCATGTCCCCTCAGGGATGGGGCTTTAGTATAACTGGCGCCCGGTAGACATAAAAAACACTTAAATAAATAAATAAATAAATAAATAAATAAATAAATAAATAAATAAATAAATAAATAAATAAATAAATAAATAAATAAATAAATAAATAAATAAATAAATAAATAAATAAATAAATAAATAAATAAATAAATAAATAAATAAATAAATAAATAAATAAATAAATAAATAAATAAATAAATAAATAAATAAATAAATAAATAAATAAATAAATAAATAAATAAATAAATAAATAAATAAATAAATAAATAAATAAATAAATAAATAAATAAATAAATAAATAAATAAATAAATAAATAAATAAATAAATAAATAAATAAATAAATAAATAAATAAATAAATAAATAAATAAATAAATAAATAAATAAATAAATAAATAAATAAATAAATAAATAAATAAATAAATAAATAAATAAATAAATAAATAAATAAATAAATAATAGATTAAGTAGTATTCATGAATTGACTGACTAGACAGTGGTAGATTGGTGCAGTACCTAAAGATAGTTGAGAGAAGGATATGACAAGTATTGCTTTATGTATATAAGTAGGACGTCTTACCTTCATAGAAAAATGGACAAGTCAAATCTATATACAATTACACACCTCTATCTATTCTCATTCATTCCTCACCTTAAGAAATCATACATTATACTCGCAAGTCAGAACATTGCATCTACTCCTTCTCATAACTGAAACGCTACCCCCCTACCCACTTTATCAAATCTAGAGACGCATATTGTCCTTGTGCAGACATGTATAATGTAATGACATCCATTGGATACGAGATGTTCTTCGGATTTTTATGGTATCGAAGTTTGTGATCGAAGGAGTTGAGGTTGAGGTTGGAAGACGTGTAGTGCGGTCGAGAAATTTTGTTAGTGTTCTATCATTCTGATGTTTTGTAAAAGAGAAATGGTCAAATTTATTACTGACTCATAGGGAGCAGATTGGGGTGATAGGTGTTAAGAAATGTAACTATACATGTTTTAAGGAGTCATGTTTGTCTTGGGCCACTGATAGCAAAGGAATTTATGTGTTCTTTGAGCGGCTCTTTGTAATGTCGTTATTGATCTAGAGGAACTGTAGTCTTCTCTAGTGACCAGTGTGATTGTAATTATTGTGGTCATTTTACCCTCACAAACTTATCCGTAAACATTAGTTTACGTTGCTAGAGAAACGGGCATGAAACAAACTAAATAACCACAATAGCCTATTATTCATTAAAATATAATAAGTGGAAATTGAAGATATCCACTTGCAAGTACCGAACGACAAGGCCCCAGGGCCAGATAGTATTCCGAACCGACTTCTTAAACAATGTAGGAGACCACTCAGCAAACCACTGGCCGAACTATTCAACGCCTGTTTTTCTATGGAATATCATCCCAAGAGATTTATAGAGTCGGTCACGGTATTACTAAGAAAACCTCAAAATCCAAAATACGACACTCCCAAGGCATACCGACCGATCGCTCTCCTAAATACCATGAGAAAACTACTCGAAAAGCTGTCAGCCAATCGTATCTCTAAAGCAGCTGAAGAATGCAATTTCCTCCCGGAAGAACAGATGGGGGCTCGACCAAAAAGATTCACAATTTCGGCAGCAGAACTTTTAACTCAGCAGATTCACACTATCTGGGGAAAAGATAAAAAATTAGTGGCGCCTATTCTGGGCCTGCACATATCCGGAGCCTTCGACAACGTTTCCCACGACAGACTTCTTCATAACTTGAGAGAGAAAGGAATTCCAAGGTGGGTTACCCAATATATGAGATCCTTCTTGGGAGGAAAAACTACTTCGGTAGTCTTAGGCTCATTTAAAGGCGAGCAAATTCCCACCTGTACGGGAATACCGCAGGGATCCTCTCTTTCTCCAATTCTCTTCCTCTTCTTCGCTAGCACTCTTCTCCCAGAACTCCAAACGGCAATCTCATCAGCAGTAGGATTTATGGACGACACAAATATATTAACGTGGTCAAACACAACTGAAGAAAAACGCCGCAGAATTGAGCAGCTACACGAGAAATGTGTGTCGTGGGCTCAAAGTCACGGGGTCAAATTTGCGCCAGATAAGTACCAGTTGATGCACTCTTCCAGAGCAAGGAAAAGACACAACTTTCAAGCACCCGTACTAATCCAGAGCCATACTACTAATCCACAGATCACCCTCCGCATCCTTGGAATTCAGTTAGACCCAAAGTTAAATTGGGGAGCTCATGTGAAGAGTGTTCAAGCTAAAGCAGACACTTAAATGCATGCTTTAAGCAGGCTTACTCAGTCTACGGAGGGAGCCACTTTTCATAAATCAAAGATGTTATATAACGCGATAGTTAGACCGGCCCTCGCCTATGGGTCCCGGGCTTGGACCGAGCCCGGGACAACGGCGAACATCCCCGAAAGGATAGTCAAACCGCTAAGGGCAATACAAAGAAAATGCTTACTCAGTATCACAGGAGCATACAAGTCCGCCAGCACGAGAGCGCTGGAACATGAGACCTCCATCCTACCGATGGAAATCTATCTATAGAATAGAAGGGTGCAGCACACCGGGCTCACTCGTAACTCACTGGTCCAAAAGACCTATCAGATGATCAGGCAACAAAAAAGAGGAGGCAATAACTGCGGATCTTTATCTAAAGAAAGGGATAGAGATGAGTGGGTTAGAATCTGCTGCGGGGTAGAGTCCATCAAGGGACAGAAAGAGATGGGAAAAACGGCCGCGTTCCAAGAGTGGGCGAACTCTTGGCCGCATCAACACCGGAATGGAACCCGGAGAAACAGAACAACAGCCGACCCTGAAGTATTGAATGCCGCCAACATTTAAACCGACAAGAAAAGAGGTAGACAAAAGTTAAACTTTTCGGTAACGCCACCCCGATTACATCGGCACCAGAAAGGTCGCAAAGCAGCATTGTCATACAGATAAGAAGCGAACACATCGGGTCCAAATCTTATCTGTATCGAAGAAAAGTCCCCGGAGTAAATGATCAAAGCTGTCAGTGTGGATATCCTTCAGAAAACGTCAAGCATGTGGTGATGTCCTGCCCACGAAGGGTCAAAGGAAGGGAAGAGTTGTGGAGGAAAGCTAAAAACCGGTGACTCGAAGCGATGATTAATAACCCAGAAGATCTCAGTAGAATAATGTAGTGAATTCTCGATCAGGGATTTTTAGAGCAGTATCGCTTGGCCGGGGAAGTGGAGAGGCGGGTGTTGGAAAGGGAAGAGAAGAGATGCTTGGAGTGAAGGGATCCGCACTGCGCAGAGCAGTGTGAGCGCACTTCCTAAAGGTAAACATTTAAAATACAATAGAACGTTACCAGGTAGGTTTAGGGGGGTTTTACCGAAAGGTTTTCCTCCTGTGTAAATTAAGAGTACGGTAGACACCTACGTGGGCCACTTTAGGCGCCACACTAGGTCAATTGAATTCAAACCAAACAAATTAAAACATAATTATGTCAGTTATAAAGTGGCGGGGGCGGCTCGGTAGCAATCGTCGGATTGCTAGCTTTTGTTCCTCAGCGCTATAGAATGGACCAGAATTATGTACAGGGTAATGGGCCTTGCTGGACAAAGCCCAGAAAAGAAAGGAACATATGCATACTTGATGACAATTCCTCGATGTTTTTTGGGAGCTTTGTATCCTAATCAGTGTAGCACAGGCATGCTACTATACAGTGTCTCAACCCTAAAGATTATTGCTCATTGGCATTAACTTTGCTTGTCCTTGCCCTTCTATCTATTATCTCATTCTACATAATGAACGCCAACTGTTAACAATCTTTAGGGCTGCAACGCTGTGTATCACCATTTCGTATCTGGACCCGACTTTATTATTATACTGGTAGTCAAGGATAAGGTGATCTGAGTCGCGAAAAGTGTCAACCAGTCATTCTCTATCGCGCCAGAAAATTCTAGCTCTAACTATTTTTCGAGACTTATTTTACGAGCATCTCTATCACCAGACAATGTTTATCTCGTTATTCTCGCCATATCTTGCCTTACTCCAACTCATTGCATGTACAATATTACAACTCCTTGTTTACCAAACTCCATCCAACTCTAACGGAGAAAATCCGATACATCGTGAATCAATCTCATATGTTAAGGATATAGCAATTGTAGGACTAGGTCACGTGTATTTGGTTACTTGTAAGATACGCGTACGCGTCTGTAAGTAAGTACTTCGTAGTTGGCGGAATGCTCTTCTTTTCTCCTTGTAGACAATCTCATTCAGCAGATTTGACCTCGTCAATCTATTTCTTTATCTTTCCCTTGACATATAGTCTACCGACTCATCACTATTTACTGCCCTAGCGCGTAAATAATATACTCAAGCTTTGGGTATACTCTCTCTAACAATATTAAATTCCAAGACTTACACCGAGTCTGAAACTGCTAAAAGAGGATGGAAAATAATCCCTGGCATCTCGAGGGTGTTAATATTTCATATTCTCAATCTACCAACTCTTCCCCCCCCAGTCAATTTAACGACACGGATACCGCTTTTGTCCAAAGATATCCGCCACATTGCTCAGTTCCAAACGCCAATCTCTTCGCCACCGCCATGCAAGCTGGCAATGGAACTGTCAATTACGCACGACTCAGCGAAGAAGTTATGACCCTAGCAAACTCTTACGTTAAACTACTATGACACATTACTCAAAAGAAACCAGGAACTTACAGACACAGTGACTAAGCTACGAAGAAGAAATACTTCATCAACTGCCGCTAGCTCTCAGCTACAGCAGCAAAATTCTATTCTCCAAGAACAAATTCAAAATCTTGATCAACAAATCGCCGCTAGCACCCAATTCGAGCAGCAAAATGTTTTACTTCAACAGCGAAATAATGATCTCCATCAAAAAAACCAAGATCTTCAACAGCAACTGATTAACGTTGGCAAGAGCACCTCTCAGAGTTTGTATAGATCCGCCGTACATCCTGATCCTGACGTCTTTTCTGCCAATAGCGGTGAATTACGCAAAGAACTTCCTCTCTTTATCCGCAAAGTCAACATGAAATTTATAACAAATGCTGACTGTTATCCATCCGAGCAGAGTAAAATGCTTTACTCAGTGTCTCGACTCAAAGGAAAGGCATATTCTACTATATCGCACGGTATAAAGAGAAACGGCACAATTAATTTCATCTCTACTGACGCTATTCTAGCACTTCTTGAGCAAGCTTTTGCAGATGTGGATGAATGTAACGTAGCCCGCCGCCAAATTCTAACCATCAAATAGGGTCATAAAGAAACTTCTAGCCACATTTCTGATTGGTTTGAAGTTGCCCAAAAAACACTGCTCTCCGACAATGCCTTGATAAATCATCTATACGACTCTCTCCATCCATTAATTGTAAGCCAAATACAGAACCGTGTATTGTTACGTCAAGAAATGCCCACAGATCTTTTTTCCTACTTAGTAGAAGTCCGTCACATTGACGCCGTCCTCCGCTCTTCCAACCCCACTTATACAAAAAATCAATCCACCCCCACCGACCCCATCCCTTTACCCAACCTCCCAACGTGCCTAGTGTCCCTACTGGAGGAGACCCAATGGATCTAAGCGCTCCAAAGACTGCTTTCTCTATCATTTGGACCGCAAAGGATGCAGCTAATCGTCGCATCCCGCGAAATGAAGCAGAAAAATTTGCCAAGCGCTCTTACTGCTTCGAAAACAACCTGTGTAGCTGGTGCTATAACCCTGGCCATAGAGCTCGGGTTTGTGCCGAGGCACGTTGGAACCAAGGCGAGTCGAAGTCTCCTGACAACAAGACTGTAATTGAAGAGGAAAAAGCCTAGTCTCTGATCATCGACGCGATCAGGGACTAGTTGAGAGTCGATCATATAAAAAAATAAACCCTTCTGTAGTATGGGGAAAAGATGCTTCTTGTAACAGTAGTGACAAAGACTTAGAAATTTTATCTCTTTCAACTCCTCACGAAGACCATCTTCTTCTTTCCTGTACTGTAGATGTAAATAGGAATAGATTCGTTGCATGTGCACTTCTGGACTGTGGTGCAACTGATGACTTCTACGATTTTGACTCTGCGCAAGAACGAAACCTCCTTCTTAGTTTGCTTTCTCTCCCTTGTCAGCTTTACCTTGTTAACGGCTCACTAGCTGCGCGTATTACTCACACTACCACATTAAAAATAAACATAATGGGCCACGAGGAATCCATACATTTTTTCCTAACAAACCTAGGCAAGTACGAACTCATACTCAGCCGAAATTGGCTTAGAAAACATAACCCCTCGATCAATTGGTCTCAAGATTTTGTTTACTTCAACTCTGACTATTGTAAAATAAATTGCTTTCCACCAGGCACATACCAAATAAATATTCCCAGCTTTAAGGTAATTACTACAACCCCGAACCCAAATCCCAAGGGAGCTAGTCAAGGCCGTCCAAGGAAAGTTGGAGCTGCCGCCTTCCAATCTCTCTCCAAACAAAATGGCTTGAAAATATTTTCACTTTCTCTATATGAAGTGGACAAGAGACTTCAGGATCTGGGAGTCAGACCTCCCCTACAACTGCCAATTTTTTCTTCGATAGGCTCTTCCACCAAACTTACATTACTACAAAAAATGTTCCACGAGCTACACCCTTCTGATGTAAAATTTCAAAGCCAAATAGCTTCTCATTCTAAAGCTGCCGACATGCATCTTGCTGGCTTTTCACTCGAAGATATCCAAATTGCTCTCCAGACCAAAGACCGACCAGATCCTTCAAAGAAACTGCCACTACAATACCACCATCGCCTACCCGTATTCGATTATAAGAATGCTGATTCGCTTCCTCCTCACCGGGATTGCGACCACAAAATCGAATTAAAACATGGTACTATTCCTCCCCATGGCCCGCTTTACAATATATCGATAGAAGAACTTCAAGTGTTACAGAAATATCTTGACGAACAACCGGCGAAGGGCTTCATTCGGGTGAGCAAATCTCCAGCAGCTGCACCCGTCCTTTTTGCCAAAAAGCCAGAAGGAGGTTTGCGGTTTTGCGTCGATTATCGCGGCCTTAATGCGATAACCATCAAGAATCGATATTCTCTCCCACTAGTACAGGAAACTCTTTCCAAATTAAGCAACGCCAAATATTATCCCAAGCTAGATGTTATCGCAGCCTTTAACCATATCAGAATTGCAGAGGGTCAAGAATGGATGACGGCATTTAATACGAGATATGGTTTGTTTGAAACACTTGTCATGCCTTTTGGTCTATCTAACGCGCCGGCCACATTCCAAGCTCGTATCAACGGAGTCTTACGCCCATTTCTTGATATCTTTTGTACCGCTTACATTGACGACATCTTAATTTATTCGGAAAACCTCTTGTCGCATCGATCTCACGTCAACACGGTGCTTGATGTGCTAGGTAAAGCTGGATTGCATTGTGACATTAAGAAATGCGAATTCGAAGTTCAAGAAGTAATTTATCTGGGAATAATAATTTCCACCACAGGTTTAAAGATGGACCCCCAAAAAGTGCAATGTATCTTTGATTGGAGGCCTCCTTCATGTCAAAGAGACGTTCAAGGCTTCTTGGGATTTTCCAACTTTTGCCGGCGATTCATCAAGAACTTTTCCAAGATTATTAGACCCCTTGTCTCTCTCACTCGGAAACATGTTAAGTTTGTCTGGTCTGACACTAGTCAGAAAGCCTTTGAGTCCCTCTAGCAATCTTTTGTTTCCGCCCCAGTTTTGCGCCAATTTGATGCTTCTAAAGAAATTTTTGTGGGAGCAGATTCTTCTGATTTTGTATCGAACGGAATTTTGTCCCAAAAAGATGATAACGGTGAGCTACATCCAATTGCCTTCATGTCAACGAAACTTGAAAATGCAGAATGTAACTATGAGATCTATGATAAGGAACTCTTAGCTATTAACAGATGTTTTGAGGAATGGTGGGCTGAACTACAGGGCTCTTATCACCCAATCACTGTACTAATAGACCAACACAACTGTTACGGGATAAACCCTGTGGCGATTCTGGCTATGCCAGATATGTAAGACCACCATAAATAGAATTATATAGAATTGGACAGAACGTTATCAAACGGAAGAGAATGGAATGGAACGGCGTGGAACGGCGTGGAAAGGTATAGAGTCGAAGGGAATGAGATAGTTAGTATGGAGAATGCCCTACAACTAGAACTGACAGAATCTTCGAGAAGATTGTAGAACGATGGGAGGAGTATATATTATATGATAGACCAGCTCGTAGATTCTGTAGACTTTTACAATAGACTGTATTTATCTTGGACTTGCTCTGTTGTTAACAACATCAACTAATCCGGCGACAACAACCTCCAATATTTTATGACCACAAAAGAACTCTATAGACGTCAAGTTCGTTGGAGTGAATTTCTGTCCCAATTCAACTTCGTAACTAAGCCTCGCTCAGGAAAAGAAAATACAAAAGCAGATTGCCCGACCTGACGCTCTCAAGATATTCCAAATGATGACTCTGACCCCCGAATACAGTACCAAAAGCAAACTCTCCTCACCTCCGACAAACTTCACGGGTCTATTACACAACACCTGGAAGATGGAGAATATCCAGCTAGGCCTACCCTTAATACAGTCCCTTACCTCTCATCAGGTACTCTCAGAGAAAGATCAGAAAAGCCACTAGATCAAAAGATCGCCCTGTAATGGGAACGAGAGATACGGACGCTGCACGTAAACTATGCCACAAAATAACCTATATTTATCTATGAAGGGTAATTAAAGATGGGAGAATCGCGACTCTAAATAATCCTCGACAACCCGCCAAGCCCCTATTCTTTTAGATAAGCGCTCCCTAGCTTCTTAAGCGAAGCCCCTTTCTTGCCACTTGGTTAAATGACAAGGCTGGGCCCGTAGGACAGCCCAGACAACCAGCAACGGGTTTAGCCCGTAACATTACTCCCCTCTTTACAACTTAGTACGGGTTTCTCTTTTTTTTTTTTTGCACTTGCCTTTGACGAGCTCCTTTGTCATCCCCCACTCCATCTCCTTTACCATACTTGGCCTCAAATCTATCCAAGGCTTCTACATTTTCGAACTCGTCTCGATCTTCCCAATTCGGTTCTCTAATATCTTTCCACTTAACCAGGACTCGCCTTACATATCCACCCCCCCCCCCCGGCGAATTCGCTCAGCTCGCAGTATTCGCTCCACGAAATGCTCTGGTTCCGCTTTCGCATGGTCATTTCCGACCATTACGGGTTCAGGCAGTGAGTCATCTTGTGATTGTGACGGTAGCGGGTCCCCACTTGCCTTTCGCAACAGCTCCACATGAAAACGCGGGAAAATTTTGGACGGCACATCTAACTCTACTACATTAGGCGAAATAATTTTCGTAACTCTGTACTTGGCATTTACCCACGCAAGCTTTTTCTTTGGCTGTGGTGTTTGTACGTTCCTGAGATTGAGCCAAACTTTGTCGCCTACGCGAAAGACTGGCGCCGAATTACGTTTTAGATTAGCACGCTCTTCCATTAGTTGCTGGGCCGAAGCCATAGCTGCCGCCGCGTATTCCTGAGCTTCATAGATTCGACCGATGAATTTTTCTGCCAGCTTGGTTGGCGCTGTCTTATTAAAATTATGTTTTGATGTTTTCAACGTGATTGGTTCTGCGTGATAACCGTGCTCCAGAAAAAATGGGCTTAATCCAGAACTAGAGTTATCTCGGTTATTCAATGCCAGCTGGGCTGTCGGCAACAATTTTGCCCATTCGAATTGGGAATATGAAATAAACGCCCGCAGATACGCTAGAACTTCTTGATTTATCCGCTCCGTTGAGCCATCTGTCTCCGGATGGAACGCAGTTGATAGGCGTTGTTCAATATTTGTTTCCTTACATAGGTGTGTCCAGAAATCACCTACCCAATTAGATCCCCTGTCCGAAGTCAGGGCAGTTGGGAAACCATGAAATCGAACGTGACAATTCACAAATCGGTCAGCACAATCCTCCGCGTTCATCGAGTCCATAGCTTCTAATGTTACGCTTTTCAATATTCTATCTGTGATTACCATCAGGTATCTTGGGTCCCCCTGTTTTTGGCTGGAAGATCAGTCATAAAATCTATTGAAAGTTCTTTATGAAACTTATCAGGTATTGGTAACGGGAGCAGTAGCCCCTGTCTTCGTGTCCGCCACACATGGGAACGACCACAGACATCACAATTTCGACAAAATTGACAAACCATTGTACTCATTCGGGGCCAGTAAAAGGTACGAGAGAGAATAGCCAAGGTGTTATTACGACCTGGATGACCTGTTACATGTGAGTCATGCGTTTTTTGAATTAACGCCGTTCGTAACGGCTCCCATTCCGGTACCCAGATCCGTTTCCGAAAACAAAGAGCACCTCGTACATCGATTTCACATTCTGACAGCGAAGTTTTCAAGCCTTGATGCACTGGGAATGACCTTTCATTGTTCCATAATGACATGTAAAGTTCTAAAAATTTTAGGTTATCCTGATGGACACCTTTATCCCACAAGTCTTGCAGTTCTCTCTCTTCAAATAGCTGGTGACCTCGAGGAATCTTACGTTCGCCCACATATGAAAGATTAGCGACAGGCTCTTGTGGATCTGAACGTAGCCAACGATCTTTTATTAGCTGAAATTCTCGTTCTTTCAAACGAGGGTCGTTTGGGGAATTAGGAAAATCTTGGTCGCGACGAGAAAGAGCGTCCGGTCGCTGTCCTAATCTTCCTGGCCTGAAGATCATCTCAAAATTATACTGTGATAGGAGTTGGGACCATCTCACTTGGCGCTCTGTGAGTTTCTGCGTAGTCATGAATTACTTCAGGTTATTATGATCTGTCAGAATTTTAAATGGCCGTTGAAGACCAATTAGCTCTCCCCTCCACTCTTTGAGACAATTGATGATACCTAGGAGTTCCTTGTCATGGATATCATAATTACACTCAACTGGGGTTAACTTTCTGGAGTAATACGCCACCGGCCGTAAACAACCATTTTTGTCGTATTGCGATAAACATCCCCCTGTAGCCCATCCTGAGGAATCACATTCCACCAATGTTTCGAGGTTTTCGTCCCACATAGCCAATATGGGAGCTGTAATGAAACAATTCTTGAGTTTATCAAACGCTTCCTGATGCTGATTGGACCAACAAAATGGTGTACCTTTTTTTGTAAGGTTCAAAAGGGAATTTGAGATATCTGAAAATTGTTTGATGAAACCTCGATAGAAATTTGCGAGCCCCAGAAAACTTCTAACTCCTTTGATATGCTTCGGGGCCTCCCAAGTCGCTATTGCTTTAGTTTTCTCAGGATCCACCTTTAAACCTTCTTCAACGTTTACTATAAAGCCTAGATATTTAATTTCCTTTTTCGCAAAATCGCACTTAAGAGGGTCAAGTTTGAGACCTGCGTCTCTGAATTTATCAAGTACCTGGCAAACTTTGATCCAATGATCCGTTAAATCGCACCTAGAGAAGATGATAACATCGTCCAGGTAAGCCGCACAAGTCAGTCCCAAGAGGTTTCCCAAAACTTGATTAATCCACCTTTGAAAAGCAGCTGGCGCCCCCGCTAGCCCAAATAGTGTGACTAGCCATTCATACGATCCGAACCTTGTGCGGAAAGCAGTTTTCCACTCATCTCCCTCGGCAATGCGAAGTCGATGAAAAGCTGCTCGCACGTCGATTTTAGAGACCCATGTTGCGTTGGCCACTAGCCTAAGTGTTTCTCGAATTAACGGTAAAGGGTATCGATCTCGCTCCGTAATGGCATTCAACGCCCGATAATCCACGCAAAATCTGAGGCCCCCTTGAGGCTTTTTTATAAAAAGAACTGGGGCTCCCCCTGGAGAACTACTAGATCGTATCCAATCTTTATCTAGTAGTTCCGTCAAAGTTTTCCGCAAGACCAGGAGTTCGTCCCGCGACATTCCATATAATGGCCCCCATGGTAAGTCCTTGTCTCGGCTGTTGTCATTCTGTTTCAATTTTATATTAGTATCAACCCCCGGTCGATTGGGAGGGAGTGCTGAGCCTTTGCTCAAGTCGTCATCTAGAAATAGCTCCATGTAGCTCTTAACTTCATCTGGAAGGCCTCTTCGCACCTCTTCCCGGGAAACTGCCTTCTTTGGCTCTAGGGCGCGCGTTATGTCATTCATTGATATCGCGCCCACAACACAATCCTTATTTCTTTGAGCGTACTTAATGAGTTCGCCAAATTCCATCTCGGTTTCCCAAGCTACCTGATTGATGCTGACATACGACACCCGTTCCTGAACTTGGGCTGGCGATCCCTGCTCATACCATCCACTAGCACGCACTATCATTCCGTGCTTTCGAGACCCAATTCGTAGACACATACGTCTGGCTAAATATACCACATCATTGTGTTCCATCCAGGGCTTCCCCAAAATTATTTTATAAGCTAGGTTAGGTAACACATAGCCCTAGAGTTTCTCTTTACGCCCGTCGATATCCATGTTGACTGTGGCGACTTTATTAATCACTGCTGTCGCTTTCCCATCAGCCAATCGAAGCGTCCGGGGGGTTATATCTTCAGTTTGTAATTTATAATTGCGCACAAGACTCTCGTCAAAAATTGAAAAACATAAGCAGCCCGTATCAATCATTGCCTTTGTGTAAAATGAATTATCAATTAAACAATCTATTAACAAAGGAGGGCTAATTATATCTTCCAAGTTTTTTCTAGCGCGGATCGAAACCAACGCAGTCTTGCTGGGCGCCCTGGGTACGACTTCACTCAGGGCTCCTCGTTTTCCGACTCTACAGAAACCGAAATTTCATCTGACACCCCTAACGCACTCACACTTCCCATCGGGCGATGCGCAGGCAGATGTGAGTGACAAAAACGACCGATGTGACCCTTTTTTGTGCAACGAGTACACTTCCCCTCATCTACCAGTTTCTTAAACTCTTCCTTCGAGCGCCAGGGAGCTCGGGGCTTTTTCGTGGCTTTATGTGGAGCTATACCATTCTCTTTTAAGTCCCTGATAGCGGCAAGCAACGCATTTGTCCCCCCCATAACTATGTCCCCCTCCGAGTCCAGTTTAGGTTCTGATTCATTTGAAATTGCTGGTGCCCTCGAGTCTAGTTGTGCGCTACCACTTTTTGGGGGTCCCAATACCGTGTTCGTTTGCGAAGCACCCTTAGGACGGTAATCTGCAAGCCCTTCAAGTTCTGCTGCCACTTCTCGGACCTCCTCAACCCAAGCAGAATAATCCTCAGGAGGAGGCAACTTAACACCAATTAGCGCCCGTCGTAATCGAGGGTTGAGGGAATCTTTAAGTCGGTGCGTTTTTCCAAGCGATGTATGAGCCTCACTACCCCCACTTAGGGCAACTCGATAGTCGAAATCTTTTAAAAAGTCATCGAAAAATTGGTGGTAACCCTGCTCCATTCGATTTAACAGAGCCGCAGCCGCCTGACGAGCCTGTTTATCTTCAAACTGTTTCCGAAAAAATGACACAAGTTTGCGCCAGTCGAACACTCCGATTCTCTCACTCTCTCGGAACCATTCCGCTGCACGAGCCTGCTTGGCTTCGGGTAGGGTCTCAATCATATCCAAGCAGATTACACAGGAATCTGCATAAGACGCTAACTCTTTTTCAACTCGAAGTTCTAGCCTACTCATATAAAAGCTGAAATCTTCAACTTTCCCATTCCATTTAGGGAGGCTGGTTTCCCTTCTAGGCAATAGCGTATAAGTCGGGTTTGGTGGTGACAGATTAGGTTTTGGCGGCGCAGGTGGATCACTTTGAGTTAATGGTCTACCAGCAATTCTTTCTTCGCAAATTCCGAGCAATTCTTGCAACTCGTTCTGAGGCAGGCCTATCAAAAGGTCCCTGACTGACGTATCTATCATTTCCGAATCGCTGTTAACTTGCTCAGAATTTGCCATTGTCGGTGAGATGGTTGGGAGTTCGGGTAAATCGACCAGACTGTAAAACGAAAGCGCTGAGCTTGAGGATGAGGTGTCGGAATCCGGAACACAAATTCGCATCCACTGACTCCTGTAGAGGTTGAAAGACAAAAAGGAAGATTCTCCGGGCTAAACCTCACGGAGACAAAAATTCAGAATGGATAGATAAATATATGTAATGGGAACGAGAGATACGGACGCTGCACGTAAACTATGCCACAAAATAACCTATATTTATCTATGAAGGGTAATTAAAGATGGGAGAATCGCGACTCTAAATAATCCTCGACGACCCGCCAAGCCCCTATTCTTTTAGATAAGCGCTCCCTAGCTTCTTAAGCGAAGCCCCTTCCTTGCCACTCGGGTAAATGACAAGGCTGGGCCCGTAGGACAGCCCAGACAACCAGCAACAGGTTTAGCCCGTAACTCGCCCATTTGCTTGATGAGGGCTATAGGAGTAAAACGGATAAATGGGTGACCAAGATGCTCGCAGAATTAATGAAGCCCGAAGGAATTCCGTATTCAAAGGACATATCACTCTCTGAATGTGATATTCATGATGGCTGACTATACTTTCGCAACAGACTTTACATTCCTGACAACGAATTAAGGCTCCTACTCATGCAAACTGCTCATAATAGCTGCGGAAAGGGCCACCCTGGCGAAATTTCTTTATACCACACTATGTCCAACTACTACTGGTGGCCTCGTCTCTCACAACAAATCAAACAATTCGTGAAAAACTGCCACAACTGTTTGCGAAACAAAGTCTCCCGGCTCAGATACCAAGGAACTCTGAAACCCCTCCCCCTACCAGATCAAAGATGAAGTGATGTATCTGTAGACTTTGTCGGCCTACTAGCAGAATTCAACAATTTCAACTGCATAATGGTTGTAGTTGACCGCCTAACTAAGGAACGATATTATACACCCTGCCATACTAAGACGAAAGCAAAAGAGTTAGCTAGAATATTTGTCCGTGATATTTGGCGACTCCATGGCTTATGTGACTCTATCGTGTCCGATAGAGGCCCAATTTTTGTAGCAGAGTTTTGGAGAGCAGTGATTGCCTTCAAATAAAAGTTTTACTATCTACGGCCTATTATCCGGAGACAGATGGTTAGACAGAGAGTGCCAATGCGTTTATGGAGCACTACCTTAGGCAATATTTCGATTACTCCCAGGAAGATGTTTACGACTGGCTACCTATGGCTGAGTTTGCAGCTAATAATGCGGTTAATACTTCCACACAAGTAACCCCGGTTCTTTGCAAATAAAGGGTTTCATCCACGTATGAGTTTTGGCCCTCCACGAACAAGTCAAAGAATATCTCCAAAGAAGCTTCGTGAACACAACACTGCTGGCAATAACTTTGCCTCAAAAATGGCTGAGATTCTCGAAGTATTAATATCCAACCTTACAGGCGCCAGAGAAAAGCAGGAGAATGCTTCGGCAGCAAATCGCTCGCCGGCACCAGCATACCGAGTCGGTGACGAGGTTTTCCTCGACGCTCGAACTATAACTACTTCCCGGCTCATTGAGAAACTTGATTGCAAATTGTTGTGCTGGGCATTGGTAGGCATGCTAGAGCTGGCAATCGAGACATGGGTTGGGACACATGGATGCGCATGGCAGGTTACATTGGTGCTAAGGCAGAACATGCACGGATGCTAGCAGAGCTAGTGTGCTGATGACCTTACATGACAATGTTATATGAATGATGAGCACGTAATATGAATTAGGGCTAGGAGTTTGACAAATGTGCGTTGGAGTTAAGCGAGTATATTTGGGTATAAATAGGGGATGGTTTCCCTAATCATGAAAAACATCTCTTCCATTTGATAACATTTTACACATCATCTTTATTATCATACAATAGTATTATTATCTATCAAGTATCATTACTGTCAATCATAGTAACTTCTTCCAAGTGTACGTTCCCATATCAATACCTAGTAAAACACAAATTTATCGGACCATTATGAGTGATGAAGAAAATAAATTCCCACGCCTACAAATTACAACTTCCCTTTGAATATGAAAAACTACATAATGTTTTTCATACAAGCCTTCTGAGACCAGCACCTACAAACCCATTACCAGGACAGACAAATCCTCCACCACCACTAATTGCACTGGACGAATCTGGAGAAATTTTATACGCTATTGAAGCCATATTAGACTTAAAGCGTAGTAAGAACAGAAAAAACTTCCAGTATCTAATATTGTGGAGAAGCCATGATCCCGAAGATCAAACATGGGAGCCACTCAAGAACGTAGTTAACGCTAGAGCCTCAATACAGGAGTTCGAGCGACGTTTCCCTCACAAATTAAAGCCCACCAAATCCGAAATTTAAAAGGCAAAATATCAAGCTGCTAAGTCCACTTCGATTATATCTCAAAAATCGTGAAATACTTAGAGACTAGAGTAAGGGGGGCCATATGTTAGGATATAGCAATTGTAGGATTAGGTCACGTGTATTCGGTTACTTCTAAGATACGCGTACGCGTCTGTAAGTAAGTACTTCGTAGTTGGCGGAATGCTCTTCTTTTCTCCTTGTAGACAATCTCATTCAGCAGATTTGACCTCGTCAATCTATCTCTTTATCTTTCACTTGACATCATAGCTCTACGCGTAATATGTACTCTGATTTTACATGTTTGATTCTTGTGCTGGCCATAGTTACTCCAATCTGAATACCCCAACCTGATGCGAAAAATTCTTGAAAGTGGGGACTATCATAATAATTCATATGCTGACATACCATTACGAACCCCTGTGAGCTACCGACAGGAGTTTTTCTCTCTCCGTTACTGATTGTACTTTGTGTATACTAACTAAACAGGGTATCAAAATGTCATCAATACAGAAATTTTTCCTCTTCAGTAGCGCCATCCAAACTCATCTATTTAGTTTATCGCAGAGGCAAAAAGATTCAGAAATAGATCAAGAACAAAAGACCTGTTGATAGCAGAGTTTTCATTATTTCATGAACCCGTGTCTCAAAATTTATCCCATATACCCGCATAAAAATAGAAAATATTTATTTCTATATCAAAACACTTGCCAACTAGACCCAATATGCGCCAACGCTAAATTTTTCAATGCAAAAGAGCTCATTTTCGATTATTTATTATTTGAGATCTATCTCTTTCACGCTCTTTTTGCTCACGGATCCTTGCTCTATGGTATTCCCCATCTCGCATCAGGTGCTCCCTGTTGAACTGGGAATAACAATCTATCCTATCGCGATGTTGAGTGCCATGCTGGGAATCGTGGGTAATATCACATGATAAATTAAGTTGTTGTGAATTGTAACCGCTAGCTATCTGACCCTGTAGGGGTGATGCAAAGCTAACTTGCTGGCTTGAAGAAGAAACGGGGGCTGGTGCAGAGTATCTACCATCAAAACTGTCACGTTTGACGCTATGATTGGTAGCTGCAACTCCATGACTAGAAAGTAATGAGTTTTGAGAATGCGAGCCGTGCGGAGTTTGGCTAGAAGATTGCAGTGATAAGCCAGTTACTTCGTTACTGTGGCTTCCGTGTCCATATATAAGCTGTCTATGGCTGCCTGATTGGGATTTTAATTGCTGTTGCGTTAATTGTGTTTGTAGATGTGATTGTTGAGTGTGATGTGAGTGTGACTGTGAAGAAGATTGATTCTGTGCTGATGAGTTGTTAGGATAGGATGCCAAGGAAGATGCAATAGCTCCATTTGAGGATTGATGCGGTGGAGGCTGTTGGGATAGGTATTGCTGATGTGAACTAGGAGAAGGGCGCTGATTTCGATGCCCGTAATAATCTCGGTCAAGGTTTATATAATCGTGAGAAGGGTTAGACTGAGGGTGCCGAGTTGGTTGAGCAAGAGATGTTGCTGGGTATGAAGACTCTTTGATGCGTGAGGTAGGTTGCTGAGCAGAAGAGTTTGATTGGCGGGAGTAGGTATTGCTGGTAACATGTATATCACTAATTGAGAGTTCTCGACGTATGGGTGACGGTGCCTTATTTTTCACAGACTGTCGTTGAATTTGTTGCGGGGGTTGAGTGTAAGTTTGAGATTGTTGTTGTATGGAACTTGATCCAAATCCCCGATTCTCCAAACTACCAGGTGTAGAGGTGAAGTTTCTTGGTTGTTTGCCCATAGATGATGGATCTTGAGGTATGGAGTGAGAGTTTTGCTGACTATACTGACTTTTGCTTGGTTTATATGTTAGTGAGGTGACTTGCGACGGGATTGGAGTTGATGATTGTGGTGTAGATGGAGGGGCTTTCGTTGGATACCTAGATGTCGTTGCGGGGTGAGGTGGAGGAGCATGCAATGAACGCAATGACGAGGTATCACTGGCTCGTTTCGGAGTTATTTGATGTGCCTCGCTGGGTTCATCATCATTAAGAAGAGACATGATGCTTGATGTCTTACGAACGGCTTCGGACTGTCGAGGAACGAGTTGTGGAGTGATGAGTAAGTTTGGGGCCGAGGCTGGCGTACTTGTGGAATTTCGCTGCAAAGATGTATTTGGGTTGGCATTATATTCATAGTGATTGTTGGTATTTTCAATGGATAATGTAGGATGGGCTGAACTAGACATTAGAGGTTGGGATTGAAATTGTGGTTGAATAGGTCGTCTAGCTTCGGTTACGGTAGATGCAGGCTTATTCACTCCATTTCTCAATAGCATACTATTTGTATTGTGAATATGTGCTGGGTTGTAAGCTTCATATTGCTTCAGATCTGGGCTTCGAATCTCCTGTTTCATTTTGAATGGTTGCCGCTCTGGATGTAGCAACAAATGTTCTCTCGGTACCATGACTTGTTGATCGCGATGAATAGCCAATTTTTGTGTTTCTCTTTGCACGGTCTGTAATTGACGCTCGTGCTCAAATCCTCGATCATACCTAGCGGCTACTTGAATTGAAGCCTGCTGGCCTCTACTTTGCTTCTCAACTTGATGTTGGGCCTGTTGCTGGGATTTTTTCTCCGTTTGCACCTGGGATTTTTTTCTAACCTGATGTTCAGACGGGTGCTGGGCTTGACGGTGGGCGTGCTGTTGAGCATGCTGCCGGGCTTGCTGCTGTCCTTGCTGCTGTCCTTGCTGCTGGGCTTGCTGCTGGGCTTGCTGCTGGGCTTGCTGCTGGGCTTGCTGCTGGGCTTGCTGCTGGGCTTGCTGCTGGGCTTGCTGCTGGGCTTGCTGCTGTGCTTGCTGCTGTGCTTGCTGCTGTGCTTGCTGCTGTGCTTGCTGCTGTGCTTGCTGCTGTGCTTGCTGCTGTGCTTGCTGCTGTGCTTGCTGCTGTGCTTGCTGCTGTGCTTGCTGCTGTGCTTGCTGCTGGGCTTGCTGCTGTGCTTGCTGCTGGGCTTGCTGCTGAGTTTTCTGCTGAGTTTTCTGCTGGGCTTGCTGCTGGGCTTGCTGCTGAGTTTTCTGCTGAGTTTTCTGCTGGGCTTGCTGCTGAGTTTTCTGCTGAGTTTTCTGCTGGGCTTGCTGCTGGGCTTGCTGTTGGGCTTGCTGTTGGGCTTGCTGCTGGGCTTGCTGTTGGGCTTGCTGCTGAGCTTGCTGCTGAGCTTGTTGTTGGGCCTGCTTCTGAGCCAACTGTTCGGCTTGTTTTTGCGCTAGTTGTTGAGCCTGCTTCTGAGCCAACTGTTCGGCTTGTTTTTGCGCTAGTTGTTGAGCTTGCTTCTGAGCCAGCTGTTCGGCTTGTTTTTGCGCAAGTTGTTGAGCCTGCTTCTGAGCCAACTGTTCGGCTTGTTTTTGCGCTAGTTGTTGAGCTTGCTTCTGAGCCAGCTGTTCGGCTTGTTTTTGCGCAAGTTGTTGAGCCTGCTTCTGAGCCAGCTGGGTCTGTTGCTGAGCTTTTAGATCCCGCGCACGCTGTTGGGCTTGCACTTGTTGCTGTTGCTTTTGATGTTCACGCTGTTCTTGTTCAACTCGTAACGCAAGCTGTCTTTCTAATTGGGCATCATGGGCTGCTTTTAATGTGCGTTGAGAAACTTGCTCGTTCAGCAACTGTTGACGTGGAAAAGGGCCTGTCTCGAAGAATCCTAATGGAGGGCCTCGTCCTCTTTGAACGAGGTTTGTAGACGGTGCAGTTTGCTGTATTGGCTGTGGCGGAAGACTTTTATTTAAAGTTCCAGATGTTGATACTAACTGAGCATGATGAATAGGTCCACCTTGGGCTAACATAGAAAGCCTTTGCGTGGTCAACATAGATGGCTGAGGAATTGAAGTCTGAACTGATGAAGTAGGAAGAATAGAAACTAGATCTTCGCCCGTATTATTTGATAGCCCCGACCTTGATACGGGAGCACCTGGTAATTCTGACCGTTTCTGAGATGAGATGCCAATTAGAGCTGGTAGTGGATCGGTGGGTTCTCCTCTCTCCTTCTTTTTGTCGGCAGCTTTAGCTATCATCTCCCACTCTTTCATTTTACCATTATCTACTTGGCGTTGATAATAATTCTTCACCTAAATTTTTTTGTTAGCGAATACTAATTCCAACTTCTGCCAGATATTTAAGGATAGGATTAACATGAGCTAGTGCAATATACCATAATGTGTGTCTTTGTGGTCATGTGTTTTGCTATTCCATGCCAGTTTGTCCCAAAATGTCCCAAGAGAGCAGCAAATATCTCTTGCTCGGGCACACTCCAGTAACTTGAAGTTTGTTGCACATTTCTTTGGGGATGAGGTAGATTCTTCGTAGATATCATAGGGGACTCCTTTTTTTCTGTAATAGGACTTGTCTGTGAGTTTATATCATTACTATTTGCATTAGCGGAATTTATGGTAAGAGAATGCTCAATAGAAGAAACCGGAGTAGCATATTTTGGTGAGGGAGTTGCACTATCCAAAGGCGTTCCGATCCGAGATGTATTTACTGGCTCCAGACGATTCTTCCACTCCGGTGCAAAAGAGGGGGTTTCTGGAGATTCATCACTTGGGCTTGGATGAACCGTGACTGAAACTTGTCCACTTTTAGTTTGCTTGGAAGATTTTTCACGGAATACCTTGCTTTTTCTTTTAGTGGTCGCGTTGGCACTTGGATGGGGTGGAGAAGGGACATCAAAATTAGACTCATTTTTTCCAGTTGTGACAATTTTCCGGGGTACCACCGCTGGGCTAGCAGTCTCTATTTCATTAACTTGTTCCTTTGTCTCTGAAGTAAAAGTCGGAGCTGCGGCTCTTCTTGGTCGTCGAGTACTTCTTCCATCAATCTCCCCATCTTGGGCTTCATCATCATCTTTTGCAGGTACAATATCATGTATTAAAGTGGCTGTTTTTTCTTTTTTAGCTTTTGGTTGTCTGCCCTTTTTTTTCTTTCCATGATCTTTTAGCTTTTTCTTCAGATTTGATGGATGCTTAACTAGATAATAATGTTGTATACAAGATTTATAGTTGCGATTTGGTAAATATTCAGCAATTTTTCCCCATTGCTTAGGAAATTCAAAGTATGCTTTTTCAAATATGGTATTTTCCTCCTCGGTAAAATTATCTATAGGCTCCCCAAACTCAAGAATAGCAAATGATCTTCTGAACGATATGAGACCTGTTTTGTCTTCAAAGTGGTTCGCTTCCTTTTCCTCAGTGTCCCATAGCATATCTGGAATCGTGGCTTCTTTCGCATTTGTGGTATTAGCTCGCGTATCGAGCGCATCTCGTTTTTTTGAATCTTTGGCTTCTTGCTCTGATTCTAGAAGGACTCGTTGAAGTTCATGCTCTGTTGCAAATCGGCTTCCAACACGGCGAGATCCTTCAGGTTTCGAGCTCGCAGATGCTGCGACAACTGTTGGTGCAGCAGCCTCAGCTGCAGACTTTGCCCTCAATTTGAGGAAACGTTCTCTACTCCGCACAGCAACAGGATCATTAGAACGATCTGTAAATTTACGATATCGGTGATATCGAGTGGCCCAACGCTGTCGTTCTTCCTGTTGTTCCCTTTTCCTTCGGGCATTGGTTTCCGCCAAATGATGAGCTATTTGTGCTTCAATAGCCAGATTTGGTCCCAATGTTTTGAGAAATTCTTCATCTTCATACCACGCTCTACAATTAGCCGTGGGCAAGCTGGAAATTGGCGGTGTCTTCATCTTTTTCCGAACAGCCTCGATTATTTGCAGACCTTCAACTTCACTCAGTTCATCATCATTACTTACTAAATCTATCGATGTGGGCCTTTTCAAGTTTTGATTATTTTGCAGAGTCTTCTCCGAGTTTATTCTATTTTCGCTCGCATTAGAATTATCTTCAGTTGATGAAATTACTGGAAATGGTTGGACTGTTCTGTTTTGGAACTGCACCGAAAAAATCTGGCTTTTTGAGGGCATACATTCCATAAGCGTTGAAACACTAGAGTTCAAACTTCTAGTTTGTTCCCTTTGGCTGAATTCGGAGCCTACAGTAGCATTAGCTGAAGCCTAAAGCAATCATTTGCCCGATTTTTAGAAGTCTTACAAGTTTTTGACGTTGCAAAGTTAGTTCCTTCAATTATATCTAAAATTTCGGACTCAAAAAACGCGTTCAGAAAAACAGCATCAGGTTCAGGACGTGGGAGGAAGGGGTTTTGGCTTGAAAGATCTTCAATCTCTGATTTAACCCTTGCAATCTCTTTCTCAAAATACTCGTCTCCAAAGTCATCTCCTGAATCTGAATCTGAGGTATTTCCTTCACATGCAAAAGACCTCATTAAGATACTAATAGGACGCTTGCCAATCAATGGACCTCGCTTTCGACTTGGGGGCGTTAATCTAGTCGTTGGGGGTGGATCAGGCCCAGAAAGTGCTGGTAAAGACTTATCCAAATTCACAAGAGATGAGATCTTTGATTCCAGTGTTGGTAGCTCTTTTTCCTTGGCTTCAATCTCATTATCTTTCGCTTTTATTTCGAGTTTGGAATTTGACATATTAGATATGGTTGATGGTTTAGCTTTGAATTCCGTGCGGGGCCCATCTGTAGCGTTCTGGATAGATAGGGGACCAGTTGCTTTGAGGGGTCTTCTTTCAGAGCGTGGAGCCGTTGGAATTAAAACGCTTTGGGTAGGTACATTTGTAGTACTGGCCTGTCCTGTAGATAGGTTTGAGCCAAGAGGGATGGAATTGGATGAAGAGCCAAAAGCTGGAACTTGGGGAGGCGGGGTTGCCGAGGGCTGAGTTCGACGATTCCAACTTTTCTCTACTGGTGAGCGGCTCAAAGCTGGCCCCCGATGGTATTCGTCATAATAGCCTCCTCTGGCTCTCACACGGGAGCCCCGACTTCTTCCAAAGCTTGGAATAAAGATGTGAGGTGTTTCTGGTGGAGAAAATCCGGCAGGTAACGGCCCATCCCTTGATCCTCTCCTGGACCTATCATTATCTAAGCTTGCTGGTGATTCCCGACTATCTCTTTGACCGTAAGTGGGAGATCTACCTATCCCGAGAGGAGGCGAAAGTCTTCGGCTGCCACTATAAGTTTCTCTACCAACCCAGCGGTCTCTTCCTCGATCATCACGGAAGGGGATGTGACCTCTTTCTTCTCTTCGATCTCGATAGTCTCTCTCAAGCTCTCGTCCTCGGTCCCGACTGTCATCTCGCCATCCACGACCCCTACCACGACCTCGATCACTTCTTATGTCGCCTCGAAGGCCAAATTCACCCCTCGGCTCTCCATAGCTTGAAGCGCGGGGGCCGGTAGGTGCATCGAGCACGCCCTTCGGACCTCTTGGGGGTTCCCTAGAGAAGTCTCGGGACGATTCACGCCTTGTAGGTTCGCGAAAAAGTTCACGATTCGCATTGAATGATACTTGGTTCGTTCTTGTATCTGGGATTGATCTTCTTTCGCGACTAAGCCCTCCGCGAAAATCATCACAAGAGTCGTTGTATCGTTGAGGTGATTGATCCCGTGGAGACCGACGGGACTCATTTGAGTCATATGTGGGCTGGTATCGAGACCTAAGGTAGTCAGCATCTGGGATGAGATCAACCGTTCAATGGGAAAACTCCCACATTCATGTTTATGGGCGATAGCCCGAAGATACTGCCATGTAGCCCAGCGTATACTTTAACTGATTACTACCACCTGAGATAAATCGTAGATATTTTGTGTTCTGTTATCTACAAACTTAGCGTAATTATCACAGAATATTATTACGACAGCAACAGCGGCTTTGGTGGGATGAATTGTGTAGCTACGCATCTATTCCCAAGGAACGCTAGGGCTCTGTAGGGCGCTAATGTACATTACGATCAATCACAAACGAGCGCTAGACAATAATTCCGGATATTTTGGTAGGAAGCATACTACAGTAGAACCTCTGATAGCTAATAGTGGGTCCCGGTATAAATATTGAAAAGATTCATTGTAACTTGGACTCTTATATTTGCAATACTTACCCTTACAGGTCATTTTGCGTGCAGGGGTAAAAATTGCAAAAATAAACGGTAGAATATCTATGAATCTCTTCAGTAATTAGAACAGGACCCACTATTAGCTTTGAGAGGTTCTACTGTACTAGTATTACTAATGCAGTCGAATGGCCGAGGCATATAGTCGATTTGTTTATTTAAGCAGCAAATAACTGTTCACAGGTAAGTTTGCATATACCGGTACCGTGTTTCAACACAATTTTTAACATTCCAAACGCGTCCTTAACTTTCGCTCTAATCTAAATTGAGTAGAATACTATATCAATACGATAAAATTCGTCGCCTTGCAATAGTAGGGTAAAATCTCGCTTCAGGGATCATACCAGAATCAATTTATGCACTATCAAGCTAATGGAACTTTACCCCAGCTAGTCTAAAACTTGCAGTTATGTCTGCCTAGATTATCAGGCCTTTCACATTCTAGTGAAAGCTATGCATAGCCACCCATTTATAATCAACTCAACAATTGTGTGTAATGTAGTGTAGCACACAATTACAGTCGTCCCTGTCTAACTCGATAGTGGGTCGCGGTATAAGTGTTGAAAATATTCATTGTAACTTGGACTTTTGTATTTGCAACACTTACCCTTACAGGTTATTTTGGGTGCAGGGGTAATTATTGCAAATGTAAATGGTTGAATTTCAATAAATATTTTCAACACTTATACCGGGACCCACTATCGAGTTAAAGAGGGACGACTGTAAATTAATTCTGAGCAAGGAAAATTGAATCCACCGCAGACATCTCCACAATCACCAATATCTCACAAATATGCGCTACGTTTTACTCAAGATGAACGTTTACAAGTGAGTTTAACATCAAAATAGTGCTTTCGCACCAATTCTAAGATTTGTCAGGTAAGAACATTGGCCCGAGAGGGTCTTTCGTACAAAATAATTGCAAAACGACTCGAATTCACCCATAGACAAGTTCGATATGCTATGAACACTACTAAGCTCACCCCCTAAAATTCTAGTAGGCGGAACCCTTTACTCAGTATTGCACAAACCGACGAAGTGAAAACTTACATAACTTCCTCTCAAGAAGGCCGTCAAATGCCTTACTTTGAGGTAGCAAATGTTGTTTTCCTGCACTTTGGTGTAAGTGAAAAAGTAATTGAGCGGGAAATGAAAAAGAGTGGTTGTACTCGAAGGATCGCCGCTTCGAAACCTACACTTTCCCCAGAAAATTTGAGAAAGCGGTATGATTTCGTTAGAAATCATCTCCACTGGGGGAAAGAAGATTGGATGCGAGTACTCTGGACTGACGAAAGCTGGGTGACTGATGGTAGGCATACTAGATGTTGGATCACAAGAAAGGTTAGTATTGCCTTCAAATATCCTCTTATTTTAAGTTCTAACTCTAATCCCTTGACTTAGCCGGATGAAGTCTACGAGAATACATGTGTCTTTAGCAATTTTCGAAAGCGAATTGGATGGATGTTTTGGGGATCTTTTTTTGGGTGTGATAAAGGGCCTTGCTTGTTTTGGGAGAAAGAACGGGGTTCGATAACCGCCGAAAGCTACAATGAGAAGATAGTACCTCTCATCCATAGTATGGTCTCAATGAGACCAGATTTAGTGGTGACGCAGGACAACGCACCCTCCCATTCGGCGGCCCGAACAAAGCGAGAACTAAGCGAAAGGAATATTGTCCCTTTCGAATGGCCACCGTTCTCTCCAGATCTCAATCAATAGAACATGTCTGGAATATGATGAGAAATTATATTCAATACAAATATCCTGACGTGATCGAACGAGGGCGGCGGATAGAAGAGGAAACACGAATTATTGTTAGAGAAGCCTGGGACAGGGCGGTTAATGAGGATAACTTGAGGAATCTTGTTGATTAAATGCCGCAGAGAATCAGGGCTGTATACGATGGTAGTGGTGGACATGTAAAATATCAAGGGCTTTCTCATCAGAAAGTACATATAATTTCTCAGTCACTTGGTTGTAATCAATCAATATTATACATTTCATAATGTTTATCTGCAGAAATTTCAACTTTTTACTAGTATTGAAGATAGAAACACGATTTCATCGTCCTGAACTTTTCACCATATAAAGTTTGGAGTTTTGGCATGGGTACTTCGCTAACAATACCAAAATAAGTTAGATAAAAGCGTATATACCCTGTAAACTCCACTATAATTGACAGGGAGTCGAATTTTATCGTAGTGATACAGTACACACAGGGGCTCGAGGTTAATAAACGTAAACTAGATAGTAAATCCTGTTTATTTCGATTTAATAAACATATACAAATAGTGAACATAACTTATCATCCAGCCTGCGCTCACTTAACCCTGAGCCCCTATACAGTAGGCTTTAGGTAAACCCATAATGTTTCACGGCTTAATAATTGTCAATATTCCCATATTCTACCCCCAGGGTGAGTTTTCAGTATGCACTAAAACCTCGCTTATGAATATTATCCTCACTAGTCTTTTGTAATCCCTGCTAGTCTTCACCAAAAGAAATTTAAAATGTTGGCCTGAGTGATCGGGCTTCTTACTGGACTGCTGCTTTGATCTCTTTCTTCCCCTCTCTCACCTACGCATTTCAATAAACATCGTTGCCGTTACTGCTTACAGAATCATCATCATCATCAGCATTTTCATTTAAGAGAATCAATAAATCGTTACTCTTATCATTTAGCATATTTCATAGGCCAATTATTCTTTAAAAGATGAGCCAGGTACAACCAGCAGCTTACACAAACAACGCCAAACGATTAAACAGAGATCAGCGTCTCCAGGTAAGCCCAATTTTCATGGTAAATAAATATCTGAGGTAACACGTCTAGATCAAAACTTTCCACGATTCGGGAATGAATCAGATAAATATTCCAAGACAACTCGGCATATCTCGAAACCAGGTCAGATACACCCTTTGTACTCCGTACATTGAACCCAAGAAAGCTCTAGGTCGGCCCCCAACGCTGTCCTATTCTGACGTTGTCCGGATTGAGGTTTTCATATCATCATCCTCTGGAGGTCGTCGAATGTCATGGTTTGAACTTGCCCACGGCCCCTTTCGGGATTTTGGAGTGAGTGAATGGGTTATTCAAAACGAGCTAAAAAAAGGGGTTACGGACGTGATCCAGTGCTGGAAAAGCCTCCCCTTTTTGAAGAGGTTAAAAGGAAGCGTCGGGAATGGGCCGAAGCCCACAAGGACTGGTCTGTTGAAGATTGGATGGCGATTCTTTGGACTGATGAGACCTGGGCCACAGACGGCCAACATGAGATAGAATGGGTAACACGAAAGATTTGTATCTTTGTACCTCAACTAATAAAAAATACCGATCTAAATCTCAGTTCAAGATAGGTGAAGAAGTCAACGCCACCTGCGTAGTGGAAAAAGTGAGAAAGAGTCTTGGCCGGATGTTTTGGGGAAGTTTCGCAGGGATAGAGGAAGGTCCTTGCCTTTTCTGGGAGAAGGAACGGGGGTCTATTACCTCAGAATCATACTCTCAGAGAATTGTACCGATGATTGATGGAATGGTGAGCATGAGACCATGGGTTTCTGTGATGCAGGACAACGCTCCTTCACACAGCGTAGCGTGAACAGTCGAAGAGTTCCGGGAGAGGTTCATTACTCCGATCGACTGGCCTCCGTATTCTCCCGACCTGAATACAATTGAGCACATGTGGGATAGTTTGAAAGATTTCATACAGTACCATTACCCGAGATTGGAAAGGGGAAGGCAGCGATCCTACGATGAACTTCGAGGAATAGTGAAAGAAGCATGGAATGACGCGACTATGTCGGATAAGCTTGAGAAGCTTATCAGAAGCATGCCCACGAGATGTGAGGCAGTCATACTTGCTCAAGGAGGGCCTGTAAAATATTAAATCTGCTATGTGAAGTAAATTTGCATATACTCGTTTATCTGAAATCGATTAAATTCAAAAAATATTACCAATTTGAGTTAAGCTTGTGAACTAGTGCCAATGGTGAAAACCTCTGTCGGGCAAAAACAGCATACAAATAAACCCTGTTAGAATGTCTGAAAACCTTATCTCAGAAAAGATGATACCTAACTAGGCTTAAAGGATCCGATTTCGCCCCATAAATTGGATCCACTGGTAAAAACTTACCCTGGGGTTGGAGTACAATCTCGCTATGACAATGTGGGGCAAAACTTATACAAGGCTCCCGATTGGCCAATTGAATTTAATCCTCCAATCGGAAGCCTTGCTTAAGTTTTGCCCCACATTGTTATAGCGAGATTGTACTGTACTTGACTCCAGATAAATCTTTGATATACATGTATTTAGAGAAAATTATTAACCTTGTTTGTAGTAAATTGTGGCAGTATGTCTATAACTAGTCTAAGTTTTAGGCATGGTTCGCTGTCTATTTCGCTACCGAATTTCCGCCAGAAGAATCATGTCTGAACAATGGTGATTTTTGTGGCGATAGCAGATCTCGAGAAATTTGATGTTACCAATTTTTTCTTGCTCTTCCAGAAGAGTTAGAATATTTTCTATTATTTTCTTGACATCATATTGTTGGGCCTCATCTTTGCATTCCACCATCTCATCTTCATCTTCATTTCTTCGACTTACTCTTTCGCGAGCTATCCTGGTAGCACTAATAGATACAGGTCGGGTTGTTGGATCTGTCGATTTTCGACTGCCGGAACTAATGGCCTCCAGCTTCTCGGATCAAATCAAACAGCTGGCAAATGACTTTACTGAGTGGATCGAATCGGATTCATTATTATAATTGGTCTCGAGCGACTGTCCAAAATTAACAGACGGCTGGTCAAGATCAAATTTATGCAGAATATTGAGCAGGTTAGTTTGCCTATGTGAGACTATTTATTAGAATGAAAAAAATGCAAGAGAAAAGACTGCAAATGCTTACAGGATGGCTCCAAGATTTAATTTCATGTATAAAGCGATCCCGATGATTGATCTCCGGAAGAGTACGCTTGTTGCGATGCTTTATACATATCTTCATTCTCCGACCCTGTTTATCAAATCTGGAATTGGTTGCGTTCAGTTAACAACGACATTTTGTGCAATAGATCTTGGGTAGATTCGTAAATAGTGATGAAATTAAATTAAAGTGCAGACTTGACATGGAGAATCTTACCTTAATGTTTGTTGTATCGCTGGAATTCATTCTGATAAAATATTCTAGCAAATCTTGAGAAGTATTTTAAGCGCTAGCAAATTCGAGTTCGTCTTGATTAGTGCGCACGGGAATAGTAATAGATCAATATGTCTGTGTGGTGGTGGTCGGTGGATGGTGTTGTATGAGATTGTACATTCAAATTTAATTTTAGCGTGGTCACGAGGAGAAATCAAAACCGAAAATAAGTGGAGATCTAAAATACAGTAGAACCTCTCATAGCTAATAGTGGGTCCCGGCTTAAATATCGTTGGGATTTATTTTGTGGCTGGAGCTTAGTTCTGCAACACTTACCCTTACAAGTCATTTTGCACGCCGGGGTAAGTATTGCAAATATAAGCGATAAAATTTCTATGAATCTCTTCAGTATTTATGCCGGGACCCACTACTAACTATGAGAGGTTCTACTATGTATGATTTTAGCAGATCTTATAATTAGCTTGAGAGAAAGGAAGAAGCGGTACTAAAGAGATCATCAAGGGGTTGTCATTTCTCGGACCATTACGGTTCTATCAATATTCCAGCTACCTAAACTCCGATGAACCCATATGCCTTTGGCTCTAATATCGGCTCACAACCAAATGATTTAAGGGGTTAAGAATTTGAAATGTGGAATAAACGGTAGCAAAAGAATTAAGGACACTCGATAATTAGATTACATAATTAAACACTTTTGTTGCGGACGTGCTAAACGGACAGTCCCAAATGCTCGCTGGACGTCCCTGCAAGTAGATTGCGCTTCCACGCTAACCAAATCTGCATTGATCAGCGATCTCGTCGAATATTTTTTGCGCTACTCCAAATTTGGTCACTATCGTTACAAGTATAGTAGTTACCATGACAACTTAGAGCCCGTGTTTAACGAACATAACATAAAGATACCATTTAGAAATATTGATCCTGGAATTGCCTTGATAACTTTTCCAAATCGTCCAATTCTATATTCCAATTTCATCTTCCTCACCTCCAACTTCGACTCACTTATTGAACTCCAAATTACAATGGCTGAACTGAACTTTAATGCGCTATCAGCATCAATCAACAAATCTCAAGATACTAATGAAAGAGGTATTTTTCCCTTTCTTTCTACTAAAATACATATTGGCTGATTTCTCCAGGAATGGTTACCGGAAGTGCTCTTTTAGAGGCCCATGATGGGCATCAAAGTATACCAAATAATGAGGATACCCGTATGCTAAGCTCCCTAAAACTAATTCATTTATGGCAAAATTTCCACTAATACGCAATTTCTTCAGTCGAGACCCAGTGCGGAAGTATGGAAGAAATAATTGGTGTCTGGATCGACCAAATGGAGGACTGTAAGAGAGCTGTCGAGCACCTAGCTAACGAAAATGGATTTGCGACGGTCATCCGGAGATCTACCAAAAAAGATCCTCAAACTGGTATTTACTTAAAGATTGAGCTGGTCTGTACTAGGAGCCGTCAACTTGAGCTGAAAGGATCCGGGAAACGAAGAACTCCAAGCGGCCGAGTGGGATGCCAATGGAAGGGATACATAGCCTTCTACAAAAGAGAGAACATCTGGAAATTTAATGTCCAGAGAGACTTCCATAATCACTATCGGGTAAATGCATAGCGTATTCCCGTTACTCGTCGCCATAAACGCAACGGTAACGTTGAGGTTTTAAATCAGATTCGTGCGCTTAACAATAATCGACGTCTAACTGCCCAAGACATTGCTGAAGAAGTTGGTCGAAAATATTCTCTGGAGGTTACGGCCAAAGATGTTCAGAACATTCGAGATGAAGACCAACGAGCACTGCTCGGAGGAAGGACCCCAACGCAACAATTCTTGCATAACCTACAAAACGATAGCTCTGCTTTAGTAGTAGATTTCCAAACCGACGCCCAGAATAATGTAGAATATGTGCTATGGACATATCAGTGGTCAATCGAAACCTGGAAAAACCATAATGAAGTCATTTCACTTGATGATACCTACAAAACTAATCGATTCAATCTTCCACTGATGCAGATCACTGGAATAACAGGCATGAATTCCACCTTTAACGTCGCCTGGGCTTTGATCAAGGATGAGCGGCAAACATCCTATCAATGGGTGTTAACTCGGCTGCAAAGGATAATGGATGAGCATCAAATACCTTTGCCTATGGTCATAATCACCGATTATGATACGGCGCTAAGAAATGCCCTCGAAACTGTATTCCCTCGAGTCCCAACCCAGCTCTGTTTGTGGCATGTTATGAAGAATGTTGTATATAACATTTGCAAGAAATGGGAAGGTACTTTAGAAGGTACTCTTCTCGGAGAAAGGCTTGGCGGGGTTGGGACTGGAATAAGAAGAGAGGGCAACCATCTTGAGCACGAAGATGCTAATGCTAATGCCCACGCTGAATCTGTCGCAACGCACTTGATGAAAGGGCCAGAAAGAGCTGTTTTCGGCGGAAACGCCCGGCCGAGAATAAATATTAATTCAGTGCAGCAACCTGGGCCGGGTCGGTCCTTCGTAGACAGTGCGGATGGAAATTTGAGTGCTTGGAGGGTTTGCGTTTATGCCGAAACCGAAGAGATGTTCACCAACAACTGGCGAATACTTGAAAGAGAGTTTTCTGATCAGCGAGGTAAGCAATCTCTAAACGGTTTAATCATAGTAAAACAGCCAAATAAGATATCCATAGATATTATAAGCTATTTGTCAACAACATATCTCCCTGTTGTTGATCAGTTTGCCTTGTTCTCAACCAAACTTCACCGAAATTATGGAGTCAAAGCAACTTCGAGAACTGAGGGGTCTCACTCTTCTCTCAAAAAGCACCTCAAAAACCGAAATGGTGACTTCATCGCTCTCAACAATGCCATAACCACAATGAGAGAAAAACAAGAGAGAAACTACCGAAACGAGATGTTAGGAGAATTGAGACTTTGATGAATTGAGCAGAGAGAAGAAGAATAGATTGGTTTTTTCCTGACGGATCTCCTCTGTTCTTAAGTATAAGTTGTCTGTCTCTTGTTGACGCCTCTCCCTTTGACCAAGTAATCTCCCCGTGCTGTCTTACAAACTGAATATGTCATCTAATTTTACACAGAGAATAAAAAAAATGATAAGCGCCAATGTTACAACCCATAACCCATAACCCATAGCCCAAAGACATAAACAATACCAATACAGACTAACAACCCGTAGATGGTAACATGAACATGTGAATATTTACAGAAGATTGTAACGAGACAATAATAGAAAAATATTTCGTACGAACTAGCGTTGGTGTTCGTCTGGTCGCATGTCGAGGCCCTTGCATCATTAGCGCCCAGGGGTACATGCATATTTATGCTGGCTTTGTACAAATATGTATGTTTTAACTTAGGTCGACACGCTTATAGATCGACACGAGATGGAGAAGCAAATGCATAAAGTGCTTCCTCAACATAGATCACAGTTATTTAACTTGGTCAGATGTAGAGTCAGCTTTGCAGCACTACGTATGCTCGAGGATCAGGCAAATCAAACACAGAATAACTCGAGGATGCCTCTGACCGTCAACTGGACTTGTAGTGGAGTTTTAACGGCGCAATTTGGTCTCCCATGCCGGCATCGATTAGTCGACGTTTTGGATACCAACGGTACGATTGAGATGCGCTCTATCGATCCGCACTGGTATCTCACAAAAATACCTCTACCTCAAAGAGAGGAAGACTTACGCCGCATTCTCGATCCTGCAGTTATCCCTCGTAGGCGTCAACGTACAAGGCAAGACGCAAGCGTACGAAGAGATCGTTCTCATGACGAGCTTCTACCTGTAAGACGTATTCAAGCGTCCGTTACTGCACCTCCCGAGCTTCAATCTTCAGCGGAGTCTCAATTGCCACCCCAGCAGGGTTTAATAGAGCGACGCCAGCCTACTCCATCAAAGTGCAGTATTTGCGGTCAGTCTGGACATCGCTTTAATAGCGCACACTGTCCTCTTAGGGTTCGGAATTAGGCAAGTTTTCTTGATTTGTTCTTGTATGCCGCTCAAAATACGTATATGTAATTAGTTCTTATACACAGTCTTCCCTTTTCAGTAGAATAGTAAATACTTAGATATAAATTTTTTTCAAATGAAGAAAGTGTACCACACGTATGCATGTGAGCCCATCGATTGAACATCATTGATAGGAAAAATGTTGAAGATAATTACGGGTAACTAATTGTTACTGTACGGTTTGATGTTAGTAATATATAACACGATTTGGAGTAGCGCAAAAAATATTCGACGAGATCGCTGATCAATGCAGATTTGGTTAGCGTGGAAGCGCAATCTACTTGCAGGGACGTCCAGCGAGCATTTGGGACTGTCCGTTTAGCACGTCCGTTTTGTTGTAAAATAATTATATAATACAACTTGTTTTACCGATATACTCGAAATATCGTTGATTTTTTTGGAACAGAATACATCGTTAGTGGTAGTAGTAGTATTGTTTATTCGTGCTATGTAGAGTCCAAGACTATTATAACACTAGGGCTCCTCTCTGACCCAGGCCACACCTTTTACAGTGCTCCTATCCCCTTTTACCTCGAACCCAAGATCATTGATACATTGACCCATGACGGGTAGCCATTTAGCTCAGTAATTACCCGTAGAATTCAACAACCTTTTCTACGGAAACTTCTGCTCAACAAAAAATTGAAAAAGAGCAGCCATGGAAACCGGTACGCAGGAAAAAGTCTCAAAAAACCTGCAACTCCAGCCAGGCGAGGCCTAGACACCAGAGCCACACGAGGTGCGTATCCCCATCTGTATCTCCCTAATATCCCATAGTCCAGATATCCTCCTTATACCGACACCACCAGCGCTCAGGTAGCGGTGCTCTTTCCTCGGGAGACAGTATAATGCCAGAATATCTGTAAACAGTGAGAATTCATCTTGGTAAAAAGGGCCAACTTAGTCTGATCCATCACCACCATAACGGGAGCTGGGTACGCCCCGGAAACTCGTTTGGATGACTTTTCCTCCGTGACCAAGTAATGCGTGTTTCTGTTGACTCTGAAGATAAACTCCAGGTTCGTAGGGGACACCATGTACAGGTAGAAACGCCGTCTTCGTCCCCCGAATACATTGTTATAACAAAGGTTCAACTGTAACTCTAGGTAACATAAGTTTTAACAAAATTTGAGCGCCAAGAAAGATTTCATATCTGTAGAGCTTTTGCTACACCGAGAAATATTAAAAAAAAATTATATTCTATTGCGAAATGTTTGCTTGGGAGCGGAACCACCGGCTGGAACTAATGTTGGATAGTCTTCATCAAGTATTGAGCCAAGACTAGTGCCAACGGAGGGTGGGTTCCCTGGATTTAGGGATACAGGGGAAAACGGACAATAAAAAAAATATGTATTTAAATCTTTTGTCATAGCTATGATTAATTGATTGATTGAATTCATGACGTATCAGGCACAAGCCCTGCACCCAAGAGTCGTGATACGGGTAGTCGATCCCTAGAAACTCTAAACTACCTAATTCCCTAACTATTACTAGCCAGTATATGCTAAAAAAAAAGACATAAAATGCCGAAGGTTTAACTCCCTACATCTCCCCTGTCCTTTCCGCCGCGAACGTCCACGCAACAAAAAGATTTCTCAATAGTACCCCAGCTCGCGCCGAGTACCGCCGTCACGACCGAAGCCGCATGCCTCGCCTCCAAAAAGGAAGCGTAGCCAGTTTACAAAGTGGTGGCAGCACTTAACCGAACCGAAAAATCTCGGCACACACAACACTCCTAAAGTCAAAAATTCCATCGTCAATATCGGATATCCTCCCTCCAAAACTACCCCGTCCTATTCCCTAGCCAAACTCCCTATCCCTCCGGTTCTCGTAAATTCCCTCCGTAACCTGGCCTTCCAAGCCATTACAACCTCTCCATCTTTGAGCCCTCCGACTTTCTTCCTCTGTTGGGTATTCGTAGCATCGTGGGTTTGTAGATGGAGGCGCGCCAAAGCAACGCAGGAGATCGTGATAGTCCGGTTGTCGAAGTTATCGGTGGGATTTGTATTTAGATACTTCGGGAGGTGGAGGAGGTGAATTGGTAAAAGCGATCTCTTTGGATTAGATCGACTGTTGCTCCAGTGAACATTGACCGAGAGAGATGAGATGTATAGGTTTGTTGCAATCCGATTGCGACTCTTCTTGGCTATTTCAGATGTGCAGCGAATATACTGAGCGATTACAGCTGGTATCGCGTGAAGGTGTAGAGTTCGTCTTTGCCGGCCGGTCAAAGCTGTGATGCTGATTACAATACGATAAAAAAAAAGAGCTTTTGCAAGGTGTATTGTCCCTAATGCGGTAAAGTGTATCCAGGATATCTCGGTAAAGAGATACTCCGACTCAACCATAAACTTTATATCCATGTCTTAAAGGTAGGGGTCTTCTGATAATCTTTATACAGACGGGGTAATTTGTGGCACACCTTAGCGTCAAATCGATTGTTTCTTGGACGCATTGGGTAATCAATCTCACTACAGTAAAACTTCTCTAACACGATAGTGGGTCCCGGCATAAGTGTTGAAAATATTCATTGTAACTTGCACTTTTATATTTGCAACACTTACCCTTACAGGTCATTTTGCGTGCAGGGGTAAGTATTGCAAATATAAATTGATGAATTTCAATGAATATTTTCAACACTTATACCGAGACCCACCATCGTGTTAGAGAAGTTTTACTGTAGTAACCTTTCATTACTTGAGGTTTTGGTGAAGGGGAAGTCTTGGCTTCCTAGCTTTGATACACTTACAATTTCTTCTGATATTGCTGTACTGGCACTGAACAGGAAATTTCTGATAGTTTGAAGGCAATCAAAATTTTAATTAATCTTCTATTTTGCGAGTACGAATATAAACTTTTGTTCTAGAATCACAGATTCAAAGACTAATGACTTATTGGACGACCATCGGCCTCTATGACTGCCTGAAATCTCGCTGGCATGCTCGCAATCAGGGTTCGATGCTGATCCGGCGTTAAAGACTCCCAAGCCTTCTAAACAATCTCACTGACCTGTAACCGGCTACGCTGTCTCCCTTGACCAAGCTCAGGATATCGGGCCTGTATATATGATTTCATCATACTCCATACTGTCACGATCCCTATCAGCACCGTGTAATTTCCTTTTGTTCATAAAAGATCTTCGGGCAAGCATTATCGGGTTGTTCATATGTTTTGTTTTGTTAAATCATTATGTTATATTATTCGACCTCTTAAGTTTGTCTGAGCGTTGTTGGGGTTTTCGGAGTTCTGTTGTGTTGTGTTTGCTTTTGGGTTACGGAATTCTCCGGGGAAGGAAGCAGGGAATTCTGGCTTTCAATGATACGAGCCCCCAGATCTATGTATAAATAAGTTTTGTCGCGTACGATTGTAACTTCGTGACACGTCTTAGTTAATTATCATGATTGGCAATTATCAATTATATCCGCTATCAAATCTCGTTCCTTCTAATCGCACTCAGTCAAATCCACTCCTCTCGTCCGTAACACATACAGCCTCTATCGGATTTAGATCCGGAGAGAAAGCCGGCCAAGATATCAGCTCAATTTCGTTACATCCGAGGTATGCTATTGAGAGGGTGGCTTTGTGTCGTGGTGTGTTATCTTGCATGAATCCGATAGGGCGACTATCAGGTTCAGGATTTGTCCTAAACCACTGCACAACTTGGGGAAGTATGTACTTGGTGTAACTTTCGGTTATTAGCTTCCCCATTATCTTTTCCAGAATAGATAGTCCCCTTTTTGAGATCCAGAAAAGAAGCCCAAAAACATCCATCAAATTATTTTGCTCATACTTTTCTGTCACACATGTATTGTCATATTCTTCACCTACCCTAGATTTTGTCAGTCTTTGTGTATAAAACAGTAAATTCATTAGGCTGCCCTTCCGAGTGATGTATTGGGAGAAAACCTTCCCATCATTGATCCAAGTATCATCGCTCCAAAGGATGAGCGACTAGTATTCTTGAGTTAAACAAAAATGAGTCTCAGCGCATGTCTTACGGATACGCCTATTTTCCTCCGATATTGGGGTCTGGCTTCTGGAAAGGCAGCGTGAATATTCACACTTTTTAAGAACGTTCTTGACGGCTTTTTCACCCACGTTCCAGCCGGTAAAGTTTGAGGCGAGTTCGAGGTGTGAAATTCATCTCGTCTAACGAGAAGAACAGACAAAATCTTCCAACTCATCTACTTGCGCATAATTGAATTTTGGAGAAGCGCCTTTGCTCTTTTTAAGAGAGACGTGGCCGCGACGTATGGTATATTTGACTTGTGCGAAAGTAATCCCGAGAAACTCTGCGATATATTTTAATTGTTACCGGCTTGTTAATGTGTGAGAATCAGAAACTTTTAGAATCATTTTCCCCGTCAAATATGAGCGATACTGACTTCTAGCTTCTGATCTAGCGTGAGATTACGGGATCTTTAAGGTGTTGATACAGCATTTATGGTTTGGTTATTCATACTGTTAAGATGATCAGTAAACGGGGAGAAGTTGAGATCAGAAACCTGCTTGGATAAATTTGGTAAGCCTGTTATCTAGTGGCTATGCGTATACAGTACAATCTTGCTATAACAATATGGGGCAAAACTTATACAAGGCTCCCGATTGGAGGATTCAATTGAATTGGCCAATCGGGAGCCTTGGTTAAGTTTTGCCCCACATTGTTATAGCGAGATTGTACTGTACGACAAAAATCTGATTGCGTTAACTGAAGCGGGGTGGAATAGCGATAATGAATTGAGAAAAGAAATTTCATGAACGGTTGAAATAATAGGGCTCATAGCATATCTCTCTAATAATAAATAAGTTGATCCAACAGGGATATGTCGCTAGTGAGAAGTTGGGGTTTTTGATTTTTAGGAGTTAATTAAATGGAGATGATGGATACCCTGTATTTCTAATATTTCTTTTAATGTTGTCCGGGGCTGTTCAAACTAGTGCGTCGAGCGTGATAAGGAACTCGTAGGCGTAACCCTAGATGAATAGTTTTTCCCCGAATTAACCTTTGCCGATATTATCGTCTCACTTCTCGTGCCTAGTCTAAGTTTCTGCTACCAGTGGGACTTATTTTTAACACGAACAACATTAAAACTGACAGTTCAGAGGAGGACGAGGCTTGGAGCACAAACTCTCTTGATCGGCCTGAAATATTATGTCAGCGTAATTTTCTCAAAAATCGACAGGGGTAGGATAAAAGATCAGCGCTTATAAGGATATACCCTTAATTCCTGAGCCGGTGTATATTCATTTCCTAATAGGGCAAACAGTGTCAATAAAACCTACATTTATGCCTGTCGTTTATGCAAACTAACAAACTTTAGGGTGGTAACACAGTAAGTGTGTTTAATACAGTAGAATCTTTCGAATCTGATAGTGGGTCCCGGTATAAATGTTGAAAATATCTATTGAAATTTAACCATTTACATTTGCCATACTTCCCTTTGCGCGTCATTTTGGGCGTAAGGATAAATCTTGAAAATGTAAATGGTTAAATTTCGATAGATATTTTCAACATTTATACCGGGACCCACTATCGGTTTTGAGAGGTTCTACTGTACAGTGAAGCCTCTATAACGTTTTACAGTCTGATGGGACTTTTAGTATCGTGATATAGAGTATGTAGCGATATAGATAGATCACGTGATCACAGACTAGTCGATAATTATCTTTTTTTTTCGCAAACCTTGATTTGGTTGATTATAACTGTTATTACAACAGGGGTTAGTTGATTTAAGGCCTTACAATACTGCAGAAAAACCTCTGTAACGCTATCAAAACAGCTCGATCTTATAAATATTGCAAGCATCGTCCAACTTCTCGATAATTTCTCTCCTTAGAAGGTTTATCGTGTTAAATAGGTATAAAGAAATGCTAAAACAGCATGGAATTTCAGTCTCACAAAGGAGTGCCCTTCGTAGACGTGTTTAACGACATCCTTAACTTCGTCAACAACAGCTCAGATTGTGGTTTGAGGACGAATTCCACCGTAAAATCATCCAGTCCACGACATCCGAGAGCCTCAATGCCAGATACAGCCAGCTAGACGAACCAGACCCGTCTTTTCACCCTACACAAAAGCGTGTGAAGGCACTCAAGTGGCCGGAGCTAGACATAGCGGTATTCCAATGGCATCAAGAGCGGAAGCCGGACATTCCAATCTCTAGTTAGCTGTTAATCCGGTAGTGTCAGAAATGCCTCTGTTGTATAATATATATATATATATATATATATGGAGATAGCCAATTCATAGTGTTCTATGATTTCTGGTCTGGTGTTTTGGCCAAGTGTTAATGCATCTATCTCGTGTATTAGTAGGACAGCATCCATAGCCTGGCATCACGGGTTTTGCCTTGTTCTTGCTCTTGCCCGCTTTCTACATGCCACTCATGACAGGAAGGCATCTCGTTTTTGGCAGCGTCTTACATGTTATCAAGGCACGGAGGTGCCTCAATTTAGCAAAGGCTGGTGTCAATTATTGGTAATATGGGGGTACATAAGGGCACGGTATTTGATGATACTCACGAAGTAACGGAGTCACCGCGCATTGCTTACACTTCACGGCTCGCGTAAATAAAATCAAGAATATAAATTGCCTTTGCAGATTTAGAGTAGTTCTCTAGCTTTAATAAACTTCTTATCTGAATTCTTGCCTGTCTTGCCTTGAGTGTCATAACAGCTGGCTTACTGCATTAAAGAGGAGGTATAATATCAAATCATGGATTCGGCCTGATGAGGATTGAAGTAATGATAAAGCTACTATCTCAGAGCAGCTTGTACTGTTGTGCTGATTCGGTTATGACTCAAGGATATCTGGAGTTTGAAGCTTATGGATAACGTGCCAAGTGACAGAGTTGCTGAAACTAATGAGTCATGTATAACATCTTCTTTTATAAAATAATAGAACTCGCATTGTAGTTTCATAGTAGGCATCGGATATTTGATATTGGAGGAAAGATGTATATAGATACTGCCATAGTCAGAGGAGCAAGAGAAATAGTCTCCATCGTGACCATCAAGGCGATATTCCATCCACTATACGCATTCAGTATAACCATTTATATCATACGTACCATTCATTCACACCATTGACTATTCCATTGAAGGACAGCGCCATCATTAGACAAGTCGCCAATCACCTCCACATCCACATCAACCTGTAACATGTCCAGGTACAAGAACTGGCAAGGCAATATCCTCCTAAAGATTTCTATAACTGTGATAAAACTGGCATCTACTAGAAGATGGTACCTAATAGAGGCCTTCCTACACAGCAGACCTCAGGTACAAAGAAAGAGAAGGCTCGGATAACAGTAAACTTCTGCTGTAATGCTGATGGCAGTTATGAGCTTCCAGTGCGGTTTATTGGCAAGGCTGCTGATCCAAGGTGCTTAGGCCACATGTGGAGCAAGATGTAACGGGCTATGCCCGGTTGACTGTGGCTGGGCTAATTTACTTGGCCCATCCGAGTCACGTCATGTGGCGCAATTATGTGGCCTATGGCATATTTTATGCATGCGCAGGTGCAGGTGCATGCATAAATAGTGCGACTGGCATAATTAGTGATGTACAGGGGATCCTTACTATCACTACTAGAACTTGGGAGAAGGTTCTAGAGAAGCATTCTAGTTGAATCTAGGTTAAGGGGCATCAGTGAGTAAGAAGAAAGAAGAGAACCTTCTAGATATTAGAGGGATCTAATAAATAGCGGCGCTTGCAGCGGTTTAATCTTTTCTTATCACAGAATTAATATAAACATATTTCGTGGTATTGCTTTCGTGCAGTGACCGTTTTGCTTTAACCCTTAACACAACATGACGACTGTAATAACACCTTTTTGAAGCAATTGGATGGTTATGAAGTGACTATGAAGGAGAGACATGAAGATCAATAGCCACAACAGATCATTAGGTCTTGGCTCACACAGACTCAGCGACAATCAACTCAAGCAACTGAGGTCTTGAATTGAGTCGATTGCGGTTTATGGAGGTGAGATTGCTTCCAATCCAGCTACGGACTATCATTTACTTCTTACACTTGCTACAGCGCAAACATAAAAATAAGACTTGCAAGGCTTGCAACTCTACACCATAGGTGAGTTGAGTTGATCGCGAATTAATGTCGGTTCATAGGCTTGTAGCGCTGGGTTACACGTGTTTAGATTTGTTATCATGTAAGCATTAGTTAATCATATTACATGCTTTAGTAAGGGCGCTAGGTTCTATTGTGATTAAGGAATCGAAGCCATAGCGAGATAGCGAGATAGATAGAATCACATCACTTGTTTAATGATTTCAAGGCCTTAGACCAAATAACCCCCGCTGTTTCAACAGTTATAATCAACCAAGTCAAGGATTGCGGAGAAAGGTAATTGTTAGCCAGTCTGGGCTCACGCGATGTTTCTATATTGCTATATCCTCTATAACACGATACTAAAAGTCCCATCAGACTGTATAGCGTTACAGAGGTTTTACTGTATCGGCCTAAGTCAACAATACTGCACTAGCGTGACAGGGGGTTTTGGTTAGGGAATGAAAATATTTCATCCCAAATAGGTAACTGCCTTTCGAAAAAAACTCTAATCTGTATGCTTTTTATTTCATCGATTCAAAGTGAACAATATTATCATGTTTTTTATTTCAATTTTAGATCCTTTTTGATTATCTTTTAAGTCTTTGTTTTGAAACGCCTGTCTAAGCTACAAAGTCTATCATTATTCTCACAGATTTATTTAAATTTAGACAAATAAAACACCAAAAAATAATCTAGATCCTAGTAACGAGTGTGCTTCCAATTTGCATCCAAAACTGCCTGGCACCTCCTATGCATGCTTGCGAGAAGTGGCGTGAGACGTTCACTGGTAATTAAGTTCTAGCTAGCCTGAACTATTGCACAAAGCCTTGAATATGGCAACCGTTGTCCATCTAGTTCGGGGAAATTATACTGCATGTTCTCTTTCATAATGTTCCAGACATTTTCAATAGGATTTGAATCAGGGGAGTGGGAAGGCCGTTCCATCAGCTCGATACCCGCTCCAGAAATTTCATCTAACACCCGGCCTCGATGGGCAGGTGCCAAGTCTTGCATGAGTATCATGCCCGGGTGCGCTCTGTGATAGTTGATAATTAATGGCACCACTCTTTTACCGAAGCTGGCTTGGTTTATTTTTCCCCGTATTTTCTCCCATACTAAATCTTCACCTTTTTGAGATCCTATAAAAGATCCCCAGAACATCCCATCATTCCCCTTCAGAATCCTCATACCTACACAGAGGTCCTCAACTTGTTCATCTACCTGGATTGCGCGTTAGAGCTAGATATAATTTCGATAGAATCAGTGATTACCAGTCTAGTTACCCAAGTGTTTTTATGAGGGTTACTGGTAGCCCATGTCTAATCGGTCCAGACAACCCGACTCCAATCTTCCTAAGTCCAGTTTATGTGAGTTCGGGCGAACTCAATCCTCTTTAGTTTTTTGATCTCACTCAGTACAGGCTTCCAACGAGCTCGACGTCGAAGATATCCCCTACTATTGAGGGCCCTTTGAATGGATCTCTCACAAGGTTCCAGTGCCTAAATGGATCTAGTGATAGATCAAGATAACTCATCCGTCGAGTCTCCAATGAAGACCTAACAGAGGCCACTAACTGATCTATCTGCTGACTAGAGAGTACAGGTGGGCACCCAGTCCGATTATTTGTGCTCACACTGTCGGGCACGAGCGTGTTGAGCTTGGTTCCAGGATAGTCCAGGATCAGCAATTTGTTGAATGATTTTGTCAGTATATTTTCGCAATGTTTTTATGCGAATCCAGTCTTCTGATGAAAGATATTTTCGACGGCGTTGCGATGATGCATAAGGAGGGTTTATATCTGTTAGATCAAACTTGTTAGTACTTCGTATGTGTGGAAATGAAAATTCGATATCTAGAAGAATAAAGTCATGTAACACTAGGAGAGAGTAGTATTGGGCGATAAGATGATTAGTCTCGAGATTTACTTCCCCTTTCGTAATAGTCAAGAATTTATATATGCCTATGTCACGCTAATGCAGTATTGTTGAGGAGGAGGAGGAGTAGTAGTAGTAGTAGTAGTAGTAGTCGTAGTAGTAGTAGTAGTAGTAGTAGTAGTAGCAGCAGCAGTAGTAGCAGCAGCAGCAGTAGCAGAGCAGCAGAGCAGCAGAGCAGCAGCAGCAGCAGCAGCAGCAGCAGCAGCAGCAGCAGAGCAGCAGCAGCAGCAGCAGCAGCAGCAGCAGCAGCTGCAGCAGCAGCAGCAGTAGCAGCAGCAGCAGTAGCAGTAGCAGTAGCAGTAGCAGTAGTAGTAGTAGTAGTAGTAGTAGTAGTAGTAGTAGCAGTAGTAGTAGTAGTAGTAGTAGTAGTAGTAGTAGTAGTAGTAGTTTTGTTTATTCGTACTATGTAGAGTCCAAGACTATTATAACACTAGGGCTCCTCTCTGACCCAGGCCACACCTTTTACAGTGCTCCTATCCCCTTTTACCTCGAACCTAAGATCATTGATACATTGACCCATGACGGGTAGCCATTTAGCTCAGTAATTACCCGTAGAATTCAACAACCTTTTCTACGGAACCTTCTGCTCAAAAAAAATTTGAAAAAGAGCAGCCATGGAAACCGGTACACAGGAAAAAGTCTCAAAAAACCTGCAACTCCAGCCAGGCGAGGCCTAGACACCAGAGCCACACGAGGTGCGTATCCCCATCTGTATCTCCCTAATATCCCATAGTCCAGATATCCTCCTTATACCGACACCACCAGCGCTCAGGTAGCGGTGCTCTTTCCTCGGGAGACAGTATAATGCCAGAATATCTGTAAACAGTGAGAATTCATCTTGGTAAAAAGGGCCAACTTAGTCTGATCCATCACCACCATAACGGGAGCTGGGTACGCCCCGGAAACTCGTTTGGATGACTTTTCCTCCGTGACCAAGTAATGCGTGTTTCTGTTGGCTCTGAAGATAAACTCCAGGTTCGTAGGGGACACCATGTACAGGTAGAACCGCCGTCTTCGTCCCCCTGCAGTATTGTTGACTTAGGCCGGCGGTACTGTAAAATCATTAACCAAGTGATGTGATTCTATCTATCTCGCTATCTCGCTATGGCTTCGATGCCTTAATCACAATAGAACCTAGCGCCCTTACTAAAGCATGTAATATGATTAACTAATGCTTACATGATAACAAATCTAAACACGTGTAACCCAGCGCTACAAGCCTATGAACCGACATTAATTCGCAATCAACTCAACTCACCTATGGTGTCAAGTTGCAAGCCTTGCAAGTCTTATTTTTATGTTTGCGCTGTAGCAAGTGTAAGAAGTAAATGATTGTCCGTAGCTGGATTGGAAGCAATCTCACCTCCATAAACCGTAATCGACTCAAATCAAGACCTTCTAAGTTGCTTAAGATGATTGAATACTAGTCTGCATGAGCCTAAACCTTGTATTCTATTGTCGCTTCTGATCTTCATGTCTCCCCTTCAAAGCCACTTGATAACAATCCAGTTGCTTCAAAAAGGTGTTGTTACAGTCGTCATGTTGCTCCTCACGTAGCCTAAGCAACTGGATAGCCTGAAGTGCCTGGCTGTATGGCACTTTTTTCCAAACCTCCTCTTCTTCATCACTCTCAAAGGCAGGCTGAGGCATAAATAGCTATATAATATGATCCTCTAAGTCCTCATTGTTTTGGGTATCCTGGACCACTTCAGCTTCATTGTGAAGGAGAGCTTCAATGGACATAGGCTGTTGAATTCGGCCTTGTAGCTATAGTTGTCGTATAAGATGAGGCAATACATGGAGGACTTCCTCAGGTTCCATTGTTCCACCGTCAGATGTAAGCAGTTTTGATCTGTAATACAGGGACCTTGATTACCGTGTGACGTTAATGTCACATGCAATTATGCACATATACATAGCAAGTTCCTGAACTAATTAAACTTCATGCTCCGCACAACATGATCGCCTCCAGCAGCCTTGGATAGTTGTTACTGTTACTTGATTCCAGGCTCTGATTGACCATTGGATTGCCTTCAAAACTTTGATTGTTTTGAGGGGATTATAGCCTTTCTCATACTCGTCTAGCATATATTCAAGCCATTTCCGACGATAGTCGGCTTTGAAGGTCCTGATAATGCCTTGATCGGATGGCTGAGTGATTGATGTCGAGTTCGGAGGCAGCCAACATATGTAATATTCATAAGGTGTTGAACCCGTGGAAGTGCAGCTGTACAAGCACTGAAGTTGTCCATTAAAGGAAGCACTCTTCTGTCGCCAATACAACGTGAGAGCCTTTGTAGCTGTTGGAAAAGCTTGGCTGATGTGTTCAAGTGAGTTGAATACCGTAGTAAATTAGGAGATAGAATAAATCAGAGCACGCGCGTAGAAAAACATAGTCATTGTTACAGGCCGTGGCCTCGTTTATCTGGAACCGGAGTTTATCCGGCTCCGAATAGGCGTTATACCTATTTTGGAAAAGCCTCGACCCTGCTTAGTAAAGTCTCGCAGGTGACGCGACGCGTTATGTTTATAAATTAAATTTTTCTATTATCCTATTTCGGCGCCTGAAGGCCCACGTAGGTATTTTTCGGAAGATACGTATTCTTTGTTATAGAACGACTCATTTTGACGTTTGGAACACTCATACTCAGATTTCATTTGCAGATACCACTACGAGAATAACGCCTTACGACATGTACCCTCTTCCGTGAATACCCACCACAGGGAAAAGCGAGAAAAACCTGTGGCTATCTGAGCATGCTTTCGTCATTCTACGAATACAGTATCACCGCGAGAGAAGTGGTGTGAGGGTCTTGCTGGATTCGAACCAGCTTTCTCCTGTCTCAAGTGGGGCATGTGTCCAAGCTACCCAGACTCTACTTGGGAGAACGGCCTGGACGGTGTACCACTGCACCATCCGACCCGCGTTATGTTTATATTAAGCCAAAACCCTCCGTAGTCATGAATTTCTCCTCTAGATAGAAAATAAATTCATTTTTAACGTACGATTGCGAGAAGCTGGCGTACCGTTCTCTTACATATTTTCTATCTCATCTTTACACAACTAGTGCAAGTATTGGCTTATACCTCTCCTAGCTGTCTGGTTTTTAAATTGCATGAATACATGCTCTTATCGAGTTCCCTCTCCAGATTCATCTTTATCGGACTACGAATCAGTTACGACCCAAGATTTTTATTCACTTTCCTCATCTGACGCATTCTCACCAATCGCTAAATCAATTGAAGAAAATATGACGGATCATATGGATACAGATGCCCTCGACAATGGTAAGGGTAAGGGAAGGGCTAATCAATTCGTTTCACAGCAAACAACGAATGTCACGTTATCCTTGAATAGTGATCAGCTACAACGGCTATTAGCAATAATTGACACGAGTGACGTCAATCAGGGAAAGACTTTACGACCTAATCCACACACAGACAAGAAAAAAGCGTCAAGTTGGCCAGAATGGGACGGTTCCAAAGAGATGTACCCGACATATATAATTCAGCTTACAGCCAAAATCGAAGCTGACTGGGACCTGCTGGGAGGCCACAAAGCGGTGTGCATGGACATGATGAATACCATCCCCAAGAATCTCAGAAGTCGTGTCTCTCACTGGTACACAACAGGAGGTCCAGACAACGATTGGGACTATGAACTCTACATAGACCATTTTAATGATAATTTCGAAGACAAAACGTCGGTCCGGACTGCCAATGAGAAGTTGTCAAGGATGAGGCAAGGAAAACATCAGACCTTCGCCTCGTATTTAAACGATTTTGAGCACATGCTAACACAAGCGAGAGGTATCAACTGGGAGGGCTATATGAAGATAAATGGCCTTAGTCTTGGTTTAAACGAGAGTCTAACGAAGCTTTTGATGCCTTGTACTCTCTCGGAGACTAACTATACTCTTTTTGTTCGACAGGTGCGAAATATGGCTAGTAAGCTAGAATCACAGGAGGATTATATACCTAAGCAGGGCCCCAAACAATCGAAGACATGGTACATAAGCAGACTGGGTGTCGTCCCTCATAATCCTAGCTTCAATTATCAAGCACCAGCACATTCACTATCACAGGACAGAGCAACTGCTGTGGACGCGGATGGCGACACCCCAATGTCAGGGGTAAGAGGACTAAGCACTTCTCAACTTGCGGCAATAATAAATGCTGTCAACTCAAAAAACAGTGAAAAGAATAAAGCTATCAGGAACAAGCCATCTGCTCCGTGGAAGACACCAGAAGAGTTTGCTGCCCTTCGTGCCGCAGGTAAATGCACTCGCTGTGAAGAGAAGGGCCACTACTTCAAAAAGTGTCCTAATTTTACATGGGCCAAGAGACCTGCTGATATGAATGCGGTCTTCACTAAAAGACCAAAGAACTCCAAGTCCAGATCGATAGAAGCAGAGGAGGATGAAGAGGAATTTGGAAATAATGTCTCGGAAAACGAGTAAACCCTGGGCAAAGTCGGGCTCAGGGGGTGACTAAATCTTTGGTTGATGATTTAAGTGTAATTGTAAAGAAGTTGGATAGTTCTCCGTTTCTATTAGAGATAATGCTCAATAAATGCTTTTATGTTGATGCTCTAATGGACACGGGATGTTTATGCTATGCTGCTTTCAATCACTCGTTTGTCAAACGCCACAAGTTACCGCAAATATCTATTAAAACCAGGGAATTGCGACTCGCAAAAAAAGATTCCCAGCGGAGGGTCATAAATAAACTAACTTACGTAGACACAGACATAGATGGTAGGCGCGAGAAAATTTATGGGTACGTCATCGAGGATTTATCTTATGATATGATTTTAGGTGACCCATGGATGAGAGCCAATGCCGTGGTCTACGATGCTCGCCGACGCGCCATTCGTTTTGGTTCGAAAGGTGGTCTCATTGTAAGAGCTAAAGGATGGGAAGATCGGATGAGCCAAAACAGTAAAGCGAAGATAAATTATCTCAAAGTAAAATTAGGAAGTGCTCACCAGGTCCTTGGATCTCAATTCGCGGCAATAGCTACGAGAGCACGTGGTAAAAGGGATCAAGACACGAAATTGTTTGCAGCATCAATGTCCGATATAAATAAGGCTCTTGAGACTAAAAGGAAACAGACACCTGATGAAATTAAGGCTAGTTTACCACCAGAAGTTCGCGACAATGCACAGTACTTTACCGAGGACGAGAATCACGAGCTACCACCTCATCGACCTGGCGTCGACACTAAGATCGAGTTAATTAAGGATGAACAGGGCAGGGAAAAGGAAATTCCGTTTGGCCCTTTGTACGATATGTCAAGAGCAGAGTTACTTGTGCTCAGGAAAACGTTGACAGATCATCTTGACCGAAATTGGATCCGGGCTAGCTCTTCAGCCGGTGGAGCCCCAGTCTTGTTTGCAAAGAAACCCGGCGGGGGACTACGATTTTGTGTGGACTACCGAGCACTAAATTCAATCACAGTAAAAGATAGGTACCCGATCCCACTGATAAAAGAAACTCTACGGCAGTTAACAAAAGCGACCTGGGTTTCAAAGGTAGATATACGCGCCGCATTTCATAAGCTAAGAGTGCGTGAGGGAGATGAAAAGAAAACAGTATTTCGCACGCGCTTTGGCTCATTCGAATGGCTAGTTACACCATTTGGCCTGACCGGTGCTCCAAGCGCCTTCCAAAGATATATTAATAGTGTCTTAGGAGAATTTCTAGGCGACTTTTGCTCAGCATATCTTGATGATGTCCTCATTTACACGACTGGAGATGTTGTAGATCATTGGAGTAAAGTGAACATGATCCTTAAAAGGCTCGGACTCGCAGGTCTTAAAATGGACCCCCAAAAAAGTGAATTTGCAGTTAAACAGACAAAATACCTTGGCTTTATCTTATGCTTAGGAGAAGGTATCAAGGTCGATCCTGATAAAGTGAAGGCTATTACTAGTTGGCAAGCACCAGTAAGCACGAAAGGGATTCGTAGTTTTATAGGCTTTGCAAATTTCTATAGGGATTTCATACCTAATTTTGGACGAATCGCAGCACCCCTGTTAAGCTTAACCAAAAAGCATGCTCAATTTCAGTGGGAGGTCCCCCAACAGAAGGCATTTGAAGAATTAAAACAGCGCTTCATAAAATCCCCGATCTTAGCCATGTGGGACGATGAAAAGGAGACCGTACTCGAAGCAGATAGTTCAGGTTACGTACTGGGTGGTTGTTTATCACAAAAGGACGAAAAGGGGCAACTAAAGCCAATTGCGTACTTATCAAAGAAATTGACCCCGGCAGAAGTTAATTATGACATCCATGACAAAGAAATGCTATCCATCATTCGTTGTATGGAGGAATGGCGGGGTATGCTAATTGGACTAAGTAAACCTTTCACGGTCCTATCGGACAACAAGAATCTCAGACATTTTATGACTATACGTACACTTAACGAGCGCCAAATGCGTTGGTCGCAGTTTCTGTCAAATTTCAATTTCATTATAAAATTCAGACCGGGAAAGCAAGCTGCAAGGCCAGACGCACTATCAAGACGCGAGCAAGATATGCCACAAGGCACGGACGATTATAGAATTAAAAATAGAGACGTACAGTTAATAAAAGATTCTTGGCTATCAGGCGTTGTTACCAGAAATCGACTTAAGCAAGCCGAGAGAAATAACACAAGTAATATTCCTAGAGGCTCAAGTATGTTTGAAGAGGAAATTTTTCAAACCCTATGGAATAAAGCATTACTCGAAGATAAGGATATTTCCACTCTTTACAAAAGTTTGGAGAAGGGAGAAAGAAGCCTTCCACCGACTCTCAAACATCTTAAAATCTCTTTGGCAGAATGTAGCTTTGATGCTAGAGGAGCGCTCAGATTTCGAGATAGAGTTTGGATCCCTAACTATGAGCCGCTACAAACAGCTTTAATTCAGCAAACACATGATTCACAAGTTACAGGGCACCCGGGACGAGACAGCACCTTGGCAATTTTAGGCCGTAATTTTTTTGGCCAGGTATCTCGAAATGTGTAAGAAGGTTCTGTCGTAACTGCGATGTTTGCGGCCGGAGTCATGTTTGGAGAGAGAGTAAAAAGGGGTTACTGCGACCACTACCAGTGCCTGACAGGTTTAATAGTGAGCTCGGCATAGATTTCATGACCGATCTGCCGGCAAAAACGGCAAGTGAGCCACGGTATCTAATGGTCGTGGTGGATCGTTTAAAAGGAAGTGTTGCGCTTGAGGATATGACAAGCATGAAAGCCGAACACTGTGCAAGTGTATTCCTTAGATTACATGTCAGACACCATGGATTTCCTAACTACATTACATCAGACAGAGGTTCTAACTGGGTTGGAGATTTCTGGACAGAATTATGCAGATTAACAGGTGTAAAACAGCGTTTATCTACGGCTTTTCACCCACAAACAGATGGGGCTACGGAGAGGATGAACCAAGAAGTTCTTGGATATTTAAGAGCTTTCATAACTTACGCCCAATTCGATTGGAAAGAACTTTTACCCTGTGCAATGCTTGCAATTAATAATAGAACCGTGTCTTCCCTCGGCATGAGTCCTTTCTTCGCGGAACATGGATACCACATTGAACCGATTCAACTGGTGAATCTAAAAGAAAAGCCATCAGCACCTGAAAAACGAGCACAAAACTTTGTTAAAAGGATTCATGAAGCAGAAGAGCTTGCACAAGCTTCTATGGCTTCGGCACAACAAAGAATGGAAGAATATGCAAATAGGAAACGTTCTGAGGCCGAAATATTCAAGGTGGGAGATAGAGTTTGGTTAAACTTGAAGAACATACAAACTCCTCAACTATCTAAAAAGCTCTCATGGATCAACGCAGAGTATCAAGTTACTAAGATAATCGACTCCCATTCGGTGGAACTAAATACACCTTCAGGAATTTGGCCACGTTTTCACGTAGACTTGCTTAAAAGAGCAGCGACAGACCCCCTACCATCGCAAATAATAGACGATGTACAACCCCCACCTATTAAACCTGATATGCAAGAGGATGGAAAAGATTATGCTTTTGAAAACGCCAATATACACGTTGTTGAAAAAATTTTGCGTTCAGAAAAAACAAAGGTTGGACGAGGTCACTGGCGTTTACTCCTGGTGAAATGGAAAGGATTTGCAGAGCCGACATGGGAGCCCCGTGAAAATTTGGAGGAAACCGAAGCGCTGGATATATTTGAATCAAAATATGGTAAAGAAGATAATACTGGAGAAGACGCTGGCGCAATCATAGGTCGCCGCAAACTGACCAAAAGATCTTTGTTGGCGAAGTCAAAAACAATAAATATTCGGCAATAACGCTTTACTATGGGCGGGGGGGGGTAATGTTACAGGCCGTGGCCTCGTTTATCTGGAACCGGAGTTTATCCGGCTCCGAATAGGCGTTATACCTATTTTGGAAAAGCCTCGACCCTGCTTAGTAAAGTCTCGCAGGTGACGCGACGCGTTATGTTTATATTAAGCCAAAACCCTCCGTAGTCATGAATTTCTCCTCTAGATAGAAAATAAATTCATTTTTAACGTACGATTGCGAGAAGCTGGCGTACCGTTCTCTTACAGTCATAAACAAAATCTTCAAATCTTGTTATGCTTCGCAGATGAGAAGCTCTATGATTAAATACATTTGTCCCTTTGTGTAAGCCGGAAATCCAATAAATACATGAGCTCAACTTTGGGCCATGGCAATGTAGATTCACCTCTGCCAGCTCATGGGTCTGTAGAGAATGGACTTGGCTTTAAGCGAGTCAAAAAAGTGATTAGGAATGCTTTACAATAATCTCGCTCGTTCTTTGTGTACGATATTTATTTTTCGACAGTAGCCATTCTACCATGATTTCTGCAGTCATCCATAATTTTCTATGGTGCCTCCATATGCAATCAAGTGCTCCGAGGTTTACACTTGCAGATTCAAAGCGCCTTGGATCAGCAGCCTTGCCAATAAACCACACTGAAATCTTGTCACTACCATCAGCATTACAGAAGTGTACTGTTTTCCGAGCCTTCTCTTTCTCTGTACCTGAGGTCTACTGTGTAGAAAGACCTCTATCAGGTACAATCTTCTAGTAGATGCCAGTTTTATCACAGTTATAGAAATCTTGAGGAGGATATTGCCTTGCCAGTGCTTGTACCTGTACAAGCTGCTCTGCGATAGCACCTTTATTATTACTTTCATCCTCACCAGGCCGAATCCGTGATTTGATGTTGCACCTCCTCTTAGGTGCAGTAAAAAAGCCATTGCTAAATTGAGGCACCTCCATGCCTTGATAACATGGAAGACGCCGCAAAAAACGAGCTGCCTGCCGCATTAACAGCCCACCAGGGATTTGAATATACTGCTTTCGCTCTTGATACCATTGGAACACCGCTTTATCTAACCCCGGCCACTTGAGTGGCTTCTCATGCAGTTGTGTATGGCGGAAAGATGGGCCTGATTCGTCCAGGCGGCTGGATCTAGCATTGAGGCTCTCGGATGTGGTAGGCTGGGTGATTTTACGGCGGAATTCGTCCTAAAACCACAATCTGAGCTGTTGTTGACGAAGATGAGGGTGTCGTTGAGCATCCCTACGAAGGGCACGCCTCTGTAGGCTTGAAATTCCATGCTGTTTTAGCATTTCTGTATACCTGTAATACACGATAAACCCTCTCAAAAAGGAAATATCTGGAGGTCAGAGGTTCCCTGCACAATTTGTGAGATCGAGCAGAGTTGATTGCGTTTTAGGGGGTGTAGCGTTGTGAGGGATAGCATTGAATAGGTTTAACTGTACTAGTATCTTTCGCCAGTAAATCTCGCTTAACCAATATAATTTTCCCTTTCTCACTTCGACTAATCGGTAGCCGTATTTTTGATAGAATTTGAGCTATACGCCAATCGTCTAATTTTTTTTGCCCAACCAAAAATCTAGACAACCTCTCACAGGGATCATGTTCTCCAGCATCTCTCGCTACATGAGTGGTTTAACACCCTAGAAATGACAACTTTGATCTCGAGTCGAAAGCGCTTATAACTTCAAGATCAAAAGGCAACAATACCGTGGGCAGCATATTGTGAACAATTTGTTTTGTCATCAAGAGACTGAACATACGAGGACATGGCCGTGGATTCAGAAGAAGACCTATCGAAGGTGAAAAATGCCGTATTTGTTGCCTCGGCTGAGATGCCTCCTGGCTCCCAGAAAGTTGAAGAGCTAGACTTTAATAAAATAACCAGCACAGGATCAGTTACTGTTGATGATTTACTTTCCGGGATGAAAAATATGGGCTTTCAAGCTTCATCTATTTGTGAAGCGGTTAGAATAATAAATGATATGGTAAATATTTATCTTATAAGCATTCAACATGTCTCAGAAATTTGGGGCCCCGAGTGACTAACTGACAAGCGCTTCAGCGCGCCTGGCGAGATCCTGCGGACCCAGCTCGTCGTACAACCATATTTCTTGGTTATACGAGTAATTTAATTTCCTCTGGATTGCGCGGTACTCTTCGCTATCTCGCCCAGCACTCACATGTTTCAGCAATTGTTACCACGGCTGGTGGAATTGAAGAGGATCTTATTAAATGTCTCTCACCTACCTACATGGGGTCGTTCAATTTGTCTGGAGCATCTCTACGATCTCAGGGCCTAAATCGCATTGGAAATCTGCTTGTACCCAACAAAAATTACTGTCTGTTTGAAGACTGGGTACAGCCGATCCTCGATACCCTGCTTGATGAACAAGAGGCATCTAAGAAGACATTAGAGCCAATTAATTGGACGCCAAGCAAGATAATTAGTCGTTTAGGCGCAGAAATTAACAATGAAGATTCAGTACTTTATTGGTGCTACAAAAACAAAATTCCAGTCTTTTGCCCAGCCTTGACAGACGGGTCACTAGGAGATATGTTGTATTTCCATACGTTTCGATCATCACCACGAAAACTTCAAATTGACATTGTCGAAGACATACGGGCAATTAACACGATTGCTGTTCGGGCAGCTCGAGCTGGCATGATAATTTTAGGTGGCGGTCTGGTGAAACATCATATTGCAAATGCATGCTTGATGCGAAATGGTGCTGAGAGTGCGGTCTACATCAACACAGCGCAAGAGTTCGACGGCAGCGACGCTGGAGCCAGGCCAGATGAGGCTGTTAGTTGGGGAAAGATAAAAGTAGGAGCCGATGCTGTAAAGGTATGTGCTTTTATGTCTTCAGTATTGCTCAGCGAATTTGAACTATATTGGAGAATTTCAATGTTATTTCTTTTGCAGTGCTCAACGGATACTTTTGATATTGTACAAGTCGTGCCAAAGTACTCATTTTCATTTTTAGGTCTATGTCGAAGCGACCGCTTGTTTTCCGCTCATCGTTTCAGCCAGCTTTGCAAGAGATTTACCAAGCTAGAAAAACACGACTGCGGTTTGGGTAGTGTTTTGAACGAAATTGGATTTGAACTTCAAAATTAAAATCTGATCTCAGTTACTGCCACATTCATGAATGATAGCATGGAATTTTCTATGACTCAGAAGTCCTTCTCCACTACTTCTATCGCCACCAAATATAAAAGTACCTAAACAATAAATATGGCAAGCATGCACAAAACTTGAAGTTTGGGGCGTATTGCATTCAACTTCACCCACTAACCCTTTTAAAACTACCGATTAAATATTATGTTCATTTAAAGCTTAATCGCAAAATCAATTGAATATACTGGAGCATAAGATGGGTATATATGTTAATCAGCTACCTCCCACTTTGATTGTGATCTTGTGGAGATGAAAATCTTGAAATTTTCATGCATTGTCCTATAACTCATAGAAAAAGTTTGCAAAGCTTACACTACAATTTTTGCATTCTAGAGCTAGAAATTTTATACATCACTTCGGCGCCAAATTATGGGATGTTCTGACATCAGGTCCATGATGTCATAACAGGCTGAAACATGCTTAGCCACACTTGCATTCATAATCTTTGATAGACGTTAGTGAAATCTTATGCACAAATCTTAGGGGTCTTACGCAGGGCTTACTAAAATTCTAGCACCACATCATTAACAGGAAATCTGGAATCTAGACTATTCTAGCATTCTCGTGTTAGGGTCGGATCGTGGCGTGGTACACCGTCTGGGCCGCTCTCCCAAGTAGAATCTGGGTAGCCGAGACACATGCCCCTCTTGAGACAGGAGAAAGCTGGTTCGAATCCAGCATTAACCTTACACCACGTTTCTCCCTTGGCCTTTTTTCTTAAATCATTTTTGCGTATGCAGCTTAAGGCTATGACGCGAATGATTACAGAGAATATGTATATATCGCAGAATGATTCAATTTGACGTTTGGAACACTTATCCTCAGATTTCATTTGCAGATACTACTACGAGGATAACGCCTTACGACATGTACCCACTTCCGTGAATACCCACCACAGGGAAAAGCAAGAAAAACCCATGGTTATCTGAATATGCTTTCGTCATCCTACGGATACAATATCTTCGCGAGAGAAGTGGTGAGAGGGTCTTGATGGAGTCGAACCAGCTTTCTCCTGTCTCAAGTGGGGCATTTGTCCAAGCTACCTAGACTCTACTTGGGAAAACGGCCCGGATGTCGTACCACTGCACCATCCGACCTCTCGCTTGGTCATGTATGTGACGATCACAAGGCACACTGGATAGTCGTGGGTGGCTGGTATAGGTTCCTGCGGCAGACGTAAATGGTTTGGGGCTGAAGGACTGAAATACGCCTGACTTTGAGTAAAGTGTTCAAATGATATTCGGGTATGAGTGCCCCTCACATCAAGCTAAGTCATCGCTCCATGTTCCACACCAGTATCATTCATGTCATAGTCTCAAAGGTGCATACACAAAAATGAATGAAAATTCAATACTAAAGCGTGTGCCCGGACAACTATCATGTGTTTACAGCTTTCATTACTTCAACCAAGAAAAAACAGATTTTTCTTTAGCGAACAATCTGACGTCCTGATACTATGTGAAAGACTGAGTGTAGCCAACCGTGATAATTTCTCCTAGGATAGTTCTGTTGTAATCTGAAGCTTTATGCAAGGATCGGCATATTAGCTAGTCGGCATAAGCCCGGGTACATGGGGTCGTGCACTAGCTTGAGAACTAGGGTACGCCAGACTCGTAATTGAGTATGGAATGGAATGGAATGGAATGGAATAGAACATCATGGATTAGGGATCGGGTGAACACTCGATCACGGTGAATGGACCCTGGCAAGAGTATGTATATAATATGAGGTCCATTCCCTCTACTGTAAGATAGTCATTCGAAAGTAATTGTACTCTGAGTTTACATCAGTTATAAGTCATTCCTCAACATTATTATCTTATCACCTTCAAGGTAGTAATTCACCCCGTAAGCGCTCATAACTATAACAGGTTATGAGCCCGGTGGCTTCTCATGTCTAAGGCTAACGGGTAAAGATGAGTTACATTACTACGTCCACCGATTCTACAATGCTCGTACTCGGCTCGGGCGTCGGCATAACCCAATGGATCACAAACCTCCAATCCGCGTTGGTCCAAAAGCGCTGCCTGGGTCATGTTTTTCATAACATCCCACTGATTAAGCCAGCGATCTGCCCAGAGGAGCCAAGGATGACAAGTGAGAATGCAACCAAATTTAAGGAGTTGTATTCTGAGTACGAGGAAGCGGCTGTGAAGTGGACTGAAGGAGAGATTGTTGCCAAGCAGATTGTCGTCAACATGATTAGCCAGGAAATTCGCCCTCAGAATTTCATCAACATGACGGCCAAGCAGATTTTAGACCATGTCAGCAACGTCAGAGAAGAAGGAGCGACGACGCCCTGGGAGACTGCCGTTCGAAATCTCCTTTCGACAAAATTTACATCAACTGCGAACACGTATTGCAACGAGTTCATGCAGAACTACCTGGATGTAAACAGCGCTGCCGAGTCCATGAGTTCAACCAAGCCGGAGAGTTCAAAGGATGTTCATCGGAACATCTTTGAGGTAAACCCAGGATTTGCTGGATATATGTTTATTTTAGGAACTGAAGGAATTGAGTGGTTGCACACTTGGCGGCAGACTAAGGTCTATGATGCGGAGAACCGGTACGTGTCGCTGGACACTATGATGTCGACGCTACGCCAGGCTGCGAAGGTCAAGGAGGGACAATCTGGATTTGGGCAGGTCGCGGTAGGGCAAGAGCGAGGCCAGAGTAAAGGGAAGGGAAAGGGGGTGGTACATAGTGAAGATCCTGAAGCACTTTGTACCCGCTGCCACCATAATAAACACAAGAACAAAAACTGTTTTAAGCAGCACCCTCAGCTCCGAATGAAATTTAGGGATAACGGTTTAGCGAAGGTCGCGTCTGGTTTGAAGGACAAGGTCGGCGAAGGTGAAGACGACGACAGCGATGGTCAATTTGATTTAGGTACCATAGCTAGAGCAGGCGCTAGTCTCAAAAACCGTTTACTTTACGATACCGGTGCATCGCACCATTTTATGCGCCGTAGAGATGATTTTTTAAATATTGAGAAATTGGCCAAGCCATTCGAGTTCGATCAAGCTGTAGGGAACTCGTCGCTGACTCACAAGGGAACTTGTAGTCTACGAATTGGAAATCTATCATTAGTTTTACGAAATGCGCTACACTCACCTAAATCGGCTTGCGATATTGTATCAGCAGTGAGGCTTATGAGGGATCATGGAATTGTAGCCGCTGGACGAAATCAGATTCTCGTTCGGATCAACAGTGAAGGCTCTGACATACCGGTAGCTAAGTTGGTCAGCATTGAAGGCGTCCTATTTATTCAGCCATTAGATCGATTCCCACGGCATAAGAAGGGTCAAAGTATTGTGGCTCCAGGTGTAGCAAGGATTCCACGCGCGACTAATGCGCAGAGATGGCATCAAATATTGGGTCATGTTGGTCAAGAGATTCTAAAGAAAACTGCGCAGTGCTCATTAGGTCTTGAGGGTATAGATTTATCGGATTTATCGACATGTGAGACGTGCCATTTGAGTAAAGCACAGAGGTTTGTCTCGAGAGAACCACGACCTACTCCAGGTGAGCCGCTAAATGAGGTTTTTGTCGATACCGTGGGCAAGTTAACTGCGGCACTCAATGGACATCAGTATGCTGTGATTCTAACTGATGCTAAAACTCGAATGAGATGGGCAATAACTACCCAGACCAAGGATGTGATCGCACAGGAATTGCTCCGGTGGATTGAGCTTCAATACAATCAATTTGGGAAGCGTGTTCGAATAATATTCCGAGATGGTGGCTCAGAATTCAACCGCATAAAGGAATATTGTGATAAGCATGGGATTCGAACAGACACATCGGCACCATATACGCCAGAGCAGAATGGGGCAGCTGAGGCCGCCAATAAAGTCATATTAAGAAGGGCGAGATCTATGTTGATTGATGCACGAATGCCGCCTTGTTTTTGGCCCTGGGCGATGGAGCACTCCTGTTTTATCATCAATAGGTTGTATTGTTTGCGCACCAAGAAAGTGCCAATTGTTGATTTTCTAGAGGGCTTGAGGCAGCCGCACAATGAGAAAATCGACTTTACTCCGCTTCCCCGATTTCGCTGTCGGGCATACAAGTTAATAAATCTAAAACCCGGTAAATTTGAAGCGAGAGCAGAAAAGGGGTGGTTCATGGGCTTCCAGAAGAATACAAGCAAGAACTACTTGATTTACCACCCACACTGGTCAACCATGCAAGGATGGAGATGGGTCGAAAGCTTAACGCCTCACGTAACATTTGACGAGGATATCATGTTTGGGGATATGCTCAGTGCTAAAGACCAAGAAAGATCTTCTCAATACTGGACCAGTGGAAACGTTCTACCCACTGAAAGGACGGCACTAGTCAGCAATTTAGTGCCTCCGCAAGGTGCCCAAACTTCACAGTTTGAGGGGGAAAGTACATCACGTGCATCGGCACCACAAGGAACCAAAATCTCGAATAACCATCCACCAGAATCAGCATCTCCGAGACCTGATATACCTCCGATTCATAGTAAACCAGAGGCTCCTATCCCGCCGGGAGTCGAATCAGATATCCCGAAAACGCCAATAGTGCCCACTATGCCGGATGGTGTATGGCAACATAGCACACCTATTGAGCAGGAGATCAATGGTGTATCGGAAGTTCTACAACTTCACAGTGATCATGAACGACGTCCAAGGTCGCCATCTTCAGTAAGTTCGGATTATAATAGTTGTGACGACATGCCACAAGGTTCCGGACAGGAAACGAATGAATTCGACAGCCAGCCAAAAGAACAAGGCAACAAAGAGGTAGTGCGTCTGGGGGAGCATGACTCATTCGAAGTAGCGGGCAATGAAGATGAAGAAGATCTGGATAATATAATGACGGGCTGGGACCCAATCCCTCCTGTAGCAGGTCAGAAGCGGGATCACTCTCCAGAACCCCACACCACGCGCAGCAAAAGGGGTAGACCTATAAAAAGGGTAGATTATTACAAGCTGCATCATGGAAAGACTGCAAAGTCAAACGCTGACCCAAAGACATGGACCGAGGCCATGACAGGTACAGATGCAGAGAAGTGGCGAGAAGCCGCCACGGAAGAGTTTCGCTCCCTAAAGGAAAAAGGAGCAATTAGTATTATCAATCGGAGTGAACTACCAAAAGGACGCACTTTGATGAAGTGTAAGTGGGTATTCAAGAAGAAGTACAATGCGGACGAAACATTGGATAAGTACCGGGCAAGATGTACCATCAAAGGCTTCACTCAACGATCAGGGATTGATTACCAGGAAACATTTGCGCCAACACCGCGATCAGATACTGGCCGTGTCATGTTATCACTCGCACATAGTTTTGGATGGCACCGACGTCAAGGAGATGTCCCAGTTGCATTCCTAAACCCGGACCTCGACGTGGACTTGTACATGGAACTACCAGAAGGCTTCAAAAGAGAAAATCATATCATACAAATCAAAAAGGGCCTGTATGGGCTGAAACAAGCAGCAGCACTATGGTATGACGACGTGAAAGCATTTCTCGGGACACAAGGCATGTTCCCAACGTCTGACGTGTGCCTATATACGAATAAGCTGAAGGATCTATTTGCGATCGTCCATGTTGATGATTTTCAGGTCATGGGGCCCAATCTAAGGAAAATAGATCAGCTAACGAGTGCTCTGTATAAGAATTACAAGTTGAAAACGGTCAAAACGGATCTCTTCCTCGGCTTAAAGATAAGCAATCCAGCTAAGGATGTTCTTAAACTCTCTCAGGGACAGTATGCGCGTAAACTATTGGAGAGACATGGGCTGGCAGACTGTAAGGTGGCGAGATCTCCGATGGAGCGACTGATGGAGCCCAACAGCTCAGTATGCTCGGAGCAATCAAGGACAGAATATAACTCCATAATTGGGGGGTTACAGTATCTGGCGAATAACACCCGTCCGGACATAGCGCATTCAGTCAACCATCTCGCACGATTTTTATCCAACCCATCAGAAGAACATCACAAGGCAGCACGAAGGGTGCTGCGCTATATTGCAGGAGATCCGGACAAAGGTATAACATTTTTGAGGGGCAAAGACAACCCAAAACTTGAGGCGTACTCTGATGCAGATTTTTCAGGAGATCCGACAACAAGTAGATCAACATCAGGATCACTTGTTATGCTATCATCCGGGCCAGTCAGTTGGAGATCTCATCTGCAGAGAGATGTGGTGCTTTCCACCACAGAAGCAGAGTACCTAGCGGCGACTGAGACATGCCGGCAATTGCAATGGGTGAAGTCACTTCTAATGGAGCTTTGCTTACAGAATAGTGTCGAGGGATCGATATGCACCGAGCTTTACGTAGACAATCAGTCGGCCATATCTCTGATTAAGAACCACGACAATCACAAGAGATCGAAGCACATTGCTCTCAGAAATCATTACTGCCGGCAGCAGTTCATGAGAGGGGCAATAGCAGTGACATATGTTGAATCAGCCAAGCAACTGGCCGACAGTCTGACGAAAGCAAACTCCTCAGTCCATCTATAGAAGTACCATGAGAAGATGACGATTGTTATCGTCAGGGGGAGTGTTGTAATCTGAAGCTTTATGCAAGGATCGGCATATTAGCTAGTCGGCATAAGCCCGGATACATGGGGTCGTGCACTAGCCTGAGAACTAGGGTACGCCAGACTCGTAATTGAGTAAGGAATGGAATGGAATGGAATAGAACATCATGGATTAGGGATCGGGTGAACACTCGATCACGGTGAATGGACCCTGGCAAGAGTATGTATATAATATGAGGTCCATTCCCTCTACTGTAAGATAGTCATTCGAAAGTAATTGTACTCTGAGTTTACATCAGTTATAAGTCATTCCTCAAAATTATTATCTTATCACCTTCAAGGTAGTAATTCACCTCGTAAGCGCTCATAACTATAACAAGTTCCCCTCCGTAAGCTTATAACTATAACATGAATGTACTTGGGGACATCTTAGGAGACACATGTGCAGCGTATTTAGATGATATCACGATATTTTCCAATCGTGGCCTCGACGATCACTAGAAAAAAGTAAGCCAAGTACTCATTCTGCTAGCTGCGGCTGGTTTACGCCTTGACCCTCCAAAGTGTGATTGTGCAAAAAAAGACACGAAAGATTTGGGACTTCTTGATGAAGCTGAAAACGGGATTAAATTAGATGATACTAGAATAAATAGTATTATTGAATGGAATAGATCAAAGATATTTAAGGTGTTAGGGGGTTCCAAAGATTTGCAATGTTTTACGGAAATTTTATAAAAAAACTTTGTACAACCTATTGTGAAGGAACTCAAGGCGGATGGTCACGGCACATGCGCGGTGTTACAAACTGTTAATATTTCTCTATGGCTAAGGAGATAATGAGGTAGCCAGCTAGTTAATTTGATGAATAATATTCGGTATCTTAGCTATTGAACGAGATATTATCAACAGACTAACTGATAGATCGGGATTACAAAAGAATAGACGAATGTAAATACAGGAAATATAAATATAAATGAGACGGGCTTTTGCGTCAGCTTCCAACCTCCGACATCAACCAAACTACCCATATACCTGAGGAAAACCTCATCCTCTTATCATCAGGTAATGTACAAAATATAACTCATCTATGACTTAGGCAAATCTAGCCTGCGGCATAATCGTCCTACGGCATAACCGTGCTGCAGCATAACAATCCTGTTAAATATTACCAATCCGATCAATGCATATCCCTTGTTTCTTTACTGCATGTCTCGCGATCGTACCTTTATTGATGGCGGGCCAACAATAGTAAAGGTAACTTTAACATAACTCTTCAATGACGTAGATGACGCTAGAAGGGTGTTGCTGATTATCTGGGATCCTCGGTACTTCCTGCCCTAATTTTCCCACATCAAGCACTTCATTTGATCAGGTACCCGTACGTCTCAATGCCGATACTAGTACTAGAAGAATAGAGAATGGCTGGGCAACAGTGACAGCCCAGTTCCTGCAGAGGCACAGCCCCTAACACCTATTGCTCCATTACGACGACTCACAAATAATGGAATTTCATTTGACTGGAAAGATAATCATCAAAGAGCAATTGATAACCTTAAACATTTTTTACAGCTGCACCAGTCCTTGCTTTGTTGCACGAAGATAGAATGTCTGTTATTTGAATCTGATGCTTCAGGCTGGGCAACTTGTGGATCTTTGTCACTATTTGATACGAATGAAACGCTACACATAGTCGTTTGATGTTCAAACAAAGTTAACTTTGACAGAGTGCAATTCTGATATTCATCATAAGGAGCTCCTGTTCATCGACAGGCATCTCAATGAATGGAGGGGAGAGCTAACGGGCCCTTAGAAACCAATTATTATCTTTACAGATCACGAAAAGACAGAATATTCCATAGACTCCCGGTGTAACGGCCGGTAGTCCGAATAAGCCCTGTAGCTCACGTTATGCAACGCGAGCCTCTGCAGGTTTCCCAAGAGGAACCCACGTAGGGCTAGTGAAAGCCGGGACATCTAGCTTCCGACCCGGTCCTGCAGAAGAAGGCGAACACCGCGCATATGATAGGTCGCATGCGATGCAGAATGACTGCTACTCGACATACATTAAACGGCTTGAGAACAATGGCGTTTGTTGTGGTGATATTGACGCCATAGTACGTGCGGATGGAACAGGTACTAGACAACAGGGGAGCGATGACGTTTACGACGTTGATATTGACGCCATAACACGTGCAAGCGAGTGTCAGGGGATAACACTCAGGGGTATAAGTAGACACGATTGTAGCATAATTTAATCTCCATAGAATCCGAAATCAACTCTACAACATCATAAACATCAGGCTTCAGCTGATTACCGGAATTCGTGACACCCGGGAGCTCATCAAAAGGCAAGTCCGGTGGGTGCAAGTGCTGTTACAAGTTAATTTCCGTATGCAATTTAGAGCTGGAAAGAGCACTGAGCCAATTGCACTTTCAAGACGCCCGCAAGATTTTCCCAGTGATCTTGTGGACTCGCTCCTTAGAGAGCGTGAATTCCAGCTATGGAGACCTGGTTTGCTCTCATGCAAGATATCTCCAAATACTAGCGTCGACAGTGTCAATATGTTGCCTGTCAATAATTTTCCTGCTAGAGGAAGTCGGTTTCAAGAAGTTGACCTGCAAAATTGACGGAACACTGTAGGAAGAGACGATAGACGATTTCCTAAAATTTACATCCTGTTCTGGGAAAACGGAAGGTGGTCTTTTTCTGGATTATATTCAAAAATTTCAATTGTCGAATGCCAACTTGTGAGAGTGGCACTATATGTCCGTGATAAGTTCTGGATACTTACCTAAGGACCTTAAAAAACAGCATTGATACAAAAAAAGCACAACTCTTAAAATATTAAGTCACCCCGGGCGAAATAATACTCATGTAATCTTGTCACGCTCTTTTTTACTGGCCTGGAATGACCTTCATGATGCGGAAATTTTATCGCAATAGTGATGTGTGTGCTCGTTCCATATATGGAGATCAAGAAAGCAATAGTTACTTCTCCTACTCTTGGAGCCTGAGAGATTTTTGAGCGAACTGTCGATAGATTTTGTGACTAAATTACCGACTAAATTTAAGGACGACCCGAAGCTTTTGATGGTTATTACTGATCCTCTATTAGAAAGCGTTACTCTTGAAACGATGTTTTCAATGAGGGCAGAGGAATGCGCTGAACAGTCCACAAATCGTCATTATCTTTTTCATGGCTTTCCGCATGCAACTACTTCAGACCGAGGGTTTAATTGTGTTGAAAATCTTTGGAGAAATCTATGTCCTCTATTAGAAATCAAGAGAAGGTTGTTGACAACTTTTCACCAGCAACTGATAGAGCAGCAGAATGTATGAACCCAGAAGTTCTTGCTAACTCACTTTCTTTCATTTCTTTCGCTCAATTTGAATAGCCTTCAATGTTACCCTCCGCCCAACTAGCGAAAAAATTTGAGATAACTCATCCTCTAGCTTCAGTCCTTTCTTTATGATACATGGTTACTATGCTGAGTCTGCAAAGTAAGTCAATAGTTCGAATACTGAAATCATTACAACGTAGGGTAAAAGGGCAACGACATTCCAGGACCGCATTCGGGAGGCACAGGAATATACGGCAGCTGCATTGGCCTCCGCGCAACAACAAAAGGAAGACCAAGCAAACAGCTCTCGCAACCTTGCCCCAATTTTCCGTGTTGGGGATGAAGTCTGGCTTAAATTGAAGATTATTCAAACAACCCAGGCAAAAAATAGCAAGCGTGGAAGGACGCTAAATATAAAGTGATGAGAGTGTAGAATAATCATATTCGTATACTGTTGAGTAAGAAATTTGGGAGCCATTCTCTAAACCAAAGAGCAATCAAGTCATCATATACAGGCCACTTACAGTATTACGCATCCTCAACGTAAATTAATCTAATAATATTTTTATACAATATGTGATGTCGAATGCTTTAGGTAGGTTGATATCACAGTTCGAGTATTGATGCGTGGGCAATCATATTGTTATGGGCTATGCCCTGCATTGATTAATGGCTAGGTCAGGGACTAGCCGGTCACGGTTGGTGTCAGAACTTGTCAGGCCCCGGTACTTTCAAATTGAATATCTCCTTGCTGGACCCTGAAGATCTGTTATGCCAATCTATTTTAGGACCGACGCATTAATAGTAATCTTCGCAACAAGCTTTATTTAGATATTCTATTTTCGTTTCGTTATTTTTAACTTGCTTGGGTTGAATAATTTATGGCAAATCTTCAGGATAATGGTTCTAGGAATTTGGATTCTACTGTACATAAGGAGTTGTAGCCTTCCCTTCTCTCTTCACGCTTTGTCTTTTCTGTCATCCTATCACTACCTTAGAAATCAACCACCTCAGAAGTCTGCCACCTTAGATACCACTTACCTCAGTCCACATTCATTTCTTCTCACTTTGCCTTGTCACTTTCTTTATTCTCTACTCCTCTATCTCCCATAACATTCCCAACAGCACGGGTATCTGAAAGTCACAATATCCACCCACCAACGTGACAGTTGGTAAGGGACGCAGATCGCAATGACATTCATACCTTTCAGGACGCGCGCTCATAAATAGGGGCACGCGTTTATGTAACTGTATATTAACCTCACTTCCCTAGTTAGTAGACAGTTATAGGAGAAATAAACGGTATTTCGTGACATATGTTCGTCGTGCTTTATTCCGATCGCTTATAGTCCATCACATATTTCTCCTATCACTCATATTGGATATACCCTCCGTGAAGTGTAGCCCGGTGGATTCTTTATCAGCATAAATCTATATATTTCTCCCGAGTCGCGTGGAGCTGACTTACGACTATTTCTGGGGCTAATTAGCATAGCCTATGAGATATAGTGCACCTGGATCTCCATCTTCTAGTGATAACGACTCAACTCATCTCTCGTTCAAAAGTTTTTCGTCTCCACACAATAAATCCTTCTCACTCAACCTTTCAGACGATATCCCGATGAACGAAGAAAACCCAGTCACGACTAGTGAACAGCTGCTCGCAGCACTATCAAAAAAAAAGAGGCAAAGTGGCCCGAGTGGGATGGGAAGAGAGAAAGCCTTCGGCCATTTTTATTTGAGCTGAAAGTTAAGATCGAGGAGGATCGACATCTTCTTGGCTCAAATAGGGCAGTATGTCTAGGAATGCTGGGTACTCTCCCAAAGTAGAGGAAATCTAGGGTGGATAGCTGGTTTGAGAGTGGGGGTTCTACTGGCAGTTACGACTGGAAAGAGTTTCTCGACCACTTCAAGGACATATTTGAGGATAAGCAATCTTTGCTTACTGCTGGCAAGGAACTTTCAAGGATGAAGCAGGGAGCTCGACAATCTTTCAGTGAATTTGTTCTCAAATACGAGTTAAAACTCGCTCAGTGTGGAGGCAACAATTGGGATCCTCTGATGAAAATTGTCCATCTTAACAATGGGCTAAATGAAGAATTGGAAAAGGCCTTGATTGGTATTGATATTCCACCTCTAGACAATTACTCTCTCTGGCGTGATAAAGTCAGGGAAGTCGCCGAAAGGTTGGAGTACCATAAATTCCGGACCCAGCCTAAAACTAACCAGATTTTCTCACCTTCGACCTCTCTAAACCCCTCAACTAAAGATGCAGAAGGGGATATACAGATGACTGGAATCAATGCGCTGCTGAATCTGCTCAGCAACGGCTCCAATCCAAACATTAACGCGGTCCTAACAGGCTTAGGAAAATTACAGGGTAATCAGGGTAGTAAGGACAATAGACCACGGGCCCCATGGCGCGCGCAACAAGATTTTTTAAAGCTTGTGCATAATGGTGTTTGTGCCAGATGCGCCAAGCCGGGTCATCTAACCAAACAATGTCCTACTTTCCGTTCTGCAGCTCGTCCCGTTGCTGGTGTGAATGCTGCTGCCGTTTTTGGGTTGAGCGACATTGAGACGGGAAAAGAGGACCCCTAACCGAAGTCGCGGAAAGGGGGAATAAGTCGAGATTATCTGAGAATTGTAGACTAAAAAGCAATTATGAAGTTATGAACAGTCAACCGTTCCTAATAGATTGTTTAATTAATGATTCTGTGTTTGCCAAAGCTTTGGTTGATACAGGTTGCCTTTGCTATTCTGTCTTTGATGCTAATCTTGTGTGCGAAAATAAATTCCCAACCATAAAAATTACCCCAATCCCATTACATCTAGCCAACGGGAATGTTACTGAGATGATTACTCACACAACACAAGTAACTTTAAATATTCAGGGCCTTATGATAACAGTGCGTGGTTATGTGGTGCCTACATTAGCTTACCCTATAATTTTGGGAAAGCCTTGGCTGGAAGATAATAATGTTGTTTATTTGGCCAGAGAAAAGTATCTTCGAATTGGTAGTAGAAGGCGAGGTACAATAATTCGACAGGAAGATCTAGCAGTACCACGGAATACAATTGGAATGTTGGGAGCGGCATCGGTTGCTGATATTTCAAAAGCTTTGCAAAATAAGCCACCCACCCCACGTAAGATAGTTGAAAGTTCCTTACCAAAACAAATTAGACACTATGCCGACCTATTTCTGGACGACGATGTCTCTACAGACAACTCTCTCCCACCCCATCGACTTGGGGTTGACACAAGAGTGATCTTGCAAAAAGACGATTCGGGTAGAGACAAGGAATTGCCTTGGGGACCATTATATGGGATGTCTAGAGATGAGCTTCTCGTTCTTCGGAAGACATTATCCAATCTTTTAGAGAAAAAATGGATCCGGCCAAGCAGCTCACCGGGAGGTGCTCCAGTTCTGTTTGTCAAAAAACCTGGCGGTGGTCTCCGATTTTGTGTTGATTATCGTGCCCTCAATGCAATTACCGAGCGTGATAGGTATCCCTTACCACTAATACGTGAAACTTTAAGACTAATAGCCCGTGCAAAATGGATATCTAAGGTTGACGTTCGCGCGGCGTTCCATAGGTTACGAATTAAAGAGGGAGATGAATGGAAAACGGCGTTTCGCACTCGTTTCGGCTCCTTTGAATGGCTAGTCACTCCTTTTGGTCTCGCAGGAGCGCCGGCGGCATTTCAAAGGTGGATCAATAACGTTCTTGGAGACCTCTTAGGAGACACGTGCGCAGCGTATTTAGACGATGTCGTGATTTTCTCTAGCGGGGACCTTGAAGATCACTGGAAAAAAGTAAGCCGGGTACTTTATCTGTTGGCTGAAGCTGGATTACGGCTCGACCCTCAGAAGTGTAATTTTGCAAAAAAAGAAATCAAATACCTGGGATATGTCGTTGAAGCTGAAAAGGGCATCAAAGTAGATGATGCAAAAATAAAAGCCATTACTGAATGGGACAGACCCAAGGATATCAAAGGTGTGAGAGGATTCCTTGGATTTGCAAACTTTTACAGAAATTTCATAAATAACTTGGCAACTCTTTGTGACACCTAGGTTATCACGTTGGAAAAAGGCTCGTCGGTGAATCCTAAAAGCATAAGATTTTAAGGTACAGATCTAAGAAAAGTGCAAAGACTGATTATATACAATAGAACCTCCTAGCACTGTCTGTATGTCATTACCAAAAGTATGTTTCCTGCGGTAATTAGTTTCATACTGAAGTTCCGCTACCAGCGATACTAGACTGCTGCCTGAGGCCTAACTGGCGATCTCCGCGAAATCGTGTGACGGGATGTCACACTCTTGCAGCCCCTTTACAAAAACTCACGAACAAAGGAAGTTTGTTTGACTGGACAGATGATCATCAAAAAGCATTCGATAACCTTAAAAAGGTTTTTACGACTGCACCAGTTCTCGCTATGTGGCACGAAGACAAAATGACTGTTTTAGAGACGGACGCTTCAGGCTGGGCAACTGGTAGATGCTTATCACAATTTGATCCGGATGGAACTTTGCACCCAGTTGCTTATCACTCAAAAAAGCTGACTCCGACAGAGTGTAATTATGATATTCATGATAAAGAACTTTTGTCAATTATAAGGTGTCTTAATGAATGGAGGGGAGAGCTGATGGGTCTTGAAAAACCATTTATTATATTAACAGATCACAAAAATTTAGAATATCTCATGTCCTCTAGAAAACTCGTCGAACGACAAGTTAGGTGGGCCCAAGTTCTGTCTCAATTTAATTTCTGCATACAATTTAGAGCTGGGAAAAAAAACTCTAAGCCAGATGCTCTTTCAAGACGCACGCAGGACATTCCTAATGATCCCATGGACCCACGTTTGAAAGAACGTGAATTCCAACTTTTGGATCCTAATTGGCTTCCATGCAAAAATTCTTTAGATACTAGTGTCGCTAATATTAATATTTTGCCTGACAACAATGTTCCTACCGGAGAAAGTCTTTTTCAAGAAGTTAATCTGCAAAATTTATGGAACATTGCAGTTAAAGAAGATAAATCATTTCCTAGCATTTACAAAGCACTTTGGAAAAACGAAAGAACTTTTCCTCCCGAATTAAATTTAAAAATTTCAATTGGTGAATGCGAACTTGATGCAAGAGGGGCATTATGTTTCCGACATAGGCTCTGGATACCTACCTATGAACCTCTACAAACAGCATTGATTCAAAAAACACATGACTCTTACATGACAGGTCACCCAGGTCGAAATAATACTCATGCTATCTTGTCACGCTCTTTTTACTGGCCTGGAATGACTATGATGGTGCGTAAATTTTGTCGCAATTGCGACGTGTGTGGTCGTTCCCATGTATGGAGGACAAGAAAGCAAGGGTTGCTTCTTCCACTTCCAGTGCCCGAAAGATTTTATAGCGAGCTCTCGATAGATTTCATGACTGAGCTACCAGCTAAAAGTAAGGGTGACCCAAAATTTTTGATGGTCATTACAGACCGTCTCTTAAAAAGCGTTACTCTCGAAGCGATGAATTCAATGAAGGCAGAGGTATGCGCTGAAAGATTTATAAATTGTCATTATCGTTTCCATGGATTTCCGCATGCTATTACTTCAGACCGGGGATCTAATTGGGTTGGAGATTTTTGGAAAAAATTTTGTTCTCAATTGGGAATTGAACAAAGGTTATCGACCGCTTTTCACCCGGAAACGGACGGTGCAACGGAACGTATGAACCAAGAAGTTCTTGCTTACTTACGTTCCTTCATATCGTTTGCTCAATTCGAATGGCCTTCAATGCTACCCTCCGCCCAATTAGCAATAAACAACAGAGATAATTCAAACTCTGGTCTCAGCCCTTTCTTTCTAGTGCATGGTTACCATGCTGAGCCTATACAGCAAGTTGTCACTTCAAATACTCAAACTACTACAACACAGGCAAAAAGGGCTTCAACATTCCTGAATCCAATTCGAGAGGCACAAGAATACGCAGCTGCTGCTATGGCTTCTGCACAACAGCAAATGGAGGACCAAGCAAACAAGTTTCGTAACCCTGCCCCAATTTTCCGCGTCGGAGATAAGGTCTGGCTAAATTTAAAGAATATTCAAACACCCCAGCCAAAAAAGAAGTTAGCTTGGATAAACGCTAAATACATGGTAACAAAAGTAATCACTCCCCATGTAGTGGAGTTGGATGTGCCTTCAAAAATTTGGCCGCGATTTCACGTAAAATTATTAAAGAGGGCAAGTGAAGATCCTCTCCCCTCACAGAAACTTGACGATTCGCAACCTTTACCAGTGCTGCCTGAAACCCTGGAAGAAAACGCTGAAGGAGAATATTTCGTGGATCGGATCTTAAGGGCAGAACTCTTTCGTCATGGCCGAGGTTGGAAAAGACGAGTTTTAGTTAAATGGAAAGATCGTGCTGAGCCAAACTGGGAAGACCGCTCTATAATGGAAGAGACAGTCGCGCTTGACAAATTTGAGACTCTTTACGGTACAGGCGATGGCGTTGGTGAGGAAGAAGGAGCTAGACAAGGTCCTTCCACAAGAAGAAAAAGGAGAGAAAGATGATACATGTACACCCTAAGGTGGAAGGACTCCGTAAAGAAGGGGGCAAATGTTATGGGCTATGCCCTGCATTGATTAATGGCTAGGTCAGGGACTGGCCGGTCACGGTCAGCAAGGGACGCAGATCGCAATGACATTCATACCTTTCAGGACGCGCGCTCATAAATAGGGGCACGCGTTTATGTAACTGTATATTAACCTCACTTCCCTAGTTAGTAGACAGTTATAGGAGAAATAAACGGTATTTCGTGACATATGTTCGTCGTGCTTTATTCCGATCGCTTATAGTCCATCACGCATATAAGCAAAGGTAGTTTATAATTTTCTCTCTATCTATCTAAGTACAACCTATAGGCTACTTATATACTTTATACATAATTTCTAGAATGTTTGCCATTGCTTAGTAAATCTTCATCATAGGTCATACTAGAGGAGGTTGTATGCCTCGTCGTTGATGTCTAGAATATTCTGGATATTTCCAAACTATTGCGTGTATTTAGTGATTCCAGGGTGTGTCATTAGGGGCACACGTAAGAAGTTTAACAAGGGTGTAAACCTCTCATTCGCATTACCCATGTCACAAAATAATAGTCACGTGGTAGTAAATCTGTATCGATCAACTGACTGCGATAACCATCCTAGGCTGCAGGACCACTGAGGCTTACAAGCCGTTACAGTTGAAACACACAATGGCTGATACTCAGCCAGATAAACCAAAACATGACTAGACACGGTGTCTCAAGTCGTTGGTCTCGTCGGGAACACTAAGAAAATGCAAGCAACTATTCATGCAAATTCAACACTCCTGACTGATGAGATCGATAGCCTCAAATCGGTTTAAACAATTTTTGTTTGGAATAGTGCTTTCATTCTAGCCTGGTTTAGCGGTTTGATACGTACGTCTACCAGCATATTTTTTGTCGGAATATATTCTACCCATATCACCCCGTCACTGACACAATTTTTTGTAAAATGATACGCGACATCGATATGTTTTGCTGGAGTCGATTTCGTGCCTTTTGCAAGAGCTCAAGTATTTTAGTTATCCGAATAGACCAACATACCATTATCTTCAATGAGCCGAGTTACTAGGTAAAGTTCTTCTAAGAATCTACGGTCCCAAATTGCCTACTTCATTTCAAAAATAGCGATGTACTTAGCCTCTGTTGTCGAAGTAGAGGCTGATTTCTGCCTTTTCAACTGCCAGTATACTGGACCTCCACCGAGCATCAGTAAATATTTGCTGACGGAACGACGGGGGGAAACGTTCGAAACGTAATCAGAATCAAAATAAAATATACCCATCTTATCGTCAGCGATTACATCAGCTAGGGACCGTATTCATAGGTGAGCACATGATCTTTAGATCCCTTCAAATATTGAAAGACCTTACACGCAACATTTCAATGTCGAACAACTGAAGTGGCATTAAAACTAACAAGTTGGTATGTTGCGAAAGAAATTTCGGGCCTCGTGTTGTTTGTAGCGTATCTAAGGCTGCCAACCGCACTTAGATAGGCCGCATCATCGGCAAACAGTTCTCCTCCCTGTCTAGGTAACACACCTTTGGTACATTCCATTTGGAACGTATACGCTTTCGCATCTACTACTTTACACGAATTGATTTTTTCGTGAATGTATGAAGCTTACGAAATTTCGAGCCACTTATTTGATCTATCTCGAAAAATTTTCCGGCCAATAATTGTTCTGATCGGGTCCAAATCTTTCATCGTCACGGTAATTGCCAATTGTCTCTTTGGCGCACCAATATTCTTGATATGACTGCTGCAAATGACTAAATTGTCTGCATAGACCTCCATTATTATTGGTCTATCGGCATGTATACAAAAACATCCATCACCATAGGATCTCCTAAATCCAAGACGAATGAGCCTTTAATCGAGTCTTTCATACCAAGCTTTTCCTGATTGCTTCAAACTGTACACTGATTTATTCAGCCGAACATACTGCGTCCATTTAAATCCTTCTGGTCACATCATGATTATGAACTCGTCAAGATGTCCCTCAAGGTATGCGGTCTTGACATCACCTTTATCAATCTCCTAGTTACAAAAAGTCGCGACTGTCAACAATATTCTCAAAGAATCCATTTGCACAGATGGGGAGTAAGTATCGAAAAAATCGTAACCATAGATTTGACTAAAGCCTTGTGCCACTAACCTCGCCTTGAGCCGTCCATCGGACTTAATGGTGAAGATCCAGCGTGAGCTAATAAGCTTTCCCTCATGAGGAACATGGGAAACAGGCGTGAACACATCTTTCGTCGTCAAAGAATCAAGTTCTTCATCAATCGCGTTGGACAATTAAAAACTTTGGGTCCATCAATTGCCTCCCTATAGGTTCGAGGAATAGAAATGTTACCTTTAACATGCAGAGCAGGAGGCTTAGGTTTCCACGCTGATCATGGTTTAGTTGGTGTACGTAATCGATTATTTCTCTTGACAGTCGGCTCAATTTTATTCTCTATGGACGAGGACGTAACGGAAGTTCCTCCCGACGATAAATGACGCTGAGGAGTGTAGTGCACATCTGCTGATGAAGGTGAATCGAGGGTGGAAACATGATTAGTCTCGGTCGATACATTATCCAGGTTATTGTAAATCAATGATTCAGCTTTTTGCGAGGGCTGGTGATCAGGAATGGATGGAGATCTGGGAATTTGATGTTGTAGAACTTCAAAGAAGATTGAACTTTATTTCAAAAAACAGACGTCTACCAAAGCAACATGTAGCAGCTGGTAAGCTGTTTTATGCCTGTAGCCTATATTGTGCATAGGCGTGCACGAACTTAACATAGATAGAGCATTGTGCATGGCCCGAGTCCTGTCAGGGTTCTCAATTAAGCTGAAACGTCTCAATACAAGCGGACCGACTGATATTCGGAGACTTGCTAATACGTGGCGACTTCACGATACAGAGAGGTTGTGTGGCATATGAGGACCTTCATTTTTATAAGTATTTCACGAAACCTGCATAATGTCAAAGTGAGGCGAGTAGTCCACCACAAGGGAAACGTTCTTCACAAGTGAATGCAAGACATTTGAAATGCTTAGGTAAGTAAAGAGTAGGTAGAATGTGAAGCTCAAGGTCCTGTGATGTTTCATGATGCTCTTTCAGTAGAGCTGGTCTACGTTGTAGTTAGACTGTGAAAAGTAAACAAGACGTGGGTTCTTGTTGCTATGCGCGATCCCTATTCTCATTTGCCCCTGCCATGCACTACTACCAGTAGTGCATATGAGGTTCCGAATTATTAATTTTTTTTTTTGAGGTTCCGAATACGTGATGCTGACGAAGATAATTAAAGTTAAAATGTCTATGCTTAGCGCTGACGATATTACGTAACATACTTGGTCTTCCTATAGCCATAAAGTTGCAGGTCTCGAGAAGCGTGCTCTTCCCTAGACTAATCAATAGATCAGACCAATGCACAGCAAGAAATACGAACATGTTTGGAGCTGGAGTTAGATGGCCTTGGTTGAATGAGTTATGGTTATTATATCTGTGTATCCCGAAGATTAGGAGGAAGTCACCACGGGTTTCATTATATCTAGAATATAGTGTAGATCCAACGACTTCATTGAACCATTTGAACTTTACTATTTTGTTAAGTGAACTTACTCATCTTTATAATCTCTATCAGAATGTTCTTCATACCGCAAGAAACCTCACATTTGTCATTGGTCGTCCTAGGCGTGTTTTTTTTTTTCTTAAATCATGCTGTATTCAGAGATCTAGATTTTAATCGAGATTCCCAACTCCTACAACTCCCGTTGGCACTAATCTATAGGCTCATAACATCGTGTTAGACCATCCAACGTTAGAATCTACTCAAAAACCAAAACCTAATCTTTAACCATAAATAAAGGTACATTTTTGCTGATTTTTTGTTTTGGTAGAGTTTTTTTTTCTTTTCTCTGATTCAACTGATTCTTTCAGAAAGAATTTCTAATTTTTTTCTTTGATAGGTCCTTATTGAAGTTTGTCGGAGAATTAGAGCTTGGTGCTCTATTGCTCTAATTAGTTGCATACATTTCGACTTCTTTGAGTATCTCAACAGTTTCTCCCTGCCAACTTTGGTTTGAACATAATTCGTAGATTTCTAGGCTCCAGTGTTGTGGTCGGTGATATTAGTTGTTGTTTAGTGTAGACACAAGGTAACAAGGGCTTGACCTCATACACACCTTGTACCCCGTGTGTATTGACGAGCAGGCTGAACAGTTGGGGATGTCAAGTCATAAATACCGAGACATACAGACCGAGTCGTGTACGCCGAATCGTATGTACCGAGTCATCTAGACCGAGTCGTATTTGCCGAGTCATGTGATATTCAAAAAGCGCAACCTATGCGTAGAGGACTCGAGATGCAGGCTCCAACTCTCTGAATAGAATCTGGAATCTGGGGTGCTAACTATTACTTATGTATATAAAGAAAGTGCACAATCAAGATAGAAGTGATACGTGAAATTAATATATCATACCATATACATTTGTTACAGTTATGAGATTTGGGAGGTATCATCATGTGCTGACCTTTGCAAAGATGTCACTATGGTATTGCAGGAGATTGTATGAGAAGATAATGTGTAATAATTGATGTGTAATGGATGATGAATATATTTGAATACATTGGGCGGAGAGCCCACTATTTATATACGAATATTCTCGCTTAGTGTTTGACCCACCGTGTCAAACACATCAAACATATTATGATCCACTTAACACCTGACCTCACACGTGCGGTATGGTGCACCTGATGCGATCCACATCACGGTTATGTAGATTGCCGATGTCGATAGCACAACAACATTCCTCTCCATCCATTCTTGTTCTATCCTTCCCTTCAAGGATCATTATTCAAACTCGCAAGTTAGCACATTGCACTGCTCCCTCATAATTGTAACATCCAGACCTTCAAATTCCTTTTCCCTCGCTATAGAGAAATGTAGACGGTGTAAGAGCAGAAGTTGCATTGTCTACTTCTTCCTATGACAGAAATTATATGTGTAACTTGTTGGAAATGAGGGTTTCATTAGTGATTTACTAATCATCATGCGTACTAAAGGGAATACCTACCTTAGTGCACACATACTAATTAATGCACTTACTAAATGCGCTTAACCGTATTTATCGCTAATCACGTAAACCCTGTTAGTCAGTTTTACATATTGGTAGTATATATAGTCTGGTTAGATCCTGATTGTAAAAAATAACAACTCCACCGTGCGTTTCTGACAAAATTACTTCAGTCTTCTTATTCTCTCCAAGTGACACGTGATTAATCAATTGACATTGATTCAAAATTCCCTACTTTTTTCAACATAACTATCCACTTGTCCTGCGTTCTAGAATCTTCCTTGCCAAACCAAGAGTCTTTAGTGCTCTAGCCCTTATACGTCATCGGCGCTAGTGTTGGGACTAGTTCCTATACTAGTTTTGACATTAGTTTACCACACTACATCGTTATTATAACAATATATCTACATGTACTTACAAATACCGAATTAGTCATCGGGATCACAGAATTGATTCTTTACCACCTCTACGCACATAATTGCGCAGGTGCCCTTGTCTATACCGTGACATCATATATGTATACATTTTCTTCAGGTTCATTCCGCTGTGCTACCCAGCCTGCTGTGTCCAGAGGAATCTGAGGGACCGTCTTGAGATTTCCAAAAGATAATAAAGAGGATGGTCAAGAGAATGATTCAACGGATTACACGCCCACCTTAATAGAGCAGTTAGAAGAGCCATGTCCAGCGATTATCTGATTATTACGATTTTAACCTAAGTTGAATATTCGGATGCCGAGTCTTTTAATGCATTAAATCGGTATAGATTAAGTTAGAAGGCTGGCCCGATATTATCCTGTTCTAACTTTATTTATTCGTTACTTTTTAAGGTCCTAGGCTATAGTTCTATTTCCCTCGTCGTTCCAGACCGACGGAGCCGGCTGAGGTTACGCCTAATGCGCAGAGCTCAGCTCGTTCACATCTATATAATTAAAAATTATAGAACATGAAGTGTAAAGCAACGTAGAAAATGAAAGAGAACAAGAGAGTCGGGCCAGCATTTCTCACACTAACCTCAACCCGATTGTCCTCAATTTACGACGTAAATTTAAATACTCTCATTGCATTCAGCAGACGGTGTGTGCACAGAAAAGCTACCAAAGCAGCTTGTTTTACTGGCAAATTTTTTAAATTTCTCGAAACAGTATGGTCCGAGAAGTTGAGTGGTGAAGTCACTCATTGTTGCGCACTTTCTGAGCTTGCGTGCTTGGTTGATGTGTCTCTTACAGCGAACAAAGTGAGTGGGCGAGGTCTCCAGCCAGCAAGTCTAATTTAAATTTGCGTTGAGATATTTGGACCTGCGGTGGTATGCCGCAAAGTCTCCATGTCCTGTCCTAGCAGCAATCAAATTGTGTAGTATTCTCCGTGGTAAATTGAGCTCTGGTAGTTTTTGACGTCGCATTTGAAAGTCTAAATCTCGATATCGAGCAGGGCAGACCGACGACCACCAATCATCTATCAAGCTCTGCCGCCGTAGATGCATGAGCTGAGGCAAGTATGCTAGAGTTATCTAACTTGACTGAGTATGACGCGGGGGAAGCTTTTGTAAAACAGCATGCGCTTCCACTTCCGCATTTAATTTGTCGTTTCCGCTGATCTTTGATTGTCCCGATACCCACCTAATTTCCACTTTTGCTTTTCGAGCGACAACTTGGAAAATTCGTACTAAGCGAAGGCAAGAGGATATCTTTCCTGTCTGCAAAGCACTTACCACTGCTTGGTTATCTAACAGGACATAAATGTTTTGTCACTCTCGCCTCACGATAAGCGCGGCTCGAAGAGCTATTGTTGCTCCCACGATTTCTGCATCGTACATTTCACCTCCATGCAATATGCTATGGCTCTTTTCAAAAGTTTGACCCCCCCATTTGAGAACGAAGCCCCATGATGAATGGTCATACTCTTCGGGTGACCCATATGAATGGGCACACATGTCAGTAGGAGCGATGGTTGTATTCCACTTTAAATGTGCCTTTGCTCCTTCTAACCTTGTTCCAAGGTTGTCCGAGTCCGCCGGGGCTGGTAATGGCTCTGCGGCCTCAGATGACGGGAGCTGTCGGTAAGCTCTCAGGATACGTGTCATTTTATTTACAGTCTTTTTGAGAGCTTCCCTGATGATTTAAAGCTAAGTGTTCCCACATTTGGGCATACACTAGCTCGACTTCGAAAAGGGTGCTGTTCATCCAACGTTTTGAGTCGGGCGGCGAGTCGAAGACGATTTCCTTCCAATAGCATGTGGGCGGGTGGTATTCCTAATTTCCTGTGGAGGACTACGTTGGGTGTAGTCCTTCAGGCCAGTAAGGCAGCCCTTAAATCTAAATTCACCGACTCGTCGATAAGGCTGCAAAGGTGAGTCGTCGGCAGAGTGACAATTCCACGTGCTGTTGGTCGGGTCAGTTCAGGCCACCAGATATCGGCTCCAAAAGTCGCTACTAGGACAACACAAGAGCTTACTGCAGCTCCTCGTAGAACAGGGTTTAGTCGTCTCATATGTGTTGTGATCAGACAAGGTCAGGCATAATGGAACCAGGCTGGCAGTGGCCACGTGACTAGCAAGGGTGGAGTGGCGCACGTGAGGACTATGTTTGCTCTGTTTGCTCTGTTTGCTTGGGTTGTCTTAGGGCTAGGGTTGTTCGGTTAGTCCAGCTAGCCCACTGGGTAAATAGTAAGGAAATGTCATCCTAAAAGTGACACACTTTTCCGTAATCATAATAACACCTTTATCAATTCATCCAGTTCTACAAAACATCAATCTACTATACGTAGTAATTTATCTAGCATACCTAGGCAAGTGCATGCACCTAATCAGACACCTCGTAAAACAATATGGTGTGCAACTTTTAGTGCTTTCCCGCACCACGTTGCTACATGATGTTTAAACAATAATCGAGAATCAACGAACAATCCCAGCCATCGTATATTCTGCGCAGCTTCAATCTTGGTGTTACTAATCTGGATTCCTGCTGGCTCTTCACGACGACGCCCGGCCAATTGAACAACTTTAGATTTTTCAATATCAAACGCGACAGCGCTATTATTTGCCCATTTTAGTAAACTATTCACCTCGTCTTGGGCCGCTGCTGCTGATGCATTAATTGTCCATCCAACCCCTAAGATACCGATATAATCAGCGTAACTGAATCGTCCTTTTGTGTTCCCGCTACGTATCGACTCTGCCAAGTATAGGAGGAAGAGCAACGCGGAGATCGGCGAGCCTTGAGGTACTCCACAAACCAAGTTCTTTGGACTTGTCACACCTCCTGAAAAATGGACCTGTAATAAGCGACGACTTAAAAATAAGGCTTTCCACCGAAGGACTTGCTCAGGCCATTCTTGCGTTTTCATTAGACTTAAAAACCTGTTGTGTAACACAGCGTCGAATGCACCCTAAACGTCCAGTATTACGAACGTTGAAGCCTAGCCCTAAGAGCGTGCTTCTTCGATGTCATGAACTACGCAGGAGACTAGATCATTTGCCAAGCGCTTTGGCATGGCCCCGAATTATTGATTACCTACTTTATCTGACTTCACGGCGAAGTCTCGGTGAGAGGGTAATCGGCGTTCCGTGGGGCACTGGTGAAGGAGGTAAATGTGATAACGAGATCTGAGGTGAGAAAATGGATGTGGTCTTCCCAAGGGAAAGACAAAATGAGGAAGAAGCGTAAGGAGAAAAGTAAGGATTTTGAATTGAAGTAAATCGATCTTCCCAAGGAAGAGATGTGAAAGGTATGTGGTGAATGTATATTCAGAAGACGTTGCGTGCAGAGGAAATCTCTCACACGCTGAACCTATATATATACATGACCTCCTCTACTACACTGCATAACCATACCAGATAATTCAAGGACTTGCCGAATAGAACTAGATTTACCTTATTATCCTCTGCTTCCTGACTAGTGATCTCATTTCCAACCTCTATGCATGGTTGACTCGTATTGATCCAATTACTCGAGAAACTAATCATCCGACAACAGAATTAATATCAGCATCAAGTGCACTAATCTATGAAAGTAAGACATTCTTTTAGCAAGTACTCGTTCAAGGCCTTTACTTAGACACGAGAGTAGGGCAATAGGTCTCTACCCCCTAATAGATGTTAAGTCCCGTCCAGGCTTTGGAGGAAATACTATTTCAGCTAGCTCAAAGCAGGACAGATGGTACCCAAGTTTGATACGGGCGTGGAAAATATGAGTGACATGAATTCCAATGCTGTCCCAACAGGCCGAGGGTAACTAAACAGATTTACCATCCACCCCGGGGCTAGTGTTGCCGCTTCCTCTGGTGCATGTGCGTACTTAATTCCAAATGTGCTTCTGTCCATATAATCTTAGTCTCATCAGCAAGTGTAGTGGGAGGAAGATCATCTGAAGATTGATGCCGCGCCAGAAGCTTGTCGCGCAAAATTGATGCTCGTTCCTCTTGGTCTGAAATCAGTCGCCCCTCGCACAGCAGAGGTGGAGGTATCTTATCCTGGCGTGGGGTAGCCCAACGCATAATCTTAACCGCATCTGATAAGGCGCTTATTGTCTCAACCTATCTCTTCCAATATTCCTTCTTTGCAGACGTAACTATGGCTCGGAGGGGTTTGGCACGTGAGATACGTTCTATTTCCGTACTTGCGGGTCGGTATTCTGATTTAGCAAGTGTCACAGTCTAGAGAAGAGCGCTTGCGCAGCTACATAAATAGAGGTAGTTTATATGCTATCTGAGGAGAAAGTAATCTATCTCGTAGTCCTACAAATGTATACATAGCTCTACTCCCCGTAGATAATACCAGAGCCCTAACATCAATGAGGATTCCTGAAATAGAAGTTTGCCACGGAGCCGAAGGTTGCCGCATGCCAGGAACCTCTTCTGTCTCAGCTCCATGATCCATCTATTTTGGGGATCCTGATATCGAATATTCCATGACGTACAGGAGCCCCGACCTGTATCTGCCAGTGCACAATGCACTACCCCTGTTAAGCCTGTGCACGCCTATGTACAACATAGGCTACAGGAATAATCCAGCTCACCAGCTGTTGCAGCAAGCTTGCGTTCTGAAGTCCACCAGGGAGTAGATCTTCCCGCTGCTTTGTTAGTACGCCGGCCTACTGCCTTGGGAGCATCCGTCAATGCTAAGCAGATCTACTGGGCGAATTTCTCAACGTCTTCTTCGGCATCTAGAACAGACAGTGGGGGAATCTATTGTGATACTACATTGTGTACCGAGGTAGTTTGTCCTTTGCAACTTTGAGCAGACCACTAGAGACAGCCTCTGATGGTTTAAAGTTAGGAGGATAGCTAAACACTGGAAAGGGGGCACTCGTTACACATTCCTCTCGGTCAATCCAAACGCAAGTTCCATTTATGTTTGACCATGCCAGGTCTAGAGTGTTCCCAGCTCGATGAGTAGGTCCTCCATTTATTAGGCAAGGCAGATTGTGACGCTCTGCCCAATTTTCAATCTTTTCTCCCTGTCCATAACACCTTGCTACTCCAGGTTGCCACGCCCAGTAAACTAAGTTGAAATCACCGGCGATCACAGAAATAGCGGGCGGGGTCCAATTCAAGAGTGGTTGAAGCGCTGTAGGATCATGCGGCGCTTTGTAAGCATTGAGGAAGGTTATCTTGTTAACCACGACACAACAATATTCAACAATCGGAGAGGTTGAGGAAGATCGTTGAATCGCGGTAATTTCAGTTGAATTCTTTCTAGTATATGTGACCGCCCTCGGTCGAAGATTGGTCCCGGCGTATGGTATACGCCAGTCGAAGTAAAGATGTGATTTAGTATGTGCTGACCACCAAGGCTTCTATCCAGGCAACATATCAAGCTGTAGCTCATATCCTCGAGCCGGCGCAATGTCGTGCGAAGTGCCTCCTCTTCCCACAATGACTGACATAAATTTTAGCGACTGTGGGAGAGGTGGAAACCCTGTAGGTCGCCCTTCATAATCTTTCGCAGTCATCATCAGGAGTTTCGTCCGATGACTGTTGTGTTTCTTCAGAAGTGCGACTAATCTCTAGGTTTGCAGGGGTATTTTGAGGATCAATTATTATTTTCTCTTCCTCGTCGACCACTTTTGGCATCATATTTGCCTCTTCAAATCCCTGTTGAGTGACAGCAATCGATTCTGCTCTCGCTGCTCTATCTTCTGCCGCTTTAGGTCTAGCTACTGCGTTATATTCTCGCTCATCTGCTCGGCGATATACCATTAATTGTTTCTTGGAAAGAGCACCTAAACGATTGGGACTGGTCCAGACATTTTTTACTGTCTAAGCGATGAGGTCCTCCGCAATTCCTACATTTAGAAAGGGCTTTACATGCTTCTTCTTCATGCAAAGTAGACCCACAGTTGCCACAGGAAGGTACCCGAGAGCAAAATCTGGATAAAGGATAGCCATTACAGCGTTTGCAAAAGCCTATTGGGTGTTCCTGCTTGAATTTTGAAATTAACCCTGACTGATCGAAAACTCTGAATCCAGAGCGAAGAGCTTTCGAGAAGTAAGCCATCCAAGTTTTGCGAGGTGCGTGTGGATGATTATGACAAAACGGTTTGAGCGCGTCCGGACGTACTAAGGTCACTCGCTCTATTTCGTCAGCAAGCATTAACTTTATTATTTCTGTTCGTCCCTCCAAAGATACAGTAAACTTAGGGACTGTCAAGACTAGTAGCGGAGTCCAATTTGCTGGAAGTTTGAGTTTAGCGCCAGAAAGAAACAGGCCATTAGCCGCTTTCAAAAGACCTTCTCGTGTATCAGAATTACAGGAACTCAGCGCGAAGCCCGGCCGAACTGTTTCAATCCTGCCAATACAGGAAGGTGACACTGATATTCGCTTGACGATCAGTTCCCGAATTGCTGCGGAGGGTAACTTCCGCCATTCGCGCTCATGTGGTAATTGGACGATTATTTGCTTGTCACCTTCATTTTGATTGCTCCTATTCTGTTGGCCCCTTTTTCTTAGTCGAGGACGGGCTGGAAGACAAGCTTGGGGTTTTGGATTCATGTCGTTAGGAGGAGTTAGCTTCGGCATAGAATTACGCACCTTGTTATTTCCATTCCGGGCAACAGTCGCCCGACTACTTCCTGGCATATTTGAGGGCTTGACAGATAGCTTGATTTTAGCCCTATGATGTTGCGAGTCACCTGGAAGAATAGATATCGATTGGGTAGCCACTGATATCTTCGTTTTTCTTTCTTTTGTGATGTGCAAATCTTTGGATCTGGTAGGTTTTATTTGGACCGGAACCATTGGTGGCTCTGGAGCATTTTCCGAAGCGGCAAGACGAGCTATTGCTTGCTGTAGATATCTCCGTATAGTCTCAGCTTCTTCCTTTTCGACTTCATCCTTGTACACTGTGATTGTGCTTTCGATATTGCAGAGGACACTCGCGCAAATAGAAATGCGAACGTGCCAAGCTCTTTCACGGCGTTGTCGCAGCTTTATAATCTGACACATATCCTGTGGAAGGTAGGCATTAATCTGCCGAGAATAATCTTCTGGAGTTTGGTTCTAAGATTCAGTAGCTATCTGAGCAGCCCTGTTAGAGGGAGGGACAGGGTTGAGTTATGTTCGGCCAGCTTGTGCTCAGTTTTCACTTTCGATAACAAAGGTAGGAGGCGACGCGGAAAGAGGACTTGGGGGAGATGCTGAAGATGACGGAGGGGCGGAGGCGTTGGATGCGTATCCGTTCGTAGCGCAGGAAAAGTAACATCAGAGCTTATGATGGAGCTTCGTATTTTACCTATACCCACCTGTTTCAGGATGTTTCCGGTTCTAACAGATGTAGTGTCGGAATAGAATTTTCCTCGAAATAGTTTTCCAGGCTATGTCAACCCCCCCGCCCCCCAATAGCTGCGTAGAACAGAAAACTTGACATCCCTCCCACTTTCCCCAATATATCACCCATCCAGCCAAAATTCTTGCTGAAGCAATGTAAATTCGTTCCCTTGCCCTCGTATACCTACTGCGCCTTCAAAAGTATTACAGCTAGCTATTTCAGCCGATCGCTGAATGATCCACATGTCTAAGAATGTCTGATTTGGATTAGGGTTGAGCTTTCTCTTCTTACGAGGCCTATATACTTCCAGTTGGGCCTTTAACTAGATAGCCTCCTTCTCTTGTGTAGCAACTATCGTATTTTTATCGTCTAAGTCCTTCCCCACCTTTTTTGACCATTCTCTGGCGTATCACCTGAGGGGCCTCAGAGATCTTGATTCGAAAAATTCGAATTTTGTGAGATCCCTCGACTTTTTCAGCGTTCTCGGTAATTCAACCACATAAGAAGCCTCATTTAAATCGGTCTGGACCCGAGTAGGGTTTTTGTTTAGGTGATTCATCACGAATTGCCGGCTCTGTACGACTCTTTCTCTGTCGAGGGGATAGAGTCCAGCTGCACGCTACCCAGCCCTGATATTTTGTGCTGAGATTCCCTCTAGCCTAGCCTGAGAGTAGCATACAAGGAATTTCTTCTTCGCCAGTGGTAATACACCTGTGAGTGTCTTTAAATCGTTGAACTTACGCCGGTAAGCTGTTTTGAGAGGTCCAAATATAGACAGTTGAGGGGCCGGGTTAAATGAATTGAATGGGCGGGTAGAAAAAGAAGATATCATTCTCCTGTAGCATTCCCACATAAAGTCATACTACATACAACTTTTAGGCCCGTCTAGTACCAAAAGTCACCAAAATCTCCATCATCAGCCTCTAGGCTTATTTGAGGATCGATGTTAGGAATCCCATTATGGGCAGGCAAGAACTCGTGTTTGTAAGGTTTAATAAAGCTAAAGAGTATGATCTAGCTAAAATAAAGTACTTAAATGTAAAAATTAGGCGAGCACCACGCTAAACCACAAGTAATCATAACTGACACTGTTCCAAGGTATCTGTCACATGACAATCGAAGACCTCCTTGATCTAGTCCACGGCTATTTTGTTCGAAGTCCAACTATTGTCTGATGCCATAAATTTTTGTTAATCTAATGCTTCCAAGTCAGGAGGGAAAAATTGCCTATGTACTGATTTTCCGTTGAAAATCACGAGTGGCTGGGTTTTTTTTGTAGAGAGCCACGTGCGCGCATCTGGTGTCTTTAGATCTTTTTCATCGCGGAAGAGTCTAGAACATGACCGTTCACTCCGCTACCTTCAATAAATCTTATTTTGTCCATTTTCCACTAAAATTTTGGGGGAATTCCTCTGACAGCTGGGTGATCGAACAAGTTGAAATAATCTTGAATTACCTCCACCGTCACTGCTTTAATTCGGAGTTTTTCAATTGCCTTGCATTCAGGAGTCTTTAGAAAAGGATTTCTCTTCATAAAAATTTCCATCTGTTCATTTCCAAAGTCCCTGGAGTCACCAGCAGCCGTAAACAATTGTTGGGCGAGATCTCTCAATAGTTATCGGGTCCGTGCCAGGCCCAAATGGTTAAATAAGTTTCTTGGTCTACACATAGTTGCTGTAGTCTCTGTCGACTTTCCAATCGAGACTTGATGGGTCGGATGGTGCAGTGATACACCGTCCAGGCCGTTCTCCGGAGTAGTGTCTGGGTAGCTTGGACATATACCCCACTTGAGACAGGAGTAAGCTGGTTCAAGAACCTCTCACCACTTCTCTCGCGGTGATATTGTATCCGTATGATGACGGAAGCATATTCAGATAACCATGGTTTTTTCTTGCTTTTCCCTGTGGTGGGTATTCACGGGAGAGGGTACGCGCCGTAAGCCGTTATCCTCATAGTGGTATCTGCAAATGAAATCTGAGGATGAGTGTTCCAAACGTCAAATTGAGTCATTCTGCGAAATATACATACCTTCCGTAATCATTTTCGTCATAGCCTCGGGCTGCATACGCAATGATGATTTTAAAAAAAAACGAGACTTGATACCTTGCCTACGAATATGTAGAGTAGATTCTGGAACAGAATAGTCATGGGACGCTTTTCGAATAGTTGTGCCGCCAATGATATAATTGAGTGTGTTTAGAATCCCATTCACGGTATATTTGGAAATGATGATTATGAGGATATATCTATAATAATATATTTAAGTTTTGGTGTTTGGAGAATAATTGTTGAAGTTACTCGTCATCACTCAATCACCTGCGCAGCTATGTGGGGTCAAAATGGTATGCGCTTTAATGGAATGTTCTTAAAGCTTGTTATGCTTGTGTTCACAGATGATCAGACTTATGGGACAATTGGAGGCTGTAGAAGGGATTAAATGGGAGTTGTTGATTACTCCCACCCCAAACTGTAGCACCTCTTCTAGATACGAAAAACTGTCTAATAAAACTAATTGGTAATTGTGTGTCAATACGGACTAGCGTATTATAGGACATACAATAGGTATAGCGCAGAATGTTAACCGAGCTATAACGGCTCAACCGTTAGCATACCCTAGCAATACAGTCCGGCCTCATCTATAGCGATAGTGGGTCCCAGTATAAATGTTGAATATATTTATCGAAATTAAACAGTTTTCAATTGCAATACTTACCCCTGCACGCAGAATAACCTGTAAGGGTAAGTGTTGCAAATATAAACGTCCAAGTTACAATCAATCTTTTTAACATTTATACTGGGACCCACTATCGCTATAGATGAGTTTGGACTGTAAGTAGAACTAATTTTAACAGGGGGGAGGCTTGACGTAATGCTGGATTTGAACCAGATTTATCGTGTCTCAAGTGGGGCATGCGCCTCGGCTACCCAGACTCTACAGGGTATAGGGGATCAAATTCCAACTTGCATGTAGTTTTAAAGCCTTATTTATTGTTATTAATAGCGTTAATTTTGTAGATTAAGCCGTTGGTCAGGAGAGAAGTCAAATACAAAATTAGCGCTATTAGTAACAATATTTAGGGCTGCAATACTACATGCAAGTTGGGATTTGATCCCCTGATGCCCTGTACATGTGGTAAAACAATGCCAAAAGTGAATGCAATGGATTTCTGCCAGCTACAAACGCATACAGCGCGACCACCAGGTCGACTGATCAAAATTCAATAGTTTGAATAAGACACGAACAATTCTCCAACGATTTTAGGTCTCTTCCGTCAGCTCCGTTATCCTAGTAACTTGCGACAACTTAATCATGTCTGATCAGATGGATGTAGACGAGCCAGAGTCCGTAAACGACGTGATATTTAGCTCTGGAAATGTCAAGGTGAACGGCAAGAGAATAGCAGCAAACCTACCTGTCGCGGCCGAAGATACTTTACCATGGTGAGCCCCTCTTCTGGTGCGCCACTGGAATCTGACTCATAGGTTAAGGGTCGAGAAGTACCGCCCCGATACGCTAGCTGAGGTTTCTGGTCACCAAGATATTCTGGCTACGATTAATCGGTTCGTTGATACCAATGTATGATTCTCTCCCGGGCCTTGAGGCAGGATGAGACTCACCTGCGTGAAGCGACTTCCTCACCTCTTGCTCTACGGGCCTCCAGGCACGGGAAAAACGTCTACCATTCTCGCCCTGTCACGACGAATCTACGGCGCGAAAAATGTGCGCCAAATGGTCCTCGAACTCAATGCTTCTGACGACCGTGGCATCGATGTTGTTCGAGAACAGATCAAGGTTTTTGCCAGCACAAAACAAATTTTCAATATGAATCCTGCGCCAGGCAGTGGGAACTCCGTCGCGTCGTATAAGCTTATTATTCTTGATGAGGCAGATGCGATGACATCTACCGCGCAGATGGCTCTGCGGCGGATCATGGAGAAATACACCGCGAACACGAGATTCTGTGTGATTGCTAATTACTCGCACAAGCTGAGTCCAGCTCTGTTAAGCCGATGCACGCGATTCAGGTTCAGTCCCTTAAAAGAAATAGATATCCGCGTTCTGATAGACAAAGTAATCTTGGAGGAGCATGTTAATATTACTCCTGAGGCTGTCGATTCTCTGGTCAAATTAAGCAAGGGAGATATGCGACGAGCTTTGAACGTCCTTCAAGCCTGTCACGCCAGCAGTAAGTCACCTCAAATCTTCCATTTGCATGCTAAAAAATTCAATTAGGCACACCTTTACATCTTAAAGGTACGCCTAAAGTAGCGGATGAAGATTTAGTACGAGAGACAATAACTGAAAATACTATCTATGAATGTATCGCCTCACCCTTACCCTCAGATATTACAAAAATTCTTAATACTCTCTTGAATACATCGGACGTCTTATCATGTCTCAAGACAATCAACATATTGAAAACTATGCAAGGGTTGGCGCTGGCTGATATTATCACTGCGTTAAGTGAGGAGCTTACCAAACTCGACGTGCCGGCGCCCGTGATGATCACATGGTTAGATGGTCTGGCAGAAGTGGAGCATCGATTAAGCTGTGGGGCAGGAGAAGTTATTCAAACTGGCGCCTTAGTCGGAGTAGTGCGTAGTGGTATTGAGCTGATGAACAAAATATAAAGACTCGAATCACATCCCTTTTGTCTCCATATCTATAATGATCATCACCTAAACAATGCGTCTATTAATTTCGCTTACTTTTACGGTAACAGGCATCTAGCTGGTGCCAATGTAACCAGGAGAAGAAATAGATGGACCGAGTCGAGTCATTCGGAGTCTGACTATCTAAAACTCATCCAAAGAGTTCGACGAATCACTATGCTTAGCGCACTTACGGAAGTTATGGGCATATAGGGTGCAACGCTATACTTTGGACAATCCGTTGGGCTTTTTGGCTTTTAAATACTGCGATATAATTTTCGATTTCACAACGGCCTAGTATTTTTTTCAAGGAGTACAAGTTCAAATCAAGACTACTCCAGCCATAGTTTTTCGTTCAAGAGATCTAAATTACTGAAAATCTTGCCACACCCGTATTAGATCTAAACCTAGTGGTTAGTACCAATATAGACGCTGTCTGTGAACATGATTGCATGGTTTTTTCTGTTTTCTCGGTGCTAGTGATTTGATAACGTTTTAACCTCACATAATGGACGTTATTCTTCAAGAATTTTGATTCAAATGGTGGTGGTTGGGTAAAAATAGTGATGATCATAGACACACCAACCCTCCAGCCTCAATAGGATACAGCCTGAAAACTTGCAGACTGGTTCCTGATCCCATGTCTTAATAGAGCACATCATGAGTCAGTAATAGAATGGAAGTCCTCGAACAGAGTGCACGACTTGCCGGGGCAAAGCTGACGTAAGATCGAGATTATGCAAGAAACTCCTAGTCGCAGGAGTCAAAAGCAGAGGACCCGAGTTAAAGAACAAGGTTACATAAGCTACGAATGTCCATATTCGCTAACCCACCGTCCACATGGCATGTGTAGAGATGAATGTTCAAGATCTTCCCCTGATGGGCTGCCGTCGAAAAGATGCTTCCTATCCGAGTTAGAATTCAGGCTGCCAAATGAAGAATGACGAACACCGCCGCCTTCAAGATATTTGATATGGTCCCTTGAAATAAATGAAACCGGGAAAGGGATTAGAGATGATATGTAGTGGTAAGATCGTATTAGTCGTCTGGCCGAATAATGGCTGAAAGGTATAGATGGTATATGTGTGTGTATTATGTACTACAGATCTATAGACTGCTGACACCATACTCTATGTCAAACGTGCCTTCCTATTAAATATGAGGTTAACCCCGAGAAGTGCTCTCTTGATGTTAAATTTTCGACTTGAAAATTTAACGTATCGTGATTAATGGGGGTTGGGGGAGAACCTGTGTTCATTTTCATAAATACTTAGAAGCCCAGGATGCTTGCGCTTGTACAGAGACTGAATAATTATCAGAAAAATTAGGAGAGAATTGACGGGGAGTTCCTCGTATAGAAAGATAAGGAGGGACTTTTTATTGTAAGCTCCTAAGCAACTTAAGTGCGCTGTTAAGACCCTCGAAAAAAAGTAGTGAACTATTTTGGTGTCACATTTCTCTCGGTGATGGATAAATTTGCTTTGTTTGTTGCTAAGCTTCACTTTTATTACGGAGTGAAAAGAGCTTCGAGAGGCAAGATATCTTAAGCTGCTTTCAAAAAATTTCTCAACTAAGGTGATTATTTTGTTTTTTGAGAACATGTCAACTAGATATCGCAAGGTGAGTGCGGGAATATATTTGCCGGTATAAAACGAAGAGAATACAAGCTAAACAGGTTTCGATACACAATACAAGAGTCACGCCCGTGATTCTGGTACGTATTACCCAGAATCAGAAAGATGCCGTTGGCCTTTGACGACGCCGTTTGGATTGGCCAGATTTTGTCTCCAGCTTTGCTCTCATTTCCTCCATCAGTGTGCGTGCTTTCTCACGTGGATCAATCACGACGAGCTCTTCTTCAGCCTTTTTCCTAAAACTGAGATCCTTGCCGAGCTTATCTTCCTTGAAACTCAAGGTATGAGACATCCAGCTAGAGTCATTGGGGTCATCTTCTACTTCTTTGGTACTGCCATCCAAGATCTGGGCATCCCATTTATAGCAAGACTGGCAGTTAGCAATAAAATGAAGATCACAAAGTGTGGCTTCTTGATCCTCGGTTTGTGCTTTTGACTCAGAAGAAACGGAGGCAACTTCGTTTTTACCCAAAGGTATAGATTTAGAGCCACTAGGATTTTGTGTTGCAGGAGCGCGCTCAAGCTTCGTTTTAAATGCATTGAGCAGATCGAGAGTTTTTTGGTCAGGTGGGGCACCTCCCTCAGGATTTCGCTTTCGACCTCGCGTAGAAGTTTTGGGAATCATTAATTCTAAAACGGACTTATTTTTCTCTGGGATAGGAATTGCTTGGTGATTGCGCTTCATTGAGGCTTTGAGTTCAGCAATTTGAGCATTAGTTCGATCGAGGAGAGATGTGACTTTTTGAACGGGTTCGGGTGAAGAGGATTCCCGAATTTGAACATCAGCTGTACCATTCAGCGATTTATCAGGGGACTTTGGTTCAGGAGATATTTCAACAGATGGAGATTTAGTCTTCTTCTTCTTCTTCTTCTTTTCCTCCACCTTATTGGGCCTGGATTCAGGTTCAGGTTGAGTTTCAAGATCCATTACTATCCTACTATCGTACTTGACTTTTTTGATGGCGGTAGGTTCTTCAGTAACTGGTTCTTCGTCCTCAAAGCTCAACAATTGTTTTCCAGCTTTTCTTTTTTTCTTTTTTTCCATGGATTTTGGCTGGACAAGTACAGGCGCAATCCTCTGCCTTTTGACCATATCTTTAAATGGATTTACCAAGATCTCCACATGTGTAATTTTTACAGGATATAAAGGTCGTTCGCCTTCACCCACTTCTGCTTCTCCCATTTTTACTAAATTATATATCGTTTCACCTTCCACGCGACCAAAGATTGTGTTTTTGCCTTGCAATTCTGGTGTGCTACCAAGTGTAAGAAAAAACTGACTTCCATTGGAATCAGGTCCTTCATTAGCCATCCCAAGCAGTCCCCTCCTATTAAACTTAATTCGACTGTGGAATTCATCCTTAAAACCTACACCATTGGGGCCAGCATTTTTGCCTTGTCTATATTCCATTGGCCAGATTCCACCTTCTTCACGAGATTCTGAGAAAGCACCGCCATCGTAAATGGATTCGCCACCGTTTCCAGTCCCAGTAGGATCTCCTCCTTGAAGAATGAAATTTGGTACAAGACGATGAAAGATAGTATTATCATAATAGCCATCAAGGCAGTGCTGTAGAAAGTTTCGGCATGTTAGAGGTAGCTGAGACGCCCATAACTCTAATGATAAATCACCGGCGGTAGTGTAAATAATGCACGAGGCGGTTGGTTGGGGTTCAAGGTTATAAAGCGAAGACATATTGATTGGTTTAGAGCGACTATTATCCGCTTAAACCGAGAAGGACACAGGAATCGGTGGAATGTGAAAACGACTAACACGCCGGCGAGTAAATCGTCCGATTATCTATCGCGTATGAATAATGTGACGATTAGGTAATTTAGTATTATATCACGTGACTGGATCTTCAGGCGCAGATATTTGCAAGTGTCTTGATAATTATTTTACTACAAATTTGGGAAGGCAGACATGACATAGAGTTCACTTCGAGAAGAGGCCTGGAGGGATCTCTATAAAAAAACGATGGAAGCATATTGAGATGCGGGAGATGAATGAAAGGGTTTTGGAGGGGGAATCATGCGGAATTTTGACTGCGATGCGTTGTGCGTGTGGCAGAGCAACGTTTGGAAAAGTGCCACCGACACTCTAAACAACGGCATAAATCAGATTTCTCTAACCTGCCCTGTACTCAAGACTGCTGGCGCACCTTCAGCTGGCAAAGTACATTCGTGGAACGGCACCACTTCAGTCGATCGGCTTTTTGTTTCAGCGTTTTCCGGTTGAAGAGTCACATCTGGATTGGCTGTCGGGGAGAGCAGTTGGTAATTGAGAAACTACGAGATCAGTGACCCGCGACAGATTATCGGAAGATGGAATTGGCTCGGGGGAATCTCATGGGGTGTGGGTGGGGGAGGAACATCTGCTTAATTGGAATCTTTCGGGAGACTGATACGTCTGGTAGCCCTAGAAAGGCTGAGCTAACCGGTACATGATCCTTCAGGTCGTGTGCTGTGCGCCGGCACGTTGGAGTAATTAAAAAAGATATTTTACTGCTAAGATACCCTCAACTAGATACACGTAAAGAGCTCGCCCCTTTGTATAAACTTACGTACACTAGAGCGCCAGAATGATCTCGGCCTCTTAGAAAATGCCGAGTCTCTATGGTCGCCGGCATGTCGGGTAGTTTTTCTCCGATGCTAAACCAGCCGGCACTAGGTATCTCAAAACACGTGCTGCGCGCAGGCACGATGCAAAGTAATGTAAAAAAAATAAAAAATATGATATTTTTCTCCAGTCTACTAATATACGGGCTACGGGTTAAGTGAACGCCGGCTGGATGGTAAGTAATGTGCACTTTATGCTCATGTTTATACTATCGGAAAAAACAGAACTTACTATCTTGCCCGCGTTCACCTCGCCCTGAGCCCCTGGTATTTAATCACTGTACTGTTACAATTGGAAATTTTCCTCGATAAACATTCTCTGATATTCTACACACCGCAAATTATCTTTACACTAGTACTCAGCTACTGTGACATTCAGTCCTAATACTTACAGGCTCTGGCCTATTGTAAGGATCAGGAGTTTATCCGGCGCCCTAGTCAGACGTGTCATAACGTGTTGACGTAAATAACCACTAGCGTCATAAGACACGCGACGATGCTGATAAATATACTCATGGGTAGAACCCAAGACTGCTTTGGCGGGCAAAGACGAACTCTTCACCTTCACGTGGTACCTCCGGTAAACGCTCAATATGTTCGCTGCATATTTGAGATAGCGAAGAAGAGAAGCGCATCCAGGTCGCGGCGAGACAAGCATCACTCATTGTCAGGACCAAGCTGCCGTCTAGTCGATTTCTGTCATTGACGACACAACTCTTCAAACGAATCACCCGACTACTATCTTTCCGATCATCGTTCTATCCGGTTAAATCGACTCACTCATTCAAAGATTATCCGCACCTATTGGCTCCAACTATACGCCCTGGCTGCTATGGACACCCGACGGAGGATTGAAGGCCTGCGGCACAAGTTGTGGAGGGTTCTCTTCATTGGTTGGGAAGTCGATTTACAGGAAGGGCAAACGAGTGATAGAAATATTGACAGAAAGACGATCATGAGGGAGAAGAGGTGTGTCTGAAGAGGGAAGGTAGGCAGGACTGTCGCTGAGGTGTACGGCTTTGGAGCTTGTCCGCTTAGACTTGAACAAAAGATGTTGTGCTGACTCGGTTATGACTCATGGATATCTGGAGTTTGAAGCTTATGGATAATGTGCCAAGTGACAGAGTTGCTGAAACTAATGAGTCATGTATAGCATCTTCCTTATACAATAGTAGAACTCGCATTGTAGTTTCATAGTAGGCATCGGATATTTGGTATTGGAGGAAAGATCTAAATAGATACTGCCACAGTTAGAGCAGCAAGAATAATAGTCTCCATCGTGACCATCAAGGCGATATTCCATCCACTATATGCATTCACTATAACCATTTATATCGTACGTACCATTCATTCACACCATTGACTATTTCATCAAAGGACAACACCATCACTAGACAAGCCGCCAACCACTCCACATCCCCATCAACCTGTGATAAAAGATGGTGTTGTGATCCGCCATCTGAGGCATTTTAACCAGGAGTCTTTGCACCTACTTTGATAATAGGGTTAAAGATTGTGAGATCAAACTCCGCGCGGTTGTGACGGACAAGATGATGAAGCATGCTGAGGAGTCTGAGGTTATTTGTTTTTTCCTTGGACAGGTAATCACGGTTGAGGAGAGAAGCAAGGGGACGTAAGTCTTAACAAGTGTAACCCTGTAGTGGTACCGGCAAATGTGTCTTTGGTATGAGTGTTCAGCGACAAGGTTGTATCATCTTCGTTCTAGCGACTGAGGATAGCGTACGCTTTCCGAGGTCTTTCGTCGCAAGAGGGAACTTTCGAGTGCATGATTGCATGTTATCCGTAGACCTAATAAATGTCTCAACGACAAGATTACAGGACTTTCTTTCCTTAGTTAAAATATAAATTCTATTTGGATACACATTCGCGTTTAGCCTACGTAGTATCCCTTAACACTAATCATCACTTGCTATCTTGACTGTACCAAACGTCAAACTGAGCCATTCTGCGAAAAGCTCGTATCTTCTGTAATCATTGGCACCGCATTCCCAGGCTCCATACCCACAATTGATTTAAGTATGAAAATAAAAACTACACGTAGTTCTACAGACACAGACAAAGCAAACAGTTTCCACGATTGTTGTAGTGCGAGTGTCAGCATGCTCAATCAAAATAGACTTATGCTTGTCACACGTACACTTTCATCTCTGGCGGGTACTGAAAAAACTAGGAATACTCATTCCCACACCATCTACTCTCGCTAAATTTAAATAGTGTCAGGGGTAATAATGCCAAGTTGCAGTCTTAAAGATTGTAACATTTGGACGTTTATACTTTAAATTGAGCAAGTAGTTAGAAGCACATTGAGATACAAAATTAATGCTAATTAGAATCAATCTTTGGAGCTGCAACCCTGTATGCTAGTTGGACTTTTTTCCCCAAGTCAACTACCTTCCACAGGGGGACGAAGATGGCGTTTCTACCTGGACGCAGTATCCTCTATGAACCTGGATCTTATTTTCAGAGCCAACAGAAACGCCCATTGGTTACTGAGTCAAAATCAACTAGACGAAATTGCGGTGCGTATCCAGCTCCCGTTATGGTGGTGATGGATTTGACTATGCTGGCCCTTTTTACCAAGATTAATTCCCACTGTTTACAGATATTCTGGCATTATACTATCTTTCAAGAAAAGAGCGCCGCTGCCTGAGCGCTGGTGGTGTCGGTATAAGGAGGATATCTGGACTATGGGATATTAGGGAGATACAGATGGGGATACGCACCTCGTGCGGCTCTGGTGTTTAGGCCTCGACTGGCTGAGATTGTAGTTTTTTTTTGGACTTTTTCCCGCGTCCCGGTTTCCATGACTGCTCTTTTTTCGGTTTTTTTTGAGCAGAAGATTCCGCAGAAAAGGTGGTCGAATTCTACGGGTAATTATTGAGCTAAATGGCTACCCGTCAGGGGTCAATGTATCAATGATCTTAGATTCGAGGGAAAAGGGGATAGGAGCACTGTAGAAGGTTTGGCCTGGTGCAGAGAGGAGCTCTGGTGTTATAATAATCTTGGACTCTACATAGCACGAATAAATACAACTACACCACACTACTAGTGTGTGTCGTAGATCGGGGTTTGGTCGAGACCCACTAAACATAATGGTACTACAGTAGAGTCTGTCCAAGCCCGGAGTGGGTCCCGAGTTTAATTAATGCTAACATTTATCGAATTGTTGGTACTTGATTTCGCAACACTTGCCCTTAAAGGTCATTTTGCGTGCAGGAATAAGTATTACAAATATAAACTGAGGAATTACTATGAACTTCGTCAGTAATTACACCGGAACCCACTACGGGATTTGACAGGCTCTACTGCAGTACATTTAGTGCTGGTAAAACTTATAAGTCATCTAAAAGTACCTTACGTTTGGCAGTTCTGCCAAATTAACCCAAACACTACCATAAGTCTACCACCCTGAATTCCGCCACCCTTCACCCAAGTGAAACCATAATTTCAATCCACAATAACCCCCCACCCATACTTACCATTATGAAATCTTCAGAAATCCTAATTCAAATTGCATTGGACGGCCTAAAAACTGGAAAATATAGCAATTTTAGTGAGGCCGCGAGAGCAGAAGATGTGCCCAGAACAACTCTTAGAGAAAGGTATAACAGTGGAGTTTCCCGTGTATTAAGTGGGGAAATCCAACAAAATTTGAGTAACGAGCAGGAGGATTTGTTGGTGCAGTGGATAATGGATCTGGATCAGGCAGGACATGCCCCTTCATTCGCTAGCGTTAAAGCAATGACCTCCGTAATTCGATGTGGAAATTCTACAGATGCTTTACCTGGAAAGAAATGGATGACCAGGTTCATAAAACGACATTCTAGTATCAAATCGAAGATTGGGATAAAGCTAGAAAGACAGAGAGCAAATTCTGTGACTGAAGAGGGAATTTTAGAATGGTTTCACCGACTTAAACCCGTGATTGACAAACATTCAATCAAGTCGGGTGATATGTGGAATACTGATGAGCATGGTTTCGCCTAGGCATTGGATCTAATGGCAGAGTTGTTGGATCTTCATCTTCAAGAACTACTGTGGTCAAGCAGCCTGGAAATAGGGAGTGGGCGACAGTTCTAGGGGGAATATCAGCCGCTGGACAAAGGATGAAACCTCTTGTCATATTTAAGGGGAAAAATCTCAGTTCTGGCTGGTTTCCGACCACATCTACTCCAGACTGGGCTTATTGCTCTTCTCCAAATGCTTGGACGTCGAATGATATAGCACTCAAGTGGCTAGAGCAGGCTTTCATCCCATCAACGCCAACTGAAGGATATCGACTACTCTTACTAGATGGGCATAAATCTCATGCCACACACGAGTTCATGTGGAAATGTTACACTGATAAGATTGTAATATTCTACTTGATACCCCATTCAAGTCATATACTTCAGCCACTTGATTTGACGTGTTTCTCATCGGTTAGGGCCAAGTACAGAGCAAAAATCGCTGAGCTCAGCAGATTTGACGATGCTAGCGATATAAAGAAGCAAACCTTTATCAAACTATATTCTAAAGCTAGCTACGAAAGTCTAGATAGTGCTCGTATTAAAAATGGATGGATGGCTGCAGGAATTCAGCCCTGAAATCCCGTTAAAGCGGCTCAGTCCCGATTTGTCCTTGAAACGCCAAGTTCTGTACAAATTCAGCCCCCGACACCCCCCAAACAGAAAGCGCCGACTATCAGAGACTGAACTTATAACCATGCCATGTATCCCACGCCAATTTCGTGACCTTTTTAGAAGCGCTCAGAATGGTGGGAGCTCTTCGCGTACACGGCGCTCACTGTTCCAAAAAGCTTACAATGGAAATGATAAGATTTCGTTTCAACTTCAACTTGAGAAGGAGACAAATGATTCCAAAGATATACAGCTTGAGCAGCTGAAGCGAAAGGGCCATAGAGGAGTAGTAATTGATGCAAATCAGACATTTGCGAGACTCGAACAGGTTCACCTGGCAAAAGAGGCAGAATCTGCACGTGATGCTGCAGAAAGGGCCAAAATTGCTCATTTTGAAGCCAATCCTCCTGTAGCAAGTAGTGTAGGCTCCTTTCTACAGGACCCTTGTTTTGAATTTTCATTAGATCCATCTGTTAGATAATTATCGTAAATTTGATGATGTGGTCTCACGTGGGGAAGGGTGGCGGAATCTAGGGTGGTAGGTTTAATGGTGACTAGCCTGTCACACTTTCCTCGAGTTGTATTTTGGAACATTGAAACCCCGAAAGCCAAAAGACTTGAGCCTTTATTTGTCCATGTAGCTTTACAGATACGCTTCGCTATATTTAAAATGATTCATCGCATACAATTCATGATTTCTGGACTCTAATTCATAGTTTTCTCGCCAACTGTTACTTCTTTGGCATCATCTTTTTGGCTGTAATTATTATTAAGATTTATTCATTTTTGGCACTTACCTTCATATTATATTTACTCCAATACAACATTCAAAACGCAGATGTCAACAATGATAGTTTGGTTGAAAGACTGGAGTAGTTCTCTTCTGGTACGCTAGGTCTTACTATAGTTTTGCGCAGTATATTAAATAAATACATTTTCTCTGGCAAACATATCAAGGCCTACTGGCCCAATGGCAAGGCGTTTGACTTCGAATCAAAAGATTACAGGTTCGACCCCTGTGTAGGTCACTCATATCTATACTTTTGACACGCCCGTATCACCACCACAATACAGTTAAATCGACGATGACATACAACATCGCCCGTTTCTTAAAGTAGGGTGGCATTGTCTCGGATTTGTTTTTCATCATGCCACGGGAAGCAGTATCGGGTAAAATATCAATAATTCAATACGTCGGAAGCAAGCAATTGTCAAGCTTTTACAGCATAGACTTTTAATATAGTATCTGCCTGCTTAAGTAATGATATCATCTTCCTACCAATTGACGAGTTGTTGCTCTCGTGGGCTCACCGTCGATCTTTCAGTCAAGCACATATACTCTGTCTATACTACAGTATATACTAGAAATCAAAGGTCCCTGTAGTCCCCTTCCATGATAACTGTTGTCTTTTAAAATTTTAACCCGATGTTATAGGAAGATACGATACCAGACTTGATGTTCCCTAAATAAGTTTTATTACAGAATTAACTTTTAGGGAGAGTGAGAACTTCTAGGTTATCCAAAAAACCCCATGATCCAACACTAGCACTCTCTCGGAGCAACCCCTGACGATCAACACAAGAGTCAGCTGCCGAGGCCAGCACTCAGCCCTTTCCCGAAGTATATTTTAACATTGTCCCTAATTCCATGTAAATTTGTATGATACTAGAGACAAAAATAATAGGCCAAGGGGGCTACAGGGACCTTCGATATCCCATACCATAATGCACAGCTGTAGAGACAATGTTTTACACGAAATTTAATCGATGCCTCGTCCTTACAAACGGGCAACGTTTACACGTCGATATGTATTAGTGTTTTATTGAGAAAAATACATATTCAGAATCTCCATCCAGGATTTCGACAGACATGTAGAAATCCTTTGGTTGCCAGGTGCTTTACGCTAATGTAGTCAAGTTTGTTGCAATGCATGCTTCCAATACCCGACGAAGAGGGTTGTGGTGATATATTTTCGAGCAGACGATGTACCCTGTAATCCATGCATCACCTCTCTCTTTGTCATTTTGGAAATTGTTTGAAGATCAAACTTCGGAAACTAGCAACGAAAAGTCTTACAAGTACTGACATTAGACCGACTCCACCAACTTCGAGTTACCATCAGACATAAGAGTAAGGCTGGCCAATACGCAGAGTAAAGCCACCAAGCTGGCCACGGATCCCATACAACCCACGTACCCTCTCTGCCCTCAATCAAACGTTCTGCAAACCCCGTCCACTTCTTTCTCACTTGATCCCACTCAGTTCTCCCAGTAACCCATCTCAACAGTGGCAGGAATATCTCTGTCACCAGATCTTGTCCAATCCAGTAGTACGTCCGCTTAGCCTGTGGCTGCACAATTTCGAGTGAATTCAGGTCGACACCGGATAACAAGTGCAGGTAGGCGTCGGCCATCTGTAGAGCATTATCTTGGAACAAGACGACAGCGGTATGAGCTCGTGGGTTGCACTCAATGGGAAACAGTGTTTCCATCAGATGGTCAAGGTCATCTGTTTCAGCTCCTTGCTCATTTTCCAGTAAGAAGTCAATACTCAGATGCCCTGTCATCGACCACCCAGTTCGTTCGGCAAAGAGCTCTGTGTATTTCTGCAGCGCACGACTGATGGGCGAGGATGGTGGCAGGGCCTTGTAGTGCATCAGAAGGTCCGCAGATGCACAAGCTGTAAAGGCAACCACCTTTCCTTGAATTACAATCGAGTGCGTCGTATATTCATTACCGGCTATAAACTGTTGGAGCACAAAGGTACGTGTTGGCGATGGCCGGAGAGCACGGATGTGAGCATAAGTTTCTTGTATGGTGGATTTAGGGAGAAGAGTCATATTCGACCGTACACTATCGTCTAAAAAGACACTCTTCATCAAGTAGCTCCTTTTTCTCTCTGTTGACTCGCTTACCCGTTTTTGATTCAAACTATGGCTATCGCTCTTCAGAGTCGTCACTGACCCTTTCTCCTCTATCCTAGCTCTATCGGTAGAAAATTCTTCCATTTCTTCCCGTTGCAGGTCTTTGGTATGTGGGTAAAGAATATTTATAGCTTGTTCTACACTTGTTATGGAATGCGTTTCTGGCACATTAAGTCCCAGTCTGCGAGCTTCCTCCACAAACAAATCCTTTTCATGTAACTTCCTCGTCAACTCAACTCCATGCTGAAATACACGGCAATCTGTCTCCCTCTGAACATACTCCGCAGCCTCTGCATCTTGAATTGGGTTAGCGACTCCGGAGCATGTTACCCACAGATCGACGCTCTCTCGTCGGACCAAATCCACAATAGCAGCTACATATTTTTCTCTAGCTCCCGCTTCTGCACTCGGGACCGGCAATCGCTGATACTTTGATAGCGCGCACGAAAAGCGCCCACTGACAGGGATATACCATGGTTCAATATCTGCTCCTATCACTTTGTGGCCCCGCTGGTAAAAAGCCCGTGCGATATGGAGTCCCTTTGCCATGCCAACTCCGGTAACTAGAATGGTTCGCTGTGGCTCTGCAGGCTGACAGAGAAGTGGCGGCGATGTCTGTACCTTGATGCCCAAAGAGTGCGCGAGTGAGTTTATGCGGATCCACGCAAGACTAAGGAGAGCGACGAACGTAGAGAAGGGAAGGAAGATGAGGGAGAGTATGATAAGTGAGAGAGATTGAAGCACATGATAATGTAGAGGGGAAGCTGCATTGAGTGGCAATGTCATAATCTTCGCCGATGAACTTCTGTCGTTTGTCTGAAAACGTGAGGAGCACAAGAATACAGTTAACAAGCGCAGAAGATGTTGTCAGGCATTAGCTAGATATATAGACCACATTTTCACCGACGGCTAAAAACTCTATCTTTCTTCAGAGAATTTGCCTGTGTAGACGTCATTGATCATATTCTTCCCGCTGCCCATCTTCCCTTCACTCCACTTTTCCAATTTGTACGGGGATGTTGCTCACTAAGTATAAACCGGAACAACTATACTCCGATGAGCATCCACCAGTGTTACATTGGGATATCGACTCACCGAGTCATTTCTTTGGAGTACAAATAGTCTCTCAAGGGTATGAATGTTGTGAAGCCGAGGCTCTCATCATTCCTCTTTATGGTCTTGCTGTCCGACTTCCCACATTATTCTGATGAGTTCATGGCGGGAAGTATTGAACCGCAATTTTTTTGCACCTTAATGTGATCTCCCGGAAGGAAAAGATGAAATGAGTCGAACTGACCCCAGTTATCAGCATTTATCCGGGTCACAGAGGAAGGCATAGCTCCCTGTCGACATTTTGTCATCTCTGAAATGAATGCAAAAAATTTTGTATGAGAGATCAGATGACATATCTACAGTTGCAAACCCCGATCTCGTTGATCAATGACAAATGTAAGAGAAATGAGAATTGAAAATTAGATCTATCTTAGACGTTATCAGAACCCTTGGACTTCGGTCGATTAAGATATCATTCAAAGGATCATCTCATCATTGGAGAATAGCACGTCTATCATCCACTGTGCAGCAGAACCGCACATCGCTCTCGGTAATTAAGATTTTCAGGACTAGTAAGTACAAGAATAAATGAACGTGTGAGTCCCCTCGCCATCCAGATGGCATCTACTAGCCGTCGCACTTCCCCTCACCTTCCATTATCATGCGGCAATTGATTTATTTAGTTATTTATTTAGTTATTTATTTACGTTAAGGTCCTAAGCTAGAGCCCCATGTCCGTTTAGGGTGCAGGACCGGTGAAGCCGGCAGGGATCATGCCCGGAAGCGTGCCCTACTCGTTCGCACTAACTAATAATGCTGCTCACCATGACAAATAAAACAACGTAAGACCCCATTTATAATATGAACCTAACCCCCAAACTCCGATCAAATGAAAACCAATTCGGGGGCTGAACCTGTATTTCTCACACAAGTTTACAGCCCTGCCAATCGTTAATTTCTGGCAACTAGACGATTACTATCCTCGCGTCCAGCAGAGGATGAGTATGCAGGCAGACTCCCGAAACAGCCTGTTTCCCTGGCGAATTCTGTAAACTTCTCAACACACTGAGGCCCCAGGAGTTGATTTATGTATTCATTCAATGTGGCCCCCTTCCTAAGCTTCCGTACCTGGGCGGCATTGTTTCCACAGCGAAAGAAGTGGATGGGCGAATTCTCAAGCCCGCAATCGCATTCTAAATTCGCGTCTTCATGGTGAAAGCGACGGTGATACGCCGCAAAATCTCCGTGGCCTGTTCTTGCCGCTAGGAGTCCGTGTAGTAGTCGACGAGAAAGGTGAAGTTCTGGTGGCTTACGACGACGCATTTGGAGATCTATCTCTTTATATCGAGCTGGTGATACTTTTGACCACCACTCGTCTATTAGATCCTGTCGACGCTGGTACATAAGTCGACGAAGATATGCTAAAGTAATATATTCCGGTGTGACTTGTGGCGCTGGTAGTTCTTGTAGTGCAGCTCGGGCTTGCTCATCTGCCTCATCATTCCCGGTAACCTTTGAGTGGCCTGGAACCCATCTCACTACTGCGTTAACTTTTCTGGTGACGTGATGAAAAATGCATGTTTTCTGGAGGCAAGAAGTTGACTTTCCTGTCTGTAATGCCTGAACAGCTGCCTGATTGTCCAGTAAAACAAATATCTTCTCCCCAAATCGCCTTGCTAGGATTGCAGCCTTAAGTGCTGCAGTGGCGCCTACGATTTCTGCATCGTATACTTCGCCACCATCTAAAGCACCTTTTCCCTTTTCGAACGTGACGCCCCCTCGCTGGAGGACAAATCCCCAGGAAGAACGGCCGTGGCCAATAGATGACCCGTCTGAGTAAGCGCAAATATCAATAGGAGAGACCGAGCACACTCACTTCGAATGGGCTTCCACCCCTTCCGGCTTAGTCCCAAGCTTTGTATGATATACTGGTGGGGGAAGTGGTTCGGCAAGCTCGGCCGGAGGGAGCTGTCGATATGCACGTTGTACCCGTGATATCAGAGAGCCAGGATATTTCGTTACCCTTGCCTTTCTTTTGTACTTAAGGGTGTCCACGTTCGGACACAGGCTGGCTCTAGTTCGGAGTGGGTGCCGGTTATCCAAGGAATTAAGACGAGCGGCGAGTCGTAAGCGAATGCCTTCGAGAATAATCCGAGCCGGAGGTATGCCTGCTTCTCTATGAAGAACTACGTTGGGCGTTGTTCTCCATACTGGTAGTACAGATCTAATAGCTAGGTGCACCGCTTTATCCATCAGATTACAGAAATGCGAGGTCGCCGGCGTAACAATCCCCCGAGTAGTCTCCCGTGCTAACCCGGGCCACCATACTTCTGCGCCCAAAGTTGCTACTGGAACTATGCATGCATTAACCGCGGTCACCAAAGGACCTGGAGCAGCTCCACGTTTGACTGAATTCAGGCGACGCAAATGCTGAGCCGCCTTGAGGGCTTTGCTACACCATGTAGTCACATGATGCTTAAAAGATAGCTTTTGGTCTAGATGCACCCCGAGCCATCTGATGTGCTCGGTCGGTTCTACTAAATTTCCGTTTATTCGGATCCCTACAGATTCCTCTTGAGCGCGTCCTGGAAATTGTATGACTTCTGACTTTGCCACTTCGAAAAACACAGCATTTCTCTGAGCCCAATCTAGTAAAGAATCTACTTCTTGCTGGGCATTTTCTGCAGACTCCTGAATTATATGCCCAATACCCAATATTCCAACATCGTCGGCATAGCTGAATCAGGCTTTCGTATTTCCGCTGCGCATAGGTTCTGCCATGTATAGAAGAAACAAGAGCGGAGATATTGGAGATCCTTGAGGTACTCCACAGAAGAGCTCCTTAGGGCTTGTTACGCCGTCTAAGTGGCGCACTTGAACTAAGCGACCAGTCAAGAACAAAGAAGTCCATCTCAAAATGTGTGCAGGCCATCCTTGTGATTGCATCCGGCGTAAAAGTCGATTGTGTAGGACCGCATCAAATGCTCCCTGGACGTCCAGGGTGACAAATGTTGAAGCCCACTTCTGAGTACGAGCTTCCTCGATATCATGCACGACGCAAGAGACTAAGTCATGGGCAGACCGTTTTGGCAATGCCCCGAATTGTTGTTCGCCCACTATATCACACACAATCGCCAGGTGTGACATCCTTTTTGCTAGTAGCCTCTCCAAGCCTTTCCCAAGACAGGAGAGAAGTGATATCGGTCTCCATTCCTTTGGTAAAGAAGGATCCCGTCCAAGCTTTTGAAGAAACACGACTTCTGCGAGTTTAAAGCATGAAGGGTGATAACCAAATCTGACGCATGTGTGAAATAGCTGTGTGACATGAGTCCTAATGTCTTTCCAGCAGGCTGTTAGTAGTTCCACTGAAATTTCATCAGCACCTGGGCTAGTATTACCACTACCAATAGTGCAGGTCCGTACTTCGAGATCTGATAGATCTTCCGTCTAAGGTATGTGAGTCACACTTGAAAGCGAGCAGGGGGCGAGGTCATCTGAAGCCTGACATCGAGCCAGGAGGGTGTCGCGTAGAATTTCTGCACGTTCGGCTTGATCCGAAACAAATCTTCCTTCGTGCATGAGAGGTGGGGGTATCTTCATTTGTCTAGGAGCAGCCCATCGCATGAGTCCAAAGACGTCAGAGGAAGATTTCATGGCTTCTACCTTTCATTTCCAATGCTCTCTCTTTGCAGCAGCAACTGTAGCCCGAAAATATTTTGCATACTGGTTGCGTTCTGCAATCGAGGCAGCAGATCGATATTGTAGGTGGGCTTCTTTGCAGTTTGGAGTCCACCAGGGTGCGGCTCTACCAGACGCCTTATTCCACCGTTTTCCAACTGCCTTCAGCGCATCTTTTAATGCTCTGCAAATACCTTGTGCAAAGTTCTCTATCTGTTCAACGGAGTCTATAGAGGGAAGCGGTGGAAGCCACTCCGAGACTACTTTTGCAAACTAAGGTAGATTCTCTTTTGACACGCGCAGAGGTCCCCTTTTGGCTGTTCTTAGTTGGTTCTGACTGAATATTGATCCACAGATAGGTAGGTGGTCACTAGTCATACATTCCTCCCTGTCAACCCACGCGCTAGATTCAGCAATATTTGTCCACGCTAAGTCCAAAGTATTCCCAGCACAATGAGTGGGTTCTCCAACTATCAGGCATGTCAAATTGTGGTCTTCGGCCCATTTTTCAATTTCTTCACCCTGCCCATAAGTGCGTGCGGCGCAAGGTTGTCAGGCCCAGTGTACTGAGTTAAAATCACCAATAGCGGCTGATTTCGGATCAGGGGTCCAGTTTAACAATGGTTCAACTGCTGAAGGATCGTGTGGTGCTTTATACACATTTAGAAATGTTATTCCGTTTACTACAACCCGACAATATTCTCCTGTCAGGGTAGATGAGGGAAACTTTTGGACTGCGACTACTTCCTTGGGATTCTTCCGGGTGTAGGTAATGGCGCGGGGTGGGACATCTGTAACACCAAACGGGATATGGCAATCAAAATAGGGATGGGATTTTGACCGACCCGACCACCATGGTTCTTGTATCAACAAGATATCAAGTTGCAACTCACATGCGCGAGCTAGCGCGATATCATGCGTCGTGCCCCCACTTCCCACATTGACTGACATAAACTTTAGCAAAGAAGGGAGGGAGTGGCGACCCCGTGGGGGGCCTTTCATAAACGCATTTCGTCACCTGCCTCTTCCTCGGCAGGTGACGCTTGAATATCCTCTGTCGTGGACGTATTACTAGAGTCCTGGCTACTAGTGGAGGCAGCAGCAGCCGCTTTTGACTCAGCTGCTTTGACACGAACTAGCAACTGATATTAGCAGTCCCCTACCTGACGGTAAATTTTGAGCTATTCCTTAGTGGGTGCTCCAGCGCGATTAGGGCGGGCCAAACACTTTACACTATCCAATCGGTGTGGACCCCCACAGTTTCTGCATCTAGTTGGGGCTCTGCACTTGTCCTCAGCATGCATAGTAGAGCCACAATTCCCACAGGAGGGTGCCCGCGAGCAGGTTTTGTAGGAATGGTGACCGTTGCACCGCTTACAAAAGTCAATTGCACGTTGTTTCTTAAATTTAGCTACCATCCCCGATTCGTCGAAGACCCTAAAGCCAGGGCGAGGTGCCTTTGAAAAGAAGGCCATCCAAGTTCTATGGGGTGCACCAAATCTCTGATAACCTATTAGCTTCACTGTGACAGGGCGCACCGAAGTGACTCGTTCAATCTCGTCCATTAGCATAGTTTTCGTTGCCTCTAAGCGAGTCACTTCCAGGCAATCATCAAGTCTGGAAATGGTTGTAGGAACAGTAGGTATGAGAATCTGAACCCAGTTTGAGGCAGCTTCAAGTTTGGCACCAGACAAGAAAAGGCCATTTTCTGCTTTGAGTAGTTCGTCCCTCGCGCTGGAACTTGAGGGTCTCAAGGCGAATCCCGAATTGACGGGTTTAATCTTTCCAATTAAAGAAGGTGATATTGACAATCTTTTCACTACCAATTCACGAAGACCAGCGGGTGAAAGTTTACGCCACTCGTGCTCTCTAGGGAGCCGAACAAAAAGTCGAGGATCCTGCGAGGCAGCTGCATTCGTCCCGTCAGCATGCTTCGCTGCCACTGACTTTTTAAAGTTATTAGGAGGTATCACTGATGATTGACTGTTTTGTAAGTCTATTCTTGCTTTCTTGAGACCTTTGCGGGCCACGGTTGCCCATGTGCTGCCGTTCAATTGCGGTTTTTGTGGCAATGTGTGCTGTCTCAGAGGAGTCGCATGCACTGAATTATTGGCACGGGGTGAAATAAATGGAATAACTGGGGTTGCTGCCGCTACAGGTTTGTTTGATTCCCTAGTTTTAGAAGTATTCGTATCTTTAGCTGGTCGCGAATGTAATGGGACTGAAGGATTTTGCGGAGCGTCAGAAGCAACAAAGAGGGATAATGCCTGATGGAGATATGTCCTTAAAGCAGTGGCCTCGCCCTTCTGATTTTCGTCTTTAAAACTGCTAATGGTACTATCGATGTTGCTGATTACACTTGTACAAATCATCACTCGAGTTTGCCAGGCGCGTTCACGTAGCTGCCTTGCCGCAATTATCTCCGAGATCTCGCGAGGGAGGAAGGAGTTGGTGTTTTCGGAGCCATGGTCAGTAGTTTCTGGAACGGCATCCGTAGATACGCGTTTCGATGGAGGAATAGGCTGGAGAATGTGCCTGTTACACACTGCAGAATTGGTTGCAGCCGAGGATGACGGTAGCGATGGTGGCGCGAAAGGGTGGGAAGAGGCAATGAAGGAATCCCGGGGAGTAGGGGGAGTAGGAAGGCTTCTTTCCGTCGTAGAAGCTGAGTTTTCCATAACGTCGTCCATGTCATGCGGCAATTGATTTGCCCTGGTGTGTGCAAAACAGTTGCGGAAGTCGTTCACGAACATGGGAGATCAGAGTTGACCCCATGAAACCTTGGACAGTTCGTCATCTCGTCACAAGCACAATATGAAATCAAAACGCGCGAAAAAAATCTCTTCTTAGAAAGATAACATTGCATGGAAGTGCCGTCATCAGGAGTGAACGATGGAGAACAGAAAACAGTTGATTTGACTCCATAGGACAAAATTTATCATCCAATTTATGGTGGGGCAAGTTCAATTTGAGTTGACAAGAATGAAACCAACCCGGAAGCCTTGAACGTACTGAGGAGCACTATGTTTGGTGGGGAAAACATGATGAGTTTGAAATCTATGACCGCTGGCGGCGTGGGACTTTCTGATAAAGATCACGAATGGATAAAAACTGATACTTACACTGTTTAGCATTATGCTCCCCGCAAAGGTCGGAGAGATGCAGATTGCAACGAGATATTGTCATGTAGTAACACAACGGTCCCAAATACACTTCACTTCTTCCCCGAAATTGGTTGCCATCTCAAAGTGGTAAAATTATGGGATTATCAGCACAGCTGCCTAAATAAAATCAGATTGAAACACTTTGAAACCTTCTAATAGCGGTTGTGAAAAAAGCTCTAGAGGTCCCTGGATCTCTGGCTGAGTCAGTGGACCAGGTGCCCGTGACCTTGGAGAAAATACTATCCAATATGTAGTTGATGGGTTTCCAACTTGTCAGAAGGGATCACAGTCATGAGTGTGCCTATGAGTAGTCAAACAATGTACTGATTGCGTACTTTCTCACCACTCTCAAAACACGTCGACAAAACTCTCTGTGTGAACACTTCACGCATTCCCGTGTTTACCCTTCCTCCGACTCCTTCTAATCGAAGTAATTCACGGAGACTTAATGCGAAATGTATTATGTGACTATCATGAAAATTACATTATAAGTATGCGCATCGTAAGACTCTTGGAAAATTCAAAGGTAAACATACGGAGGGGATTATCTTCAGTCATATTTTGATGAATAAGCCTCACGGCGTGGCAATCCAACAGGCAAGCACCGGTTTCCGCCAGGACAGAAATAAGTTTCTGGGGTAGAGAACTGGACCTCAAGTTGCGATGATGAGAATGAAGATGCAAACCATGATCAATATCAGTGTGACGAGCTGTGCCGCGATTTGGTCTGGCCACTGGGACCAGCTCGGTTAGAGAGTAAGGGAAGCCGGCGGCAAGGCCACGGTAGGAGTGTTAAATGGTTGGAGACGATATACGTTGGGTATGCGTGATGGAGACAAGGATGATGCAAGGTAATGTGCCAGGATGCGCATAAGGACGGATGCAAGGGGTATGTATCCGGAAGGGACGGGTATTGCGAGAGGGGAACAGGGTTGTAAGGAATATCATGTCTTCGCTGTCTGTTAGCCTAGTTGGCTAAGGGGACATAAATATTGGGGACGCCTTGGTTTAGTTCCTCAAGGAAAAATTTACTAATTTCCATTTTGGTTATCGATTTTCGAGTACTTCCGAACTCCCATAAACCGCTTACAATCAGGCAGGCCAGATATCATTACGAATGATTAAGATTCATTCGACCGCGCCGCCAAAGTTAAATTCTATGTATAAAATCTAGAATCTATCTCGCAACTGATTTTATTGGACCCCAAGATCACACTTAACATTCTCTGGATTCTGCTGGTCAGACGTGTCAGCCGATCTCGAAACTTCATGTCTAGCGCGCGGTAAACGCGTTGCTCGCAACGTGAGTACCGACAGCTCAGTGGAAACACTCCGTGCACATATACTACATGTGGTACGTGTCCGTCTAACTTTTTTTTAAAAAAAAGTAATTTTTATGTATGCAGCTGCTAAGCTATGTCACGGATGACACTGGTACGGTATATGGAGCGATGAATCATCTTACCATGAGGGGCACTCATACCCGATTTGACTCGGCTACCCAGACTCTACTTGGGAAGACGGCTTGGACGGTGTTCCACACCACCATCCGACCCGTATCCGTCTTTTGCCACCGTATACCAATCCATAGTGCGGAGAGGCCATTCATCGACAGTGTACCAACACAGGCATAGCACATTGGAGTCTACAGAACGACCATCTAACCGGAATCTTGACGAGGCTCGACACACTAATTTGGACAACTAAAAATCTCGACATGTAGTTTCGACGGGGGTTCACGATGGTCCATCTGACATGTATACGCGACAAAAACTCATCTTATAGACTTCGTCCGTCTATCATAAGACTCGATGTTATAATATGCCGTTGAAGGCTTGTAAGATTGTAAGTACTTTATTCCTCAGTCTGGTGATATTTTTTCATGTCTTTACGTGATGTGAGATTAAGTTTGCACTCGGGCATTAAAAGCACTGATCAGATGTTTCAAAGAGTGATATGTTCAAGACTAGGAAGTGCTCACAGTGTGTGACCGGAGAATAGGAGAGCGAGTTAGTCGATGCATGGCTCTAGTCTTGAGTTAATAACACTCCCGTTCCTATTATTTGATCATATTTTACTCAATACTGTAGAGTCCATATCTGAAAGCGAGACAATTTGAACGAGTTTTTTGACAACAGACTATTCCTTCTGCATGTCAATTTTTGTCGTGTATAACTGAGACATAATGTTTCTAGTCTGTAACTAGAAGTAGGTGATGAGGATAGTCAGAGTCAGCTTTTTTGACAATATCCAATGCAAGGGCTTGAGGACACGCTTAGCCTTTAAAGCCGATATCAAGTGAAGCGGCAGATTTCACGCTGCCAGACCAGGTCTGAGTAGACAAAATGATTGTTATTGCAAATATAGATGAAAAAAGTCGTAATTGTTGTACCTTTTTCAATCCCAAGAGCAAATTTTATTGGCAAAAGGTTATCTGCCAAGTCTCCGACGTGAGCGATGACAAAGAGATAAAGGTATGCAACCAGAGGCTTCTGTGTAACTGGTCTAGTATTAAATAAAAAATCCAATACATTTGTGATGACCGGCTCAATAGATCTCGTTGTTTCGCCTAGACCATGGGGACATGCTAGTTGAGCAAGAATGTGAGAAGTAGGTGAGATTTTCTTTCAATTGTGGGCGTAAAGTGGACCAAATTCTTACTCATTGAATGACACAGGCGAGTCACACAGGCCCTGCATTGAGCATTGCTAAAAATACATTATCCCTTGCCTGGTGATACGCTGTCTTATTTCCATAAGTCGTGAATTCAGTATACTTCTTAGCGCTGGCTAAAATGGATACACTAAACTTACCGGAATGAGTTAGCATAATAAATTCGGACGAGGGATCGTCATTCATGATATGAGCAACTGAAGGTGAGCAGTTCATGATGAAGTCATAATCGGAAGATAGGTACAGTAATCCCCAGGATAGTATATCCTTGACAAGACAAAATCAATTTGCTAAAATGCATTTTGTTTGATTTTCACCCTGACCCTTTCGTTCTCGAGTACTGTGACAACAGCTTGATCGGAGCTATGCATATATTTTCCCTAATAATTAGCTCAAAGATGGTTGAGAAGGAAGATGATCAACTTTTATCGGATCTTATGAGTCATATATTTTGTGTACTAACAGAGCTAACGTGATTTTTTTTTGATGTGTTTAACAGATCTTAGCTGATTTTCTGAGGTTTCATCTTTAAACTCTTCGTGCTGGGGCTTACCTGCCATGCACAGTATAATCCACTGCAACTGAAGCTCTCCTGCTGGCGGTGGACCTATAAAACCGTCGAAAACTTTTCAAATCAAGCCTAGCTTACATTTCTAATCATAGCTTCACTCCGCATCTGTTTATGGGACTGTCAAGTACACCATTTCAGATTAGAATTATCCTCGAGCTTTCTATCCTTCCCAAAATTTTAGCCAGGAATCCTGAAAATGATAGTAAGACTTTACTTTGACTTAACGAGACGATAGTAGACGAAAAGCCAATGTGCAGCTGAAAGCAGGGCCGATCATCAGATTTACCACAGAATACAATTTTTTCTGGTGGTTTGTCTTGTGGCCGTCATCTATCTGTGGCATACCAAAAAAAACTTGTGAATTTCGGATTTTAAGCTATACTCGTTGAAATTTTAGTGTGCAGCAAGGTCACATTGACGTTTGGAATCTCCTAGATCCCTCTCTCTTCAGTGTGCTTGCTGCTTTCTATATTTTGAATTGATAGACGAGAGGTTTCGGAGCCCATTGGACCGGCTTCATTGGCTATTGTCGACATACTGATATAAGAGGTAATATGATATGTTTTTCTGTTATACTCGGAGCTCCTCGGGTGCCTGCCGCGATCAATTTTAAAGTTAGGGCGGTTGTAAACAGTGACATCCAGACATTTGCAAGGATCAACGATATTTTTCGTGGTCGCAGTCATGCTATAATGTTCACAGAGTATTCGTTTGATCAGCGATATGTGTTTCCTTGAAATATTATTTTTAGCTACCACACTAGTCGACCTTGTCATACATTTCTCACGCTACAACACAGTCATGTTAAGAAGGTTATTGCACTTGCCGCCAGAGAATCGACGTATCTTCGACCTCCCCCATTTCCAATTACCGGTACTCAGTAACGTTAATATACAGAGGCCTGTTGCATTTGGATTCGTGTTTACAAGGGCAAAATATCTGCAAGGGTCATGATTTGCTCTGAGCAAGAGCCAACTTTATTACATGTACTTCTTCTGATACTCGTAAGACCGGTACCAGCAGTAACATGAAGCATTCTAATACCAGGATCTTGCGTGCGGATCCTCTAATTGCTTGCGGGCATTTGACAGCATCATGGAGAGTTAGTCGAGGTGTTTGGATGCAACTATCATGCTCGGATAAACTTCAAGATCTTCTCGTACGGATGCATCTTGACATTTTTCTGTGAGTGTTTGATCCCTGGAATGGCTAGGAGAGAGGAAGTGGTTTTGACATTTGTCTCTTCTGCGAGAATTTGGTGTTCAAACATGATTGACCACTCAGCTACTCAAAGTTACATGTAAATACCCCCTTGTAATTCGTTGAAGCTTTCTTAAGATCAGGTGATAAGTCGCTTAGTTATTGTTGTAACTCGGTTATGAGCAGATTTAGAATTGCGAATAAGCTAGGGATAACAGAGAAGTGCAGAAGATGATACTCAGAGACTGAGGATATGAATAACTTAATTAGTGTAATCGATGATACTACTTAGGTAGACAGGACTAATACATATACATATTACATTTTCAGGATAGTCCATCATATAACCAGAATATCCGATAGCATTACATCCTATCCTGTCCTATAATGCTACCATGTTGTACTAGTAGCACTAGGCTCTTAGTGATGATCGTAATAGCGGCTGTGCAGCGCTATATAATCCCTGTACGCTGTTCTAGGACTAGTACATGAATGAGCCATATCCCTGTAGATAGATAAGGGTATGCGCATAGCGGCTCTGACAGTCATATCACAATAGTTATCAAACACTACATCTACATATCTGTCATTCAGTTTGACATAGACCTTCCTGTTATCGATGTAATTTGACTCATCCATCCTCATTCACATGTTTTACCTGCTTCAACCAGTCTACTTTACCTTGAGTTTTTTCACGAAGATTAGAGATTCATGCAATGTCACATCCAGAACGAGTGATAGGGACTGCATGTAACTCAATCATGTGACTAGTCAACTCAGATACAAGTAAGAGCGTGTACAGTACAATCTCGCTATAACAATGTGGGGCAAAACTTGACCAAGGGTTCTTATTGGCCAATTCTATTGAATCCTCCAATCGGGAGCCTTGGTTAAGTTTTGCCCCACATTGTTATAGCGAGATTGTACCGTATTAGTCGAACCGGTCGGACCAGCCACTGAAGGCTAGTAATTCAGGCCTCAAGTCCTGAAAATATTTTTGAACACTGACCAATGACACGATTTTTCCCCGAATTTCCGTTCAACTTAATAGTGCTTTACTATGACCAGCCATGCACTAAGGGCTATGGTTTGCGTTTTTCTGGAACTGGTCAAGTACTATTACCCACCTGTACCAGTGATGATTCTTCTATTAATTACACGGATGTAATGTTAATTGCGCGTAAAAATTACAAAATTCTGTGAACGATAGTGTAGGGGCTACTGAGATTCGTGGTTGGAAATAGTCTTGTAGATTTTACTAGGAGATTTATCTTTTATCTGATACAATATTAAATTTAAATGTGAACTTCTTTAATCCTGACTCTAACGCATATGTTAGTGCTGTGCATTTTTACCCGTTCAAGAAGACTGATATACAGTCGTCCCTCTCTCGATAGTGGGTCCGGGTATAAGTGTTGCAAATATAAAAGTTCAAGTTACAATGAATATTTTTAACACTTATACCCGGACCCACTATCGAGAGAGGGACGACTGTATATCAGTCTTCTTGAACGGGTAAAAATGATGATTCCCATATACAGGGGGACAAGGGTAAGTTGACGAATGTTAGAGAATAAGTTATGTGCACTATATTCTTATGTTTGTTCTATCGGAATAAACAGAATTTACTGCCTAACCTTCGTTAACTTACCCTTGTCCCCCTGTAAATGAGATAAGCATATTGCGGCGACAACCCCCAGAACGCCACATGTCCCTAGAAAGATCACCAGTGGTGATCATTTGAATCCCTAAGTTTTGATCTTCCGTTGAAGGTTTACTGAGTAATTAGAAATGCAAAGCTCTCACGAAGCCCTTTTGATAACTACGCATCTAGCATTATCTACAGATATAGAATCAATATGGTCTAGAGCTTACTACGCGTTGTCGTTCATTGCAATGTAGTCCTGTACGTGCAAACTACCACTACATACACCTTCCATCTTCTCACTTCAGTAGGGTCTTGGTACGTATGCTTATGATCGAATATCTGAGGCATCATAGACATGCAGTTGCTGATACCTGATATGTGCAAACTATGTTAAGCATATTCTCTAGGGATTTCCTTGTTCACCCTCACATGAACTAGGGGGACAGGGCTCGGCAGAGAATCTCAAGATTTCGGAATCAAAGAGATACTGAAATTTGACGGACTTCCATCGTATGCACAGGATGAAAAAGTCTTGGATCTTAGTATTCCTGTTATTGGATGCAAGTGTTGATTTCACTAGTTGTGGTCCAATTGGAGACTTCAACCCCGCCCTCGTGCGTGAGTATTGATGCGAGAAAGAGACGAGAAGGGCTTTGAACTGTTCCGGCAAAAGTCTTCACCGCCCTGATCATAACAGCCGCACGGTAGGTGACCCCGTAGTGCTCCACTTCTAGCTCTGTATGAAGTGCCGATCGGTCGGAGTGTGGGAAGGGCACGAATGAAGGAGATAATGCGAATCATTGGCGAAAAATATTCTATCGTCCTGATACATGTAACCTGGGATGATATCAGTCCCTGGGAGGGTGAGGGGCAAGTAAAGTAGCTGTACATGTAACACAACTGTCACCACACATTCGATCCACGTGCGTGGCCGTCAGAATCTGCAAGTCACTAATTTGTGAGACTTGAATCGCATAACATACGGTCTATGAAACATTCATCCAGATTGAGGAAAAATTCTTGGTTTTATTTCAATTTTATTCACGTAAGATTTTTTTTACACTAAATATGTAGATGCAAATGAAACGATAGCATCATATTTTTTGGAGGTAGCCGAACCCTTAGGGAATAACGTTTGAAATAACGAGAATGTGTAGTTTTACCGTTCCGTATTGATGTGGTCAAAACATCTTTTTGTTCGGAGGTTAAATAATGACTAATCATTTAGGGCCCTATAAACTGTCACGATAGTTCAACCACATTTCGAACCCCCACCTCGCCCTGATTGATCATCTTAGCCCGCACTTTAAAGCTGGAAATTATGATACATTGTGTAATTCACTGTAATCTTGTAAATGATACAATTTCATGAGATTCATCCCAGCTCTTAAAAATGATGTGGCTTAAGGATATAGTGAGTAATCTATCTAAGCTAGTCTAACTAAGTATATTCAAGTTAGATCAAAAATTTAAGCCTTTCTTTGCGTTTATTTTTTATTTTATTTTTAAATCATTTTAGCGTATGCAGCCTGAGGCGATGACGCGTATGATTACGGAAGATATGTATATTTTGCAGAATGACTGTTTAAAGTTTGGAACACTCATATTCAGATTTTATTTGCAGATACCACTACGAGAATAACGCCTTACGACATGTACCCTCTTCCGTGAATACCCACCACAGGGAAAATCGAGAAAAACCTGTGGTTATCTGAATATGCTTTCATCATTCTACGAATACAATGTCACCGCGAGCTAAGCGGTATGCGGGTTTCGCTGGAATCGAACCAGCTTTCTCCTGTCTCAAGTGGGGCATGTGTTCAAGCTACCCAGACTCTACTTGGGAGAACGGCCTGGACAGTGTACCACTGCACCATTCGACCCTGGTTAACGAGTTGTAGGAGACTCTTTTGCTACAACAAGAGCTTACATAAAGGCTAAACACAATACATACGTTATTCGTGTACCATGACTCAAATTATCTTTGTAAACGACAAGACAAATTTAATTGGAATATACTACTGCTACGGTGAACATATTACATACATTGAATTGCTTACTCCGTCGATCAAATGACGGAGTTCTTTATTTTTTACTTCACATTTGAAGATCCTGTAAAATCAATGGCAACAATTGAAGTACGGGATTATGCCATGGTGAGCCTACATTGGTTGTCATATGTAGACAACTTATTGTATATTCCGGAAGCTAAGCTTGAATGTCTTTTATAGTACCTCCAACTCGTGGTCATGTTATAATAGGGTTTTTGCTGTGTTACCGTAATCCATAACATCTTGTCACTGCGACAGCGTCCTAAAAATAGATTAGTCCAATTATTACATAATCAAAAATTTTTATCCTTTCAACTCACAGGTATACCAGAAGGCTCCCAACCATCGATCAACTCAGTTTTGTAGTCAAGTCTCGGATTCCCCTTTATTTCGCCATCTAAGATCTCTATTGTACCGTATTGTTTGGCGGCACTCTCTTTAAATCGTGCAAAATCAACAGCCCCATAGTTTTTTTCTAAAGCTGCCAGTTTTTCTTCAACACTACTTTGCACATACTCCAGATAAGGTGGATTTCCTGGTACAATCATATTATCAGCCACTAAGATGGTTCCGTCCTGAACAAGGCCCAATGACTCGCAGAGTTTCAGGTCTGTAATATATGCTGGTTTGTAGTGATCCAGGAACATCATGTCAGCCTTCGTTACTTTCCCTTGGTCATACAGAGTACGAATCCCTTGGTCACTCGGTCCGACGACGACTTCAACGAAGTCTCCTAACCCCGCCAGCTCCACGAGAACTTCAATGTTATGTCCGAACTTCGGACTTCGTTCTAAGGAATAATATTTTTTTCCTCCACTTTCTCGCTGAGCGTCTGCAAACATTATCGTCGAATACCCGCAATAGCCACCGAGCTCGAGCATAATATGAGGCTTATGCTCTTCGATCAGCTTACGGACGATGCTGCCTTTACTAGCGCCAACATTCATTAGATATTTTTGCGTGCGAGCAAATGTATCAATGGCCGCAAGAACACTAGATGGCGTGCGCTCAAGGTTAGGATAAGATTTCACAAAAAGCACCAATTCTTCTTCTCGTCCATCATCAAACTAGATATCAAATTAGATAATATTTAAAATCTAATTTAATCACTTACAAAGACTTCACCTTGCTGCTGATAGACGGTCTCCGGCTGTATAGTAGAAGGCATTTTGATGTATCTGCTTCTGAACCACGAGAGGAATGAGTACTTGTCTTAGACGTGAAATCCACTCTCTTACTTCCTGAACTTTTCGAACTTTAGACTACGTCATTAAGTAAACATACTCTCCAATTGCCGAGATTTTTACTTGGCAGATATTTATCTTCATGTCGTAATTTGTCATATGCACACGCTGGAAAAATGTAGCCTTGAAATTGAACCCCTCTTGATCTACTCAGCTTCAACAAGGATCACAAGGATGGAAAGTCAGGCAGACCCGGAGACTCATTCTGTAATCTAGTCCCATGTCGATTCTGCGAGCTAGTCTAAGTTAACTGCTATGGAGTTGTGGGCCCTTTTATCACTGCTCCTAACTCACCGATCATGACGACATCTACCAGGAAAACTTAGCCTGGCATGTCTTTTACTGATGCTGATCCTGTCGCTCATCATACATGTAAATATACTGAGGTTTGGTGTATACGTATACAAATACTTATATATAGAGAGAGTCTAGTCTCTTTCTCTTACATCCACAGAAACATCAATTCGACTATTCATCAATCTCCTAAATAGCTTTCAACCTTCTCTGAAAACATTCTTAAATATGTCTGACATGAAAGCCACAGTAGTAGAAACAACAACCTCCACTGGCCACAGTGGTTTCCATGTCGAAGGTTATGAGAAGATTGAATATGATTTCACATTCATTGATGGTGTATTCAACCCGGAAAACGCCAATCTGGCGAATTACTATCAAAAATGGAAGAGATGTTTAGCTGTTACCGATCTGAATATTTACAAGATCTATGGCAAACAGATGCATGACTATTTTAAACACCATGGAATTGCTTTAACGGTTCACAAGACCAAGATTGGAGAGAAGGCGAAGACAATGCCCACACTCTTGAGCATTATTGATTCAATGAACGAATTCGGAGTAATTCGAAAAGTAAGTATCTAAGTTCTGAACTTTGAGGTTCTGATGACATACGCTAACGCAATTAAGGAACCCGTTCTTGTCGTTGGTGGAGGTCTCGTGACTGACGTTGCAGGGTAACTTATACCATACTCTGAAATTATGAATATATTAATGCTTCTTTAGATTTGCATGTGCAACTTACAGGCGGACAACAAATTTTATTCGGGTCCCTACTACAGTGGTTGGCCTAATTGATGCTGCTGTCTCAATTAAAGTTGCCGTTAACTACGGAGAAATGAAGAACAGACTCGGTGCTTACCATGCACCATTACAGACCTTCCTCGATTTCTCATTTCTCCGCACCTTACCTGAAGCACAGATTCGGAACGGATTTGCAGAATTAATTAAAATTTCTGTCTGCTCACATTTGGATACATTCAACTTACTTGATAAATACTGTGAACAACTTATAGAAAAAGCATTTGGCCGAGCCGATGGTTCATCCCAAGAACTGATCGAGGCAGCTGACAAGATCAACCGAGAAGGAATTTTACAGATGTTAAAACTCGAAACACCAAACTTACACGAGATTGGCCTTGATAGGGTGATTGCATTTGGTCACACCTGGTCACCTCTCCACGAACTAGCACCAGAGACACCCTTACGCCATGGTCATGCCATCTCAATTGATATGGCGTACTCCGTTACCTTAGCCAACAACCTCAAGCTGATAACAGATGAAGAACATTATCGGGTCCTAAATCTTTTCTCTCGCGCTGGCTTGTCCATGGATCACCATTTATTCGATGAAGCCATGCTTGCCAGAGGAACTTCTGCCATAATGAAGACACGTGACGGTCTGCTCCGTGCCGCGGTTCCCAATCCTATCGGAACATGCATATTCTTGAATGATGTGACGGCTGAACAGATGAATGCAGCTCTGAAACGACACAAAGAGATCATGAAAGGGTTCCCAAGAAACGGTGAGGGTATTGATGCCTACGTCGACTCAAGTGACACTGGCTACACTGAAAACGAAGACAAATCAAGCGAGGTCGTCGAAACAAAGTTAAAAGAGACAAGAGCTATAGACGGCTTAAACGGCACGGTACCGGTCACAAATGGCACTAATGGAACAACATCTGGTAAACTTCTGGAGGTAGAGGCATAGAAAATGATATTGGTATCAAAAGTTTTGTATATAATTATGTGAATGTGAAATGCCCCTTTTTCTTCCAAGCCGATAAGTCTTATTGCAAGTATCTTCGCATAAATGAGCAGACTGTTTTTTGGCAAATAAGAGTAACTATCACGAGTAAATTTTATATTGGGCTGAGATGGATAGTTGTTAGAGCAACAAAAGAGGGATGAGAAAGACCGGAGTTGAGTCACCTGTGTACCTTAAAACAAAACAAAAATCACAACACTTGAATCTTTGTTAATAGGCACTGTGAATAAGAAGTAGTTCTAATTTTAGAATAATCAGAAAATCCGAGAAATCTCTAAATTCTCGCTTAATCTGAATATACGTATATTAAAGTTAACGACATGCGCCAACTTTTTCTGGAACAGTCCCTGCTTACACTAAACTATAACATGAGAAATCGAAAGTCTCTGCGGTCGTCTTCTGTAATTATTTTTGTCCCTGACTTCATGAAAATTAGTATGATAATAGGGACAGAATTAATAATCGAAAGGGACTACAGGGACCTTCGATTTTCCCTACCATAGCGTATATCTCTACGATAAAAATCGTCTCGCTACTGTTGCGGGGTTACTCTCGCACCAGGGATCTAGCAAGGGTCAACTTTAGCGCCAAAACGCTTCTGGATTTGTATACCAATTATTCCAAAACCCTAGAATATACAGTGTCGCAGCCCTGAAGATTATTACTAATTGGCATTGATTTTGTATGTCATTGCCCTTCTAATTACCAGCTCAGTCTACAGAATAAACGCTTACTGTTCACAAGTTTAGGGCTGCGACATTCTATGTGCCTAGATTATGAGCCTGACAATCTTCGTATGAAAGTTATGCATAACTTAGGGCTTTTATTCAACTCAAGAATTGTGTCATCTAACAAGTTTCAACGTGCACACAGTTAAATATATTCAGAGTACAGTCGCCTCTCGTTGTAACACTGTGGGGCAAGACTTAAGTAAAGCTGCTCATTGGAGGATTTAATTAGATTGACCAATGAGAGCCCTTAGTTAAGTCTTGCCCCACACCTTTACAACGAGAGACGACTGTAAGAGGAAGTAGGACTACAGTCGTCCCTCTCTAACTCGATAGTGGGTCCCGGTATAAGTGTTGAAAATATTCGTTGAACTTGAACCATTTACATTTGCAATACTTACCCCTGCACCCAAAATAACCTGTAAGGGTAAGTGTTGCAAATATAAAAGTCCAGGTTACAATGAATATTTTCAACACTTATACCGGGACCCACTATTGAGTCAGAGAGAGTCGACTGTATTAATTGTTAAGTTTACATATCGCAACACCCAACCATTTATTCATATCTTATGTTCTTGACTCATTCTCCTTGAGGTATATTTATCTTCCTACTCACCTTACCGATTTATCGACGCCCATCGACGACTATCTTTCTTCATCACAATCATAATCAGATAGTTCAGCAGGCTACGATTATCTTTTAATCTATTATTTTCATTTTACTTCTTGTGTGTGAAAACAAATTAAGGTGACAGAAATAGAAGACAACGTATTGAACCGATTGGATTGTCGTAAAGATGAATCCACTACAGACACCTCAACAATCACAAAGATCACACAAACATGCCAAACGATTGACTTGAGATAAACGCATACGAGTGGGTTTGATACAAAAAAATGTCTTGGCACCATTCTGAAAAACTATTAGGAAAGAACCTTAGACCATAAGGATTGTTCTTACAATATAATTGCTGAGTTATTCTTCCCGCACCTGGGTGTGAGTGAAAAAGTCATTGAACGGGAAATGAAGAAGAGGGGTTATATCCGTCGGATTGCCTCTTCCAAACCTCCTCTTTTCCCAGAAAATTTGAGAAAGCGATACGAATTCGTTAGAAACCATCTCTACGGAGAGAAAAAAATTGGGTGCAAGCACTCTGATTTGATGAAAGCTGGGTGGCCGATGATAGGCACACTAGATGTTGAATCACAAGGAAAGATGGTATTACCTTCAAGTAGCCTCTGAATTCAAATTCTTTGTCTAATCCCTCGACACAGCTAGATGAGGCCTGCGACAACACATGTATCATTAGTAATTTCTGAAGCCGAATTGGATGGATATTTTGGTGCCCTTTTTTTTGGAGGTGAGAAATGACCTTGCATGTTTTGGGAGAAAGAATTGGATCCCAGAACTGCTGAACGCTACATGGAAGGTATAATACCTCTCATTCATGACATGGTCTTTTTATTAAGTCATTCTTGTGTATACTGTTGTTAGGCTTTGATTTTGATTTTGACGCTAGTACGATACATGGAACGATCACTGATTTTGCCATGAGGCGCACTCGCACCCGAATTTCATTTGAAGGCATATCTTGAAGTCAGCCACCATATAGCCATTTCAACCCTCGACCGGTAATTTCTGACGCAGGATCGCATTCCAGCCACACAAGACTTTCCAGTACGTCTTCATCATCCGTTCATACATGACAAGGCGAGAAATGTGGTGTGAGGCTTTTGCTGGATTCGGACCAGTTGTCTTCTGTCTCAAGTGGCGCATGTGCTTTGGCTGCCCGGACTTTACTTGGCAGAACGGCCAGGGCGGTGTACCACACTACTATCCGGCTCATGGCAGTCCGAACGAAGCGAAAGATTTATTGTTTTTCTCGACTGATCAGCCATCTCTCCTGATCTTAATCCGATAGATCACGTCTAGAATCTGACAAAATTGTATATTCAACACAAATATTCAGACATGATTGGACGAGGGCAGCGGACAAAGGATGAAATACGACTTACAGTCATAGAAGCCTGGGACAAGGTGACAAACGAGGATGAATTCAGAACTCTTGTCAGGGGGACGAAGAAGGCGTTTCTACCTGTACGTGGTGTCCCCTACGAACCTGGAGTTTATCTTCAGAGCCAACTGAAACACGCAATACTTGGTTACTGAATAAAAATCAACCAGACGAGATTTCGGTGCGTATACAGCTGCCGTTATGGTGGTGATGGATTTGACAAAGTTGGCCCTTTTTACCAAGATGAAGTCTCACTGTTTACAGATATTCTGGCATTACACTGTCTTCCGAGGGCAGAGCACCGCTACCTGAGCGCTGGTGGTGTCGGTATAAGGAGGATATCTGGACTAAGGAATATTAGGAAGATACAGATGGGGATACGCACCTCGTGTGGCTCTGGTGTCAAGGCCTCGCCTGGCTGGAGTTGCAGGTTTTTTGAGGCTTTTTCCCGCGTATCGGTTTCCATGGCTGCTCTTTTTCTATTTTTTTTGAGCAGAAGATTCCGTAGAAAAGGTGGTTGAATTCTACGGGTAATTACTGAGCTAAATGGCTACCCGTCATGGGTCAATGTATCAATGTATCAACGATCTTAGGTTCGAGGTAAAAGGGGATAGGAGCACTGTAGAAGGTGTGGCTTGGGTAGAAAGGAGCCCTAGTGTTATAATAGTCTTTGACTCTACATAGCATGAATAAACATGACTACAAACAAACAAACCTAATAGCCATTTTGCGTGCACGCGTAAGTATGGCAAATAAAAATAGTAGAATTACAATGAATCTTTTCAACAATTATACCGGGATCCAACGTGGGTTCTGACAGGCTCTTTTGAAACTGTAAATCCTTTGTTGTAGCTCCTAAGTTAAAACGATACGATTCTTTTGTAAAAAAAAGTATCATGTCGTCAATTTAATTAGGGAACGTCTAATTCAATCACACATTTCGCTAATCTGATCACAAAATCAGGCGCTACCAGGATAACTCAAGTGATTATACTTGGATCATATAATAAGCGGGTCCTTAGCAGGGATTTAAGTCAGTTTGATCTGCGTCTATTTACAAGGTCACAAGATAGCGCGTTGTTATTTGTTTACTAAATCTCACAAGACATTGATCAATATCTCGTAACGTCTTTTACTGCTTGGCCAATTCCTCTACAAAGTGATCGACCGAGTGATAATCCACTTTACAAGATATTGATCAATGTCTTCTGAGAGTCAGCAAACAAATAACAACGCGCTATCTTGTGACCTTGTAAATAGACGCACATCAAACTGAATTAAATCCCTACTAAGGGCCTGCTTATTGTATGATCCAAGTATAATCACTGGGGTTATCCTGGTAGCTCCTGATTTTGTGATCAGATTAGCGAAATGTGTGATTGAATTAGACGTTCCCTTTAATTATCCTTACATCTGCTAAATTGTCTTGGCTTATGCTGTGCGCCGGCACGATATTAATGCACAGACAGACAGTCCCGAGGCAGAAGCTTGGGCCTTTCACTAACGTCGGTTACTTATTGAGTTTCTCGTGTCGCCGGATATTAAGCGAGAACCAGTTCTTATACCTGTGCGTGTATTCCGAGGTCGGGAGGGGTTGAAATTTAAGAAGTTATTCTATAATATCGCCAGGATAACGTTGATCTTAAGTCAAAATCAGGGTAATCAATACAAGTAGCAGCACCAGATTTTACAGAGCAAAATTACTGTTCACAGACTTACCTTGAATTATATTTTCCCCTACTTCTCCTGTGTACCGACCAACCGAACTTGTCAAAAGAAAATCGCGTTAAGGACAAATGGTTAAAGATAATGTCGAGGTGATGTCAAAGGCCTTCAAGTGTAGCAGAATTCTAGAATAAAATCTATGATGTCAGTGTCCAGTAGCACGGAATCCTACTTGAGTACAGATTTCCAAGGGTATTTTATCCATGACAACATGACTTAACAAAATTGATTAGTGAGCGGGGCTATGAGTGGTTATCGCTATGAGACAAGAATCTAAACGATCACTCAAGAATCGGAACGGTCTTTACACCTATATCCTCTATAATCAAGCTTCCCGTAATCAACGACCGTTTCTCCGAATCCATGATTCCCTCGGAGACGATTTACCACCCGTGAAAATGTCTACCAACTACTTTACTTGTACGCTTGGAGAAGCTGCAGTAGTCAAGTCACATCAACTAACAGGGGCCGGTCCGGCATACATGAATATTAACCAATTGTTTGACAGTCAAGCAGAATTTCGTCCGAATGATGCCGCACTTGGCATACCATTTCCACAAGTTGAGACTGGAAAATGGACTTATAAGCTATACTGTTGGTTCCCTTACTCAATCAGCCAGAAAACCCGAGGTTTTGGAGCTACTAATTACTCCTAGCCTTTAATGACTTAAGACGCTCAAGTATCCATGCGGCCAGTGTGTTGAACGAAGCTATGAATCCAACAGTGGGCCCTGGTCCAGAGTATGTGGCATTGCTTTGCCCAAGTGGTATTAATTTTGTGATGGTTTGGTTAGGTTTGATTCGGGCTGGATATTCAGTTCTTCTTATTGCGTGAGTAGCAACTTAAAAAGAGCAAAAAGCCGTGATCTGATGCTCATTGATAGACCTCAATGTTGTCCGGCTGTCATAGCTCATCTCTGCAAATCCTGCCAGGCAAAATATCTTGTTTACGATAGATCATACACTAGACTAGCGTCAGATACCTCTGAAGAGCCAGATGCAATAACTTCGGGTCTCAAATTGCAGTTAATTCCCTGGCAGGTTGGTGACAAAGAGCCGATAACAGGTGTCCAAAATCTAGTTGAAATATTAACTACTAAATCTTCCGGTACCAAATTTCCTATTTCTAACAAGCCAACTTCGATCCATGATATAGCATATGTTCACCACACTTCGGGCACTTCGGCTGGGCTCCCAAAACTCATTCCACAAACTCAATACGCAGCTGTTGGTGTACAGGCTCGATTAGAGAACAATAATATTGCATCATTTAGTACCACGCCTCTTTACCATGGCGGAATTGCCGATTGTTTCCGCGCTTGGACAAGTGGTGCACTAATTTGGCTATTTCCCGAGTCTGAGGCTCCAATTACGGCTCGAAATATCATCGCAGCAATCCGTGCAGTGGTAGATGCCAATGCCGATTATCCTTCATTATCTTCCTTAAGGTACTTTTCCAGCGTTCCTTATGTGCTCCAATTCTTGGTCGAAGAAGCCGAAGGTCTCGAACTTCTTCAAAGAATGCTGATTGTTGGCGTTGGTGGGGCAGCGCTTCCAGTAACTGTTGGAGACTATCTAGTGAAGAACAAAGTCAATCTAGTCTCGCGCTACGGTACTGCAGAACTGGGATTCTTGTTATCTTCGTACAGAAATTTTGAGACAGATCCAGACTGGCAATTTCTTCGTCTGCCTCCTACGAACAAGTACTTAAATTTCGAAAGACAAGATGATGGGTCTGGGCTGTCTGAGTTAGTTGTATTAAAAGGATGGCCATATATGGCCAAGACGAACAGGGAAGATGGAAGCTTTGCCACTCGAGATCTATTTGAGCCACATCCAAAAATAAATGATGCTTGGAGGTATCATAGTAGAAGTGATAGCCAGATCACACTACTCACAGGGAAAAAATTCGATCCAGCACCATTAGAAGAAGAGATTGCATCTAGCTCATCACTAATCAGGGAAGTTCTAATTTTCGGCAACGGACAACAAAGGCCAGGAGCTCTGGTTTTCCCAACAGAGGCGCCAGATATGACAGATCTTGCATTAGAAGAAGAGATTTGGAATACGGTACAGCAAATAAATTTAAAGAGTCACCAGCATGCGCGAATTTCTAGAGACCTACTCCGGATAATGCCGAAGGACTCTGCTTATCTTGAGAGAAGTAGCAAGGGAAGCCTACTTCGCACCCTTGCTGAGAAGAAGTACGCAGAAGAATTTCTTTCGGTATATGAAGGAAACCAAAAAGTCAAAACGAGTAAAAAACCTTTAACACTCTCAGAAGAAGAAGTAATAAATCTTATAAGGGAAACAGTTAATGAAATTGTATATCCTAGTAAATTACTTGACGACTCAGATTTCTATCATCATGGAATTGATTCTGGAACATGTACACAAATCCGTTTTGCTTTACAAAAAGTGAGTTACCACCAGAAAAATCTAGGTGTAAGTTCCTCACTAATAGTCTCGAGAAATTTTCAAGTTACATTGACTCCTTACCGTGGAACGTAGTGTATGACTGTGGAACAATTAAAGGGTATAAATTGTTGATATTTAGTCGATCTTGATTTTTCTGATTCTTGCAGACTTGCTCAGTACCTAATGAACCTAAATACAGGAAAAGAAGAAGGCACAGCTGATCAATTGCGAATGATGCAGCAATTATTAACAAAATATTCGAATTTTGAGCAAAAATCAATAATTCAAGAGAATATTGGAGAGAAGGGATATACGATTGTAAGACAAAACCTAGTCCAGTTTGGCTAGAAAACAAGCTCATATTGCTCAGGTACTGACCGGGGCGACTGGTATGCTGGGATCACGTGTGCTCGAAACTCTCCGTGAAATGCCTTCGGTACTACAGATTATTTGTCTACTGAGAGCCGAGGATCATGAATCAGCAAGAAAGAGGATCTCGACACGGATGATCAAAAACAAGAAAGAGCTGCTCGATCAGACCGATAGGATCTTGTGTTGGCCTTCTACACTGGAGAAGATAAATCTAGGCCTAGATGAAGAACAGCTCACACAACTGAAACAGAAAGCTACTCATGTCATTCACGTAAGTTATGCGAGTGGATAGGAATTATACTTACTCACTCAACACACAGGCAGCTTGGCCAGTAAATTTTTCACTGCCTCTCAGATCATTTGAAAGTCAACTAGCTGGTGTACGCCACTTGATTGATCTTGTACAAAACTGTTCGAAGCCCACAGAGTTTATATTCTGCTCGAGCACATCTAGTGTGGTTAATCTAACACACAAGACTCCGATTCCGGAAATTGAGTCAAGAAACCCATCAGATGCTGATGGTTTAGGCTATTCAAGAAGTAAACACGTTGCTGAAGGGATTTGTTTAGCGGCCTCAGGCCAACCACAAATGGCAGGGAGGGTTAAAATTTTGCGAGTTGGTCAGCTTACTGGTGACACTGAGACAGGCATCTGGAACAAAACTGAAGCCTGGCCCTTGATGATAAGCACTGTCAAAGTTCTTGGGTGTCTTCCGAATTTAAGCGATGCTTTAAATTGGCTACCGGTTGATATAGCTGCAAGAGTGGTTGTGGAATTAACACTCAATAAAGCACCAGCAGACTGGGAGAATAGTGCTTGTTTGATATATCATGTTGTGAATAATTCTAGCGACAAAACTTGGTCGGATCTCTTAGAATGGCTTCAGGAATTTTCCGAGCAAAAATTCGAAGTTGTTGATATCAAACAGTGGTTGTCGATGTTAGGAAAACTTGAGAGCCATCCAGCCCTCCAGTTACGAGAGCTGTGGAGACAGACTTACTGTAGCAAAGAAATTCCGACTAAGCATGAACAAATAAAATTTTGCACGGAGAAGACTGAGAGTGTGAGTAAAGCGCTAAGCTATGGGCGCGTTCATAAAGAATTGGTCCATAAAATTTGGTGCTGGCTAGAAGAAAGTTTAGAATAGGGAACTCTTTGGTACTAATGACCATTAAAGGCAAGCCCATGAATATTCAGTAATCTCGTCCCGATCTATACATCTTACTTTCAAAGCATCAATTTCTAAATTATATGGGCGCTCTGACGATGGCATATTTGTTTTCAACCCCACAGCTAAGCAGATGGCACAACGGTTCTTCCCGCTCGTGATTTGCAACTGAGTGACCGGCTACAAGTTGTTGCTCGCTGGGATCGCGGATCGTCTCGGTATGGGCTAGAAGTAGAATGAGCTCGACAGTGAGCTAGATGCTGACCTAAATCACGATAAACGTGTCTCAGGGATTAACGCGCCCGCATTATCTTCTGAATGAAACTTTGTGCGACAAGTTTAGTTTGTATTTCTAGACGGTGAGCCGCGCGAAATCGTGAGATTGATCCAATTCAAATGGTTAAAGTGGTCTGAGGCACTGAGGAGAAATGTGTAGCAGGGTTAGAGGTTTGTATGTCCTGTCTATACATGTATGGCCAGCATGTCGGAGATTCTTTCTTCACGCTACATCTGCTGAATGTACGCTTATGACTGACGACTCTATTTCTTCTTGGAAAGACTATTATACATATACTCTTATTGAGAAGTCATACATACCCTTGTCACCTTCTACTTTGCCCCTTATTTTCTCCCAAGGAAGACCGCTTCTGCTGACCCAAATTCAACACTTATTATATCTACGCTCTCTCTTCTATGCCCATGGAGCGCTGATTGCCTCCTTTCGTGGGATTCGCTTCGGTAGTGTAAAGTGATAAAATGCCGAGAGGAAATCCACAGAAGCTTACTGCTTGGGTACACAATGGAAGATTTTTGTGTGGAACGAGGTAAACTTAATCGAGACTAGATGTATTAGACTGTGGTAAATTTAGTGAGAAACTGGTCAGACCGTCACTACACGCATGCACGAGTAAATCTTAGACGCCGAACAAAAGATCAACAAAGTGATGCTCTTGAGTGTCAGTTAGGCAACTCAGCATGAACATATCAGCATTTTCTTTGATGTCTCTTGACTGATCAGAGGACCATAGTTTAGTCCCACATCTATATATTTTGATATTTGAATCAGATTAGTGGGGAATTTCACGAAGGAATACCTGAGTTGCAAGAATTTAGACACACGAATGAAGAGTATTTTTACAGTCAGTAACCCTATGTTAGCTACACTTCTTTCGATAGTTGTAGGCTTATATAGGATTTGAATAGAATAAGCAAACAAATTCTATGTTAGCATCACAAGATTCACAATTGAATCTGTATAGCGGTGTCGTTTATCTTTGATCACTGAATTAATTTGTACTTGGAGGCTCAGGAAGTCATGGCCATTAGTGAAAAATCCTGTTGCTGTACTGAAATCTTCCAAGAATTTATGATCGATTCTACTTTCCCACAACTTTTCTTTGTATGCTTTCTCCGGAAGTTTTTTTACGCTTCTTGTGGTTGCTTGTGAATGTAAATTATGATTCATGGTCTTTGTCATGCTTTCAAGTAGCCGTTGTGAAATAGAATCTACGGCTTTCAATAGTAGGCCTTATACTAATAATGTCAAGGAATTTCTCATGACTCATACTTGCAATGGGAAAGTTCAAGTAACGAATAAATTGGTTTTAGTCATGGTCATCTTCTATGCCGTTCTTTTTTTAATCTGCTCTTCACACGTCTTACCCCAATTTGAATGCCTCGTTGTATGGCCGAGTCGACATAGGACTTCACACCAGATCATGCAGCATCTGATGATTGTCGTACCTCCTAGTCGGAGATTCCAAAAAAGGTGATTGTACCTTCGGAGATTGAGGACGTCGATGAGCCAAATACGGTAAATACACGTGGAGTCGGCTTCGCATCATTTTTTAACAAAAGAACTTTATTCATGAGTCGGACGAAACATCCGACTTGTTCATAATTTACTTTTTCTGCCCGCATGGTAATTTTCTGGGAGTGAAAGTTATTTTAAGCATTATCAGTTAGATATGATGATCCTGGCAAAAATACGTGTATCTCTGCGACCGTAAAAGATATTCCATTTTCGATGAGAAGCTCGTTTTCGATATATGTAAAAGCGCTCTTCCATGTCAAGAAGTTATGAGTAGATCCATCTAATATTTTAGTAAGGACACCGGAACACGACTTGCATAGAAATCTCATCCTGGGTGTACTCATAAAAGGTCAAGTATCGAATGTTACCGATTTATCTGATATTGGTACGGTATCGGAAATCCAAATCCTGTTAAAATAAGTACCCTCTTTGGCCCGTATAACAAAGAAGGAGCAGATGCTATGCAATGTAAACTAGAAATGATGTTGAAGGACAGAACAGATCACGTCCTAGTAGTAAAAAACGCCTGGACACTCAGACCGGATCTCAGCGACATACTCGCGTAGTCACGTGAAGTAGACACTATACATAGTTTCCCTTTCTGGGGATTTCTGCTTTCCTCTTTAGTGAAACATAACCTGATTCCTTCAGCCTCATTACTTCCCATCCTTACTTTTCTACGTGATCATTACACTGTAGTAAATATTCTTTTAACAAATGATTATATTAATTACGGCAACACTCCATCGACACGCGTCTACGATTCTATATATCCTACACTCGCTAGTCTAGTTGTTCGCCCCTGTCTGGGAAGCCCTGTCACATGATTCATTCTCTTCCTTGTAACATGACAAGCAAGTGATATACAGTCGTCCCTCTCTAACTCGATAGTGGGTCCCGGTATAAGTGTTGAAAATATTCATTGAAATTCAAACATTTACGTTTGCAATACTTACCCCTGCACTCAAAACGACCTGTAAGGGTAAGTGTTGCAAATATAAAAGTCCAAGTTACAATGAATATTTTCAACACTTATACCGGGACCCACTATCGAGTTAGAGAGGGACGACTGTACACTGGACCGGACTGGTCATGGAGATTTTGCTTTTTACCATACACGTTTTAATCACAGGGACACAAATATGCACTTTTTTTTTTTTTTTAATTCATTCTTGTGTTTGCAACCTTTAGGCTATGACACGAATGACACTGGTATGGTACATGGAGCGATGACTCAACTTGATATGAGGGGCACTCACGCCCGAATATCATTTGAAGACATAACTCGAAGTCAGGCGCCTTACAGCCCTTTCAACCCTCAACCGTTTATGTCTGCCGCAGGAACGCATTTCAGCCACCCACGACTATTCAGCGTGCCTTCGTCATCGTCACATACATGACCACGCGAGAAATGTGGATAGGGTCTTGCCGGATTCAAACCAGCTTTCTCCTGTCTCAAGTGGGGCATGTGCCTTGGCTACCCAGAGTCTACTTGGGAGAACGGCCCGGACGGTGTACCACACCACCACCCGACCCACAAATATGCACTGCCTCTGTAGATTACCAATGTCTCAAAAACACTTTCTCTTCCGTAGAATTCTTCGCCGCCGCCCGGATGGGCCCATCCGCTTACTCCTACCAAAGCTCCTGGGAACACCGGAAGGGGCTGTCACATTGACTAATTGGCTGGGCCAGGCTCAATTTTTTGAGTAAATCTGCCCTCGCTAAGAGGGGATCTATTTTCTTTTGTTTTAAATTTCCTTTATTTTTGTTTTTAGTTCAAATGATCGGGGTCTCTAGGAGGGATAGATGGAGCGGGCGAGATGGACTGTTGATTACAGCAAAAAGCTTGGGGAGGTCTCAAATATTTAAATCTGCGAAAATCATTACACCTTTAATGTGCGCAGTTTCATACAACGCTGCACAGCCATGTATTTAGGACTTAGAAAGTCACAGAAACTAGGGCTCAGGCTTTAGCGTCCTTTGGCCCATATGGGATCAAACTGTCACGTGCCCAAGGGCACGCGACGAGAGCCATATGGGAAAAATAGAATCATTATCATCGTCATCACATACACTGGAGCCCTAATCTCCAACAAATCCAACAATTTATTTCAATTTAAGAATATCTTAGGCTTGCCACAAGATACATTTATGGCGGACGTTGCTCCACGTAATAAATATAGGAGTATTTAACTTAGATGAACACACAAAGTTAAGAATCTGATGATTTGTTTGAATATCGTTGGGATTTTTGAAGTTGCAACAAAATTTTGGAATTACATGTCTGACACAATTCCCATCAATGGGGACGAAGACGGCGTTTCTACCTGTACGTGGCGTCACCTACGAACCTGGAGTTTATCTTCAGAGCCAATAGAAACACGCATTACTCGGTCACGGAGGAAAAGTCACCCAAATGAGTTTCCGGGGCGTGCCCCGCTTCCGTCACGATGGTGATGGATCAGACTGAGTTGGGCCCTTTTTAACCAAGATGAATTCTACCTGTTTACAGATATTCTGGCATTATACTGTCTCCTGAGGACAGAGCACCGCTACCTGAGCGCTGGTGGTGTCGGTATAAGGAGGATATCTGGACTAAGGAATATTAGGAAGATACAGATGGGGATACGCACCTCGTGTGGCTCTGGTGTCAAGGCCTCGCCTGGCTGGAGTTGCAGGTTTTTTGAGGCTTTTTCCCGCGTATCGGTTTCCATGGCTGCTCTTTTTCTATTTTTTTTGAGCTGAAGATTCCGTAGAAAAGGTGGTTGAATTCTACGGGTAATTACTGAGCTAAATGGCTACCCGTCATGGGTCAATGTATCAATGTATCAACGATCTTAGGTTCGAGGTAAAAGGGGATAGGAGCACTGTAGAAGGTGTGGCCTTGTTCAGAAAGGAGCCCTAGTGTTATAATAGTCTTTGACATAGCACGAATAAACACAACTACAAACAAACAAACAACGAGAGATTTACCCTACACGCCCTATCCCCTTCATTCCCCTTCTAAATCCATTGATACGCTCGTAATCTTTTGTTGTGTCCCACTGAAAAGCTCCTTAGGATGCCTCCGGAGAAGACAAAGTGTCAACCAAGCACAATTGCTACTTAACCGATCTCTACGGCCATCAGCAAAGTAGAGGCAAATACATGTCTAAAATCTAAAGGCCTCGCGCGTGATCTAGTTAAGTTAAATAGCGTATTCGCGTCTGAGGCCTATGCTCCTGGGAAGTCTTCCATTCTTAATGACACTGCAATGACTGATGCTGAAGACATCAGATCAACCAACCAAGTTCCTGAGAACAAAGAACCTTCGCAACAAGTTCCAGGGGCCCCCAATAGCTCCAAAGGGAAAATGACAGATTTTATAGATACGACACACCTGGCAAACGCATCTGTAAAAGAAATTGATACAACAACGGCAAGGCCAAGACGCATTGCAACACCTAGGACAGTAAGGATAGTGACTGGTGGTGGCCAGCAATCAACAGGAAAAGTAGACATCACCCAGTCTAGCTTGAACCCTTCGAAGGCAAATACTATACCACATGAACTTCGCGCCTACCTAGAAGCCGAAGAGCGTCGTGCAACACAAACGGCCTCCAACATAGCACTTTGCATTGCCGCTATTATCGGTGTAGAAAATGCCCTCTCTCCCCTGTCCAATGGACAGAACAAGCAATTTATAGACTCAATGAAAGTCTATCTCCGACTTGCTATAGCTCAATACATGTCGACTGGTCCTGGATCAACAGTGCCGACCCTACCCCCACGCCCAGCAAGTAACGATACTTTTTGGGAAAACCTCCCTGCCGGCTCACCGCCAGCCCATCCAAGTCTTCCAACCATCGGTTGCAGAGCCAGTGGCAAAGGCAACATGGGCTAAATTCACTGGAAGAGAACAAAATAAGCCCTCTACCTCGACAAATCTTGGGTACGCTCGACCGAAGCAGCCCAACTCACCCTGAGCTCCAGTCAAACCTAAAGCCCCCACCCAGCAGGACGAGAGAATTTTTCTTCGTCTCGGAATTAGCCACGACTGGTGCCAACTTTCCCCAGTAGGCGTTCGAGAGGCTGTGGCCCAACATCTTGGTCTCCCACTCTCCACCATCGAGCACGTTCATCGTGTCCCAAATAGCTTCATGCCTCGAGCAAAAGACGCTGATACTCGCCAGACCTTGATAGACTCGGCGGAGGCTTTCACTCCCCTGGAAGCTAAGTTGGAAAAAGCGTCTGATCTGGTTGTCTTACGGATCTCCACGGTTCCTGTAGCCATTATATCTGTTCTCGGCAGAGTCCACATCACGAAAGAAATGGTCTCGGATAAAATCACAAGGGTCACCAATACAGTCCCTTCCAAGGTCCGACCGTAGGGGAAATGTCGCCATGGAACCCCCTACCAGTCATGCCTGGCGTATTTTGAGAAAGCTTCTACGCCTCGACCCGGCTTCCGTCTATTCGACGAATCTGGAATTGCAGTGCGACATAACCCTCAACGTAGTGTGCAGCAATGTAAATGCTGCTTGGACTTCCATGGTACTCGAGGATGCGCCCGTGCACCGGCCTGCTGGAACTGCTCCTCAAAAATGCATAATACTGCCGAATACAAGGCTCACACAAAATGCCGAAACTGTGGGGGCCCTCGTCGATCCGACAGCCGCAACTTCTTGGCTCGCCCAACCCGATCTGGACCAGTCACTAAGGAACAACTCATAACTATCCGACAGGCAAGTCAGCGTGAGTTTGCAGCAGTAGCACGAACTAAAGCAGCAGTTCGACGTGCAGAAGCGGCAGCTACAGTAGCCGTGGAACACACCCCAGCAAGCCCCGCGGGAATCAAGTCAGTCAACATGTTTGACGTGCTTATGACAGATACAGCCTCTACTGACGCTGCGCCAACTGGAGAAGCCAACTCCGAAGAGCAAATATGAAGGGCACTCCAAGTGACCCTTCCCGCCTCCCTCCAACACTAAGTTTCATGTCAATCAATGTAGGTAGAGGAGGCTCAACACGCGAAATCGCGCTTTCCCTGGCTTACGAGCTAGGCGTTGACGTTGTATTAATACAGAAGCCTTTGTGGCAAAAGCGCACAAAGACTACCAAGTCATACCCCTAGATATATCTGTTATACTCCCACTGGCGGCGTAGATTTTAGACCAAGGGCTGTAACTTACACACGAAAGAGTAACAGGATCTTATCAGCCATACAGATATTTCCCTGTGCAACGCCAACCGGAGATTACTGCTGGGTAGTTGTCAATGGAGTTACCTTCTGCAAGGTTTAGAGGGCGCTAAACAACTCAACAGCCATTCGTCCCCTAGTCAGCTGGCTCCCCCCTCAGAACTCGGTAGCAGCTGGTGACTTTAACGCCGTGCACTGGACCCGGCAACTAGGAACGACCCGACCCTATGGACAGGGCGAAGAGATAGAAAGGTGGGCTGAAAGTCACAATCTTACTTCTCTCATTGTCGGCGAACCCACACATCGAGCAGGTAATACACTCGATCTTACCTGGACCAATATCAGTGGCGCCCGTGCTTGGGTCGACCACAGCGAATGTGCAACCAGTGACCACCTTCTCATTCGTGGCCAAATACCTATCACTACCACGGTTGTGAATAGTGAGCCTCCCAAGATAAGAGTGCGAAGAGAAAATCTACCTAGGTATGCCTTAGCCATTGCGCAATGGGTACATCCACCGCCGCAACTCGATTCCTTAGAGAAAGTCGAAGCATACGCGGAAGATCTGTGTTTCCATCTCACTAACGCGATCAAAGCGACAGGGACCCGAGCCAAAAATGGTAGTGGTAAATCTGCTCCTTGGTGAACGCCCCGGTGCAAGACTGCCCATGCAGAATACCGAAAAGCCCTCTCGCCCCTAGAACGTGCAGAAAATGCGAAGAATTTGCGAGCGACAATTAGCAACACTAAAAAAGGACACCTGACGCGTAAGGTCGAGTCCATGACTACCTCGGGAGAAATATTTAAGTTGATGCGTTGTTTAAATCCTCGACAAGCAACCATCCCTCCCCCTCTCAATTATTACCGACGCCTTGTTTGAGATCAAGCAGAACGGGCAACAATCCTGCGAGATGCTCTGCTCGCTCGGCACAAGGCGACAGACGACCTTCCACCAAGCACCAGCGTAAATGAGAGTTGTATCCCTTGGAATGATAATATATCCGAGGAAGAAGTCCGCGTTTGCAGAATCGGCTGCGGTAACACAGCACCAGGTGCAGATGGAATCTCAGTAGAACTTCTTACAGCTTGCTGGAAGACTATTGGACCCTTTGTCACCCTACTATTTCAAGCCTGCATTCGGCTTGGAACACATCCAACATGCTTCAAGTTGGCTGAGGTTGTACTCCTCCAAAAGACCAGTCGAGACCCAACCACAGTCAAAGGCTGGAGACCAATTGCTCTCCTCTCATGCTTGGGAAAGGGGTTAGAGAAGCTTTTAGCTAAACGCATGGCACATCTTGCGAGCACTTTCGACGTGGTTGGCAACCATCAATTTGGTTCACTCCCGAAAAGATCAGCGACTGATCTTGTATCTTGTGTCGTGCACGATGTCGAAGAAGCTCGCTCACAAGGGTGGGCTGCCAAATTTGTCACACTTGACGTTCAAGAAGCGTTTGACGCAGTCCTCCACAATCAACTAGTGACCAGAATGCAAGAACAGGGATGGCCTAGTCACATCCTCCAATAGACGACTTCATTTCTAGCACACTGAAGGGTTCAAGATCGTTACCCTGGAGGGATAACTACTCAGAGAGAGCTAGTTTGCGGTGTACCTCAGGGCTCACCTATCTCTCCACTCTTTTTTCTCCTCTACATGGCGGAACCCATGCGTAGCGGCAACTCACATCTAAGGTTTAGCTATGCAGACGACTTTGGTATCCTAGGATTTGGCCCTACCATTGCTGAGTCCGCTGCAGCAGCTCGGCGCAAGGTGGATTTTCTTTTTGAATGGGCACGAAATAACGCTGTCGCTTTCGACTCTGAGAAGACAGAGGTTATACAATTCCCGGGACGTCGCCGTGAAACAACAGTAGTCGTCAACGTCAATGGCACGCCTATCGAACCAGCCGAACATATTCGCTGGCTCGGAGTCCATGTCGATTTACGCCTCAACTTCCAGTATCACGTCACTCAATGGTGTGATAACGCTATGAAAATGGCTCAACATATGCGACGTTTTAGCTCCGCCTACCGTAGAGCAGCGCCGATGCCATTGGTTAGAGCTGTAGATGCATGCATTGTCCCAGTAGCGACTTTTGGATTAGATGTTTGGTGGCCAGGCCTAAAACGACCTACGCTAAGGGGGATAATTACTCCTTCCACTACTAACATGTGCAGCATGATTGACAAAGTAATTCTGATAGGCCTGCGCGCTGCACTATTTGTTATGAGAACCACACCAAATGTTGTCCTGCATAGAGAAGCAGGAATATCACCGGCAAAGATTCTGCTCGAGGGTAACGGAATTAGAGTTGCGGCTAGGCTTAAATCTCTCGATAAACAACACCCTTTGAGAATTAGGTCTTCTGTGTGCCCAAACATGGGAACTCAAAAATAAAAGAAAAAGAAAAAAGGGTCCGCGAGACCAGAGCTTCAGATATCGCGCGTCCAACGTTCCTTCCAACAGCTACCAGAATCAGAGGCACCTGATATCATACCTACTCCAACTTACGTCCCCGCACTGGGAACAAGAGAGACATAAACAGAGGCCTGCACTCGGTGGATCAAAAACGTTCCTGGAAGAGAGATTTGCGCCTATGCAGATGGATCATCAGAAGGACACGGACGCTCTGCTAGGGGCTTCGTCCTAAAAAGAGAAGGGACAACCTTCTTCCGGGGCAGTGGCATCGCATATGGGGGAGAAGTCCTGGATGCAGAGATTATAGGAGCTAAAAATGCTCTAGAGGCTGCCCTGGGCTTCGTTGAGGAAGAAAAACGGAAATTTGGTGATACAAAGCAGCGTATCCACGTCTTGTTGGATAGCCAACAAGCAGTAAATTTATTAATTACAGGTGCCTCATCCTCCAGCCTCAAAGACGTACGTGGCTTTCAGGCGTTATCTAAGACAGCTGAAGTGTTTGTAAAATGGGTGCCTGGACACTTAGGGATTCAGGGGAACGTTGAAGCGGACTCCATAGCTAGATCCGCCCTGAAAGGGTTGCCGAACCTGGAAATACAGCCGAGACTACTTACCCTAGCATACCTTCGACGACTTATGAATCAGCGACGACAGGCGCTCCTTGACGACTGGTGCGAAGAAGCTTGCCCGTCTAGATATCGGGAACTAGACTTGCTCATGCGACGACGCAAACCCCCAGAACTAGCTCTCCCACGGCGCTTACTCCACGAATCGATCGCAGCTCGTACAGGTCATAGCAACTTCGCAGCATATTATCGCCGATTTCAATTTTCAGACGCTCTCATGGAGTGTACATGCGGGGAGGAAACTGCTCCAACCCATTTTATTCACTGTAGACTTCACACGAATATCATGCGTAAGCTTAGGAGATCAATGTCTCACAACGACTTCGTCAACAAGCTTCTTGGGCCCAAATGCCTCAGGAGCTTTACCATATTTGCGCAGGAAACTGGCTGTTTCAAAAGTCAAACTGCTAGTCAATCTACTGCTCTCAGCGGGGATCGAATCAATTGGTTATCGCTAAAGGAATGACATGTAGGAAAACGAAATGAGAAGTCGCGTTTTCTAGACTTTAAATTGATACATTTTGATTTTCATATGTTAGGGGGAGTAGGTGTGAGGTTTTTTGGGGGGGGGGGGGGGGGGGTTAGCTGAGTTGATCATGTACTCTCATGATAGGGTATTGTTCGTTGATCCGCTTCTTATAGGGTACAGGGGTTAAAGCGGGGATAAAGTGGAGATAAAGTGGTGATATTCCAGGTTACCTCACGATAGATCCACAGTATCCCTGTTAGCTTCAAATTTTAAAATCTTATGGCCTAAGGCATAAGAGATATGCATCTGTATATGAAGTCCAACGCCCACCTTCATGCCTGCACCTTTCTTCACTCGCGCACACCTGAGGTCGTTTCGTTTAAATCATTGTCAGCTATTTACTATTATTTTGCTCAACGGCATACTTTTATTTCATTCATCTATCTAATTTTTACTTCATGTGAGTGCATCTGAACCTTAAGTCAACTACTTTAGAAGATTTTAATTTACTGTACTAGATTGCCGCAAAGATGGATTCACCTCAACAACCTTCTCCATCATCAGCATCTCCTACTTATGCAAAACGCCTAACACAAACTCAACGTATTCAAGTAAGTCTGAAATCTACAAATTGATAAGGTTAAGAGAGTAACATGTGCAGGTTAGAACCTTGGCCAGTGAGGGACACAGTTACGTCAAAATCTCTCAACGCCTTGGGATTACATGGCGACAGGTACAATACACCATGAGCGTTGAAAATACCGAGCCTCAGTACTCCAGTGGTAGGCCACCTATTCTAAGTAGTTCCCAGGTCGATGAAATAGAATTTTTCGTCTGTTTATCATCGGAAAATCGTCGGATGTCATTTTTCCAACTTGTACATTTTATATTTCGGCACTTTGGTGTGAGCGAGAATGTGATCCGACGTGAACTGGCAAAGAGGGGATATGCACGCAGGATTGCACGATTAAAACCTCCTATCTCTTCAGTCAACAAACTGAAGAGATATGAGTTTGCCAGAATACATCTCCACTGGCGGAAGGAACATTGGATGAGAGTCCTCTGGTCCGACGAGACTTGGGCTATGAATGGTCGGCAAAGTGATCGTTGGGTCACAAGAAAGGTCAGTAGTCCCTTAAAGGCTCCTAAGATTTAGAGTTCCCTTGAGCTAAGTTTAAGTCAAAGATTGGGGAAGAGTACGAAGATACCTGTGTCCTAGCCAAGACGCGGAGGAGAGTTGGGTGGATGTTCTGGGGATCTTTCTTTGGACGACAGAAGGGGCCTTGCCTGATTTGGGAGAAGGAGTGGGGCCATATCACTGCGGCCAGTTACTGCGAGAGGATAGTGCCTCTCATAGAGAGTGCGGTCTTTCGGGAACCAGGACTAGATGTGATGCAGGACAACGCCCCTCCTCACAAGTCGAGGCAAACTATGCGTGAGTTTGAAAGGAGGAATATTTCTCTAATGGAGTGGCCGCCATATTCTCCTGATTTAAATCCGATAGAAACTTTGTGGAGTTATATGAAAGCGTACATGGAGCGTCTTTATCCAGCGTTGGATCAAGGGGGCAGCGGAGTCAAGGGCATCTTCGTCAAATAGTGAACGAGGCGTGGGATCTGGGGTTTAATGGGGATGACTTGGAGAAACTGATAGATTCGATGCCCCGAAGAATCAGAGCCGTTTACGAAGCTGAAGGCGGATATGTAAATTATTAGCTAGATAGAAGTATAATTTATTTATGAAATGTATTAATGAATTAAAAAGTGAATAGAGGGCTATAATGGACCAAAAAAGCAAAACCAACGAATATTTCGTTGTGAAATTTTTGCCATACAAATTTAAAGTTTAGGTGGGGAGATCTACTTATCGTCATGCTAATTCAAGTTAGTAAAAGCCTATATACCCTGTAAAAGTCGAATTTTAGCGCCTATACACGATTAATACCGTAGTATCAGAGTACATAACTGGCTACTAATTTTGTAGCGGTTCACGCGGTGGGACCGAGTTAGGTGTGTCTTAGACATGACCTTAGCCGTGTACACCAGTCCATGACCCCAAAGGGGATAAGGGCTTAGCCTTGGACTTTAATTTATTAAAAAAAAAACGTAAGTGTGGCAATGTAGCTGTCAGTAGTCACGCGTTCTTGTGTAATCCGGCCCTAGGCCATAACATGTGACACCTTGTAGTTAAATAACAACTCCAGAGCCTAGCCAGAAACAACAACAACTCCACAACTTAATGACTATTCTTATATTACGTAAATTTGTGAAGGTATCCAGAGTAAGACTAACAATAAGAATGGTAAAACATATTAGTATAGCCTACATGTTTTAGGGTCGGATGGTGCAGTGGTACACTATCCGGGCCATTCTTCCAAGTAGAGTCTGGGTAGCTTGGACACATGCCCCGCTTGAGACAGGAGAAAGCTGGTTCGAATCTATCGAGACCCTCGCACCACTTCTCTCGCGGTGATAATGTATTCGCAGGATGACGAAAGCGTGCTCAGATAAACATAGGTTTTTCTCGTTTTTCCCTGTGGTGGGTATTCACGGAAGAGGGTACATATCGTAAGGCGTTATTCTCGTAGTGGTATCTGCGAATGAAATCTGAGTATGAGTGTTCCAAACGTCAAACAGAGTTATTCTGCGTCACATACATATCTTCCGTAATCATTCGCGTCATAGCCTCAGGCTGCATACGCAAAAATGATTTAAAAAAAAAAAAAAAAGCCTACATGTTGTCACAGGGCTGAAGCCTGACCCTAGTTAAGCTTCAGCCTAACCAGCATTCCCACATAAAGAATAATTAGCAGAGCTAATTATGCATAATAATTATTGTTAATGTTATTCAAAATGGGCCGAGAGCGGAACCTAGCAACATTACCTTATCCAGGAACATAAACAAAACAAATTGTCAACTTCAACCGAGTCATACAACATCCAGGAAGAAGATTCAATTATGCTTGCAATTAGGTACTCCATGAAGGACTAATCTAAGCTCCATTATGATTTAATATGATGTAATGATGGCAATGGAAATGGAAATGGAAGGAGCGAGGAAAGGAGTCAGAAGCTTGCACACAACTTGGTCATCAAGAGAAACAAGATTCTCAAAATGTAGATAAATGAGAGAGAAACTTCTGAGATCGATTTCCACTTCACTTAAAGATTGTCTTGTATACAGCTCTGAGTATGGATTGAATAAAATCATACTCTGAGACCCTCACACATGTTAATATATTCATTTTTCTGGCCTCGTGGGCTCAGTTAGATCTTTCATACTATTAGCGGGCAAACTATTATCTGACTAGGTTAAACTTCCAATCACTCGCTTGAATGTCACTGTAAGATCAAAGGTAGTGAAGGGGTATTGGTAGATGTAAACAAAGATAACAAATCTGTTTAAATTCAAGTGGATGAAATGCTTTTTGCAGCGTTGCTGTGGTCACTATCGTTGTGTAAGCCGAAGCATTGATATTTACACTACTTGGTGAATTTAGAATCAACAAGCATGGGGCAGAAAATTAAGACAACGGCTGATAATAAGAAACATGGGGTGAAAATAATAATTCCCTCAACTTCTAAGTGTAGGCAGTCGACAGTCAATATGCACATCACGTGATCTATAGGATAGAGAGAATATAATATTTACTACTGTTACCTGGGGAAGCTTCAGGATATATACAGGCCTGTAATCCCCCGTTGCCCCAGCAAGTACAGAGGATTAGCTAAGACTTCTCAGCCGCTGCCCCAACGATGTGTACGTGCTATTGTAGAACCCCTCTTAGCTAATAGTGGGTCCTGGTATAATTACTGAAGAGATTCATTGTAACTTGGAGTTTTATATTTGCAACACTTACCCGTACAGATCATTTTGCGCGCAGGGGTAAGATTGCAAATATAAAACTCCAAGTTACAATGAATCTCTTCAGTAATTATACCAGGACCCACTATTAGCTAAGAGGGGTTCTACTGTGATATCTACAACCCTTGACGCCGATCTTCATCTCGCCTATGGACTGCACTAGCCTAAAACAGACATCAGTCTGCTTGCACTTATGAATCTTTTCAATAATTATGCCGGGATCCAAGATGGGTTTATTTTTTTTTAAAATCATATTGTATTCAGCCTCATAGCTATGACAAAAGATTTAAATTCATTTTTTTTTATTAACCTTTTTCCCTGTATCCCTAACTCCGCCCTCCTTTGGCACTAGTCTTGGCTCATAACTCAATGAAGACTATCCAACATTTGTTTCACCGGGTGGTTGCACTCCTAAGCAAACATTTAGCAATACAATAAATTTTTTTTTTAAAAATATTTCTTGATGGGATGGTTGGGCTATTTTTTGTTACATGGAAAAATAAAATAAATTATGACATAAATCAATTTTAAATAAATAAATAGAGAGATGATGTAGATAAAAATTCAAAAGAAAGCATTATAATTTTGGAACGTGGAGTGATTCATAGAATGTAATGTGCTATGTGTAAGTTTCGATTTGTGGGTATTTATATTTTGAAATACACTGACTGGATTGTAAGAATTTCAGAAGACAGAGTCTACCAACTTTGGTATTGAAGAGAATGGCCAGATTTAGTGGTTCAAGTCCATCAAATTCCTTTTTCCTCTCTCCATCAAAATAGGTGCAATCAAGTATCAGATGTGGCATAGTTTGTTTCTCCTTGTTACAGAAGTTACAAATGTCACTATTTACTTTCCCAATCTTGTAGAGATAGGCCAGGTTGTTCCCAATCCCAGTTCTTGCCTGAAAGTATGATGACTGAGCGCCTCTACTGAACATATTCAGATTCAAAGCCTTAGACTTGATGATAGGTATAGATATCCTTGCAGATGTCCTATAAAATCTGCCGAGTCCAATGGCCTTTCTGCCTTCTTCTTCTCTTATCACTTTCTTTGTCCATTCAGTTTGCCAAGTTGTAAGAATTTGTTTTCTTATTTTTTCATTTAAAAACGAATAAGACGTAAACATGTCTTTGGATAAAATCGGTTGGTCCAGACCTTTCCTTGCAAGGTTGTCGGCTAGTTCATTGCCCTCAATTCCTTGATGGCCCGGACACCAATGTAGTTGTAGATCGATCTTATTACTCTCAGATCTAACCTTATGTGAAAAGAAATTAGGAGCTCTGAAAATTCTGAGTAGAGCAGCTTGGCTATCAGAAAAAAGGAAACAGCTTGCTTTGGGTATTGTTGCAGAAATATGACTTAAAGCTTTATAAATTGCGTAGGTTTCTGCGTCAGTGATACCAATGCATCTACCAAGATTGAATGAAAGACATTTAAGCTCCCGGATATAAGGAAGATATATAGAAATGCCTATGGCAGCACCTTTGTCCTTGACCAAGGAGCCATCAGTATATACAATAAATGAGGAAGGAGGGATAGTCTGTAATAGATTCATATGATAGTTTTTTGATAAAGACTTATCAAGTTTGCTTATAGTGATATCCAAGGAGTTACTCATCCATGGCGGGGACCACTTGGCATTTAGAGGCTCCAGCTTAGATGTTATGGAGAACTTCTTGAGTAAAAGAGCTAATCTATGAAATTGACTGCTAAGATTTTCGTCCAAGGAAGCAAACATACTCAGATCTATTGAGTGGCAAGAAGGAAAAGGTTCATTTTGTAATGTACAAGATAATGAAATGTAAAGGGGGTGGTGAGCTTGCATTTTCAGGATACGTAACGCGTAGAAAGCAGCCTGTTTGAAATGTCTTACTCTGGTTGGGAGAAGGACCGCTTCATCTTTCAAGGCCTTGCTCAGGCTATTTCTATAGGCACCTGTGATTGAAACAAGGGCTTGATTTTGTAACTTATCACGCATGTGAGTCAGCTTTGCTGAACTATATTCATCATACCAAAGCACTGAGCGGTAGTCTAAGACAGGAATAATACAGGACTGATAGAGTTGCCTCAACGAATTAAAGCTTAATCCCTTGGATTTAGAAGAAAGTTGGAAAAGCCTCTGCATAGCCCCTTGTGCTAGATCAAGTCTTTTTTCCACATGATCTTTGAATGATAAGTTGTGTTGCAGCGAAATCCCTAGCCACTTCACTGAATTTTTGGTTTCCAATGAGAATTCTTCAAAGTGCAATGGCTCCAAATAGGCTTGTCGTTTTTTTGATAAGTGTAATAACTCGGATTTTAATTTTTCAAACACAATTGAGAGTGATTGTGCTTTATCGAAGAGGGTTTTAAGATGGGGTTGAAGATTAGAAATATTTTTCTTCACTGAAGAAGAGACATAGGAAATGCAAATATCATCAACATAGGAGATTCCTAGGAATTCATTCAATGGATCGATAGAGAATACCTCGCTTATTGAAAGGAGAAAAAGCAAAGAAGAGATAGGACTACCTTGAGGAGCCCCAGTAACAAGATAAGGGTGACTCAGTTATCCATTGAAAAGTAGCCGAATTTTTCTTTAGGAGAGAAATGAGGAAACCAATGAAATGAAGTTAGCAGGGAGATTCTTCCTTTTCAATACTTGTATCAGCTGACTGGGCTGAAGTCTATCAAAAGCCCCCATAATGCCTAATAAAACACAAGACACAACTCTATTTTTTGATATGTGATGTTCTGCAAAGTTCTGAAGTAGCATAATAGCATCTATGGCTGATCTTTATTTTCTTCCTCCCATCTGACTAGGATGAAGAAGGCCGGGTGAAATATGCGCAAAGTATGATATTCTTCTAGAAAGGATTCTCTCTAGAAGTTTGGATAAACACGGAATTAGAGAAATAGGTCTGTAGGCCTTAGGAGCTGAGTAATCGGGCTTACTTCTCTTGGGAATAATAATGTCTATGGATTCTTTCCATACTGATTGATGTTCACCACATTCAAATAGAAAAGTATATGCTAATAGAAATAATTTAGGAGTGCTTTCAAGTGATTTTTTGATCATTGTCTAGTCAATATTATCCTTCCCAGAAGCTGTTTTCTTTTCTGATACTGCCTGAAGGAGTTCATCGAGAGGAATTTCAGGCCAGTCACACTGGGAGCTGGCTTTTGGAGAAACAAGTCTCTATGAAGCTGACGTTAAATGAAATATATTTTTGTAAACATTTGGGGCAAGTACATTATTGGGGGTTGACAGGGTAGGAGACATTGAAAATAAACTAGGATTATTGCTTGAGACTTCTTGGGGAAACAGTGTGCTAACTAGAGCAGTGCACTTGTCTGCAAAAGTTGATGCTACTAGGTTCTGGCCTTGAGAGTCTCTGTATTTCAAAGTTGGTATCAAGGAAAGTTGGAAAACTTGGGATTAGAATAGTTGAAAGCTTTGAATATAATTTTTTCTTGAGCACCAGCGAGAAAATCCTCCCAATTTTTTGTTTTTCGTGAAACTTATTGTTTTGAAATAAGTATTTCTTGAGGTCCTAGCCTCCTCAATGTCATTAGAAAGCCAAGACTTTTTGGCTCTCCCCTTTTTTGAGTGGTAGTCTTTTCTCATGCTGGTGAATTGCTCAGTCCACCATGCTTTGGAATGACTTGATGGCTTGGACATTGGAATGGCACTTTTAGCCGACTTAATAATGAGATCTTGAAGGAGACAGGCTACTTGGTCTGGCTCCTTGACTAGTATTGCGTTTTGAATGATAGATGTATAATGAGATTCAGATAGTGAAAGGTTACGGGTAAAGACCTCCCAGTTAGCCTTTTTGATGTTAAATCTTGCGTATAAGCAGGGGCCAGGATTAGTTTGATAGGGAACCGATGCGTCAAACAGAATTACTTCATGATTTGAACCGGTGCTTTCTCCATAGTGCCAGTTGTGCCATTGTATTTTCTGGAATCCAGCAGCAAATGCCAGATCTATGATAGACGTGTTCCGGGTATTTGATCTATGGAAAGTCCCTCCAAACTCTTCTATAACTTCAGGATCAACAAGGAGACTTGCCCTGTGCTCTTCTAAGAAATAAAAGAGTTCAGAAGCGGGCAAATTCAGGCTTGTAACCATAGAATTCCACCAAGGATGGTGTAAATTCAGAACACCTAACAAAATAAATGGCTGACTGAAATTAAGATTTTTCTAGAAGAATCTTTGTAGTGTTGTCTGGGTGTCCCCTATTATAATCGATTTTTCATTTTATATATAGAGTATGAAAAACTTCTCAGAGGCTGTAGTTATCTCAAAAGCCTGCATGTCTGGGTTACAAATGAGATCAGACCTTGCTGATACATCATAAGTGGAGATTTTATTTATGTAAGTTACAACTCTTGGCTTAATGTTTGAATTGTTGTGCGGTAGGAGAGTATGATATGCTGGATGAGAAAGTGTATAGTAGGCAGTCAAAACAGAATTCTAATATACATACGGTTCTTGAACAAAAACTAAATCAGAATTTTGTGATAGGGAAACTTCAAAGAGTGACTGTGTTATGTCCTTGCCCTTGGCAACATTGTGTTGGCATATTTTCAATTGTCCCAACATGAGAGTGCCTTGTAAAATTCACAATTTAGCTTTTGAAGGGCATTATGACTGGTGGAATTGCAATTGTGACATTTTGTGGTGTGATGTTGGCAATTGTCAGAAGACTTACATGTAGGGCAGCTATGCTCTGATGTAATATGTTTGCCCGAGCAAATTGCACACACTGGTGGCTTCTTGCAGAGGTGATGATGTCCATATTTCAGACATTGCTTGCATAATGTCTTCTGTGTGCTTGATTGAAAGTTAATTACTTTCAATAGAAGCCCGCCAATCAGTACTCTCGATCTGATGACCTCCGACTTTTCAGCTTCAGACCCGACCGTGAGGACTAGGGAGCCATGTGCGGTCTTGGGAGGGCCTGTGAGCCATCTTGGCTTGCCTTGGACATCGATGTTTGGGTTGAAAGATGTGATCTCTTCTGCCATGTCAGGAAGAGGAAGATATGAAGGTACCCCATGGATGACAACAACCGGATACGTCTCAACTTTCCGTGCCTTACTGATAGGTCAGTCAGCGAAAACTTTGTTCCACTTGGGTTGTTGCTCCAGAAGCTCTTCAGGGGTGGATTTGTAGCAAGTTAAGACGATGTTATTCCTTGGGGGGGTATGAACTCTAGAAATTGCAATCTTGCCCATAGCTTTGTTGAACTTGTCTCGGACTTGGTTAGGCTAATACACTGGTACCAGGCTTCCCTTGTTCAAGACTAATCTTATTACATTCTTACTGCGGTCTGCAGAAGAGCGGGGTACGGGTCTTTCCATGCCCTTTGGTGACCGTAGGTCAATAGTGGCATTAGCAGCGTCAGGAGCTTTGCCTAGCGCCTGGAGGTAGTTTCGGGTTGGTTGCTGACGAATGTAAGCACCTTGAGTGTTTGGGACTGAGCTGGGGGGAGTAAATTCCCTGTTGTAAGACTGCATCATGTCTGGAATTGGGTGCGCTTGTAGATAGGTCATTGAGGCCTTTGGTAGAATAGGATCACAGGCTCGCCCATGTCTTGTTGATTTGTCTGGTTGTTCGGTAATCATGGGTGGCTGGGCTTTTTTGATTGACGGAATTACATCCTCCAATGAAGTATAGCCCTGCTCGGTATATCTTCGGAATATATTCAGAAAGTCTAGGAGTTGTGTTTGAATGGTTCTATTGGATATCAGCCTGTAGGCTTCAATAATGTTATCTTTAGTAGATTGGAGTGCCTCATCTGCAGAGGTGAACTTAGCCTTGCTACTAGACTCTGGACAGGCATTTTGGGTCAGACCGGTAGTGTTGGAAGTGGCCGTGATTGTTCTGGGTATTGTTTTGAGTGTTGATGGTGAATTGGCTTTATTAGGGCAGGAGGGAGAGCTCGAAGTGTTCTTGTCGTGCAAGAGATAAATGCAATTGCATTTTTTCGTGTGCTCCGGCAAGGATATAACTCGGATGATCTTGTGTGGTGGTTGTAATGCATGGCTATTTGATTCAGTCCTTTTTTGGTTGTCATTGAATCTAGAATTGGTATGGGTGCTCTTTACAGATGGCCCCGAGGTGAAGTCTATCGTTGTGGTCGAATCACTGTCTAAGTTAAAGGTGTAAGAAATCATGCTAACATCGTAGTTTTGGGGTAATGTAGGAATGAGCTTAAGAAAATTTTTGTCTCCCCACATAGGAGTCAAGCCTAGGCTAGGCTGCTAGATCGATTTCCGGAGAACTGAGACAGCTAGAATCAATCTCTATCCTCAGTAGTAGTGGTACTAGTGTAGCGAGTGAACAACAAAGCCTAGCGCCCTTACTAAAGCATATAATATGATTAACTAATGCTTATATGATAATAAAACTAAACACGCATATCCCAGCGCCATACGCCTATGAACCGATAATAACTCGCAATCAACTCAACTTTTCTAAAGTGTCGAACTCCAAGCCTTGCAAGCCTTGTTCTTATTTTTGTGCTGTACATAGCAGGTGTAGGAAATAAGTAAATGATCATCCGTAGCTGGATTGGTAGCAATCTCACTTCCATAAACCGCAATCGACTCAAATCAAGACCTTCAAAGTTACTTGAGTTGATTGTCACCGAGTCTGTGTGAGCCAAGACCTAATAGTCTTTTGTCATTTCTATTCTTCATGTCTCTCCTTCATAGCCACTTTATGACCATCCAGTTGCTTCAAAAAGGTGTTATTACAGTCGTCATGATGCTCCACATGTGGCCTGAGCAACTTGGATCAGCAGCCTTGCCGGTAAACCACACTGAAAGCTTGTCGCTGCCATCATCATTACAGCAGAAGTGTACTGTTATCCGAGCCTTCTTTTTCTTTGTACCTGAGTTCTGCTGTGTAGAAAGGCCTCTGTCGGGTACCATCTTCCAGTAGATGCAAGTTTCATCACAGTTTTAAGCCATCTTGAGGATATTGCCTTGCCAGTTCTTGTACCTGTACAAGCTGCTCTGCGATAGCAACTTTATCAATATTTCCATCCTCATCATGACGAATCCATGATTTGATGTTATACCTCCTGTTAAATGCAGTAAGCCAGCCGTTGCTAAATTGAAGCACCTCCGTGCCTTGATAACATGCAAGACGCTGCCAAAAACGAGATGCCTACCGGATCGACAACTAACCAGAGATTGGAGTGTACGGCTTTCGCTCTTGATGCCATTAGAATACCGCTTTCTCTAGCTCCGGCCACTTGAGTGCCTTCACACGCCGTTGTGTAGGGCGAAAAGACGGGTCTGATTCGTCTAGGTGGCTGCATTTGGCACTGAGGCTCTCGGATATTGTAGGCTGAATGATTTCACGGTGGAATTCGTTCTCAACTCACAATCTGAGCTATTTTTGACGAAGTTAAGGATGTCGTTGAACATGTCTACGAAGGGCACTCCTTTATGAGACTGAACTTCCATGCTGTTTTAGCATTTCTTTATACCTGTATAACACGATAAACCTTCTCAGAAGAGAAAAACTTGAGAGGTTAGAGGTTGCCTGCAGAATTTATAAGATGGGGCTGATTTAATAGCGTTATTGAGGTTTTACGGTACAACTATTTCATGGTCAAAATTCAATACAATTACACAAAAAATTTCGCTCCGTAGTATCCTTTCAATTTTATGTGAGGAATGCCCCTAATGATTAGGCCATTTACTACGAGTATGGCCAGTTGCCCCACATCCCTGATATCTTGTTTTAATGTATCCGAGCTCAACACAAGCTGTGCAATATCGTAAAACTTTTGGCATAGTCTCGTGTTGAGACAGACTCGACCAGCTGCCTATCATGCGCCCCAATATGTGCCAAGTTGTGTTTTTCCGTGCTATCTTGAGTCTATGACTATCATAAGACTAGGGCTCCTCTCTGGCCTTAAAATCTGAAAGGACAGTTGGTGTTTTGCGTCAATCTACGTCGTTTCCTGCATGTCTCGTCCACTTCGCTGTGAAATATTATACTTTTCTAACAGGCTGGGAGTTTCTTTCTTTGCCCTTTTCTCTATTCTGAATGGCTGGTGGTGATGGCATATCTAGTAGAGCTAGCGCGATTTTGGACCGCCTCAATCAATTTTTCAATAGAAACGTAAAGTCCAGGTACATTCCATTTCAACGAAGTAATTCTGCCATTGTTAATTTTAGACCTGGACGTCGGTTCCGCTCAAATAGATAACAACGTAGATAGAAACGGTTAGAAAATGAATTAGTAATGAAGGATCACTAAATAGAGCCTTTGAAATTGAGAGAATGCAGAATAAGTAATTGGCCTGAAGTGTAAGTGTTTTGTGACTTATTATTTTTTGTTTCTTGATTGATCTTGCAATCAGCCTGTAAGTTTTGACAAGTGTTTTAAGAATTGAAAGTAGCTAGAAATGCTCTACCGGTTTCGTTGTAGGCATTTGTTTACTGCACAATTTTACTGGTCGTGGTTACATTTGCTGCTGTAGCGACGCGGATATCAAACTCAGTCTAATTGGTAATTCAATTTGGGTTCACCGCTCGACGGATTCAGCATCAAAAAACTGTTGCAACAAAATTTCAGGGGGGGGAGTTTGTATCATGACCCTGCCAACACCCTGGATATCAAAGATGGAAGAAATAGAACCACTTTCCCTCCACCGTGAAGCCTGTTTCACTCGAATGAGTTCCTTTTCTCGGCCTGCCAACAACACAAAAGAGCCGCTGGATATGCTTTTGTCCATTCCAGAAAATCTAGGAAACGCTCCTGTCGTTGGATCAAGTTCATTGACTTTAGTCGTGCCGGCCGAGCCCATTCATACATAACAGATGAAAGCGCTCGAAAGCGCCTCTAGAACAGCTGCAAAACAGGTGAGGCTTTGCCCGAGCGTCAGGATAATTCGATGGTTAAGTAGACTGCAAATATTCTCTTAAGGCTCAAGAACATACCGATGGTGCATGGGCTCTAGTCTACCGAAATCCCCAGTATTGCGTCCGTAATCATCCAGCTTCTGAACCTTCCGCTTTCCCAGAGCATTGTCAACTGAGTCAAGAGCCTATACTTCCCACTCTGCCTATCCTCGACCCTACTCAGACCCTAGAAGGCGAGCCGAAGCGGCAGAGCGGGTGGCTCAATGCCGGAATAATCCGCGGCCCCAAGTTGCAACATCGGGCAGAATTTTGAGTCAGTTCGAACAGGCTCGAGTTAGATTTTCACACTGTAGTGTTTGCATTCAACTTAGCTACAACAAGCTGTTGTGCAGAGGACGTCAGTCGAAAGGACACAACCGTCGCACCGGTCCTCGAAGAGCTAAGAACATTTCGCATGGTTATATTATGTAAACTATATGTTCTCAAGGGGTCGGATGGTGCAGTGGTACACCGTCCAGGCCGTTCTCCCAAGTAGAGTCTGGGTAGCTTGGACACATGCCCCACTTGAGACAGGAGAAAGCTGGTTCGAATCCAGCAAGACCCTCACACCACTTCTCTCGCGGTGATACTGTATTCGTAGGATGACGAAAGCATGCTCAGATAGCCACAGGTTTTTCTCGCTTTTCCCTGTGGTGGGTATTCACGGAAGAGGGTACATGTCGTAAGGCGTTATTCTCGTAGTGGTATCTGCAAATGAAATCTGAGTATGAGTGTTCCAAACGTCAAAATGAGTCGTTCTATAACAAAGAATACGTATCTTCCGAAAAATACCTACGTGGGCCTTCAGGCGCCGAAATAGGATACTAGAAAAATTTAATTTTTTTATATGTTCTCAAGTATCTTTCGTCTTTTTTTGTTGTCACTCTACTAGTAATTGTGAGTGATAAATTTGAATACTTCATCTCAAATAACTTGACGCCATATTAGATACTGGAACTATTTGTTACATGAGGTCTAATTCCCGTTTTACAAAATCCATTGATGCAAAATACAATTTATAAGTTGGGATTCTCTCAAGACGCACAAGTTCAGTTGTAAATAGACAAACAATAATTTCGCTTAAAAACTACGTCATCATCTCTGGATGAATAATACACGGCAGTAATGTGATCTGCAGTGATGAACACACCTTTTTAGGATAGTGGTGCAGTTTAGTAAAAAGTGGTGGTGCGGTCTAGCACATGTAGTATGATTAAGTATACTCTATTGCAGGGGTAAATAGTGAAGGAAACCCCTGAATGCCAAGATCTGACAGGGATTATACAATACGCCATTGGCTGCAATATTTTGACCATACCAATTCCGACAATAGCTGAACCTTATTTGTATGGGAAATTTTGCGTGATAAAAGAAGTGTAGGAGATCCCTGTAACTCGTTGAAATGATGATATTCTATTCAAAAGTGCTAGCTTTTATCAAGTATTAAATACATTTTTACCAATAATTAAGCATCATTAATAAGGAATCGAACCTCCTCTTGCTCTGATGACTGCCTGGCATCTTTCTGGCATGCTCTCTACAAGCGTAGCCAGTTGCTCCTGAGAAATTGACTCCCATGCCTCTAGGACTGCATTACGGAGCACTTCCTCAGATGGATTATCAGAATCAAATTCTGGGTGGTGCTCTTCAATATGGGATTTCATCATATCCCACACTGACTCAATTGGATTCAGGTCTGGGGAATATGACGGCCAGACTATGAAATCTACCCCCCTTGATGACAGCTCTCTTTTCGTACGTTGAGCAGAATGGGTAGGTGCACCATCCTGCATAAAGAGAAGAGGGCCGTGAGAGTCAATTGGTTGTGTTGCCGCGTGGATTAAAGGAATAATCCTCTGGCGGTAACTCTCCGCTTTTATAGTCCCCCAATCCCTACTCCAGAAGAGGGCAGGGCCCTTCTGGTTCCCATAAAAGGAGCCCCAGAACATCCAACCACGCTTTCGAGGACCTTTTCGAACCAGGCAAGTGTGATAATATGTCTCCTCGGGCTAAAAAATTAGATTAATGCAGTTGATACATGGCTGAGATCTGGACTCACCTTCCTCGAAACCCATACTCTTGTGTGACGTTCACCAGTGACCCAAGTCTTATCAGACCAAAGAATTTGGGACCACTGTTCAGGTGTCCAAGAAGAGTGTTCTTCCGCCCACTCTAATCATTTCCTCATATGTGCAGGCGTTAGAGTAGGCTTCGCTTGAGCAATGCAACGCTTGAACCCTCTTCTCTCAAGAGCACTTTTGATTGCGATTTGGCCACAATTCTAGTGGGAAAACTTAGCAGCAAGCTCCAGGTGGCTCATCTGGCGGGCCTCACTTGAAGACGTGACAAACTCTTCAAGCTCAACTTCCTGCTGAGCGTTCAAGGCGTGGGGTCGGCCATTTCGCTTTTTGGGCGTCAGACATTGCCTTGCAAGGGCATATTGTACCCTTCTTTCGGTGATACCGAGTTGATTACCGATGGCGAGGTGAGTAAAACCAAGGCTACGTAACGTGTATATCTGGACTCGCTGATCCCTAGAAAGCTGGCTCCGTGATCTTGGAGTAGTGGGAGATGCTGGGGTGCTCATTTTTCTTCGCAGTTTATCGTGAGGATATAGGTTATTCGATATGTCGTGTCAACCGATTTAGTGTGGTACGAGGATGCAGTGCAACTATCGAACATAAGAGAGAAGGTTCAAGGAAGAAGGAATGCCTCGGTTGCCTTATTGCCTTAGTCTAGCCATTTTTGTAGCGCTAAAGTCGGAATGTCAGGGATAGCCCATGTAAATTACACAGAATGTGGGGCTACACTTCTTACCCCTGTAATAGAGTATAGTATCAAATTAGGTTCGATTCCTAAAGGCGCTTTTACAATTGTTGAAGTGGTATCAGTTCTTTTTCTGCACACACCATAAAATTTAAGGTTTTAAATAAAGATCACTATTGTTTGTGTATTAGCGCCAGATCTATGCACAGCTTGGATGCCCGTAATAATATTGCGAAGACGAACTTCAGGGGAAGGCCGTGTACAGGCACCGGGCGACATATGCAAGGTCCCTCCATGGCCGTGTATTATGCATTGACTTTTTTTCTTGTTCATAGCTGGCGACTTCGAGTTCAAGTCACGCACGAAGTTCAGATCATGCAGAGCGTCCATCAAACGTCCCTTAATCTGCCTACAATTTTTCATGTATTATGCGAATGATTTGGGTTCTTGAACGCACTAGCTTAATAATATGGGTACAGGTAGTGAATTAAAATTTATGTCCAACGCGTGTCGTGCTTCCTTGTTAGTAACAATGTGTTCATATGTACTTAGACATGCACAACACATCTAAATTCTCTCTGAATGTTATGCACAAGTATACGAACAAAACAAATCGTAAGGTTGGAACAAAATTTTTCTTAGGAATTATATCAGCTAAATTAGAATAAGAAAGAATATATTTTGGAAATCCTCGTAGAAGCTTTATTTTTGATATTTATATTTTATAGGATGAAGAATAAAAGACATTTGATTTACAAATCTGTTCAAGTTGCGTAAATAATTTAACCCTAGCTCATATGTCATTTGAAGTCCAGACCAATAACGCCCTTTTCAATCAGAAAGACATCAAATTCGTGTGTGGCAACGAGATAAAATTGATGAATATGATCAGCTTTGATACTTTGCCAAATAGAACCCAATTATGCGGTAAGGTTCCATACTACAAGAACTTTATATATCTCACATTGTATTAGCCGCAAAAATTTTGTAGCAGAATCCTATCTACTATAAAATGTCACAGGATGTCTATTGCGTGCTCATGTCTTTGGCATTGCCCTAGTCCGTTTGAGTCGGTCATTTTCTTCGAGGAGAGTCATGTTAGAGGCGTTACTTTGTTCGAATTTGTCAGGCCACTTGCTATTAAGCTTAGTTCCTTGCTCCTGAACGAGATCTTTAAGCTTATCCAAGGATGATAGTATTCTTTCAGATTGCTCCTGTAGATCTTAGCATTCTTTGTCCTCGTGCTCCATTTCATCTTCCTCTTCTCCAGGATTGTAATAACTTTCCTCAGTTTCGGATTCAGATTCAGCCTCAATGGCTGCAGAAGTCTCAGTCTCTACTGTTCTAAATTGAGGACAAAGAATCAATTGAGGATCCACCCAAATTGGACAGGACCTTTGGCGGCGTATTTCAGAGAAGAACTTAGCAGGGTCTGTCACCCTTTCATAACAACAGACAATGTGCTTACATTGCAAGAAACGGCTGAGTATGAATACCTCACAGGCACATGTCCATGCAGATGGGTTCGTGTGATTTGGCATCAAACTCAGCGGATCAACCTCGCAATTCTGCAATCGCTTCCATTCTCGCTTGAAAGGTTTTCTCCAAGAAGCGGTTGCCTTTCAATGATTCTTCTCCGGGATTGCTTTCATTTATCCCAAGGCTGAGGGGACAACTTGTGTGACTAGTACCCAAGCAACAAGATCAGTACGAGGCCGGTTGAATTTGTGAAGAAAGTCATGTTTGATCCTTCTCCAATGAGACTCGAGTATCATAGTCGCCTTGAGCACCGGAAGACTATCAGAATTTGTGGAGTGTGCCCACAACCTCCATTGCTCATGAAAGTACCAGTTTATGTACAGGTAAGCCCAAAGACGAAAGTAGTTACGAGAGTAACACCACACATAGATTTCATTGACGCAGTCGTAGTGTATTTGGGTGCATGAGAGGTTTGACCCATTTTTGTCTGGGATCATCGAATGCATGTTATAGTGACGGCTAAAGATTTGTATAACAGTGTCCCGCTCAACTTCGCTAGCAGTTTCGAGTCTACCAAGCTTCTCAAACACCAAGGATGAAGATACACAGTAGCACCGACCATATCGATGATCGCCGTTTGGACGACGCGAGGGAAGTGAGCCCCAACAAATTTCGAGCGTTGGAACTAATAATTGAGCGCTCTGAGGAAAGTATTGCTTTTGTGTGGATGTCTTCCCTGAGCTCTGAAGCTTCGTCCCGATAGCTCTTTTGGCGTGCCAGAAACAGAGTTGAACCGTAATACTTAGCCAAACTTTCTGAATTGCTGTGATCTCTGCTTTATCTTTATCACAGCCGAAGAAGCTTGGATTTAAACCAGCATCTTTGAGAGGTCTGAGAAACTGCTCAAGGATAGAAGTCGTTGATCCGGCAATGTTAAAGCTGGAAGCCGTTTCAGAACCATAGTTACCGTAGAATAGGTAACATAACGGGACTCCTGTGCCATCTAATTCTGCCAGAACAGCTAAAAGACTCATGCCTAAGTTGAAATTAGCATTTATATAATATATCAATCAGGGACAAATGTTATCTTCACCTGAGTTATTCGTTCCGAATGTTGCATCAATCACAAGCTCCTAGGATGTAGACACAAGGGCAGATATAGTGCCACGAATGTAAATCGCATGACTACGTAAATTTCCGGATGTGAAAATTTTATGCCAATACAAATCTGCAGAATTATCGAGAAACTTTGACGTTGACAAGAATTGATCTGCATCAAATCACCATGCTTTAGAATTTGCGAGCTACGATTGATAGTATATTTGATGCTGTGCTGCCATCTCCACATCAAGGATGCTAGATGCTAGAAGGTCACGAAAGATCTCTGCAGGAGTTTTATTCAAACAGCTCTCGTTGACAAATTCAAGGGCCTGCTGTGTCAATCGAGTATCGAGGTATGGCATAGGGTAACCGGCTGGAAATTAATGGCTAACCGCCGATCCAGCAAGTCTATCTTTATGACCAATTTGCTATCGCAATGGAATCTTTACATCCGGCGTCGATCACATTTACCAGAAGCTTCTGACTTCCTACATTTATCTTCATCCTGAGAGCAATCAAAGTTATAATAGTAGGTCCCTTCGGAAGCTTTGAATTGAGTAATTTGGCGGAACCTATGACCACCTGGCTCTCGAATGAGATCATTCAGCATTTTTACGGCCTCATTTAGTAGAGTAGAGTCAACGACGGCTTCGCTAGATACTTCAAGAGAATTGCCAATTGAGATAGGAATTTGGTCAAGATCGAAATTATACGAATTCTAAATTCATTCTGTTTGGCCCTCAACAAAGGACGGATTAGAACAGGCTCACAAGTAATAGAGATGGCTTACAGGTTTACTCCAACTACTAATTTCATACATAAAGCTATTCCATTCATCAACTTCAGGTAGGGATTGTTTTTTGATATGCTTTGAGCACGTCTTGTATGGCTTGCCCTGTTTATTGACTAAGAAGTCGCTGGTTGCGCGGTAGCGTCTTCAGGTGGAGCAGTATGATTTACCCTGGAGCTCTATGATAATTTCTATCAAGAAAATGTTTAATCGATAGGATACTGGGAAATAGTGTGAAAATAGGATGTATGATGATGGGAATGGGGTTGTTGATGAATGTTGCACTACAGGACTCATCAAGAATTATGCATTGAATACGGACGTCGATATGTGCAAGTAGCAACATTCAGCGCAAGCAAAATAACTAGAAGTTCATGAAAAGTCGCACTAGAGCACAATAGGGTCGAATTGGTCACATGACTCATGAAAATCATAGGCAGATTACGGTTCAATGTTCATCGTTCACAAAGCGCACAGACAATTTCATAGGGGCTCGAGCTTTATCGTATGGTCGGATGGTGCAGTGGTACACTGTCCGGGCCGTTCTCCCAAGTAGAGTTTGGATAGCTTAGACACTTGCCCCACTTGAGACAGGAGAAAGCTGGTTCGAGTCCAGTTAGACATCCACGCGACATCTCTCGCTATAAGTACGAATAGGTCGGATGATGAAAGCATATTCAGACAACCGTGGGAGTTTTCTTGCATTTCCCTGTGGTGGGTATTCACGGAAGGGGGTACATGCCGTAAGGCCTTGTCCTCGTAGTGGTATCTGTAAATGAAATCGGAGTACGAATGTTCCACACGTCAAACTGAGCTATCCTGTGAAATATACAGATCTTCCGTCATAATTTACGTCATAACACGTGTATTCATAACCACTTTGTAAATCTGTTGTCGCCGTCCGTGCACAGAATCGTCGTGAGTTAATCAGCAACGAACAAAACGTGAAACAAATACGCAAACATCTGTGTACACTTGAGCTCAGCCGTTGCGTCCTCCCTGCGACAAAAATTTTGTTCGTGATTTAATATTCACTCGTGATTTACACGAGACTGTCTCTTGTTTTAGAATGCAAGTTTTCAAATCGTAAATCCCTGAACATGTCTATGGTTGGCTTCGTTGCGTGATAAACCAGAGGTGCCTAAAGGGACCTTATTCAGTAAAACCTGTCTAAGCCAGAAGTGGTTCCAGTTTAATTAATGAAAAGATTCATCATTATGTTACTACATATATTTGAAATACTTATCTCTGCACGCAGATTGACGTGTAAGTGTAAGTATGGCAAAAGTATGTCCCAAAAATACTTGAATCTTGACAGTACAGTCGTCCCTCTCTAACTCGATAGTGGGTCCCGGTATAAGTGTTGAAAATACTCATTGTAACTTGGACTTTTATATTTGCAGCACTTACCCTTACAGGTCGGTTTGCGTGCAGGGGTAAGTATTGCAAATGTAAATGTTTGAATTTCAATGAATATTTTCAACACTTATACCGGGACCCACTTTCGAGTTAGAGACGGACGACTGTAATTAAAGCGTGACCCTCGATCGGCTTAGATAGGTTCTACGGTACTCCTATGCAATGGAGCCTTGAATATTATCCGCAGTGGCCACGAAAATGACTCCCGAACATGCGGGGTAGGTCTGAACACAAAGACGCACACACACTTCAAGTTCGTATCTTGTGAGTTGCATCTCTTGATTTGTGTCTCACTGTTAGCATTTGGAGAGAGTCGGTCATGAATACTGATGCTCCGCCAGGATTGCAAACGAGCCAGCCGGCATGCGTCATTGCACCTTATCTGATTGTCTTCACGCGAAAACCTGTTCAGTCTTTACTTAATCTACTCTTCTAGTCAGAAATTGACTTCACCGAGTAACAAAGCACCGCTACAACAACTAGACTAAGACACAGATACGTGTACATGTGGGCTTGTGAAATCGAAGACGCGTCGAGTGGTCGAGTGGTCAGTGTGACATGAACGCCGGAACAAGGCGGGATTAGATTCCTAGTCTATGGCTAAGCTGTCTGGGGCTCAGAACAAGATTCATCCTTATATCGGAGTACAGTCCAACCTCATCTATAGCGATGTGGGTCCCGGTATAAGTGTTGAAAATATTCATTGAAATTCAACCATTTACGTTTGCAATACTTACCCTTGCACCAAAAATATCGGGCAAGGGTAGAGTCGTGATATAACGCCCCCCCCCTTGAGATATACTTTCTCTCCCCTCCTGAAAACCCTATTCTGCCCGGAAATATGAATTTATCGGTTAGCCTCACAACATTTGCGAAAGAACTGTCTAATTATACACTGTAAATACAGTCCCTCTCTAACTCGAAAGTGGGTCCCGGTATAGGTGTTGAAAATATTCATTGAAATTCAATCATTTATATTTGCAATACTTACCCCTGCACGCAAAACGACCTGTAAGGGTAAGTGTTGCAAATATAAAAGTCCATGTTACAATGAATATTTTCAACAATTATACCGGGACCCACTATCGAGTTAGAGAGGGACGACTGTAAATACTAAATGCCCGTACAATTACAACCGTGCATATTTATTTGTAAGTATTTTTGTTTAAAAAACCTCAAAAATTTACAACAATTTTATTATGTTTAAGGTTTCAAGACATTGTGAGCTAATTTTCATTTGGATGTAATTAAATCATATTCTTTATTAACTTGGTAAATCTGCTGCACATTTGAGCTGTTTAAGTGTTTGGTATCAATTAAAATTATTTCCTAGTCAAAGTTTGATTTAAGTACACAGAATAATTTCGCTTCTAACGTTTCAATTTGATGAAAGGTATATCTTAAGGTATTAGGACAATTACTACGAGTATGGCCAGTTGCCCTACATCCTTGACATCTTGCTCTATCGTGTCCGAGCTCAACACAAGCTGTGCAATGTCGTAATACTGTTTGCGTAGTCTCGTGTTGAGACAGGACACGGCCAGTTTGCGCGACCCGCTGCCTATGATGCGCCCCATTATGAGCTCTGCGTTCAGCCTCAGCATTACGACGTCGTCGCCTAATGACAGGATCGAGAATAGGAGGATCGGGGATCTGCTGTTCAAATCCAGCCTGCGGACGAACAAAGTGCCAGTGCGGATGAAAATCGTTAATTCGTAGGCTTAAGTGTATAAATTTAGTTAGAATTGTCAAAGTTAAAAGACTGCGGTTGAGATGCCTCGATTTTGAGACATTATTTCCTGAATGATGTGCCAGCAGGGCATACCCATTGACTTGTTGAAGGTCCCAGTACATATAGTACTAAGACCATCGCGAGCTCTCTATTCTTCGTTCTGAGCATACTTGAGCTGCTTACAAACCTCGTACAGGGCAAAGTGAGTAATTCTGCCCAGAACTCTGTAGAAGAATTCACCTGAGATACCTGCGGGTAGCCCATTGAGAGCTCTTACACATCTGATCTTCATTTCAACGATCTGATCCGACAGTGCTAATGAAATCGGGATCCATAAAAATGATAGATTTTTGGATGGCGATCCAATCCATCTCTTCACCACGGCATGTGCACCTCAAGTCTCGAAGTTGTCGATGTATTCCTGTTGAAAAATTGATTTGTCCAAGCATGCACGATGTTGCGGTGATGGGGCTGCAACCATTGTTGAAGCACATACTTGACGGCGTCTTGCTCGAGACTGTAACAGGTACTTTTTTCAATATCTTCAGGTAGAGAATTTGGATGTAATTCGTGCGGCAAGCCTTCGTTATAGTGGAATTCAGCTTGGAACTCCTCGACCCGATCCAAGTATTTTTCAGGAATCGTTGAGTGTACGGTGTCTGAAAAGAACCTTTCGAACTCTTCTCACCGATCTTCAGATTGGAACCTTGCCTTGCAATTGACCATAAGATTCTTGCAAATGAGCCAAAAGCAGATTATTCGAGTAGTTTGCGTAGCTGGAAAGTGACGGTCAATTGCGTTTATCAGGGCTAATTCACAATCCTTACCTATCACCGAGGGTCGTCGGTCATGCTGGTACAAAGAAAATAGGTGAGTCATCGCTGTGTCGTAATTTGTCTCATTCTCGCGATCCAAGAAGCAGTACCCATCAGTGAAAGAATGGTTCAAATTGTCAACACCGAGGATATCCAGCAAGGGAATGCCAAATTTATTTGTCTTATAAGTACAGTCCATGAGTAAGACATCAGGACTCTGGTTGAGTAGCTCAACAGACCGAACATCTGCTATGAAGAGGTAGTTTATGTGACCGTTGGTATCCTGATCATACTCGAAAAGGATAGTTCCATTAGTCTTTTCATGTGAGGTTATTGATAAAACCCTCGGGGGGAGATCTTCCGAGCCAACTTGCGCGTGATATCTGCGCATTTAAATTGTAGATATCAAGATGGTTTAGCTCAGAGCAAGGGTTGCGGTTCTTCAGAGTGGCGACAGTCCTACTAGCTGGTATGCCCATGTTGAAATTAATGCAGACTATTGTGATCTCATCGTTGTTAAGGCGGCGATGCTCTGAAAATGCTGATGAATCGGAGGGTCCATGGTTATGAGTGAGACTTTCTGAGTTGATGTCCCCATTTGCGGCCTGCAGGAAGCAGACTTCCCATATGGCGTCGGTCCTCTCTCTGGCCTTAAATTTGAAAGGACAGTTGGTTTTCTGCGTTAGTCTACGTCGTTTCATGCATGGCTCATCGACTTCGCTGTGAAAAGTACCATTTTTCTTACAGGCTAGAAGTTTCATTCTTCGCCCTTTTCTCTTTTCGAAATTGCTGGTGGTGATGGCGTATCCTGCAGCCCTGGCGTGACTTTGAACCGCGTCGTAAAATTCTTAAAAAGAAACGTAAGATCCGGTGGAGGAGCGGAAAGAGCTGTGATCGGGGTGGATTCCATTTCAACGACGTAACTCTGCCAATGTTAGTTTTACAACTAGACGTCGGTTACGCTCAAATCGATAAAATACTTCGTAACAGTTAGAAGAAGAATTGGTATAAGAGGATTACTTGGTAAAGCCGTTAAAATTGAGGGACTGTGGAAAATGGAACGGCCTGAAGTGCTTGTGATCTAAGTGTTGGGTGAGGGTGAAATGGCTTGTGAGGGCGCGATTGTTTACTATAATTTGCTCATGCTGTTACTAGACGTGAATAAGTCTATTGCTACGGTGACGCGAATATCAAACTCTATTTAATTAGTAATTCAATTTGGGTTCACCGCTCGACGGATTCAGCATCAAAAAACTGTTGCGACAAAATTTCAAGGGGGGGTTTGTATGACGACTCCAAGGGTAAGTATTAAAAATGTAAATGGTTGAATTTCAATGAATATTTTCAACACTTATACCGGGAACCACTATCGCTATAGATGAGGTTGGACTGTAGTGTGTGCGGACACGCGCAATAAAGATTATTACGGGCCAGATCCAGGTACATGTACAGGAGCTCAGGGCCGAGTTTACGTAGGCTAGATAGGAAGTTATGTTCATTCCGGTAGTATAAACATGCAATCATAGTACACATAACTTATCATCTAGCCTGCATTCACTAGGCCCTGAGCCCCTGTACTATTCTACCCGTACAGTTTTTAAGATTCAACCACCGGTAATTAGACTATGCACATGACAGAAAGTAGTCCATGTTGTAAAATTGTGCCGGAGGATGCTCGTATTTCTGGAGATAAGAGCAATAATCGCCAGCGATACTTAAGTGGTTGCGACGAGGAAACGAGGCCATAGATTCACAAGGTGCTTAAATTTAGGTTTTGCTTGGCTCACGTGAAGAGCAAACAGTGTCACCGAGAAAAATGCTCGACAATGAGTGTCAGTCAAAACTTGAAATTTTCTGTTAGTGCAGACATGCACATGAAACGTCTTAAGGCTAGACTCTTGAAGACCATGTAAATGAACATACATGATCGTTAGCCGGAGCAAGGTGAAATCTGGGGATGTTGTTTATTATACATGGAATTTCGTTGAAGATCTCATGTTTGATAAAAAGCGAATGATGACCAGAGAGATGAGGTACTGTCTGTGACCCGTCGTGGTGAAGCGAAGATGCAAGACAGAATGGAGAAACAGCTTGTTGTCTACCCTAGATCGGGGACTGTCGGCGCGCGCTAAATTATCGGCTCAGAATGTTTGATCGCCGACCATTGGTCCCTGTCCGTCGTGCATTCAGACCGTCGTAGCGGAGCGGAAGGGACGGAGATTTGATCAGGTCTCGCGAACGCAGCTCAAATGCATGAGCATTCGAATCAGTGCTCGAAAATATTCATGCATGGCTCGGGTCACAGAACTCATCGGTCAGCCCAGGTAAGCCATCGATGTGACCTGTGCAAATGATGTTCGCGTTGATTTGTGCGTGCAAGTGTGGTATCTAGGACCCGCCTGCCAGCCACTGACAACCCGAGGCCCTGCTCTCGGATGGCGCAATTCCCAGCCCCTCCAGAGAAGATATGAGAGTCCCAAATGTACGGGCGGGGACAATTCAATTCCAAGAGTATCCTCTTGTTTCGGTCTCTCTTTTATCCAAGCTGAATTTGACACTGTTGCCTTCGCGATCGTTGAATCTAAAGTGCACTCAGCAATCCTGATCATCCCCAGCCTGATATCAAAGACGTGTGAGCCACATTGTCATATCCATACGACAATTCACGTTACTTAATTGATAGCGGAGACCAGAGTGGTGATTATTTTATGCAAATCCCAATCCTTTGGGATCCCAGGAAAATGATTCGTGTCAACGAACAAGCTTCTCCATCACGGTCCGGAGCCCCTTTGACTAGACAACCAGTAAGATATCGGTTGACTAACAAAGCCAATTCATACGCCGAAGGTTACTATACATTTCACTTCCCACCAGTTACGCTTCAAGATCAAGAAGAGCTAATGAATTTTCCCTCAATTGTAGCCCCTCAGCCAAGACAACCTGTGATACCGTCACCTCCCAATACGAAAGGCAGAACAGTCATGACTGCACTCACAGGAGACTCCCAAGACTCAAGGAAGTTTCAAAATACGCCAAGACGTGGGTTATCTTCTTGGTTTTCTACAAGCTCGTCGAATTCGGGAGGCTACGACCTTCACAGTACACCAAGAACATTTACCATGTCCACAAATTCGCCACAAGCAAGCTTGTCCGATTCTACGACGCCGCAGACACTCAATATTACATCCAAAGCCACAGATGAGCCTGAAGACTTATCATCGTTGAACATCAATGATGCGTTGTTTCCTCCATCTTGTTTTCCTAGTAATCAGGATCCGTATAGTCCAACTGCTTTCAACGATCTCCTCACAAACGCCGAGAAACTTCTAACTCGTCTGCAATCCGCTTATGTCCAACGCACTCATACACTGCGTGAAATAAGTTCATCTCGAGACGCCTTGGCCATTGAACTTGATCAGGCAAACACCCGTGCGGAAAGTCTACGATCTCAACTTGAAGTGATGGCACATAGAGGAACCATACAGGACCAGCGAATCGTCGAACTAGAGCGTGAACTTCAGGAAAGCAAATCTTGTCAGTATACTGCTGCAATATTATCTGAGAACAACTCTCTCGTCTATTCACCATCAACGCTTGAGAATCAGGCTAACAACATCCTATCAACAGTAAACGACGACAGTGGTCAGGATTCTAATACTGGGCGAATTTCGTGGCGTTCTAGTATTTCAAGTGCACAACTATCAGCAGAGGTTGATACTGCGGGTGAGAGTGATGCGGAAAGTGGCACAACAGACAGCTTATTTTCGCGTTCGCGGAGTCCCGCACCAACAACGACGTCCGTCGCCACAAGCATAATGTCCGACGATACTCCGCCTACGCTTCAGAGATTCTTACCATTTTCAGTCGGTTCTAAGTTTGGAGCCAGAATGCGTCCCGCTTTACCATCTCAAAAGTCCAGCTCAAATAGCCGCTCTCCTAAAGATTCTTTCCCCTTCGAAACTGGCTGTCCTAATTGCCGGGGAAAAAATAATAATCTGGCCTGGGATACTGTAGAGTTACTCCGAGCCGAAAATATGGGACTAAAAGAGCAAATAGTGACGTTGCAAGACGGAGTTGACGGTGCTCTAGCAGCCATTATGAGCTGTTCATAATGGCAAGATGGGCCGCAAATGTCATTAAGAAATTGAAGTGATATATAAGAATGTTAGCCGATAAAGTATGATTCAAACTTGGGGTTTCGGTCCTCTCTATTTAGTTTGGGATATGTATATCTTGTTGATCTTGTATGATATGAAACAATTGACTCACAGAGTAGAGTCCCTAATGTGATTAACCTACCAATACCTCATACCAATCCCGCTTGAACGTGTCAGAAATATGTACTGTTATTGCCGTAGCGTCTAAATGAATGTGTAAGGGCAGGCTCGACGAGATTCGTACCATCAAACAAGATTGAACACGCCTCAATAAGATGAATGCCATAGTAAAATTGAATTCTGAGGAGAGCATACTGATCAAGTGTAATGGTGCGATATATGGTGGGCGCCAATTATTGTGCAACGCCCATGAAGTCTGGCTTGGTATACAAATTGGTGCGGCTAGATCCCTAAGCACCTCAGCACACCATACAACCTCGCCTTTGGCACGCACAAGATCCATGTCCGGGACCGCGGGGGACTAGGATAGTGCGTGGCTGAAATCTAATCTCTCCGTGGCTCACCACAATGGCAAAGCAACGACAGACCAATTGAACATCCGCTCCTGACATGATAAGGTTACGACCCGGTCCGTCGAGCAGGGCAAGACGAGGCCGGGGTTGAGATTCGATATCGGCATCCTTAGCTGAGAGGAGCTGTAGCGAAGCCGGTCGGGTAGCGATTCCCCGATTTTTATCACGGGCTGTGGTTCTGGTTAACTCATGTAGATCACTTAATCCCTGTACCTATATATTTGCCCCTTTGTTTACTTTAGAGAAGAGAACACACATTTTTACCAGCCAAGCTATCTGTATAGAACTCTATCTGCTGTAGGTTGCTATACGGTGTAGCCACGGCTGGATTGTGTAATAACCACAAATAGCTATTTGGTGGAGGGCATAGCCCATACAATTGCTTAAATTATAATCACCCTTAGCTTTGTTTACATTGTCCTACTGCTACAAAAAAAAGTCCAAAAAAAAAAAAAAGCCAGCAAATACCAGAAGTTCATCTAAAGGTAAGGCAATTCTGCCTAGTTATGACCCCGGAACAGAAGAGCTGCCAGGAAAACAGAATTGCGGAGATCCTTCTTCATCGACGTCTGAAAATGAATCAATCCGACTATTCTTCACTAAACAATTTGAAACTATCGACATGACCTTCAAAGATGGTATTGATATTGTCAAACAAAACCTCGTCAATCTTTCAAAACGGCTCGACAACATAGAGAAGAATACTCAAGACCGACTCGATGAAATGGAAGTTGCCTCACATAATAGGTATGACTTAATTGAAAGTCAATTACTCGGAGATAAAGGACCTGCTCTTCCCAATCTTACCTCGCCTAAAGAATGTGCTCAATCATCCACAAGTGAACCTTATCCTATGCCAAAAGTTGAGCATCATGCCAGTAAAAAAAATCAAGATAGTCGACGAACATCCATTCCACCCGATAATTCTCCTCGTATTGATCATAAATGGATGGAAGCCTGGAACACAGTGCAGAAAAACATTACGCGCCGAAAGTTAAGGAGTACAGAGCCCCAACTCTTCGGTCGCTTACCCGCGCCTAATACAGCACCTGGCCCTCGAATGGGAGGTGTGAATATTTTAGTTCCAACAGCCCCGCCAGCGTCTGATAGTGAACGGCGTGCTTGGTCTGCTCCCGACCAATTATACATTGATTGGTTACGTACAGAATTTGAACAGTTAATGGACAGAGCTGAATATGACGATTCCTTACTTAATTGGAAACCAGGTCAAAAGCCACTCCAATCTGGACTACCACAGATTCGCAATGTTCGAGATCCTCTTGTCCGGCAGTACTTGGTCGAAATCCAATTAGCATTGTGCGATGATGGCTCTCCATATCGATACTGGCCACACCGTGCACGACACCTTTTCGTTCACGATTTTCAAGAAGTTCAAGAATTTATAAGAAAGCATAGACCCACATGGCCTATGGTAATTGAGCTGGTTATGCAGAATCTTTGGCAAACTGGAGAAGCGCGTACGCCTATGCACGCTTTCCAATTGTTCCGCGCTGGCCCAAATAACGACGAATCACGAGCACAATTTCTTCGCAGATTTTATGCAGCAGATGGTACTCTACCTCCTATTGAGCAATGTTCAGACGAAAGCGACAGTTTAATCTCCTGGGTCCTTCAACACCATACGCCATTCGAATGGGAAAGACTTTGTGCACGTGGTCTTGCTTATCCACTCCATTCTGCTATAGGAAATGCTTGGAAAATTGCGGATCAAGTTCAAAAAGAATTCGCTTCGAACCAAAGATTTAGTGGTGATATACAAGCCATTCCTCGAATGGATAACGACATCCTTCATGTGGCTGATCGACAAACAGCTTTTAATAATTTAGGCAATTCTTACGCTCGAATTTCAGATAATCCCATCAACTCAGTGAATGCAGCAACAAACGTGTGTTACAAGTGTAAAAAATCAGGACACTGGGCTGCAAACTGTCGCTCAGCTCCATATACTAATAATGAATTTGTCAAACCCTCTTTAAAGACGCCACTCTCTAATCCACTAATCAGCGGTACATTCCAAGGTAAAATCTTACAACCAGTAGCAGACAATAATAAAAACTTTAATAAAACTCGCGGCGTAAATCGAAGTCATGGCCGCGGAAATTCTGTCAAGCAATTCCAAAACCGTAGAGTAAACGCTGCTGGTGAAGATGAGCTCAACGAAGAAGACGATGTTCTTTATGACCAAGATGAACCCTACCAACTAACCGGTTGTTTCAACCCAGATGACGACTACGTCAGTTCCCCTGAAATAGAAAATCCTAAAATTGACGAAAATTACTGTACTAATACCATTTTTGCCTCTCAAACCGATGACGAAAAAACGCTTTTAGAATGAGAAATTGGCAGCAATGTATATTCGGCAAACATTGTGAGCCATGACAAAAAGCCGAAAAAAAAATTTCAATTAGACATACGACGCGAAGGTGCCGGTGATATTCATAGACTCTATGAAGGAGAAACGGACAACGGTCCTGTCGCATTATTTCTCGACAATGGTACTACATCTTGCTACATTAAACGTGACGTTGTAGACGAGAGCAGTCTCTTCCCTACTCAAGATCCTGTTGCCTTGAAAGGCGTTTGTGGCGGGCAAAGTCCAATCATTCGATACGATGTTCTGATCAATCTTCGATTACGTTTATCAGATGGTAATCTCTCTAAATCTTTTCAGGTTGTTTGCGGTATTCTACCAAAAGGCACTTTTCCTGCTCCCTTGACACTAGGTAAATCCATGTTACACCGACTTGGAGTCTACCATATTTCAGGCACTACAGATATTTCGTTACGATCTCTTCCCAACTCACCAATTTTGAAACCACTAAATATTTCTCCAATTTATTCGGCAGCAATGGCTTGGACTAATTGTTCTTGTTCCCAAAAGTTTCCACATAAGTACCCAAACGTCGAACCTCTTTTCTTTCCTACTTTATCTACCAACAATACTCTCAAAATTAAAATTACCACTCAAAAACTACAGGCCGATTTTTCCGAACTATTCCAAATTTCTGACATTGCTGGGAGTGCTACTAGAGCACAAAATTCTGTCATACATGATATTGAAGTCACCAATGCAGAAAAACCCATCAAAGTCCCACCACGACGATATTCCCCTGCTCAGCAAAGTATTTTGGCTAAATGGGTTGAATCAAGCCTACGCGACGGCATTATTGTTCGTTCCAAAAGTCCCTGGGCTTCTCCAGCATATTTGGTCTCGAAGGATGGCAAACCTAATGCACGTGTCTGTATAGATTACAGAGCTCTCAACGCTCGAACAGTTAAATGGGCATATCCATTGCCCGTCATTGAGGACGAGCTTCAACGTGCCGCGGGCCACAAATTTTACGTGCGTTTCGACCTCAAATGGGGATTTCACCAAATTGGCATGACAAAACGTGCGAGCGAATATTCAGCGATTGTTGTTCCTCAAGGTCATTTTATGTTTCTCGTCATGCCCTTCGGTTTAACTAACGCTCCAGCTACATTTCAAGAAGTAATTGATAGACTCAGATCTGGTTTAGTGGATATTACTTCCAATATGATTGACGATATTATTACCTGTGGTGAAACAATTGAAGAAGCTGATACTAGTGCAAGAAAAGTGATGAATAGATTGGTAGAATTCGGATTTCGCCTCAACTCCAGCAAATGTGCATGGTTTGAACGCGAAGTAAAATTCCTTGGACATATAATCTCAGTACACGGCTTGAGACCGGATCCAGAAAAAATTGAAGCCATTATTAATCGACTACCGCCTCAAAATGCCAAAGATGTCCGCGAATTTCTTGCTATATGTAACTGGTTTCGACAATATGCCCCGCACTTTTCCGAAGTATCTGCACCATTGCATGAGATAAAAGAAACAGGTAATGCTAAAATTAGTCTTACATCTAAACAATTACAGGCTTGGGAAGCTATAAAGATGAAACTAGCGCCGCCGCCAGTTTTACGTCCCCTGGATCAGTCAAAACCCGTAGTCATTGACACCGACTCTAGCAAAACCGCAACTGGTGGTGCTTTATTACAACCCGACTATAGGGTCACTCTTTCCCAACCAAACATCCACTCAGCCCGCTTATCCCCAGTTGCATATAATAGTCGAAAACTAACTCCAACACAACAGCGCTACAGCTCTCAGGAACGTGAGATGTTAGCCGTTGTCCAGGCTTTACAAACTTGGCGCTATTGACTTGAAGGATTAGAAATATTCATAAGAACTGATCATCAATCATTAGCTAGTATACGTACACAAAAGAACTTACCATCCCGTATGCAACGTTTCGTTGACATTTTGGAGCATTTTAATCCAAAACTTATATATAGACCTGGAAAAGGACATGTCCTAGCTGATTGGCTAAGTCGTCCTCCAGAAAATTCTATTATGGCTACCACTAGCATTTCTCGTCCGGATACTAGTAATTCCTCCAAAAAATTGCCGAACTTGAATAATCTTTCGTGGATCGATTTACAGGCCATTGCCGAACATCTTTCGCAAAATTCTACTCTACCTACAAGTCTTCCAACAAAATGGGTTCGTGATCATTTTATCTGGCACTCCAACACTCTTTCCCGTGTCAGAGACGGCCGCCTTCTACACGTCTACGAATACCATGACCTCATTTCTAAACTCTCTGACATCCATATTTTCAATGCCCATTGCTCCATCGGTGCTCTACTTCGTGAATCTCACAATAATTTGTGGCATCCAGATTTAATACTTGCAGCTCAAGAGGTCATTCAAACGTGCAGACACTGCCAGTTGATGAAGAAACCTACCGATATTCACGCCCAAGGTTCTTTGACGCCAATTATAGCGCCGCCACCATTTTTAAGATGGGGTATGGATTTTACTGGACCTGTGAAACACGGCACGTTCTCATCGTATCTTTGTACAGCGATCGAATATGCTACGAGCCTCGGAATCGCTTTGTTAGTAAAGTCAACAGATACTTCAGGAGTTATCGCATTATTCAATTTAATTTCTATTTCTTTCGGTCCACCAAAACAACTTATCGTCGATAATGGTAGTGCTTTCGTTAGTGATAAGCTAAAAAAATATTTAAATAATTACGGGACATCTCTACACCCAACAAAGCCATATCGACCCATGGCTAATGGAAAAGTAGAGAAATTTAATGGTATTTTAAAGCAAATTTTTCTTTCTGTCAGCAACCATCCAGACTATACCAAACAGAGTATTTCTGCAGTTTTATCAAAATCCTTGCAAATTTACAATCGGAGACAATCCCATATAGGCTATTCGCCATATTTCTTAGCGTTCGGTTCAACTTAGGATGAAAATCCAGATGAGCTTGAAAATTACATTAGAGAACCCACAGAGGAAGAAGATAAATCCAATGCCACTGATCTGATACGAATATCTCATAGCGAACGTGATCAAGCACGACAGAATGTACGCTCAGGTAAAGCGGCACGAGACGAGCTCCGTGCCTATTTAGCAGAATCGAAGGCTCGACACCGAGTTTACGGCAAGGGTGACTGGGTGTTAAAGCAACGCCAACGAGAACATAAGCACGAACCTTATTATGATGGCCCTTTTTGTGTGTCAGAAGCACACCCAGACGGGTCATACACTCTTCGCACACCTGGTGGTGTCATTCTGAAGAATTCTTATCATGGACAACAACTTTTCCCAGCTTATGTTCTAGATGGCCATCCAGTAAGAAGCCTCTGGTATCGAAGCAAAAGGCTCCTGGAACAAGATAGAAATAGGATGATTAAGTCCGAAAAACCATGGAGAGAAATCGACGACGCAAACGCTGACACATCAATTTAAGTAACATATATTATGTATTATTATATGACCATTAATGATCTCAAATTGAGGGGGGATGGTGTGGTTCTGGTTAACTCATGTAGATCACTTAATCCTTGTACCTATATATTTACCCCTTTGTTTACTTTAGAGAAGAGAACACACATTCTTACCAGCCAAGCTATCTGTATAGACCTCTATCTGCTGTAGGTTGCTATACGGTGTAGCCACGGCTGGATTGTGTAATAACCACAGGGCGCCTCGGAGGGGGTGCATTTGGATTCCGTCGTGCGTGAACACAGTGCGATGCCGACGCCACAGCGTGTCAGACCTTGTTGTCGGACGGTTCTTCGAGGACGGTGGCATGGTCCTTGTGCTGGATGGCCTGTTTTTACGATCCGATCCATGTTAGGTCGTTCTTGTGATGGTAGTATGTCATTTTCACCGGTGAAATGAACGCTTGGCCATAAGTATGATCGTGTGCATATTCTTCAGCGGGATGAAGAGTTCTGGGCGAATCGCACGGTATGAAAACGACGTCCCTGGCCACGCGATTATTTGTCATACCGAGACATGTACCTGTCCCGGGCACCTTCCAGCTACACGCTCTGGAGATGTACCGCTTAGTGCCGGTACTCATGCATTGGTTAGCGCAGCCCGCTCCAGCACATCAGTTAGACATAGGAGGCTGGTATGGTTCATACAGGGTATCAGGGGCAGTTAATTTTACTTGCGTGTAGTATTGCAGCCCTAAATATTATGATTAAATAGACTAAATTAGCACTAATTAGTAATAATATTTAGGTCTGCAATACTACATGCAAGTAAAACTAATTGCCCCTGATACCCTGTATATTTAGCAATTGAGGTTATTCGCGAACGAATCATAATCTGACATTTTCACGACGTAACCTAAGTTCGAGCAAAATTTCTCCACATAACTCCCGCTTCTAGTAACAGTGAATGTATCTACTAAGTAGTGGGAGAAATTATTTACGTCTAGCGGAACAAATACGAAGCACCCACCCTAACATTCTCTGACAAGACAAATGACGCCGAGAAAGTCACGGGCCTCTGCGAAAAATAAATAGTTACAAGACTGCGGCGCGCTGACGTAGCTGCTTCTAGGTGAAAAGGAAGAAAACCTAATGACTCCAAAAATGTGAAGACATAAAAGGGTAATAGACGGTCCATCACTAGATCTCGACCGTAACGCAACTCCCCAACCGTCTTCATGTGTGAAAAAACGAGGACTCTGAAGGAAGATGTCTCTTTTGGTCCAGAATCCGCACTCATAGTCTGTCTCCTTTCCTGCCACAGCTTCCAGATGAAAATACTTCTTCATCTTCGCTATGAGCAAAAAGTGGACCTACAGATAGCCTTCGAAGACAGTCAGATTTCTGCATCCTTTTCTTGAGCCACTTGTCAAATGCTCATCTCAAGGTGCTGCGCTCTTTGGATTTTCTTTTCCGAGTATAGAGCTTCAAACCCCGTTTCCTCTGCCATCAGGATATCCTTCGAAGTGGCGTCGGATGCCACTTCTGCTCTTTTTGCAGCAGCCTTCGCTCGAGCTGCTGCAGCGTGCTCTCGTTGTGCATGCTTCTGCACCATATCGATCTGTTCTGTTGTTGCTGGGTCGGTCCTCGTGGGCTGAGCTAGACATATCCGACTATCTGATCGGTGTGGGCCACCATAATTTCGGCATCTTGTTGATGCCTCGCACTCTTTTTCGAAGTGCATTTTGGATCTGTAATGCCAGCATGCTGAGGCGCAGGAACAACCACGTGTGGTGTGGAATTCTATGCAGCGTTTTCGCTGCTCGATCGGTCTGCGGAGTCGGAAGATTATTGCCCTTCCGGACTCGAAGAAAAGCTTGAGTTTGGGCGAGGGGCCGATACCCTGGAGAAGAGCGCTATCCAGTTCTGGTGTGGCGCCCCCAAATCTTCGGACTATGTCAGTAACTCAGCTGATTTTCTGAGTGACTGTTTCAACTACCAATGGAATACTTGCAGTTGGTGAATAGCATTTCACGGGTACGGTAGGAATAAGGTAGGCGACTAAGTTTGAGGCAGGATAAATTCTGCGTTCCTTCCAAAGAACTATATCCAGTATTTTTTGTCTAGTGGTCCCGTCGGTTGCTTTGATGGCAAACCCGGCGTTAACCCGTTGTGCCAGGGAGATATTTTTCAAGGGGACAACAGCCATGTTAGATATCTTTGAATGTACGAATGATGGAGAAGTATTCCGCCATAGGTCTACTTATTCTAGACGAAGGAATAGTCGCTTATTGACTTTCGCCGTGTGGTTAGCATTTTTCGGTTTCCGATCAGGCGGTGCTCTTTGGAGTATTGACGGTCTAGCACTATGGCATAGGCTGTTGCGACCTACCGTACCCCTGGTGCTTTTTGTAGCCTTATCTCGATGCAACGCTGGAGCTTGTGCATTTTTTTCAGGAGCCCTGACTGGGGGAGGCAAAAAGGAACGGCCGGGTAGACTTTGGGGGATTGATCCTGGACCTGTGTACACGAACTGCTCTATGGCCGCTCGTATACAGACTTCAATGCTGTCTACGAAAGATTTGTTCTTACCAGTCAAAGGCGGCGAGAGGGCTACCTTAAAACTGTTAATCGTAGTGGAGCAAAGGGAAATGTGAGCAATAATTTGAGCTGCTCATCGCTTTACGGCTTCAAGTACTGCATGTAGCCCCGGAGGGTAAACCGTTGCTTTCGAGGTGGCTGTGCGTTGCGAAATTGGCATAGCGATTTTTCTCGTAGATTGGTTCATCTTTTTCCGAGCAACTTCTTTTCCTATCCTCCAGCTCGCAGCCTCTCTGGCCGGCTGAGAGCTTTGTGTGGTCTCGGGACTATGGTTGATAGTTCTGAAGGGCTCAGTATCAACAATCTCGGCATCAGAAAAATTTGGGGAATTTCCTAGGAGATACGCCTTTATAGCTTCTACGATTTTAAAACTTTGCGTGAGGCCTGTGGTTTTTGGACGCGGATGCACTCGTTCTTTACCAATCGCAGTGGTCATCGGAAGACGATATTTCGCTACCGGAAGCATTTTAAGGTCTGCCGATAACAAACAACAAGAAAATAATAGCGTGGTAGTGATATTGGAGGAAATAATGGAAAAAATAGGCATTCAGGAAATTTTCCTCGTTATCTTGCCTTTTGAACAAACGTACCAATATAGTATATTTACAGCTACTCACAAAAATATGCCAAATGACTGCCATGTTAGAGAAGTTTTACAAGACATCGACAACGGCTATCATCATCTTCCTGGACAAAGATCCCTTCTAAATCTTTGGTATTATTATCGACTTCAATCAAAAAATTCGACTTTTTGATAATTCTCACCAGGTAGAGACCATAACTGATAATTGGGCGCCACATTCTGACCGCCCCCTGACGACACTTCCAGCCTCCTTATTCGCTATACTTCCACATATCAGCTCTCCGACTGACACAATGGTTTCCACCAGTGCTTCATCAGCACCTACTCCCGTCAATGCCGGCGTGAAACTCCACTCAAGCCTTACGGCCATAGTCAAGGCAATGCGAAAAGAAGAGCAAGAAAGTAATGAGAAAATGGGCCAAGCTCATGAATTCTTAGAGATAATTGACGCCTGTGCTAAGATAACGACAAAGACAAGAGGAACGGCCTTAGTGACGTCTTTTATCAGAAATATTGCTTCCAACGTATCTACATCCGCTATTGGTACATTGCTGACTTTTATGCCCCCTGTAAGACTCCTTACCCAGTCCAGGATGCGGTAACAACAGCCGTTTCTAGGGTGACCAAAATGGCCGGGAAACTGAGTATCAAATTCGCGAGTAAACCACAAAAGAATGAGTCCCCGTGCGTAGCAGTAGCTCGTAAAGCAGCAAAGCTACTAAATCCTCTCACCAATACGGCCACGCAGATATTCCAGCCGAAATCACTGCCTAACAGGCAAAGCTCAATGAAAGATAGACGTCTTTTCCTTTAAATAGGATAGGGTCACGAGTGGCGAAAAATATCAACAACCACAGATAAGAAAATAATCACTGAGCGAGCTGGATTAGCGGCTTCTACGATTGTAGCCATTTATCAAGTCTGATCTGGCTTGGGTATAGAGTGCGTATTACACGCGCTAAGAGCAAAAATCCCCAGAGATGCGTCGTTACTCCAAAAAGACAGCATTACATTTAGGAGCAGCGTCGGACCGAACCTTTGTAATTTTGCCAAATATGTCACTATATACTAAGTCACTAAGAGAATGGATTTTAGTGACAAACGAAATGGTAATAATAGAATAAGATTCTACGAGCTGGTTCGTACATTTCAAACATAAATCGTCGACCATCAACTTTAGTCATCTGATGAGAGCGGTCCAGCTATACCTTTTACACGACGAGGCCCCAACGAACAATGCTAGAGATGTCGGGGGCTCGACACTGCACGTGCTTGCGTCGAATGGAAACAATGTGGATGTAGCACTGGCACACACGAGACAAGAGGGTCCGCAGTGAAAGTACCTAAGTGCTCCAACTGTGCGAGACCTCACGAGCCGACGGATCATAACTGCATGGCTAAGCCTAGATGACAGGAGAGATTCATAGCTCCACGAATACCTGCTGAGCCAGGTGTTATCTATGAACGCGGAAATAGTGATTTTGACACGGCGGTGGCACAAACTGAATAGAGGTGCAAGACTATTGAGGTCGTTGATTTCACAGATCAAGTAACGCAGTAATGGGCTTTCAGATATTAGATGGTATTCTATAACTAGTTTATGGAGAAGAAATATCAAAGAAGATTAAACCAGTTTTATATGTAAGAACCTCACAACCCAGTAACGCCTGCTTCATTAGGATCGCATCCCTCATTTAGAATTTTCCGGGAGACATAGACAATTTCCTGCATCTCTATGATCGTCTAATGGCTCGCGATCGATACTAATATAGTAGAACATTCCACTAGATTCCTATAACCTAATCAACAGTCCGTGACCATCCGTTTGTGCACTATTCTCAGTTGAAGCTCGGACTATACAACGACTCACGCCTGTCGTTAGTGTCAAGTCTGCGCTTGGTAAGCATAGGCTACAGGGAAAGATCGGCTAGCAAGCCATCACTGTTGACACTTCGGAAGCAACGATGGACGATCAATGAGCAGTAAATCTGCCTCACGCCAGCGAATAGGAAGTTTTAACACCCTTATTTTCATTAAAATGATCGTGGAAATGTGGATATTGATCAATGAGAATATAAGATGACTTAATTATATCACGAGGAGTCTTTATTATAAATCTGGATACTGAGTAGCAGTAGAAATGAGAAGGTCTTGTATGTTAAAGATTACGTAGTGAGAACTATATATTGATTATGTACAACAGAGACTACATCTTATACCGAAAGGTTTCTCGCCAAGACAAACGACGCGACATGTCGTGACGCGTATTCACAACAGTCTTGTGGCTCCAGCTACAGCAACAATCTGCTAGTAGAGCTTTTTAGACTAATTTCGTGATGTATATTCCCCCTACTCAAACGCGAGTGAGAAGCCCATGGACTATCCTGATGACTAATAATACATAAACCTTGTTTGAAATATAAGGAACTCATCACCGACAAGAGATCAGGCAGGAAAAAACTCTACTTCAAAGGAACACCAGTTAAAATCCACCAAAAACTTAGCAGGGCCCAAAGTAGTGTCGCTATTTAGCTAAGAAGTGAGCATATCGGGCTCAACTCTTACCTGCACCGAAGAAAAATCCCGGGAGTACACGAACCAAGGTGTCAATGTGGATATCCGTCTCAAAATGTCAGGCACATGGTCTTGGAGTGTCCGCAGTGGGCAAGGGGACGAGGCGAAGTCCTAAGACTAGCCAAAGAAAGGTCTTTCTAAGCCATGATGAACAGCCCAGGAGATGTGGCTAGAATCACGCAGTAGATACTCACCCAAGGCTGAATAGAACAGTTTCGGCTTGCAAGGGAAGTCGAAGCAGTAATGTCTGAAAAAATAAAGCGATCTGGCAAGAGATTGGACGAGATACACACTGGCTGAACAGTGAATATTGCACTTTCTGAAGGAGAAACTGGGTAAACCGGGATAAATTGTGAAGATAAAACCAGGCAGAATCGAGGGGTTTTCACCGGTAAGGTTTCCCCTAATGTATAAATTATAGATAATAGCCACCTGCATGGACCCAATGGGTGCCTGATCAGGTTAAATAAAATCAAATCAAATCAAAAATCAAATCTTTTATTTTACGAATAAGAATACATGCTTTTCTTGTAGAATCACAAATTCAAAGACTAATAACCTATTGGACCACCATTAGCGTCTATGACTGCCTGAAATCTCGCTGGCATGCTCACTATCAGGGTTCGAAGCCGATTCGGCGTTGTAGACTCCCAAAGCTCCTCAACTAACTCACGGACCTGTAACCGACTACGCTATCTCCCTTGACCAAGCCCAGGATATCGAGCCTGTATATATGATTTAATCATACTCTGTACAGCCTTTATCGGATTTAGATCCGGAGAGAAAGTCGGCCAAGAGATCAGTTCAATTTCGTTAGACCCGAGGTATGCTATTGAGAGGGTGGCTTTGTGTGGTGGTGCGTTATCTTGCATGAATCTGATAGGGCGACTATCAGGTCCAGGATTTCTCCTAACCCGGTGTACAACACGGGGGAGTATGTGCTCTGTGTAGCTTTCGGCTGTTGTGTTTCCCTATTGTCTTTCCCAGAATAGATGGTCTCCTTTGTGCGATCCAGAAAAGGATCTCCAAAACATCCACAAATTATTTGGCCTTTGCTTTTCTGTCACACGTGTATTGGCATATTCCTCACCTATCTTTGATATTTTCTGCCTTTATATATAAAAAAGTAAATTCAATAGGCTGCCCTTCCGAGTGATGTATTGGGATAAAATCTTCGCATCATTGATTCAAGCTTCATCGCTCCAAAGGATAAGCGACCAGTCTTCTTGAGTAAAATGAAGATGAGCCTCAGCCCATGCCACACAGATACGACTGTTTTACTCCGATAGTGGGGTCTTGTTTCTGGAAGGTAGCCTGAATATCTCCTCTTAGTAAGAGCTCTCTTGTCGGCTTTTTCATCCACATGCCGGTCGGGAAAGTTCGAGGCGAGCTCGAGGTATGAAATTTGTCTGGACTGACGAGAAGAACAAACAAAATCTTTGAGCTCATCTACTTGCGCAGAATTGAGTATTGGACAAACGCCTTAGCTATTTCTAGGACTGATATGGCCGCTACGTATGGTATATTTGACTTGTGCGAACGTAGTTCCAAGAAACTCTGCGATATATTTTGAATTATTACCGGCTTGGTAAAGTGTGAGAATCAGAAACTTTCAGAATCATTTTTCCCCTCAAGTTTGAGCGATACTGACTTGTAGCTTCTAATCTAGAGTGAGATTACGGGATCTTTAAGGCGTCAAAAGAGCATTTATTTTTTGATGATTCATACTGTCAAAATGATCAGTAAACGGGGAGAAGTTATAATCACATTCTACTTGAGTAAGTTTGATAAGACTATTATCTATTGGCTGAGCATCTACGATAAAAAAAACTGATTTCGTTGACTGAAGCGGGGTGGAATGGAGACAATCAAGTGCAAGTAGTAAACTCACGAACGACGTAATTCCTGATGGTTGAGCCGAGGACGAGGCTTGGAGCACTCACTCTCTAGACCGGCCTGAAATATTATGTCAGCGTAATTTATTCCAAAAATCCACAGGGTTAGGCCATAAAATCAGCGTTTACAAGGATATACTCTTAATCCCTGAGCCGGAGTACAGCCCGGATGACATTTGGTAATATATTCCCCGTCATATTCCGTAGTCTATGGTTCTTGTACTCTAGCCACCTATGCCTTTGCATCCCATACTTGCTGCGGTACGATATCCATGTTCGATTCTGTAAGAATATAGAATGATATTTGCCGAAAATCATTATAAACGGAGCTACAATAAGAATGACACTCAAGAATATAAATCAACATAAAATACAATAATCACTGTTATACTATAAAGTATACATATACACAAATAATACATAAATTATGAATACACACAAATAACACAAATATAGAATATATACACAAATTATACATAAATATACAAATTATACAATTGAATTAATTGGGTATAAATAAATAAATTATTATTACAAGGGTTAACAAGACTAAGATCTGCAAACTTATAATGCAGATCAATAATATATAAATTAATAGTACAAGAAGTACTAGCACTAGTCTGTGCATGGGTACTGAATTAATACAGCACAGACCATCTCAATATTTTTAAGACTACTCTGATACTACGGTATTAATCGTGTATAGGCGCTAAAATTCGACTTTTACAGGGTATATAGGCTTTTACTAACTTGAATTAGCATGACGATAAGTAGATCTCCCCACCTAAACTTTAAATTTGTATGGCAAAAATTTCACAACGAAATATTCGTTGGTTTTGCTTTTTTGGTCCATTATAGCCCTCTATTCACTTTTTAATTCATTAATACATTTCATAAATAAATTATACTTCTATCTAGCTAATAATTTACATATCCGCCTTCAGCTTCGTAAACGGCTCTGATTCTTCGGGGCATCGAATCTATCAGTTTCTCCAAGTCATCCCCATTAAACCCCAGATCCCACGCCTCGTTCACTATTTGACGAAGATGCCCTTGACTCCGCTGCCCCCTTGATCCAACTCTGGATAAAGACGCTCCATGTACGCTTTCATATAACTCCACAAAGTTTCTATCGGATTTAAATCAGGAGAATATGGCGGCCACTCCATTAGAGAACTATTCCTCCTTTCAAACTCACGCATAGTTTGCCTCGACTTGTGAGGAGGGGCGTTGTCCTGCATCACATCTAGTCCTGGTTCCCGAAAGACCGCACTCTCTATGAGAGGCACTATCCTCTCGCAGTAACTGGCCGCAGTGATATGGCCCCACTCCTTCTCCCAAATCAGGCAAGGCCCCTTCTGTCGTCCAAAGAAAGATCCCCAGAACATCCACCCAACTCTCCTCCGCGTCTTGGCTAGGACACAGGTATCTTCGTACTCTTCCCCAATCTTTGACTTAAACTTAGCTCAAGGGAACTCTAAATCTTAGGAGCCTTTAAGGGACTACTGACCTTTCTTGTGACCCAACGATCACTTTGCCGACCATTCATAGCCCAAGTCTCGTCGGACCAGAGGACTCTCATCCAATGTTCCTTCCGCCAGTGGAGATGTATTCTGGCAAACTCATATCTCTTCAGTTTGTTGACTGAAGAGATAGGAGGTTTTAATCGTGCAATCCTGCGTGCATATCCCCTCTTTGCCAGTTCACGTCGGATCACATTCTCGCTCACACCAAAGTGCCGAAATATAAAATGTGCAAGTTGGAAATATGACACCCGACGATTTTCCGATGATAAACAGACGAAAAATTCTATTTCATCGACCTGGGAACTACTTAGAATAGGTGGCCTACCACTGGAGTACTGAGGCTCGGTATTTTCAACGCTCATGGTGTGTTGTACCTGTCGCCATGTAATCCCAAGGCGTTGAGAGATTTTGACGTAACTGTGTCCCTCACTGGTCAAGGTTCTAACCTGCACATGTTACTCTCTTAACCTTATCAATTTGTAGATTTCAGACTTACTTGAATACGTTGAGTTTGTGTTAGGCGTTTTGCATAAGTAGGAGATGCTGATGATGGAGAAGGTTGTTGAGGTGAATCCATCTTTGCGGCAATCTAGTACAGTAAATTAAAATCTTCTAAAGTAGTTGACTTAAGGTTCAGATGCACTCACATGAAGTAAAAATTAGATAGATGAATGAAATAAAAGTATGCCGTTGAGCAAAATAATAGTAAATAGCTGACAATGATTTAAACGAAACGACCTCAGGTGTGCGCGAGTGAAGAAAGGTGCAGGCATGAAGGTGGGCGTTGGACTTCATATACAGATGCATATCTCTTATGCCTTAGGCCATAAGATTTTAAAATTTGAAGCTAACAGGGATACTGTGGATCTATCGTGAGGTAACCTGGAATATCACCACTTTATCTCCACTTTATCCCCGCTTTAACCCCTGTACCCTATAAGAAGCGGATCAACGAACAATACCCTATCATGAGAGTATACTCAGATGTGCACAGACACAACTCAGACAACTACAACAACCCTTGGATATTTAGATCCTATGTCATAGCTTAAAGACTATTACAATCTTAAGATCTACCTAACTTTACTCTCCAGGGATACTAATATCAATGCTTTGACATTCAAAGATTATTAGAAATAATTTATCCCCTACAAGTGGTAAGATCATCAGTCATAGCAACACCTATGTCAAAGAGTTTCTCTCTTAATCAAAATGTCTTAGAATATTTTAGAGGGATTAGAAACTAAGTTATTTTGGGACTAGTTAATGGCTTCATGTATAAATAGGGAAAGTTTTCCATTCGGGCAAAAGCAATACTCCCAGTATTTACCTTACCCAATTTACATAATTAATTATCCACAATATTTCTTGGTTAGAAATATATACACTTTCAAACGATAAAAGTAATTTCTGCCAGTAAGTGTTTACGCTTCCACCATAACCAATTAAATTTTGAATCTGCCACTTGATTTTTTATAGATTCGCCCTTCCTGTGGATCCTGTAACATTCTTATGTAATCAATTACTTATATTTTGATTTTATTTCATTTAACCCGATCAGGCACCCATTGGGTCTAACCAGATGGCTATCATCATAATATATATGGTGTCGGAACTCTGTTCTCCGACCTCATGAAAATGTCAAATTACCACATTTTCAAAAAAAAAAGACAACCTCTACAAGACTTCAATTACAAAGGGCTGGTGTGAATTGATAGATAACCATTAGATGAACAAATACCTGCGGGGATTAACCAATCAACGCGAGCGACGCGGACTTATTATTGTTACAAGTGGGACCTATTTTGGTGAGGGAAAAATTATTGGACCCTAGCGCCACAAAAACGCCACAAACGCCATATAGAGCAGCCAATGATATCGCACCAAATATGGTTATGTAACCCCAAATTCTCACAGATTGACAATGGCAAAATGTGCCATGAACATGATTAACATGCCCTTCGCGCTACTACCTTTCCTCCCCAACTGTGTAAGGCTTATGATGCGTGGTTCTGAGTTTGCACTCTGTCGAACCAAAATCAATCCCTTCTCGATACAACTTTATCTTTCTCCTGATCTATCTTCTTAGCCAAAAAAACTTTCAGATCTGCTAAAGCAACTCGTGTCCGCTCCTCTTTAATGGCTCAGGCAGATTGTGGAACTGCATCGCCACTTGGCAATGATGAGAGAGGGTGGGACTCGACAGGCACATTGTCATGCATCGTGGGAGATGATAAATTCAAGTCACGTTCACGATTGAACAATGCTTTGATATTGAAAGACTTTGCAGCCTCAGACTGCAATTCTTTTGCATGTTTTCTAGCTCTCTTCCCAGCTGGACGAGATCCGTTGCCATAACTTCCCCTCAAATGCTTGTCAGCATCTGCAGCCCACGACAGTGTTCTCTTCCCTTGGGTGTTCGTCTCGGTTTCAATCTCAACATCATCTGCACCGGCTTGCTAGACTTCTTTCAAGGCTTGCTGCTTGCGACTCATGATTTACTAGACATACCTTCATGGTTCATGTCCGAGTCTCCACCCAAGTCCTCAACTTCAGTGTCCGTATTGCATTCTTTGGCGTCAGAGACCCAGAACCAGACTCCATTATTCTCTTCTCCTAGGGTTTCTCCACCAGAGTCTTCTCTAGTACTACTGATGATTGAACTTTCTGGGTCTAGAAGGCGAAGAGGTGAGCTCTCAGAAGTAGTTGTCTGCGTTCTGACGTGTCAGTTTGTGTCTTGTCCTTGACGAGTACGCTTCATATGCGCTTTGCGTGCCCTTGATACCACAATGGATTCTGTGTGGTTAACAAGTGTAGGTAGTTAGAAGTAATGGAAGCTCTGCAACGGATGGTAACTGATATCACGGCTTGAAAAACTTATCGTGAGTAGCTATGTACTTAGACAGGTAGGTATCATAGGATTATTAAGCAAGAAAGATCACGACAAACTCGAAACATCACGTCCCAGGATGCGTCTTTCAGACAGTGGTACCATAGGCAATTAACCATGAAATTCGGAACCATGGATGCTTCCCAATTAAGAAGATCAATATAATAAAGAAGAAGAAATAAATCAGTATAATAAAGATTTGTCTACCACTGCATAACACTGCTGAGAACCAGCAGTTGTTATAGTATCACAATATTTTATGAGCCCGGTAGCTTCTCAAAAAAAATAACAACATACACCATGTCAAAGAATACAACCCTTATCATTCTAGGCGAAATCGATTTGTTTAGTCGATGGGACGCAAGCCTACGCGCTCGCCTGTCCAAACGAGATCTCACCGGCTAGGTGAACCACGACGACCTGGATTTCGATCCACTCACTCGCTCAACCGAGCCAACAAGGGGAGCAGACACGATAGACAAAGAATGGAGCACAATTTAGAGACAGCACCGAAGAGAGGTCTTGACTTGGAAGAATTGCGAAACCAAGGCCCGCAGCATTGCCATGAAACGTCCAAGCAGCAAGGTGTGGCCACGAGACTACACACGCCTTTCTGTTAAAGCGCTATACAAGAGCGTTGCTAAGTCAACATAGAATCAGCGTCTGTGTAATGATCCACGGGATATTGATGCCTCAGGCCCTGCCATCGCCAGGCAACCTGTCACTGCCATCCCCTAATTGATTCCCTAAGTTTCTGTTTAGTTCTACAACTGCGCTGCTTACAGGCCCAGGTTATTCTGTTACTTTCTCTTTGTTTCTACCATCTCCTCTCAGTCTCTGTCATGTTCTCTTGGCTTCTAAACCTAGCGGCATAGCCCCATTTGTTTGTAGATAATAGCAGCATTATCTGCAGTAAAGTTTAGTTCTTCATCTTAGAAATACAATCGAAAGCCGTTTCCTGATGCTCCAAGCTCATGATCCGTGAAGCCTTACAGTCTGCACCATACATAGACACTCCACTCCAATTTCACAACACACGCCTCAACACATCCATAAAGGCATACTGTGACGCATTTCTCACTACTTACAACAACGTGATCACTGCCGCTGAGAATCTTGCCGAGACCGACGACAAACCTGTCGAACGCACTATATCGGAAGCCACAGCTGCCGGTTTCTTTCTTGTTGGCACCCTTCATGCACCTTGGCTTAGTTCATGGAGGGACAACAAAGCAATAAACAACGCCGACTAGCCAATACCACTATAAGCAATGGTTGCCTCACTTCGGACCGTAGCCAGCAACTACCAGCTTGGACGACAGGCATCCGCTCACGCTTCAGCCGCAACAACTAAACCACCAACCAAACCTGAATCCATATGTCGAAAATGCACTCACAAGCATAAAAACAAGGAATTTGTTTTGCTAGTTCGGTAGAATTGTACGGGAGCAAGGAGAAGAAGGGCCCGGCATAATAGGAAAGGGTGTTCAAAATAGGCTAGCACACAGACGTTGTCAATGTATGATAGAATCTCTTCACTTTTCATATTCAACGTCATCTATTCATTACATGAATATCATTCTTCCCATCATCAATTAGGAGATATCATCAATCGTTTGAGTGCGTACTTAGTATCTCTCACCCAGATCAGCGTCATTAACAGCAGTACACATTTGATAGCTACCCGCACTTATCGGCCACAGTGATACGCACTTGGTATACATCGTGCCGTCAGCCTAGCGTGAGCGTGCCATTCCTCGTCTCATCACTGTACCCGAGCCCGTGCTATCCTGCATGAGAACAGCAGAGCCACCCAGTTGCTATACCCCTCATTGCTCTTAATCATAAAAGAATGCTATAAACAACACTCTGACCTTGCCTATGCTAGTTACGGCGACGCCTGGAGGTATGGAAAGACCAAGACAGATGAGAAAGGAAAGGGCAAGGCTGTTGCTGAAAATAATAAGTATACTGATACTAATAACAATAATGGTGATGATGATGATGATGGTCATGATGATGGCGATGGCGATGACGAGCAGTTTAAGGTGTATTTAGTTTTACTTTTTGATAAAGACACTGGACACAGGAAGGATTCTAGTGGTATAGCTGCCAGAGGATCCTCCGGCTTGAATAAAACTCCTATAATCTATGACATTGGTGCATCGCACCACTTCATTTCCGTGAAATCCATGTTTGATACCCTAACAAAACGGCAGCAGCCCTCTCAAATTGATCAAGCCGTAGGAGTATCTTTACTCACTGAATAAGGTACAGCTCATAAAAAATTCGTGGACCACACACTCATTCTTCGTGACTCACTGTACTCACCCCTGTCTGCGTCTGGGATAATTTCCTCTAGAAGATTGCGAAGAATAGCCAATATATTCCCTGACTACAAAAACGGCTTACTGATTTGACACAAACATAAAATACCAGATGAAACCGTTGCTTGACTCATACTTGATAACGGTGTCTACCATATTCGACCACTTTATCCAAATCAAACAATAGCTAGACCATAGCTGCGCCGGGTGTAGCAAGGCTAAATAGCACACAACGGTGGCACCAACGTCTAGGACACATTGGCCAACAGATCCTAAAACGTACCAAAGATCTAACACTGGTCCTAGAACGAATAGACACAACTGACCTTAGTATATGTAAGACTTGCCATCTGAGCAAAGCACAACGATTCGTCTCGAAAGAACCACAACTAACACCAAACCAAACACTCGACGAGGTATTCATTGACACAGTACGCAAGCTAATATTATCTATCAACAGAATGCAATATGCTGTAATCATCACTGATGCCAAAACACGAATGAGATGGGTACTTACCACCAACACCAAAGACCAAGTGGCTCCTGCATTGGTGAAATGGGTTCAAACCATGCACTACCAATATGACAAACGTGTGCTAAAAATATTCAGAGATGGAGGATCAGAATTCATGAAAAAAAACCTTTTGTGAACAACATGGCATTCAAACTGACATTTCAGCCCCCTACACCACCGAACAGAATAGACCATCCGAAGCTGCAAACAAGGTGATTCTCAGAATTGCCAGATCCATGCTAATTGATGCTAATATGCCTCCTCGTTATTGGAGTTGGGCAGGATGCCATGCATGCTTTATTGTTAACCGAGTATACTGCATCCGCACTAAATAAATGCCCATGATTGCCTTTTAACAGGGCCTACATCAGCCGCATAAGGAAAATGTGGATCTCAGGAATATTCCACGATTTGGCTGCCGCACATACAAACCAATAAACCCTAAGCCAGGCAAGTTTGAACCAAGAGCAGAGAAGGGATGGTTCTTAGGCTTCCAAGAAAATACCTCCAAGAATTTTCAAATACTTCATGCCCACATTACACCAGCTCAAGGAATGACATGGATTTTAAGTTTCACCCCACACGCTTCATTCAATAAAGACATCATTTTTAGAAATGAGATGAGCCCAATCGAAAAACAACAAAAACGAGCTATTGGGCAAATGACTCATCATCAAATTCACTCCCTACTTTCCCACTGAATGATCCAACTGACACCTCTGACAAACAAAACTTGAAATCCCCCACTAACGATGATACTCCACCTCAATCATCCGAACAGCAAAATATTTCAGATCCTCACAACTCGCTAGATACAGTTACTCTACCAGTATTAGACGAACTCTTGAGCACTCAGCCCTCATTGGTAAACAAGCTCCATTAAAATCAAAATCAAACTCCACAAACCCCTCCAATACCTTCATCAACCTGGATTGAACCAATCCCTAATCCTCTATCCTCCATATCCACTGAATCATATCCATCCGAAATACCTGACTAAACATTGAAGAACCAATACCATAATGTCAGCTCACCATCCCCGGCCGAGGACCAAGTTTCTCCCGCCGTTGACCAAGAAAACTTCAACTACGACAAAATTATGAGTGGTTGGGATCATATTCCGCATCTGGTTGGTCAGGAAAGTGCCCATTCACCAGAGTCAAACTCGGCAAACAAAAAGGTGGAAATGATGCTATAATCGGAACTAACAACGAAGACTCAGACGACGAACCAGACACCGAAGAACCACGAATTATACCTTATTCTCAAGAACATAGAGATCTATCATCTGACTCCGATCAATCGTCTCCAATCCATGATCGTATTGTGACCGGATGGGATCCAATACAACCTCTAGCTGGCCACAAACGAGCCCACTCGCCAGAGGGAGAAATAATACGTACAAAACGTGGACGAGAAGTTAAACGAGTAGATTATCATTGCCTACATCACTGAAAATCAGCACTTGCATCAAACGATCCCAAAAGCTGGGAAGAGGCTATGTCAAGCTCAGAAGCCCAACAGAAGAAGAAAGCGGCACTAGAGGAATTCCGCTCTCTCATAAACACTAAGACGATTGAAATCGTTAACCTCAACACACTACCAAAAGGTCGAAAGCACATCGAAGCAAAAGGGTCTTTAAGAGGAAATTTTTCGCAGATGGTGGTGTTGACAAGTGGAAGACTTATTGAGGTTTGGATTGACGCGTACATCTAAAATAGATCTGAAAAAGGTAAGAATTGAATTCTGATTATACTACTTTATTCCTAGGGGCCTTTATGTACAACTTTGCTAGTTTGCGACTTCCTCAAGAAATAGTAACTTGGGCCACCTTAAATCCAATGGATTTGTTGCTTCCTACCTCATGAATTTGTGACATGTAAAGATTGGCGAGATGTGCCTTTGAGTTAATCATGACTCGCTTGATTAACATCTTACAATATGGACGAACCGCCAAAAGGCTCGATGCACTGCCAAGGGATATATACAAAGACCAGGAATAGACTGTCACGAAACATTTGCCCCAACTCCAAGACCAGAAACTGGACAAACGATGCTTGTTCTAGCTCACTAATTTCGATGGCACAGATGCCAAGGAGATGTACCCACAGTATTTCTAAACCCTGATTTAAATATCAAACTTTACATGGAAATTCCAGAAGGATTTAAAAGAGATAGCTATGTGATTCGCCTCAGGAAAGGTCTTTACGGCCTTAAGCAAGCAGCTGTATTAGGGTATGATAATGCGAAAGCAACCTTAGCGTCACTAGGTCTCTACCCTACAAAGTCCGACGTTTGCCTCTACACAAACCAGCAATATGATCTCATTGTGCTTTTACACGAAGATTTTCAGGTAATGGGACCGAATCGAGATGCAATCAGTAAACTTATGCTTGCCCTTCACAAGAAATACAAACTTAAACCAGTTAACAAAAACCAATTCCTTGAGATCAACATCACGGAACATGGAAACACGCTGAGTCTCTCATAGGGTCAATACGCCCGCACACTACTTCGCAGACACTGCTTAGAGAACTGCAAACCAGCGAGTTAGCTACTAGATAAGCTCACAGAAGCTAACACCTTTATTTGCACCAAGAAAGATAATCTTGAGTACATTTCGATCATCGGAGGATTACAAGACCTATCAAACAACACACGTCCCGACACAACATTTGCAGTCAATCATCTAGGTCGCTTTCATGCAAATCCATCCCCCGAACAAATTCAGTCGGCATGTCGCGTCCTTCGCTATAGTTCCAAGCAGCCCGAAAAGGGCATCAGCTTTTCAAGAGGCACCAACAAACCTGTCCTAGAAGCCTACTCGGATGCAGATTTCGCAGCTGAAACAACAAACAGCAGATCTACCTCGGCCTCACTTATTTGGCTTACATCAGGACCCGTACACTACAAATTACGTCTTGTTGTGCTGGGCATTGGTGGGCATGGTTTACCTGGCAAGTAAGATATAGGCTAGGGCACATGGGTGCACGTGGCAGGGAATATTGTGTTCTAGGTAGGACATGCACGGATGCTGGAAGAGCCGGTTTACAGATGGACACAGGTGTCAAGCAGTCCGCATTATGACCTTGCATAACAATAATGTATCAATGACGAGCACATAATTTGAATTGGGCTGGCAGTGTGATAAGTTCGGTCTGGACTTGAGCGAGGATATTGAGTTATAAGTAGGAAGAGATTTCCCACAATGTAAAACATTGATATCGATCATAAAGATTCTACCAATACATTTACATCATATAAACTAGAATAACCGTCAAGTACTCTAACGCATCTGTATATTCCCCATTCGGACACCTGGTAAAACACGTCTTCAAAAAAGGAACAGAACGCACTAATCTCTACGTCGACACTCAATCGGCCATATCCTTAATCAAAAACTATGATCACCACAAACGATCTAAGCAAATAGCTCTTAGAAACCACTGCTGCAGAGAACAATTCCAGAATGGCCGGATAACAATCATATATATCCCCTCGAATGACCAGCTATCGGATGCTCTAACAAAAATAAAATCACAAGCCACTATCCACTAATCAACTGACGATCCAAATACATCTACATACTTCAGTTAGCAAATCAATAGAGAGGGTGTTGTGATGATCACTTAACTCTGCAGCAATGCTCGAACATCCAAAAGCGCTGCTGTGCAGCCATGATCAATCGACATTCTTGCGCATAGTCGCTAAAGATCAGATCGACTAGAAAGCCTAGCACAAGAGTATAGGTATCGGGGAGGATCAGAGCTGGTCAAGGCTCTCAGCAATGGCCTTCAGGCTAGCTGCAGATGTATATAGATACCAATCCCGACTCTGTAGTTGTATATAGGAATAAAATATACTGCGCACTCTACACACTTAGATTGTCTACACCTATCCACACCAATCTAATTTACATTCCCATAACACAGTCAAATAAGTCAATCCATCTCTCATTTGTCTTCCACTGCATAACACTGCTAAGAACCAGCGCTAATCATAATATCACAATCATCAGTGCGCAACACGCGCAATCCCAGAATTTTAAATGAGATATGTTAGGTGGACGACCCTGCATGATTTCGAACAGTGTCAGTTCATTCGGACGGATCTAGAGCCTGTTGCGCAGGTAGCATGCCGTGAGAACAGCTGCATCTCAAAATCGGAGGGGAAGTTTGGCATGGGAAAGCATGCATCAGGCCATTATAATTTATGTCCTATTTACTCGTTCAGATACTCTATTCTGGTGTTGAGTGTAGGGCGCGCAGATCTGCTTTGAAATACCAGCAAAGCCGATCGTCTTGTACTTCGTACCGCCATCAAAACGCATCGCCTTTTCTCACCTGTCTGAAGTTTCTTTTTTCCCCTGTAAAATCAAAAATAATGGGAACCATCAGACTTGCTTTTCATCAGGTAAAAGTGAGTCTCGCGAGAACAGTCATCCGTAAATGTCACAGAATAAAGACTCCTGAGAATTCCGGGAGCTCGGCATTTACCCCGTGTCAGAGTGAATGAACTCTAACTTGGTCGCGGACTTAGGCTGGACCCACGGTTGATCTTCTCAACTCGTTCGCAGAGATTGCAGCTGTCGCATGTATGTAGATTTTTTTCAATAACGTGAAAATCATCTACTTCTCCAACCTTGACAATTGAGGGCTGAAGTTCAGATATCTTGATATTTTCGAGAAGACGAGGGCCGACATGTCCGCATTGATGATGCAGAATTTGTGTCGATGATTTCTGAACATCGTAGGAGAACAATTCATCGGATTTACCTCTTGAAGAATGATAAATAGACTCCGGAGAATACCTACGGCAAAGCAACCCTCTTTAGGTCGAGCTGTGGCAATCTTCTCTCCAGAAGCTGACTGCACACTTATTTCGTCATCTGAAGAGCAAATCTCAAAGCCTTTTGAAAGAAGCTGAACTCCTGACATAAGATTTCTGGTACATATTGGGATGACCTAAAATTTTCCATCTCGATAATCTTACTGGCTTTCTCTCCATCATGGGTGAGCACCCAAATCTTTACTCTTCCAATGCCCGAAACAGGGATCGATTGGCCTGAGGCAGTACAGATGAACTTGTCAGTAGGTGAGATGTGTTGGAACATAAAACGGTCATGGAATGTGTGGTACGTAGCACCAGTGCCAAGCACAACATTATCATTCTTTTGATGACCTTCAGATACCAAAACATGTTCCTCCATAGTGAGAACTGTCCGTCATCATGGGGTATAGAGGGCGGCGATTAATGCTCCCACAAGCTTTGTTGTAAAATGTGTGGTTGTGCTTGTACGAAAGGGTGTCATCTTGTTTTTTACTTTTGATCTAGAGGGTCTTTTGTGTTTATGTGACCAGTAGTGCCCGGTGGTGATTTATCAATTTATCTACATCAATCTTGCGTATGCAGCCTGGAACCATAACGCGGATGATTATGGAAGATATGTGCATTTCGCAGAACAACTTACATTGACGTTTGGAACACTCCCGCGCAGATATGATATGCAGATACGGTAGAGCCTGCCTAAACCCATAGTAAGTCCTGGTTTTAATTATTGTTAAGATTTATTGAATTGTTGATACATACTTTTGCAATACTTACCCCTACAAGTCACTTTGCGTGCATGGGTAAGTATTACAAATATAAACGGTTAAATTTTGATGGATCTTTTCAATAGTTATACCGGGACCTGCTATGGGTTCGGACAGGTTCTACTGTATATCATAAATACACTGTAGCATAAAAAACAAATATTGACACCACGAGGTATCTCAGTCGCAATGATTCTTCATTTCGCAAATCTAGGAAATGAGGTCAATAAAGCTTAAGTATATCTTCAATTAGGAATAAGTAGGATTGACGTCTAATACATAGATACATCATGATCAGAAAAGTAGATCATCACCCGTGAAACAACACACCTTTATTTAATTTGGTCATTATTCAATCATTAGACCTAAAAAGAAGCGCTGTCCCTCGGAGTAATGCTTGTCTCAGTTTAAGAAGGCCGTGATGCCACGGATTTGGAACACACACAAAAACTATCGAGATATCTCTACAGGAGCGCTTCCGAGATAACTGAGGCTTTTTTGTTCATGGCAAATCCCCGCATTTTGAGATTGATGCACAGCTGCGAATCGGTCCACAGTGGTTTGGGATGAATACATTTTTCTCCGACACCGATGAATCCCCCACGGATAGCCCATTCCGAAGTCCGCTTCAGGTTTAGTTCAGTCCAAACCGAATCAAGAGCACTCACAAGCTGTTCTCGGAAATCTTTTGTGTGCTTTGGGGTGGGTGTTATACGAAGACGCTCTTGCCCAATAGGGACTGTGGGATAGTTGATGCTTTGCACATAAATGTTGTGCTTTGAGAGGAGGAGGTCAGATGCAGCTTTCGCGTCTGTGGCATCTCCTACGAGTAAAGGGATAATGTGAGACGGATTTGGGATTACGGGAATGTCTCGTTCGTTTAATTCATCCTTGACAGCCCTCGTGTGTAATTGCTGCAGACGTCTATCATCGTTTTGTAATATTTGATATTCAATGGACTTACTTGCACCCGCCATTACAGCTGGAGGCAGAGACGTAGTAAAAATGAATCCTGGGGCTAGCGAACGTATCGTATCAACCATTTTCGCAGATCCGGCGATGTAACCACCTACACAGCCATACGCCTTACCAAGGGTTCCAGTGATGATATCGACGCGATCCATGACCGTTCCTTGTGGCTTTCTCGCAGCGTGGAGAGAATAGTCGAGGTGTTCGGCTACACCTGCGCCATGTGGTCCGTACATACCGACCGCATGTACCTCATCGAGAAACGTTAACGCGTTATATTTTTCAGCCAGGTCACATATCTCTCTGATTGGTGCAATAGAGCCGCACATGCTGTAAATACTTTCAAAGGCAATTATTTTTGGGGTTGAGAGGGGAATCGAAGCTAATTTTTGTTCCAAATCCGTGAGGTTATTATGAGCAAATATAAGCTTTTGAGCACCAGAGTGCCGGATTCCTTGAATCATGGAGGCGTGATTCAATGAATCTGAAAGAAAAACGCAATTAGGCAGTTTACTGCCTAGCGTTGCTAATGTCGTATCGTTCGCTACATAGCACGAACTGAAGACGAGTGCAGACTCCTTCGCATGGAGTTTAGCAATTGTAGATTCAAGAGTGACTGCGTGTTGGTTGTGCCCAGAGATATTCCTTGTCCCACCAGCACCAGCCCCATACATGTCGAGAGTTTCATGCATCGTCTTTAAGACATGAGGGTTCCTGCTCATTCCGAGATAGTCATTGGAACACCAAACCGTTACTCGACTAGATTTTCCAGACATGTGTGCGCGAGGAAATTCAGCCGCTAACCGATTTATGTTGTTGAAATAACGGTATGATTTATCTTTATGCTTCTTTTCTAATTGATCCCTAAAAAAATCTTCATAATCGAATGTTTCTTCGGCTGGATTGAGAGGCATGGATTGATTCAAGCAATTGACTATTGACGTCAGTTAGCCTTCCATAATAGATTAGGCGATCATTAAACCATTCTGACTCTCGGTTGCGATATTATCAATAGGTCGAGCCCAATGGTCGGTGCTAGTGTGAAGCCTGGTCTGACTAGTTTTCTTGGAGAAAGCTCTCACAGCACCTTGAGCTTGTAATGGAGTTCCCATATTTTTAGCGGATTGTATGGCGACCATTGCTTTTCCCACAACGGGGCAGAGATGGGCGGTTATTTGTAATTTTGACACGCTGGTACCACATGGTAATACCTGACGGTGAGTCATGGAAAGCGACCGAAGATTCGCAGTCGAGGTTTTCTTTAAAAATGGACATACATGCTGCGATTGACGGATAATTGATTCCATGGAGAAGGTTGAATGAACCTAAGCTAGACCCTGGACTAAAGTAAGATTCTTAGTGTACTTGTTGGTCTGAAAGAATGATGTAATTCGGGATAAAATTCGGGAATCTTGAAGGGTTTGTTATTCAATACGTATGACTTAATACAGTTAGTCCACCGCTCGAGCTCATTCCCAGACCCACATCAGAATTTCAGAGTGTAAACTTATCTTCAAATAGAAGACCGATTCGCATCTCTGGGTCCTACCAAATAAACTAAACTCGAACTCTAGGTAACACAACTGTGGGCCTTCGGGATGGGTTCTTACGGAGTGTACCGTTTACCCAAACAATGTAAGTGATGCTCTCACGTTAACGTTCATTTTTGCGATCCAGTAATACGGGGAGGATAATGTCTACATTTTAAGTCATGTTTAGCGCCAACCTTTGGAACTTACAGTGACGATATTAATATGCCACATCTGGATTTGATGGCCGATTTCTTTTAAATGTACTGCGCTTCTCTCGTATGCATTGTAGTCAGGGAAAGCACTTGTATCACTGTAAAATCTTGGTGAGTAATCTATCAGGAGATGAACATATATATGTGAAGATAAAAATATATCTACTAAAAGTCATTAAATGTCAATACTGAGTTGCCGGTGATTACTTGACATCACTAAAAAATACCCCAAAAAACCAATTACTCAGGGCCTCAGACTACTTTACCTCCTCTGGACTCAGCCTGTGTTCATTCTCATTATCCTGATCATATGGTTACTCGTTGTAGCATTGAGGCATAATGTGTCCATAGGTGAGGCCTCAATACGGTGAGAAGGTCATTATCAAAATATGTATTCTACTGTTGCTCTGTTTTGAAAATTTCCAAATTGTCGGTTCATATAGATCGCAAGGTCAAAAATAATATTACACCATCTACTATAGATTTACTCGTGGTGCTGCTGAATTAAAAGGCGTAAGAACTAGTTGATGAAGCCATATTCAGGTAATAAGGGTATTCACACCTGTGATATTAAAAGTAACTTTCCCAACTATTCGGCTTAGTATTTCAAATCTGCCTGGTCTAAGCTGAATGTAAGGTAAATCTTACTCCGCTTTCAGCACGTTCAAACCTCGCGAAGTCCTACTGATCTACTTGAAAGATCAAAGGATCGCACTCACGTAACAACAGAAATTCTCAAACTCTCCTGCTGATCCTTTCTTTCTTTATCTCGTGAGCGTGAGAGCTCTTCACCACTGTTAATGCGTTTAAGGTCGAAGTTCGTAGATTCTCAAAATCATATGCCAATTGAACTTATTTTAAATTAAACAATACTAGACAATTCAGAGGTTTGGATGGTGCAGTGGTTGACCATTCAGGCCGTACTCCCACACAGGGTCTAGGTAACTTGGACATAGGAGACGGGAGAAAGTCCGTTGGAATCCAGCGAGATTTGCACATCTCTTCTCGCGTGGTGCTGCTACGTTCGTAGAATGATGAATGCATACTCAAGCGTCCAAGAATTTTTCTCGCTTTCGTCTGCGGTGGGTATCCACGAAGATGGTATATGTCGTAAGGCGATACCACTCGTAGTGGTATCTGCAAATGATATCTGAGGATGAGCGTTCTAAACGTCAAACTGAGTCATTTTGCGAAATATACACGTCTTCTGTGTTCATGCGCGTCAGAGCCTCAGTCTGCATACGCTAAAATGATTTTAAAAAGAGATCCCATCTCATAGCATTGATGAGATTAGCACCCCCCACTGGAATTGGGCCAATTTATCTCCATGAGATTGGAGTGGTAAATTGAGCTTGTATAGATCAAAGCGAAAGGAAGAACAAGTTATGGTTTGGTTAGTCTATTCCCCAGTGTTAGCAAGGAAATCAAAATTTGCGAATTGGTAGAAAAGATCTCTGATATAGTAGTAAAATGATTTCCTAACTTCCAATAAGTATTACCGTCTTGAAAAATACTGGGAAATGGCTGTCTAAAGAGGTCAAATTCCAACTGGACATAGCCGGCGGAATTAAAGCTGTTTATAGTAACGAACTTTGTCTTACTGTATCGCTTTGTATATTCAAAGAATTTTTAAGCAACTCCTCAAAATTCGTTGATAGATTGGGAGCTGAAGATCAATACACTTAGAAGCGTAACATTCCTGTACCCATCGCCATCTGTGTAATATCTAGAAATAATTGTATTCTTTTTCTTCATGACAGATGATACACAGGCAGGAGGCAAGAGGGCCAGAGCGTAGATTACATTTATAGAGTTTTCCGGCTGAGTAACATTGGGATATCCGGAACAGAAACGGGCAAAGACTCCTTGGCTATTCGTAACTTCCAAGAAGTCACTGATAACTCCGGTTCTATTTCTAGTACGAGAGCTCTTCCAATCTCAAAATTAAAATTTGTGGAGCTACCAGGGCAAAGAAACCCATGACGACCTCCACTTGAGAAGAGGCCCCCTAAGTCCACCAAAGGCATTCGAAGCTTTCTCATAAATCATAGCCTTGTTTGCCGCCGTGGATTCTTGATTCACAGTGACTCAATTAGCATAGTTTGAAGTATATATTGCAACGTCCATATCGTTGATCTGAGTGAAAAGTGGTGCGGTTTCGGGCGAGGAAGCTACATTCTCTACAAGAAGTAAAGATCAGGACTTTATTTTAAGTCATCCTTGTGTATGGAGCCTTGAGGCTATGACATGAATGACACTGATACAGTACATGGAACGATGACTCAACTTAACAGGAGGGGCTATCAGACCTAAATATCATTTGAAGACATCACTCAAAGTCAGGCGCCGTACAACTCCTTCCACTCTCACTCGTTTATGTCTGGCGCAGGAACGCATTTCAGCCATCCACGGCTATCCAGTGTGTCTTCGTCTTCGAGACATACATGACCAGGCCAGAAATGTAGTGTGAGGGTCAAAGTAGATTCGAGCCAGCTTTCGTTTATCTCACGTCTCTCGGCTACCCAATCTCGACGTGGGAGAACGGCTCAGACGATGTACCACTGCTCCATCCGACCCAGCCTTGGCGGACCCATCGGATGTGGACGACGACAGAACATTTCGTGGTAAAATAACTACGGCTGTCAGACATTTTGATCTGCCAAGACAATTACGCTCCTTCTGAGATTGACTTTGTCCCCAGTCTTATACAAAGTTATGTGGGACAAGTGATATTGTATGCTTACGTTAGGAAGTAGTTGAAATAGAGCTTGAAACGGACGGAGAAATTAAATATTCAACGGCGCCACCTTTTCCCGTAAACCCTGTACACATATCGAATGCGTTATCGGCGAATGCTCATCACTCCACTGAAATTTTGAGCCTATGTCTGATCACTAACTAAGAAATATCATTCTCTCAGACGAATCCCCGACCAACTTGGTCATATTTTGAGTCGTTCCCGGAAAATTTGCTTTCTCAGTGTGATTTGTCTGCCGACATCACCCCTAGTTAAAAAAAATTTGGGCCTCCCACTTCAAATTGCTTCTCTATGACATTTCTAAACGTCCCCCCGGCTGCAGATGACCCAAGAGAACCCCAACTGCCTTCGGACCCTCTTCTCCTTGCTAGGGAGCTTACCCGCCCGAATGCTCGTGGAGCGGTAGTCATTACTATGTCAAAGGTCGTCCGGGTCAAAGAAGATGCCCTGAAGAAATTTACCGATACGGCGAACGAGTGGGGCAAGAAACTTAAACTAAGTCAACCACAGACGGCCAGTGAGCTAGATGAACTAGCTGATGTCCTTATACGTACGCTCAGTGATGCTATCATCGCATCTGGAATGAAAAGCATTGCCCCATCCGGACGAAGTTCTCCATGGTGGTCGGATAAATGTCGAGAAGCCCGCAAAGAGCACAAAGCCCTGGGTGACATGGAGAGTAAAAAAGCATTTCGAAGAACAATCGCCAATGCAAAGCGACAGTTCTGGCAGCGCAAGTTTGTGAAGGCGCGGTCGGATGTCGACTTGTATCGAATTCTAGAACAGGCGCATCCCTGGCATCCGGTTCCCATGGGGAATCTCCACACACCTACGAGCATAGAACCTCATTTAAGCCAGCACCGGAATCTATTGGAAGGCAAGACAGTTATCCAAAAAATCGATGACCCTATCTCTTAACATTTCGTAGAACCTGTCACAGAGACCCTGTCGAGACCATTTTGGTTCTCTGAAATTACGTCAGAGGAGGCACAATGGGCCGCTATTACATGTCTAGAAAGCGAATCTAATGTAGATGGAACTACAATGAAGATGCTTCATGCTGCTTGGCCAGCAATTGGTCTAACAATGAAGTTTCTCTACGAGAGCGCGTTAAAGCTGAGATTTGTGCCAGCCATATTCAAGCTAGCAGAGGTCATCTTATTTCCGAGACCAAGACGCAATCCTGACGCCATTAATGAGTGGCGGCCCATTATGTTAGTTTGGTGTCTAGTCGAAGGCTTGGAGCGATTAATTGTAAAACAGCTGACAAATAGTTCGCTGATCTATCCGACATACCTACAACCACCAGTTTCTACAGCCCTTGCTGCAGACTATGTTAATCAAATTGCAGGTGTTACCTACGGCTTGGAACACACAAAATTAAATTCATAAGGTTTGTCCTGGCCTCAAATTTCTTCGACAGTTTAGATCTCATACGAATGACTTCAAGGCAATCTCAGAAGCTTGTAGATATTCCACAAAAATATGATGTAGTCAAAGGTGTCACCTGCGCCAAGCCAAATCCCACCTCGCTTTGAACTCTATGTCATGAGTCTCAGGCTCTTGGAGTATAATCTCCCGCATTAAAATCTTCGTTGCTTAACCAGCCAGCCCTTTCACTTGACTTGAGAGTTTAGTTTTCGCAGGTTTTAAAAGCTTGTACTACAGAAGCATTTTCAATTTGTCATGGCGCCTCCGCACTCTTGATCAACCAGCGAGGCCCGAATTAGCTGTGTCGATAGTTAATTCTATGAAAAAATTTGCGTTTTCATTTATACTTCCCCCTTCTTGTCATTTCATACTTCCTTTTTGCTTTCTGCCTAAACCTAGCTTGAACATGCAAATGTCAAGCAAAGTTGACGTGGAGAATGGTGCATTTGTGTCACGGTTCGAGAACAGAACGCTGGAGCAATTTTGTTGGTACGGTATATTAATTACTAAACTATCTAGAGGGAAACAGAAGGTCTTAGACATAAGAAATAACAACAACATATGTAGATTTCTTGCCACCAACTCCCATGATTGTTTCCCTACAGTCAGACCCTTTCTAGTTTATCAGAGATCCGTGCATACTTATCCCTATCATCGTTCTGTGCGATGTCGTACTAGTCTAACATTATTTTTAGTACTCACCTGCGGACGTCTGTGCCTGTGCTAGCTAGCGCAGGCTACGGGTAACTACCGGCTTACAAGCCGTTACAATCTCCCTCCTCATCCAAAGATAGCCTAACCACGCCGAGCTTTCTGACACTTCGCTCTCCGTTTTTGCACCGTAGTGGCTTCTGCGGGACCCACAAATGCTCCGGTGCTTGACTCTGCCGGGCCATCGGTTGATGAGATTGGGCCGTAGGTTGTCTCAAATGCATCCAATGCTTTTATATCCTTGATGTATTCAATTGGCTCCCACGATGGTTCAGCCCATCCAACCCACTTAATCAGTGCCTGTCGGTAAGAGCCCCGACCCCCGACGCACAGTTCTTGCTCGAAGAGTAGATTCAACTTCGTACTCTTGTTCATCTGAATCGTCTATCACCGGCGGGTTCTGGGCATCATCACGTAGTTGGCTTGGAAAAGGGTCATCTCCCGCGCGCCTCACGAGCTCTATGTGAAAGCGATTATGAATATTGCCCGGAACATTTAACTCTACTGTTAACGCATCTGGGACCGCAGTCACTTGATACTTGGCATGCTGCCACGCGAGTTTCTTCGAGAGTTGCGGTGTTTTGACGTTTTTTAGGTCTAGCCATACCTTATCGCCCACCTTGAATCTTTCTGATTGTCGCCTTGAACGATTACCGTTGCTCTCATAGCGCTGTTGTGCTGAAGCTATGGAAACTTGAGCAAAATCCTGTGCATTTCTCAAGCTTTGAATATATTCAGTCGCCGCTAGTCCCCCGGGGTGACGCGGAGTATTCGTCTCTAAACTTGTGGGTTCCATTAATGGGTCTCGGTCGTAGCCACGGCGAAGAAAAAATGGACTCATCCCACCGATTGCTGAGTTAGGACGAGCGTTAAATGCTAACTGTGCCATTGGAAGCAAACCCATCCAATTATCTTGCGCATAGCATGTGAAAGCCCGTAAGTACTTATAAATTTCTTGATTGGCTCGCTCACTTGCATTCGATTGGGGGTGATATGCAGTTGTCAGTCGCTGCGAAATTCCTGTTAACTTACAAAACGTTTTCCAAAAATGGCTTATCCAGTCACTTTCTCGGTCGCTGGTCAAATACCGCGGGAACCCGTGATAACGGTAGTAGCGATCAATGAATATTTTGGCGCATAAATCAGATTTCATTGAGTTTGTACCAAAGACGAAGATATCCTTAGATAGCCGATCCGTCAAAATCATTAGATTTGTACAGCCTTCTGATAGTGGGAGATCGGTGACAAAGTCTATTGTTAGCTCGTTTCCGATACGGTCGGGAATTGGTAGAGACCGAAGAAATCCTGCTTTTGCCTCCCGCCAAACCGTGATCCGCCCACATACAGGGGCTCAGGGGTTAAGCTAGTGTTAAACTCCACTTACAATAAAGTTTCCCCAATATTCGGTTAAGCGGATTGGGAACATCATGGAATATATTGAAAGAGCATGGAACAACACAGGATCAATGGTAGTGAGAATATTGTATCCGTTGTAGTGATATGACTTCAGAGTAGAAACCTTCTAGTAGAATAGTAGAGGAAGACTAGGGGTTCCGGAAAGATGTACAGTAGCATCTAAAAGTGCGCAATGAAACCACCACGTTGACTAAATTTGACTAGAACTCTGCAGCAACTTCTTTAAATTTAAAAATTGTAGGTTCAAATAAAATCTCAGCCATTTCTTGACTAAGTCCAACTTTGTTTTTGTAAAAATAATGATTGACTGTAAGGTTCGCGCTGGTCTTGGCACTTAATGTCTATTGCGCATTTTTAGACGCGTTATTCTAGTACTTGGTATAACCCCCCTTTGCTTTCTTTACGGCCAGAACCCTTGACGGCATACTCTCAATTAATGTACGACGTGAATCTTTAGGTATAGTTTGCCAGACGTCGTCTACTCTTTTCATCAATTCGTGCGTACTTTTCGGCGTTTCCAGGTATCCTCCAAGTCGGCGTTTTATCAGACACCATAGCTGCTCAATTGGGTTCAGGTCGGGCGATTGAGAGGGCCATTTCATGGTATTTATACCTGTGGTAGCTAGCCAATTCTTTGTGGCCCGAGAAGTATGCTTAGGATCGTTGTCTTGTTGAAAAATAACGTTGTTTCTGGCATTGGAAAAGAGCTTGCTTGCTATTTCGTCGACTGTTGGGACCAAAAAAGTAATCAGAATGCCTATTAGCTGTTCCAAGTTCATCCTCCCAACCACACGACTCATTCCACCGGCGCCAAACCAAGACATACAACCCCATATCATTACGCAACCGCCCCCGAACTTCAGTGTCTCTTCGACCACTTCTGCCGAATAGCTACTTGGATTCCTGCACCAGGCATATGTGATTCTGTCGCTATTGAGTCTATTTATCTTCGTCTCATCTGACCAAATAACTCTTTTCCAATCTTCAATAGTCCAACTTTCATGTTCTAAAACCCAATGCAACCGAGCTCTCTTATGCGCCTTGACTGCATCGGTTGCTTCACCCTCTTAATAGCCCGGAGACCCTGTTCCCTCAGAGTCAGCCTTACGGTATCAGGAGAAACTTTGTCTTCTCGTTCAAGACTGATAATCTTCGTCGCTTCTACCGCAGTTTTGGTCCCGCCATTAGCCACCAAACGAGCCAGGGCTTGCTTGTCTCGACACGTTAACTTCCGTGGTCGTCCCTGCACAGGTTTTGATCTATCATGAGGTGTCTTTTTCCGATACCTGGCTACCGTAGACCTATGACAGCCCATAATTTTTGCTATTCCTAGTTCTTTTTTTACCTTCATCGAGTAATGTAGTGATGGATGATATCTGGTGCTGTGAAAGTTTTCTCATTGTAAAAAAGACAGAGAATATTGAAATCAAAAAAAATTAGGAATGATACAAAAGCATGTCGAATAGTTATATAGATCAAAAAATTCAAGTTTACAGCATAGTTGTCTGTCAACGCAGGTTCTACCACGTGGTGAAATGATACGTCAAAAAGTGTGCAATAGACATTAAGTGCCAAGACCAGCGCGAACCTTACAGTTAATCATTATTTTTTCAAAAATAAAGTTGGACTTTTTCAAGAAATGGCTTAGATTTTATTTGAACCTACAATTTTTAAATTTAAAGAAGTTGCTGCAGAGTTCTAGTCAAATTTAGTCAACGTGGTGGTTTCATTGCGCACTTTTAGACAGTACTGTATATAATGAGGCAGTAGATCTCTATTTACTAACTAAGCAGTTCCTTTTATATATTCAATCAATAGAGACAATTGATTGAGATACATCTATACTATACCTATCCATCTCATCGTGATCATTACTCTCCTAGGTACCTATCACTCTGATTCCTCTCGTAACCTCATTATAACACCAACCCTTCCCGATGCCGAGATGATTGATGCTGAACCCTCAGTACGATCAACCATGGTCCCGAGACCATGCAAAGCTCTGAGCTGGCCACAGAGGGTACGAGTTCAATTAAAGGAGAAGAAGCTGTTCGGGATGAGACAACACAGTCTGAAGATCTACAGACCAGAAAAATTGCTACGCCATTTTCAAAACGCACAGCCACCACGAAAGCAACGGCTTACCCTCCGGAGCTACACGCCGTGATAGAACCCGAAAAGCGACGAGCAGCGCAAATTACTGCTCACCTCTCTATCTGCTCCACTGCAATTAACAGTGTTGAGGCAGCCCTCTCGCCACTCTCTACTGGTGAGAACTATTGAAATGGAAGATTTAAAGTTCAGTTGTTAGACTGGATAGGATCACTTATCAATCGTAGGGTAAACTAGGAACAAGTAAGAGTCTGTTAACGTAGTGTCTGGAGATGTTATTTTCTCCCACTTCGAACAGAGTGCTATCTTCTAATAAAACTAACTAACAGTGATTAAGTGATCTTACTAATAAGGATTAGCGTATTGATGCTCATAATACACTTTAGGCTTAAGGTCAATGCGTGTGCGATTAGGGGATTCAACCTTGACTAGACACAATTCGGTGATTAATCCGAATTATGTATATCATTCCAACACTGACAACTCTTTAAATGCGAAACATGGCTATATTTAATCGAAAAGGGAAAACAAAATAATGAATGACATGGGGTAATTTATCAACAGCTCTTTACTCGTTTCTATCGACCCATCCTTGTATACGTACAGATAGTTCGTTGTGTCGAATCAAATTGCGAAGAGCTGTGGTGGGGTTGATCTTCGTCATAGCGTCGGCTGGATTGTCTTTCCCATTAATCCACCTAATTTCAGTTACTTCTTTTCGTTCGTATGATTCTCGGATAGCTATAATATCGATCATTAGGCGCTTTTCTTTAGTGCTTCCGAGCTTCACAAGACACTCGTAAAGAGATAAACTGTCCGTACAAACAATAAGAGGAACCTGGGGTAATTCAAGCTGTGACATTATTTGGTTGATTGAAGTAGTCAGAGGTATGGCAAGATCTATACCATGAGTCATAGCATAGAGTTCAGAAGCAAGAACTGCTCGGGTTACTCTTCTACACTTGGTGGAGCTCCAGCTAATGATATTACCGCGAATAATAAATTTGCCTTCTCCCGATGTTTCATTTCCAAGTACGAACACAAAGCCGATTTGCGACGTAAGGTCTTTGTTGTTGGCGAAAGACCCGTCTATGAAAATGTACAACGCTAAATCTTTCTTGATGTCGATAGGGATGTAACTAAGACCATCATCTGGACAATCTTTCAGTTCCTTGAGAGCCGTGTTGAGTTCTTTGATTTCTTGGTCATTTGGTTCCTGATATTGTGCCGCTCTTGACAAGGCGAATGCTTGGAGAGGTTTACAAATTGAGGAAATCCAGGCTGCGCGTGCTCGTTGACGTTTGTACGCGATTTTGTGGTCAGGGTCTTGAGAGTTCACGAGTTTGATCTTACTAGCTTGCCCTTTTGTTTGAACCCAAATTCTGTTTCCATCCCACGAAATATTGAGACCATTGAAAGAGAGGGAATTATTTAGAGTCAAATTTTCTGTTTCCTTTGCTTTAAACTATGCTTTCTTGAGCATAGTGTTTTCAAGTTGAACAAAATCAGATGTGCCGAGGAAAAGGGTATCATCTACCTGTAGGCCAGTAATACCAAAGGGTTGTTTACAAGTAAACAGAAGACAAGGATCGAAGTTTGAGGGAGACATATTGAGTTTTTCTTTTAAATGAGAAAAGATTGTGCCAAACCAGTGGTTCCCGGCCTCTGGTATACCATAAAGTGGTTTCTTTATTCTCATGATAGTTTTTGGCGGTAGACTAACATACTCAATAAGTTCTGGGGGTGGGTAGCATAGAATATCTCTAACTAAACTAGTTTTGGACTTAATGTATGCTTGTGTGATATCTCGGACGAAAAGGGACATATTAAACGATTGTATAAATGTAGGTGCGAGCGCAAGGATTAATCGGATACTTGATCTTTGAACGGTGGGAGATTGCGTCAAGACCATAGATTTGTTTCGGTCATTGTAGGCTTGAACAACGAGACGCGATTTTTCACGTGGAGTCAATGTCTTTTCTCCTTTAATAGTATTGACGATTCTGGATTTAAAAATTCTTTTTCCGATCATATCACTGCTAAACGGGAGAAATTCGAAGACTTCCATATCAAGTAGGCCTTTGATTTCTTCTTTTATTGAATATTCGAATGGTTTCCCAGGCGTAATAATAAGTCCGGCGATGCGAAGTTCTTTTGAAAGTCGAGTGGCATCTACTTCATTTGATGATAAAAACAAATTTGAAGGGGTGTTCGAATAGTCTGTAGTAAGTTTGTATGTACCCTCGAAGCGTCCGGCTCGTTCGCTTCGTCTCGGGTAAGATTGCAATAGGGTTTGAGTAATTTGTGCAGAATGTATTTGTTCGTTTATAGTGTCTGCATTTTCATGAGTTGTCGTTTGTGATTCAGTTATTGTATCCTCTCTCCATTTCTTCACTACTGTTGATCGAAAATCGACGTGTTCTCCGTTAATGTTTACGACTACAGTTTCTCTGTTTTTATCTATGAGTTCCCACGGACCGGTCCATTTTCCTTTACTTTGATGGCCTTCTCGCCAAACTCTGACTTTGCCACCAATTTCAACGTCGTGTAGATGGTCACATTTTGGATCGTTCCTAGATTTACGTGCTTCCTCAATTTGTCTTACAGCTTGAATCTTGCGAAGTTCTCTCATGGCATTTCTCATTGCATCTGCTCGTTGTACTGCGATTGGGGTTGGAGCGTCGTCCCATGTGATTCTTGGATAAGCACCAAATACACAGAGTGTAGGTACAAGGCCATTGGGCCCTGCTGTGTCATTACATGCCTTGACTGCCAATTTAAGAATCGTCTGTTTGTCAACTCCTTGTCCTGCAAGTTTTGCTTTGAATATGTCGTAGGCGCGGCGTAGTGGCTTATGGGCACGTTCAACTTTTCCGACCGAATTGTGGGACTGTGTTGGAACCTCAATAACCTCGATTTTAGCCTCAGCACAATGTTTTCGGAATTCAGCAGAGGCGAAATTGGTACCGGCATCGTGAATTATGTGTTCCGGAGGGCCTATATAAACAGACATCCAGCATCTCACAAGCGCGTTCCAAGTTTCTGATATTGATAGGTTCTTTAACCATTCTGCAGCCCCAAATTGAGTTGCTGAGTCGATAACGTGAAGAGCTGGGCCATCTTCCAGATATAAAACATCTGTGTATATGGTATGGTTGAATTCTGCGTCTTTTCTAAGAGTGAACTTAAACCTGAGAGGTCGATTTGCATGTAGCTGGCAATCTCGACAGTATTTTGTAAGTCGTTCAATTATACTGAAATTGGTATCATGTCCAGCGCGCCGAAGAGTTTTATATAGTCTAGCAGCGGATGGGTGGCCAAACCTGCGGTGAATGGTCCTAAGCTCTGATTCTGTGAGGAATATGCATGGTAAGCTATCGTTTTGTGTGATGTAAAGAGAGTCGACGTGTCCTAGCGTTATCCAAATGTGACCATATTTTCTTATAAGAAAGGCCTTACGCTTGCCGTTCTGTATAATCTCGTTCTTTTGGATATCGACATTGCATTTAAGTCGGCTTAGGTCTTCGAGACCAAGGAGGAATGGTATGGCACAGGGGACAACATGGAATGTTATGGTCCCGATGGGTGTTTCGACATCAACAGATCCGATTGAACTAAATACACCAGTACCTATTCCCTTGATTCTGGTTGTACCTGAGGTAGATGTATTAATTATCAAGCCTTTTGAACGCGCTGAAGGGCTTTAACTTGTTCGATTCCTGCTGTCGATTTTCCCGCCGCTCCTGTATCTACTAGGATACCTTGAAATATCTTTGAAGAATAGCGAACTTCGGTCGGGTTATCTATTTGAAATAAACGGTCGAGGGTAATACTGTGTGGCTCTGTAATCTGATTTATCTCATATTTTTCTAGTAAAAGTGAATCCACTGAATAGATAGTACTATGATTACTGCCTTTTGATGAAGATATAAGGAGACGCGGAGCTGTAAAAACATGGTCAGCGGTTTTGTTGTTGAGGTGTGAAACCAACTCTTCTCCGCCGATCCCGTCAACAATTCCTTGAAGATATATATTTTGCTCAGAGTCGTCAGTCCAATTTTCTTCTTTTTCTCGTGAGCCTGAGTCTGAGTCTGTGTCTGCCAAGTTAGAGCATTCACCTGTGAACTCCGCCCAATATTTAGATATTTCATCTATGCCGGCGGGTTCGCCTTCATATTGGAGAATGTACTGTCGAACAATATGATCACTGTTATCGTCAGATAGGAGACGCTTTCTTATGGAGTTAAAGGCTATATCAACTTGTTCTTTGGGGTGATTCGATGACCACCATCCTGACTTTTGGCAAACAATACATTTTTTTACCCAATTGGTTGATGCCTTAAATCCGTTCGCTGGAGTTGGTCGTTTAGTCCCTTTGTTGTTTTGTCGATAGGAATTTCTGGGAAAGGTAGGCTTTTTGTTAACCGTGTGATATCTTCTTTCTGTCATATAATGCGTACTTGGTTTGGGGTCATCAAAGGCACACTGAGCGAGGGCAGCGCGGATATCACTACAGACGGCTTCTGCAGTATCTGCTGGGCGGAAAAGAACGTTTCTTAATTCTCGGACTCTGAAACAAGCGTTGACAATCCTATTCCGTAGGGCTAAATCTCCAGAATATGGTGGATCCATACCTCTTTGCACTCGTCTAAGTTCAGTTTCCATGTCATTAAAGTTTTCCGTCATGGATTTTTCTGGGTGATTTTTGAGAACTATGTCGAACATTAGGGTATTGAAGACTGTTTGACGATCGTTTTTCCAAGCAGGTGTTTCGAAATAGGATTTTACCTTTGTAAACCTCTCTTCGAAAGTCATCTGCGGTTTTCCTAGAACACTATCGAGGTAGATATCTTTTGCCTTTCCGTTAAGCATGTGTGTAAAGGCTTCAGCGTAGTTTTCGTGTTGTACACAAGCCTGCCTACAAAGATCGTAGAAAATAAGTAGCTTGTAATCAAAGCTATCATTATCATCAGTGTATTTATCCTGATCTTTGTATAGCTTTGCGAGCATTTCTAGCTGCTTACATTTCGGTTGTGGTCTTTCTTCCCATTTTTGCGGCTGCTTTTCAAAAGAATTTTCTATGTTTTGTTTGTTTTTCCCGTGAAAATCTCGAATAGGTAGGTTCATCCGTGGGTGGTAATCATCTGATTGAGTTAATCCCTCTCTCTTTATAGTGAGTGGAGTTGGGCTAGTCGAAGAGTACTTTGGAACTTTTTGGTCGAACGAAGGCTCAGATGTAGGCAGATCTCTCTTATCAGACCATTCTCGCTCGTTTTCTTGTGTGAATACATGGTATGTTTTGGCTTGAAGTGGCTCCATCAATTGTTCAGCAATGAGTCTTTTATTGAGCTTTCCGATGGATGTCATATAAACACCATTAACAATGAGATGATCGCGGAGTTTACTACGTACGTGGCGGTCAAGCTTTGCGAAGTGTTCTGGTGTCCACCCTTCGAAACCGAGAACATATTCGTCCCAAAGATTTCTGTTCTTGAATCCATTTTCTTTCCAATACTCCAATTCGCTCTTTGCAAAGCGGTTGAGATCTGTGTCAGTCGCTTTGTCGAGGTCTGAAATTTCGAAATGGATTTGTTCGTCAGCAGACATTTTTACAGAGGCAAATGTCGTGATAGGACTATCGTTCGCTGGCAATAGTCTTATGCGTTGTGAGTTGGATGTGGACCTTGCAACCAAGGGAACTCCAAGTAAACGTACACCGTGGGGAGCTACGTTTCTTTGTAAATCACCTAGCGAATCTGTGATCCGTAATATACAGTCCACTGATCAGTGTCGGTTAAATCACAGTTCTCACGGTCGAGACTACGAATATTCGTAAAATGGGATTTTTATTCTATCTATCTCAGGAAAGTAACATTGTATGTGATGTGCCCCTTTAAGGGGCGGAAGAGTTTACGCACAGACTAGTTCATAAGATAGACTAGACACAATTCGGTGATTAATCCGAACTATGTATATCATTCCAACAGGCTATATCAATGTGTTTTGTTGCATCGTTAAGCCTTGGATTGTGAGCAACATCAATAGCAGCTTGGTTGTCGGTTATCAATGCTTTTGGGATATCTTTGTCAACTAATTGATGCAAGCCACGTACAATCCAGACGAACTGTCTAGTAGTCGTTGACAACGCCATATATTCCGCTTCACAGGTGGAATGGGCTACAGTTCGCTGTTTGCGTGCTCTCCAACTGAACGTGGAGTTGCCAAGTTGAAATATAAATCCAGCAAAGCTTCGACGAGTGTCAAGACAATTTCCGTAAGATGCATCACAGTATCCAGTTAAAATTAGAGGTGAATTTATCTTGTAGGTTAGCTTGAGTTCGCTTGTACCCTTAAGGTAGCGTAGTACTCGTTTTGCTATACTAAGATGATTAACAGAGGGTTCAGTATTACACTGTGAGAGGAGCGTGATGGTGTATGCTAGGTCAGGGCGAGTGTCAGATACCACATACATTAATGATCCGACAATCTGCTGATACAGTTGTGCATTAGCCCTAGGTTCTCCATTGGCCGCCGCAATGATCTTTTGGTGAGAGTCAATGGGCGTAGAGACCGGGTTGCAGTTTTGCATAGAGAATCGATTCAAGATTTTGTTAATGTATGCATTCTGTGACAAGATGATACCTGCATCTGAGTACTCAATTTGTATACCAAGGAGCCAGTTGAGCGTACCTAAATCATTAACCTTAAATTCTTTCTTAAGAAGGTTGATTGTGTCGTCCATGACTTTTCCTTGTTCACCAAAAAGTACTATATCATCCACGTGGATAGCAATTATTAATTTGCCAGAGTTGTGGAGTAAAACACAAGAGTCAAAATGGGAAGAAGCAAAGCCGTGCGGATGGATCTATTCTACCAATCTGAAATACCATTCTCGGGGCAATTGCATTAGTCCGTAGATACACCTATTGAGGCGTGCCACATGGTTATCTATCCTGTACCCATCAGGAAGTTCTATGTAAGTTTCTTCATTCAGAATACCATATAAAAAGGCGGTTTTGATGTCAAGTTGACAAGGTTTCCACCCCTTACTTGCAGATATAGCAAGTAGCAACCTTAGAGATTCGAGCCGAACGACAGGTGCAAAGGTTTCATTATAGTCAATTCCTTGGATTTGTGAGTATCCTTTTGCAACATATCTGGCCTTAAATCTTTCGAGCTCGCCTTGCGCATTGCCTTTGACTTTACAAACCCATTTACCAATGACGATTTTGCGTCCTTCGGGTCGTGGCACAACTTGCCAGACATCGTTTTCGTGAAAAGATGACATTTCATCTTCGAAAGCTTTTTTTCCATTCAGACCAATATGCTGAGTGTTCCGCTTCCTTATAGGTTCTTGGTTCTGGAACTTCCAAGATACTTATCAATGCCCTTTCGCATTCGTCATCATTGACCATATTATTTGGTGCGAGCGGACTATTTGAAGGATGCACACGAGAACTTTTCCACCACTCCCCCGTAATCGTGTCATCGAACACGGGAGGGCGGACAAGGCGATTAGATCTGGTTCGTGACTGGGCATTGGAAGGATTGTTTGATATTTGGACTTGTGGAGCAGTTTCAGGGGCTGTAATGTGTTCGTCTGGTGGGCATGTTTTATCAGTTGGCTGAGAAACTATGTTTATTTCAACTTGATGGTCATCTGAAATTTTCTTTGAAGTGTTGTCATTTGGTGTTGGCACATTGATGATATTTTCGATACGTTTTGCAACGTAGGGAGCAAATATAACATCAGTTGAGACAACAACATGATTTGCTGCAGGTATAAAAATTCGATAGTGGTGGGGCACTTTGGTGTAACCTACAAACAAACCTTTAACCGCTCGTGGAAGAAGCTTACTGCCCGAAGGACGCTTAGCCTTGGGTATGTGTACATAGAATTCTCGCCCAAAGGGTTGTAGGTGTTCTATTGTGGGTTTTTCGCCATGGAAGGCTTCATAAGGTGTCTGCCCACAAACAGATGTATGATATAAACGGTTTTTGGTGTACGTGAAAGCTTGTACTGCTTCGGCCCACAAACGTTTTTCAGTGATGGGTAAAAGCATTGCGCGAATTCCTTCACTGATGGAGCGATTTAACCTTTCGGCGACGCCATTCGACTCAGGATTATAAGGGGGTGTTAAATCATGACATATTCCCTTTTGAGTTAAGTAACTACTCAAGCTTTTATTGATGTATTCACCACCGTTGTCAGTTCGTAATGCTTTAACCTTATAGTTAAATTGTGTTTCAATCTCTGCAATTATATTCACAATAACTTGTGCAGCGTCAGATTTTGACTTTAAGAATTGAACAATTGTATACCTGGTAGCATCAATGAAACTGATGTAGTAGAGGGAATTTCCTAAAGATGATACTGGAAATGGACCACTGAGGTCAGAATGTAAGTATTCACCCTTTTCATAGGTTTTCCGGATTGCGGATCTAGGCTTGTTGTGAATTGATTTTGACAAGGCACAAGCTTCGCAATAAAAACTTTCGGGACGTTCAGGTATCACATTAGGGTTCTGAATAATTTTTAGGGAGTTGGATATAGAAGATGGAGCTGCATGACACAGTGCATCATGCCAAAAGTCATATGTTAAGCTTGCATAATCTTGAACTTTTGGAGCAGATTCTGAAATCAGCGGAAGTGGTCCATTAAATGTAGCTTCAAGGTACGTTTTATTATGTCTTGTGAGCTTCATCACTTTTCCATCATCAACTAACGTATAGCCTTTATGTCTTTCTTGTCTCCAAGAAAACAGAGGATGCTGTAACCCAGGTACGTACAAAACATTGCTCAACTTGAATTGCGAAACAGTTTTATCAGATAACATGCAATATAAAACCACTGTCCCCCTTCCCAAGACTTTCATGTTTTGACCCGAACTGGACATTACAAGTCCGGAACAGTCAGAAATACATTCGAATCTCTCTGAATATGGGCACATGTGAGCTGTTGCACAGGTGTCAAGATAAAAGTGCTTTTGACTGACCTTTTCGTTGATAGGCCCGACTAACGTCATGTGGGCTTTATTGGTAGAGGCAATTAGTTGTTTAGCTTTTTGTATATTTCTCTCCTTTATTTTGGGGCATTTAAACCACGTATGGCCAGATGCTTGGGTTGGATGGTGTTTCTTACAGAAACTGCATGACTTTTTCTGAGAGATGGCTGGTTTCATGGTTCTATGCTTTTTGAATCCTTTGACAGCTGTAAAAAAAGCTGTTTCAGTAGACTCTTCATAGTCGAGGTCTATGAGTCGTTGCTTGACTTCAGCGAATGTATGATCGCTCTTTGTAGTCAAGTTATCAACCACATTTCTCTTGTGGGACTCAAAAATCCAAGTAAAAAATCGCGCTTGGCACGATCTTCTTCAAGGAAACTTGCAAACTTGTGCCGATAAGAATCCGTAGAATCTCTGGCCAGTTTGTGAAGTTTAGACCATTCAGTCTCAAAAGACTGAACAAAGGTAGTTAGAGAGGTCGACGTGTTGAAAGAGGTTTTTAGCTCACACAGGTTGCCAACTTGATAGACTAGCGCGTACGCTGTGTCTCTTTTGTATTGAGCAACCAAGTGCGTCCACATCAAGTGTGGGTCTTCCTTATCGAGAACGCTTTGGATGATCTCAGGGTTGACCACATGAATGTAAGCAGCTACTGCCTGATTATACAACACTTTGTACGACTTCTGCTCCTCAAGACCAGCACTAGCCATGGGTTTTACCCCTTCGACTACCAGCTCATACAGTCCCATACTGCGCCATATTGCAGTCATGGTTGTGTCACGGGTGGTCGGACGGCACAGGCAGCGGCCGCTAATCTGGGGCAGAAAAGTCACAGGGGCGGATGCAAAAGTATGGGATATGATTCAATTAGGACGAGGTTGTACAATCCTCTAGGAACTGTGAGTTGAGTCTACTAAATACAAGTCAATCTCAAGTTGGTCTGTGCGTAGCGCTACGGCTACTACAATTGAACTAAATTACTAATCACAAATTGGGGTCTAGGTTGTTGGCGAATTGTGGCGGTGTGGACGCCGTCACACTACCCCCCCTCAAAAGGAATAATTATAAAGAGAGGAGAAAAGAAAAACGAAATTATGGTACAAGGACCATAAGTAAAGAAACGGGTGGTTTCTTTTTTTTTTTTTTTTTTTTTATATAATATCGGGGGGTTGCCATTCCAACGGGCGGACAAATGTTTTGTGTGGGCCAGGTTTTCCTGGGTTCTTGTGGTGGAAGTCTGCGATTGCAAGCGGAGAATTTTTAAAGTGATGCCAGGGTTGCCATTTGGGCCTTATATTCCAGTCATTATCTCCCACAAATGTAGCCTGGTATTTGAGTTGGCTTCCAAACATGCGTGAATTAACAATTTGATCAAGCTCGAATTCGTCAAATTCTTCTCCATCACTTGCAATTTTTATCGGTGGTGGTGGGGCATTTTGTTGCCCCAACAAAGGTGTAGAGTCATCCAGGTGTAGGAGCCAAGGGTGAAAGACATTGTGTATTTTTAATGTCGATGGTAGTTCGAGCTCGTAAGCGGATCCTTCATGTACAACTCTAGAAATCGTGAATGGACCCAAATTTTTATGTCCCAATCTGTTAGAACGATTTGTCCTCAGATTTCGTGCATCTAGCCATACTTTGTCACCGACTTTATAAGATGGAGTTTGTTGCGGTGTTTGTTAGCGAAATAGGCTTGTTTAGCTTGCGCCCAGAGCAAAGATTGCTGCAGATGAGTTTGAACAGCATGTATTCGATTAACGATTTGATCTGCAGATTGTTGCTGCAATTTAACGGGGTCTTGTGGCGCTAATTCATCAGGGGGGTTGACACTAAAGTTGGGGTGATGACCTCGATCAATGAAGAATGGGGTAAGGCCCGTTGATTCATTGGGATGGTTGAGCGCTGCAAGCTGGGCTTCAGGCAATAGATCGACCCAATCATCCTCATCGTAATTGACGAACAGGCGTAAATATTGTTTTAAAAATTGAACAGCGTTTTCGGTTTGTCCGTCCGACTCAGGGTGATACGATGAGGTTAGTTTGATCTTAGTACCCATCCTTGCAAGAAACCGTTTCCAAAAATGTGAGGTCCATTGAGGGCCCCTGTCGGACACTATAGAGTCCGGGTAACCGTCATATGCTACCACAAACCGGCGAAAGGCGTGGACGATTTCGTTGACGGTGAGACTAGTGAGCGGTATGAATCGCCGACCTTTTGAGCAGCGATCGACTACAATCATAATATGGCAATAAGTTTTTCCGTCGTGTTTGCAAGGCGGTAGGTCCTCGGCAAAATCAACTGATAGATGTTTCCATTTATGAAAAGGTGGATCCAAGGGCCGAAGAAAACCTTGATATTTATTGTGAAATGGTTTTGCGCGTTTACAGGAGTGGCAGCCTTTGACGTAGTTTTCGACATCTTTTAAAATTTCGGGCCAGAAAAACTTTCTACTAAGTAGGGCGTAAGTTGCGCGGCGACCACCATGGCCTGCGGCCGGCATATCGTGGTGGTTCTTGATAATCGTGGTACGGAGATCATTATTTGGCGGGATGTAAAGTCGTCCGAGGTGGTAGAGCCGGTTGTTTCTTATTTCAAGATCTACTAGCGAAATACGCATTTTGGAAAGGTGGGGTGGCAAGCAAACGGCGTTATTATTTTTGAGTTCAATTAGTTGCCTGATGACAGGGTCACGAGAATATGCTTGTGAGATTCGCAAATTGATGTCAACATGGTCAATTACATCAGTAGACCATAGAGATTCGGACTTCGTATCATCAAACTTGCGAGGGGCACGTGGACTAGTGAGTGAGGCGATTCTTATGCTTGGTGCAAGATTATGGTTTTGAAGTACGATTTGGGTTTGATGCCTTGTTCTTTCGTCGTGCATTTCCGTAGGCAGATCTTGTGAGCGGCGTGTAAGACTATCTGGCTTAGTTCCGTCTACTCCAGGTCGATAAGTGATGACGAAATTGAACTGAGAAAGGAACTCAGCCCATCGCGCTTGTCGCCGATTAAGCTGTTTAGATGACATGAAGTACTGAAGGTTCTTGTGGTCAGAAAGTACGTTGATCGGGTTTTCAGTGGAATAAAGTTCGGGACGCCAAGCTTCGAAGGCTCGTATAATGGCGAGCAATTCCTTGTCGTAAATATCATAGTTACATTCTTGTGGAGACATTTTCATGGAAAGGAAAGCAATCGGTCTTAGCGTTCCACGGATTGACTGAGAAAGCGTGGCTGCGACGACATAATTAGATGCGTCTGTTTCTACCCAGATATCGAGGCCATGTATGAAGTGTGAGAGCACCGGGGCTGTTGTAAATGCAGTTTTCAATTTTTCGAACGCGATTTGGCATTCCTGGGTCCAATTTAGGCATGGACGTTTGGCTATAGATTGCAATTTAGTCTTTGTTAGGTTCGTAAGAGGAGCAGAAATTTGCGAGAAGCCCTTAATAAACCTTCGATAAAAGTTAGCAAAGCCTAGAAAGGCTCGAACATCTTTGACCGAGATAGGAGTTTTCCAATCAACGATTGTTTTCACTTTGGACTCATCCATTCTTATACCGTCAACTGAAATAAATAGCCCCAAGTATTTGACCTCTTTGGCCATGAAATGGCATTTTTTTATGTCCAATTGCAATCCGTTTTGACGCATCCGATGGAGTATTTTGCATACGTGGCTCACGTGGTTTTCATAGGTATCACTAAATACTAGGATGTCGTCTACGTACGCCGATGCAAATTCATCTAGATATTCTCTAATAGAATCATTAATGAGGCTTTGAAACGAGCCTGGAGCGTTACAGAGTCCAAAGGGCATCACTAGGTACTCAAATTGCCCGTAGCGGGTGGTGAAGGCAGTTTTCTCTTCGTCTCCGGGTTGATGCGTATACGGTTAAACGCCGAGATGACATCCAGCGTCGTGAAAAATTTTGCTTGGCTTAACCTATCCAAAGTTTCGTTAATGAGCGGGATCGGGTATCTATTTTTAATGGTAATATTGTTTAGCGCTCGGTAGTCTACGCATATGCGGAGACCTCCATTAGGTTTTTTTGCCAATAAGACGGGAGCGGCGTAAGGCGATGAGCTCGGTCGTATAAAGCCTTTGGAGAGGTTATCATCGATATATTTTTTTACTGCATCAAGTTCGTCTCTTGACATCGCATATCCTCGTTTGAACGGGGGATCCGCGCCGTCTTTTAACCGGATCTCATGGTCTTTGCCGGGGCGATGCGGCGGTAAGTTGTTGGCATCTTTGCGAAGAAATACATCTGCGAAGTCTTTGAATTCATCGGGTAGTTGATCTCGGATTTGGTCGATGGACATCAGCGGGCCGGACTGCATAAATTTGGCAAAGTCATCAGTAGAGATTTTACAGGCATTGACGGGCTCGTGTTTTTTATAGGGGTCCGGGACAAGAGCGTAAGCCACAACGCCTGGCGTTTCAAGAAGTTGCTCAAATGACTGGGAATCGATTGCACATACTTCATCATATTGTGGGAGCGTCGTGTCTTCCGACGGCGCGCAAGACTTATCTGATGAGTTGAGGTTAGCGGTAAAAGAAATGGTCCCATCAAGACAATTTTTGCGGCAATATTGAGAGTCAAAAGTAATATGTCTGGTGGGCCAGTCTACTTTCGGGTTATGCCGCGCCCACCAAGGCATACCTAGTATTAGATCAAGATGTGTATCTATCACATAGCAGTTCGCTTGTTCGGAGTGGTTTCCCAACGAAACGCGTACGAGTGTAGTATGAGAAATTTTCTGCCGAGTCGAAGTGCCATCAGCAAGGTTAAGTGACTTTGCTTTTGCAAGAGGGAGTAGAGGAAGATGGAGTGTTTGCGCTACTGAACGACTTATGAAACCATAGGCAGATGCGCCGGAGTCAAGCAAGCATGTGAAAGTGGAAGGTTCATTGTTTAATTGGCATTGGGCTGTTAAATGAGACCCATCTAATACTTTATTGCTATCAACTGCTGCAGAGGCTATGACTAACGGTAGATTACATGATTTTGATTCAGTGATATATTGGCCTGAGCGGCGACTATCGCTCAGGCAGTGTCTTTTCCCTATTCGTAGATAGAGGTTTGATTGAGGAAGGCACTGTTATTTGTTTTGAATTTCACGGACGGGGGAAGGCGATTGAATGGACATACTTTGTCGAGCCCGGTGTGTCCTTGTTGCATACACCGATGACAGCGGTTTTCGTCAATTAGTCGTTGCCTAATGACAGCCGATCGCGGGAGATTGTTTCGGTAATTTTTGAGTTCGTCCAGGGAGAGTTCTGAGAGGGGTTTGATAGATTTACCTAGCTCTATGGTGGCATGATCTAGACGAGGTTTTGATTTAGCTGGATTTAATGGGTCGTTATTTCCCTTAGAGAATGCAGAAGCCGGTCGACGAGCGTCGTACATTTTCAATTACGAATCAAGAGCGTAGCAGTATTCAACTAGTTGTTCGTACGTATCATTACGACCCAGGATTTTGCTTGCGAAGCGGCTGTTAAGACGAAATTTCAACTCGTCAATTTTATCATCATCGTGATAATCAAGCTTATTAATTTGGGCTTGAAAAACTGCGTAGAACTCAGCGAAAGTTTCATTACTACCCATCCGTAACGACTCTAGCTTTGCTTTTGCGTTACGGCGGATGTGTCGGGAACAGAAGGCACAATCAAGATCAGCGATTGCATCCGATAAGGTACGATTGTGCTTAGGGTTAGACCGGGTTCGTTTGTCATATTTGTCCTTTAGAAGATCATACGGGGTGCCGGTAAGGTGACGCATTAAGTACGTGAGCTTTCGGTCCTCAGTCGTGAACCAGTTGTCGTGGGTCTTAATCTGGCCTAGGAGCTTGTCCAACCATTCATCGTACTTTTCCCGATTCTTTCCATCGAACGTGTCCGTGTGGTTAGGAGGTCTAGCGGAACTGTGATCATTAGACTCGCTCCAAGTATAACCTGATCGTGGCAAGTGATCTGGACGACCGTGGACAATCCTGCTTGGGGCAAAACGGACTTGTTTTTCGTTTTATTTTTCAAGAAACTCATCGTCACTATCAAAATCTTTGCTTGTTGAATGTTCTGTTAGAGCTCTTTTGAGATCGTCCCGCTCCCGCGTTAGGTCAGAAATTTGACTCCTAAGTTTTGTAATTTCATCATGATATTGTTGCTTCTTGTGCGGAGGAAATTGGGCCTGGACGCCTGCAGTCAGGTCTTCGTTAGAAGCTAATAGGCGTTGTATTTCTGATTCTTGGGAGGTTATATGTAAATCAGCATAATGTAGGGAGTTGGAGAGGTATCTGATGAATTTAGACCAGAGCTCTGGGTTCTCGTTTACAGATTCAGATAGTTCAGTAGCGGATGTGAATCGTAGAGCGATATCCGCCCTGTTATTGACGAACCAATCCGTGAACTCCTGCAGATCGAGAGCAAGATTAGTATGAATTTGATCTTGAGGATCTTCGCACTTGATTTCATGAGAGGGTATTGACAATAAGGTATCGCGTCTCCTGTTGCGTCGTTCGTGATCGTGCTTGAATTCTTCAGGGTGATTTTTCCAATGCTGGTATAAGTACCTGACATTATCTGCTAACTCAAGAATCTTTTTTTTAGCGCAGAGTTCATCTTTCGGGAGATTATCAAGTTGGTCGGTGATAGTATCCCCTTCGTTTAGGCGTGCCATATTTTGATGGCCAGATTCTCGTGATAGTTCTTCGGACATCTAGAGCTACCCGCTTGATGGGCAGAATTGATGTAGGTGTCGATACGAGAAAAAAAAAAAAATAATTAAAAATCAGACTTCGAATGGCGTGAAGTTGATTCGATTGAGAGCTCCAAGAGCGCCCGCTGAAGAGCAGAGCAATTCTCCTGAAGTGATGGTACAACCTACTGTCACGGGTGGTCGGACGGCACAGGCAGCGGCCGCTAATCTGGGGCAGAAAAGTCACAGGGGCGGATGCAAAAGTATGGGATATGATTCAATTAGGACGAGGTTGTACAATCCTCTAGGAACTGTGAGTTGAGTCTACTAAATACAAGTCAATCTCAAGTTGGTCTGTGCGTAGCGCTACGGCTACTACGATTGAACTAAATTACTAATCACAAATTGGGGTCTAGGTCGTTTGCGAATTGTGGCGGTGTGGACGCCGTCACAGTTGTAGCCCATGAATTGTAATTCGCCTGTCCATTTAGGGGAGTAATGGTTGTTAAATTTATACTACGAATAGTGTACACTTTGCAGAGGTTCGTGAAGAATGATTCGAGTTGAGTAGTGGGTTCAGACATCGTGAGGTTTCTATTGGAAATGGAAGATTAGCTTCGCTGTCTCCAAAATTTTAATTAAGTGAATTTGTGCTTTAAGCACCGGGCTCAGAACCTATTCGAATGGAAGATTTAAAGTTCAGTTGTTAGACTGGATAGGATCACTTATCAATCGTAGGGTAAACTTGGAACAAGAGTCTGTTAACGTAGTGTCTGGAGATGTTTTTTTCTCCCACTTCGAACAGAGTGCTATCTTCTAATAAAACTAACAGTGATTAAGTGATCTTACTAATAAGGATTAGCGTATTGATGCTCATAATACACTTTAGGCTTAAGGTCAATGCGTGAGCGATTAGGGGATTCAACCTTGCACGATCTTCCTCAGCCATCTCAATTAGAAGCACTAATTTCATCAAGAACCAATCCTTTGTAGATGGTATCTGTTAGAAAGTGTGACACGAGTCAATCAATTACTAAGCTGTAGCCAGTGGCTAGCATGCAATCTACAATACCACATTGGTATTATTAAGGATCTTTAGTACAATCCACCAAGGATGAAATCTGGTGGCGGGCATGCTCGGAAATAACTCGACGCACGCTAGAAGTCGAGGTCTCCGGAAACCTTGTATAAGGTTTCACTATGACTCAGTGTTCGATCAGGGAACTCAAGATGAATGAGACGTATCTAGCTAGTAGTATTCAATCAGGGAACTCAAGATGAATGAGATGTAACTGCTTAATAATAGCTTAGTAAGGAAACTCAGCGCATAAGTACCGCTGAGATGTACCACTGATAAGAGAACACATTTTTTGACAAACTATTCTCATGCTCCAATATTATACTTGTGATTTATTACTCCAGAGATTGACACCTCTAATTGCTAGGCTTCCATCCATTTATTTTTAACAGTATCAAGGCCTACCTACAGGCTGCCATTGCGCAGTACGTGCACACCGGCCCAGGGCAGACACCGCCGAGTCTTCCCGCCTGTCCAGCTTGTCCTATCCTACCGAGGGACCTGATAAGCAGGAAACAAACCACAGCGATGCCACAAGCTCAGGCTAAACAAAACACCTGAGCCACAGTAGCTCGCAATGGCTCTGGTCATAACGCTGGACTGGTGACGATTAATAAAGCATCACCTGCTCAGAAACCAAGAATCGATGTCCTCAAGACAAAAGTTGACAAGCGACTATCCCTTCGGCTGGGCATGGCAGATGCATGGCGGAGCGCGTCCCCGTCGTACATACAACAAAAGATATCTACCTCGGCCTCAATTCTCTTGGTAAACATCCTCATGGTTCAGCAAGTTAAAACTGGCTTTGCCATAACGGCAACAGATAAGACCAGCAGACAGAAGATACTGGGTCTTGCCACTAAGGAGAGTTGTAAGATCGAACCCGCTTCAAATTTGGTAGCACACCTTATCCCTACAGTACCGGTGAAGGGTTACTCACCAACGGATAGTATTCCATTGGCAGTCGAAACGGTCACTCAGGAAATCAAACAAGTGACCAATGCTATTCCATCTTTAGTCCGGTCTCACGGGGTCAGCAAACTTGGATCATGTCATAAGCGGTATGTAGACAGCGTGGGGAGACAGGGGTCAAGAGGTGGGTGTCAGGCTAAATGTTGCCATCCTACACGATACACGAGATAGATGCATCACCACTCGGCTAAAAGGCCAGACCAGAATCATAGAACACTGTGATCTGGCAATCTCCATATATATATTATACAGTAGAGGCTTTCCTGATAGATCACTATGCCAGAACTGGATAGCGCTCTTTCCCTGTGAGTCCGCCCCACGACCTGGATTCAAAATTTTCTTCAAATCTGGAAGGGCAGCGATATTTCGCCCCCGCCGCTCCATCGAGCAGTGCAAATGCTGTCTCGGCTTCCACTTGACACGTGGTTGCTCCCGCACACCAGCCTGTTGGAATTGCGGATCGACGATGCACTCCGAAAGAGAGTGCCAGGCCCCCATAAGATGCCGAAACTGTGGTGGACTGCACCAATCAGATAGCCAGGAGTTTCTGGATCGACCCACCAGGACCGGATCGGCGACAAATGAACAGCTCGAGACCATTCGAAGGTATGGACAGCGCGAGTACGCTGCAGTAGCCCGAGTCAAGGCTGCCGCTAAAACAGTAGAATCAGTTCCTAACGCCACTTCGAGTAGTAACTTGACGACGTAGGGAATAGTCTTCAGATTTCCAAACTTTGAAAAGAAAATTTAAAGGTGCTGCAACCTTTGACAAGATCACATTAAACGGATCTATGAAAGATGCAGGAACTCAGCTGTTTTTGAAGGTTCTCTGTTGACCCATCTCTCGTTATCAGTAGGAATGAATAAAATATTGTCACCGGGAAGTTGAGTCAGGAAAGGGAACAGATAAGGAGTGTGACTTCCGGACATAAAAAGAGATATCTTCTGTCGCTTGGAGCTAAAGTTGGGATTTGCTCTCAGCTTTGGTTATGCTTTATTTTTATGTTTTTCTTTTTTTCTTTCTGCTCTAACCAGGAAATGGTCTAGGGAGCTTGGAGATGGACCATTGTTTTATCCTGCAGTACCTTCTGGTAGATATGGAGTCTCACCTTTTTATTTTTCACCTGTATGCAGCTACAGCAGAACCTCCCATAGCTAATAGTGAGTCCCGGTATAAATTTTGAAAAGATTCATTGTAACTTGAACTTTTATATTTGCAACACTTACCCTTACAAATCATTTTGCGTGCAGTGGTAAGTATTTCAAATATAAACGGTAAAATTTCTATGAATCTCTTCAGTAATTAGTGTTGTGGACATGGTGTGATGTCAATATTTAGTCACATGACATGTTGAGAGCTTGTGTAACTATGGTTGCCCCGCTGTTGCTCCTTCGCTTGTTGATAAACAATAGGTTTATCTGTCACTGGGCAACCAAGGAGTATAACATCAAAGTAAAAGAGGTCTTAATTTATGTATCTAGTTAACTATCGTTTACATCCAATTTTATATCTATCGATCGATCATCATATTGAGCATCATCTTATCATTCAATAATTGTATGCAATCCTTCTATCCACTGCAATCTCATAACCTTCTATATGTAGGCTTAACCATGTGTCTCACTCATAAAGGTTTGACTGCGCTAGCTGTGGGGCTGACCGCTACCATGGCTACGCTCGATATTAAAGGGGCATTTGACGCTGCACTTCCAGGCTGGCTTGTCTGACGAATGAGAGGGCAAAGCTGGTCAGTGCAGCCCTGTAATTGGATAGCTCCATTTGTTACAAAAAGTAGGGCCTGCTTACGCCTTGATGATGTAGTCGGCTAACCTACCGCGATTAACTGCGGGATCCCTCAAAGCTCACCAGTCTCACCCATTATTTTCATGCTCTATATTGCCACCCTGTTCAGACTTCCTGCTTTGAAGAAAGCTTTTGGATATGCTGACGATCTCGCGGCCCTGGAAACTTTGCCTTTTTTTAGAAGAGAACTTTAGTAAATTGGGATTGGAAATTTACTAGGCACTATCCTGGAGCTCAACGGAAGGTATTACATTTGATGCTCAAAAGTCTGGACTTCTACATTTTTCTCGGAGGCACAAAGATAAGAACTCGCGACCACCTGTGCTAACGAACAGCCTCGCTATCACAGAGAACCGTGAGACACCATACCTCAAATGGCTTGGAGTTCACTTTAATGGAAAGCTTATCCTCAAATCCCACGTACCGATACAAGCTGCTAAAGCTCTAAGTTGCACATGCTCTGCGCTGCTTGGGAAATACGGCCAGAAGGGCCTCGCCTCGCCTATCAAGACAGGCAGCTTTTGCATTTGGCTTGCCCATTGCCCACTTTTGAGTTGAATCTTGGTGGCCAGGCAAGCCCCGAACCAATATGAGTGGAAGAGTAATCTGCAACAGGGTCGGCTCTCATCTTGAAAAGTTGAGGAAATTTAATACTGCCATTGCAAAAGCAATCCTTCTAGTCTATCGGAAGACCCAAATTGCAGCCTTAATAAGACAGGTGGGGCTAAATCCTGCAGAGATTGCACTTGGTGACATATCCAGGAGAGCAGCTATCCGTACTCGAAGACTAGAGCCCCGTCACCCTCTATTCACACGGAACAGAAGTCACTCAATGGTAATACTTTAACGCGATTTTCCCGTATACGTGTCACGGAACCGCCCGCTGAATCTTGTCGTTTCAGCTTGAATTCATTTAACTCTTTTGCATAAATTTTTTTCACATTTTTTATTTAAATAATTGGCGTGGATTTTTATGCATTTTGTCAATCGTCGCTAATCACTTAATATTGTTATTATTATTGGTTTTTTTCTGTTGATCGTTATTAACAACGATTGAACTCCAGGCATTGCATAGTTCTATGGCGTTATGTTTCAATAGACGGTGTTTTGGGTGTCTTACAGGATTCGATGGCGTTCTATGGAATGGATCTCTAGTAACCAGTACCAGGGAATGCACTAGGTGGACTTATGTACAAACAGTGGTAAAGCCTTCCGGGAAGTAAAATCTTAGCCGCAGTCTTGTATTAATAAGCATCTAGTCTATTCATGAGTCAAGAAGTCAGGTCATTCACACCTTTATTTGTCATTGGTCACAAAAGCCCACGTGAAATCATCTTCTATTATCAGTGTCCCAGAGTTCAAGGCGTTCAGTATTTCAAGAGACCGTTCATCAAGGTCAAGCCAAAGCTAAGTAATCAAGATCCAAGTACAAGGAGTCACAACAACATGCAGAAATATTCCTGCCGCGGAGAGTAACAACCCCCTGATCAACACCCCGTGGGAAACAGTAGAGTCTAGGCAGAATTCTCCAGCTCGTATTTGCGGGCCGACAGGACCAAAGGGGCTCCACGCTAATATACTTCGAACCTTTCTCAGTAGCCTCCCAAAAAGTGATATTCTGGTTTACTCGGACGGCTCCAAACTACCTGATGACAACGCGGGCAGCGAGTATGTCATCTATCAATTCGGAATTCAAGTGTCCATGAAATCTTTCTCTCTCGGGAAGTACAAGACGTCATATGATGTGGAGAAAAACGCAGCGCGACAAGGGATTCATGCGACCGCAACACTAAGTTTAGCCTGATTCTCTAACAACTTGTGGATATTTATAGATGATGAAGTCGCTACAAAGATTTTAACAACCACTCCTACCAATTCTTCTCAGCAAATCTTCTCAGATGCTTAGGAAGCGTTAAAGCGCTGGAAAAAAAGAGCACGACTTCCTCACACCTCCGAGGGCCAAATCAATGCATGTTAAACACCGAGTCACGCCGGTATCGAAGGCAATAAACTTGGAGATTTGGAAGCAAAGAAAGGAGCCGCGATTCTCTTCTTGAACCTACCCTAGTACTTTTCTTCTGCCTTGATGAAGTAGAGTAAAGAACAGACTAAGCTAGCTAGAGACAATTGGTGGCCTACATCACGCCCATCTATGTGTACACAACTTGAGATTGAAAATACACCCAATTTCTCCAAGGAGCTCCTTCTAAGCCGCAAAGATTTCGGTCGGGTGATCGCAACACGAACGGGCCATGGAGACTTTGCCGCATACCACATCCACTTTAAGCACGAAAATGCTACGCTGAATTGTCTTTGCGGATCGCCTAAAACCCCGACACTTTTTCTTCTGCCGTATCCTGCGTCGCTGCGCCGGTCGCCTCATAGGGCCTATCAATACGCTTATTTCACATCTATTAGGCACGCCAGAGGAGGTTGTACCCCTGAGTAACTAGTTGGACCAGTCTCGATTTTACGAGGAAATAAGCCTCCGATGAGAGTAAAACTGTTTCTTTTACTTAATTTTCCTTTTTTTTAATGATCGGAGGCTCTCGAGGAGGGTAGAAGAGCGGGCGAAGAGGACCGATTGTTTGGCTGTCAGGAGCTTAAGGATGGCTTAAAAATAAAGTCAGGTTACGTAAAGTTCTCTTCTGTGCGCAGTTTCACACAACGCAGCACAGCAATGTAGTTAAGAGTGGGATGAAAGTCAGAAATTCTAGAGCCAAGACCCGAGCGTCCCTTGTCCCGAGCGGGATGGGTAGTCATATCTCAAATAGACTAAGGGCAATCACTTAGACGAAAAATAGAATCATCATCATCACTCTCTCATTGAAATCAAATCTCGCTGCCATTTGATGTTGAATTAGTCTGGCGGTCAATATAAAGCACACTAATAAATTTATCTACGAGTAACAATAACGACAAAATTGAGTTATTCTACGGAAATTTTTTTCTTCCATTATTATCTGTGTCATGGTCCCTGGCTACATGCACCAAATTGACTTCAAAAATGGTACCGATAAAGATCACGGAGTAATCCTCAAGACAAGCATAGTGGGTCTCAGTCAAACGTTTGTCAAGATTTATCCACGATTCCTAAATTGTGTCTGCATTCCTTACAGTTGCGCACAGAATCCTATCTAGGGGTAAGTACTACAAATACAATCAAACGCTGTGGATGTATCTGAGCACGAATTACTTCGTCCTCGTCGACAAATTAATGTCATAGAGCGAGTTGGTTGTTATAGTACGTTTATACCCTCTTATCCAAGACCAATTTTCACCCACTTTCGGCCTGTAAGTTGTGTAACAAAGGATCTTTTTTGGGAGGTTTATGTGCTTTTTAAGTCCTAGACTTTGTAACATATTGACTTCTTCTCTGATGCAGGACACACTATTACTAGTGTTCCTATCCCCTCTTGCTACGAGGTGAGGTTCAAGTAATACTCTGACCCCGGACGAACAGCCCTTCAGCACAGTTTTACCCGTCGAATTCCACCTCTTTTTCTACTAGAAACCAATTACCCGCACCGTGGTTATGAAGACTGCGTACGCGGGAAAATTTTCTACACAATCGGCAGCTCTACCCTCGACACTAACACTAGATGAGGCGCGGAAATCTATGTCGACCTCCCTCCTCTCTGGTCTTCCAAATATCCTCCTTATACCATCATCCCCAGCGCCCAGGTGGGGATGCTCTTTCCTCGGGAGACGGCGTAATGTCACAGAATCCGTAAATCGCCGAGGGTTCTTCACAATAAGCGGGGCCAAGCAGGTCTGATTCATTAGCATCGGAAAAGAAGCTGAGTACGCTCTGGTAAAGACTTGTAAGCGATTCCTCCGCCGTCACTAGCTAGCGAGCGGCGTTGTGTATCATCAAACAAGATCGTTAACTGGTGTCGCATTGCTTCAAGCAAAGTAAAATTCATCTGACCATTTTGTTTGAAGCCATAGAGATAGGATTGGCAATCGCTGCTCAGCAATACATACGTGTACATCGTTTTGGTCTAGTCTGTTGGGTAGTGATCTACGTTAGTGTTCAGCTTCAACAAGATTCCCTTCCTTCCAGGTCGGAAAATATCATAAAATGGTCAGACTGTCCTATGCAGTTAATGACATGTTGGAAGAAGTAGAGATGTGTATTCCTCTTCTTTATTTACATGATTTGTGTTCACCTTTATATTCCCAATCATTTCGAATCTACAATCCTCTCAGATATTGACTAGATTTATTACCGAGCTGAAGCCTGACTCTAGTTAGACTAATGTCTAACCAGCATTCCCACATAAAAAGTAATTAGCCGAGTTAATTATGCATAATAATTATTGTTAATGTTATTCATAATGGGCCGAGAGCGGAACCTAGCAACATTTTCTTATCCAGGAATATAAACAAAACAACTTGACAACTTCAACCGCGTCAGACAACATCCTGGAAGAAGATTCAATTATGCTTGCAATTAGGTACTCCATGAACAACTAATTTAAGCTCCGTTATGATTTAATATAATGTAGTGATGGCAATGGAAATAGGAGATGAGGGAAGAAGTCATAAGTTTGGACAGGGGGATTTTATTTCATTCGACTTGGTCATCAAGAGAAACACGATTCTCGAAATGTAGATAATTAAGAGAGAAACTTCCTAGATCACTTTCCTCTTCACTTCAAGATTTTCTTGTCCACAGCTCTAAGGATAGTTTGAATAAAACCCTGCTTTAAGACCCTCACAAGATTGCCCTTAAACCTGACTTAATTTCTCTCGACTCATTGTCCGACTACTAAACGTTATTTTTGGTGACCATGACAAGCTTTTCTCAACTAGTCATTACGGTTTAATAGGGATCCTGATAAATGAATCATATTGATACATGACAAAAACATCTCTTTGTCCTCATTGAAGGTATTGGCCCCGGTCGCTGGAAGATCAACTGTTCCAGGAGAATTAGAATGTGGGCATTTAAGGGTTTCAGTCAGCCTAGAGAGAACTTCAGGCTGGGTCGTACCAGATAATGGTTTCTTTTCTAGTTTGGAGATTCTTTGTCGAGCTGACTCCAGTTCTGAGGTACTGCTTGTTGCGGGATCAATTGGTGGTGGTAAACACCAGAGCAAGTCCAAATATAAAATCAGTTAATTATTCTAATCTACTGAAAGAAATTGGGGAAAATTTCCCTTCTCATATATATACACATTTGCGCTCCCTGCATAGAGCCTGCTTGTAACTATTATTACTGCGATCTCCAACCTCGTGATTAGTGGTGTTGTTAAATACGGATTCCAACCATTTTAATATAAGGGCCAGCCTTGCGAGTATCGACATATCCGCCTCGCCAATAATGGTCTTGGCGATACCAGCCTCGCTAGCGGTCAGCCTCGCGAATAATGACGTTCTGGCGCAGCCAGAATAAGCCTCGGGGATCTATCCCGTAACATCACCCCCCCTTTTTGGTTGTCGTCGCCTGCCAGTTTGCATCCCAAGATCTTTTTCTCCAACATTGTCTCCTGTCCCATATTTCTGTTCGAAGGTATCGAGTGCGGATGTATCTTCAAATTCGCAACGTGGCTCCCAGGTCGGCTCTGCTTGTTTGAGCCATTTCACGAGTAACATCCGTCGGAAACCTCTACCACGAGGATGTTTCTCGGCCCTTAGAACGCGTTCAACTTTAAACTCTTGTTCTGCCCGCGGTAGGCTAGTGTTTATGGGTGGGGGTTGAGAATCATCCTTTTTTTGTGAAGGAAGCGGATTATTAGCTGCTCGTTTGAGTAAGTCAACGTGAAATCTTGGATGAATGCCAACAGGAACATCAAGCTCGACTACATGAGGGGAGATAATTTTCACCACTCTATATTTGGCATGTAGCCATGCAAACTTTTTTGATGGTCGAGGAGTCGGAATGTTTCTAAGGTTTAGCCAGGCAAAATCACCTACTTGGAATAATACTGCTTGTTGCCGGGCACGATTTGCTATATCTTCCATCATTTGTTGTCTCCATGCCATTGCTGCTTGCGCTAGAGCTTGTCCCTCTTCAATTTTATTCACAAAGGCATCCGCTTGTCGTGATTTCGTGGATGTAAGCCTTGGCTCTATGTTATCGGTGGCACTTGTGGCTGCTGAAATGGGAGATACATGATAGCCATGATTAAGGAAAAAGGGGCTATATCCCAGAGATGAGTCTCTATTATTAAGAGCTAATTGGGCTGCGGGAAGTAATTCGGACCAATTTGTCTGTGAGTAGGTGACAAAAGCACGGATGTACGCTTGTACCTCTTGGTTAGCCCGCTCTGTTGCTCCATCGGTTTCGGGGTGAAAAGCTGTCGAGAGCCTTTGTTGCATCCCTGTCCGCTCACAAAGTCGTCTCCAAAAATCCCCTACCCAATTGCTTCCACGATCTGATGTTATCGCCCGTGGAAATCCGTGAAATTGGTAAAAGCATTGGAGGAACTGTTCCGCACAAGCTTCTGCTGACATTGTTTTCATGGCTTCCAATATTATTTCCTTACTTAACCTATCAGTGATTACCATTAAGTATCGTGGTTGGTCTTTATCAGCCGGGAGGTCTGTCATAAAGTCGATCGATATTTCTTGGTGGAAACGTTCCGGAATCGGCAAGGGTTTTAAAAATCCTCGCTTCTTATCCCGCCAAATGTGAGTTCGCCCGCACATGTCGCAATTTCTCACGAATTGGCGAATCATGTTGCTCATTCTAGGCCAATAGAAGTCTCTACTTAAGATGCTCAATGTTGCTTCTCGCCCAGGATGTCCAGTGACAGGAGAATCGTGAGCATGATGAATGAGAGCAGTCTGTAGGGGCTCGTAAATTGGAATGAGAAGTCGATCTCTCCACCTAATATAACCCTTTTCGTCAATTTGACACTCTGCAATTGATATTTTGGCTGTCACAGAAGGGGGAAAGCAACGCTCCTCACGAAGAAGTGCATTTTTGATATCACGATATTGTCCATCAGACTTAATACCTACTTTCCACAGCATTTTGAGTTCTTCATCATCAAATGGTGATTTGATTTCGCTTTCTTCATTATCATTTCCTGAGGCGTTGGAATGCTCGGTTAACGCTATCCAGCCCGGGTTTAAGAGTTGTTGGTCTCGATGTCGAAGGCGAGGGTCACTAGGATCTTTTGAAGCATCTTGTTCTAACCTTGACAAAGCATCAGGCCGGCTTGCTTCCTTTCCAGGTCGATAGCTCAATTTAATATTCGGCAAATTATCGAGGATAGACTTCCAGCGAATTTGTCTTTCGGATAACGTTCTTTTCGTAGAAAAGTACTGCAAGTTCTTGTGGTCTGTTAATATATCAAGTTGATGTTTAAGAGACATGATTTCCGATCGCCAAAACTCCACTGAACGGATTATTGCCAGCAACTCCTTGTCGTGTATATCGTAGTTGCACTCGCAGGGTGAAAGCTTCTTAGAGAAATATCCGAGAGGTCGTAGCTTACCTGCTGAGTCCCACTGCGATAGACAGCCTCCCATTGCCCAGCCTGAGCAATCAGTTTCGAGTACCGTTTTTAGGTCAGGGTCAAAAAGTGCGAGAATGGGTGCTGTGATAAAGAGTTTCTTGAGTTTTTCGAATGCTTGGCGTGCTTCGGTATCTAGCTGGAGCTTCCCTTTTCCTGAGAAGTCTTTCTTGGTGTATCGCTGAAGGGGTGCGCTTAGACTTGCAAAATCTTCAATAAAGTCCCGGTAAAAATTAGCAAACCCTAAGAAACTGCGCACTGCTGTCTGAGTCTGGGGGAGCTCTCACTTTTCTACAGCTTCAATTTTTTTCTGGATCCACCGAGATGCCTTTTTCTGCTGTAACAATAAACCCTAGATATTTAACCGTCTTAACGGCAAAGTCGCACTTTTTAAGGTCAAGTTTTAACCCTGCCTCCCTCAATTTTTGGAGAATCTTGTTAACTTTTTCTAGATGGTCATTTTTACTACCATCGCTCCATATAAGTACGTCGTCTAGGTATGCAGTGCAAAAATCATCGAGGAAATCACGGAGAAGATCATTTATCCACCGCTGCCACGCTGCTGGGGCGCCCGTCAGACCGAAAGGCATTACTAACCATTCGAACTTCCCAAGTCGTGTTTGGAATGCAGTTTTCCACTCATCTCCCTCTTTGACTCGGATCCTATGAAAAGCTGCGCTAACGTCGATTTTCGTGAACCAACGAGCTTGAGAGATATTTCGGAGGGTTTCCTTAAGTAAGGGAAGAGGGTAACGGTCTTTTCTTGTAATGGCGTTCAAGGCCCGATAATCAACGCAAAAACGAAGTCCTCCACCTGGTTTTTTTACAAAAAGAACCGGGGCTCCTCCCGGTGAGCTGCTAGCTCGGATCCAATTTCGATCAAGAAGCTCAGTGATTTCTTTCCGCAAGCAGAGTAATTCGTCACGTGACATACCGTATAAGGGCCCCTTAGGAATGTCCTTGACACGACCTTGATCGTCTTTTTCGAGCTCGATTGCTAGATCTACCCCGGGTCGATTCGGCGGCAAATCACTTTTATCATTTTTATTTGCTTCAAACGCGACATAATGGTGTCGCAATTGTTCTGGCAGTTTATGAAGTATCTCTTCTCTTGTCATTTTTTTCTTTGGCGCTAACGTTTTGTTAATATCGTGGATTGACGCTGCGTATACTGAGAGTATGCTTTCTTCTTCGCCCTGTGACTGACTCTTTCGACATGTTCGTTTCAGATAAGCTGTCATTTCCGTATGTCGGATCATTTCAATGTCGATTTTCGGTTGGTGCGAGCTGTGAGTGCGAATAATATGATTTTCCCTTTCTAGGAACAGGAATCTTTCTCGGGCTTTATAAATAACGTCATTGTATCTCATCCAAGGCTCACCAAGGATCAGGTCATGTGCCAGGCCTTCGATAATATATCCGCAGATAGTTTCTGACCTTCCATCCAGATCAATCTCCGCACAACATATCTCGTGCACCATAATTTTTGATGTCGTATCGGAATCTTTGGCTAATCTTAGCTCCTTTGGCGGAACTTTTATACGCGGGAGATTGAGTCGAGTCACAAGTTTATTACTGAAAACAGAGTAAATTGTACAGCCTAGATCTACCAATGCAGGGACAGCAGTGGAATTTATAAAAGTATCTGTGAGCACTGGCGTTCCATGCAATTGGTCAATCAATTTTTATACCTTATTTTCAGACAAACAAGCCTTCCCCCCTAAACTCCCTTTCCTCCAGACGCGACTGTGCCTGAAGGTTAGTCTTTTCCCGAATCGCTCGCAGAATCATCCACAATGGCGGAGAATGCATTTTGCAGGTTGTTTACTTGCGTGGGGCGACGAGGAGGGCCATAAAGCTGGCAAAATTGCGACTGATGCCCAGGTTTTTTGCAACGTAGGCATAATTTCTTTTCGCGCAATTCTGCGACTTCAGATACGGTGCGCCATGGTGCGGCTATCTTTGGCCCTTTTCCTGGCTTACCCGCAGAGCTAGCATTTGCCTTCGCAACTAAGGTAGCCAAGGCATTCAAGTCGAGTTTCATACCTCCCATTGATATGTCGCCTTCAAAGTCGGTGGTGGAAGGGGGTGATGAGGCTTGATAATTTGAGCTAGTCGCGACCGCCATGTATTCAGATGTCATCAGACCGCGACGATTGACATATTGTGTGACAGTTGCTTCGCCGCGCTGTCTAAATTTTTCGCTATTTTCCATAATGGCTGCCGTTACCGTCACAGAGTCTACCCACGCTCGATAGTCGTCGACTGGTAGTCTTAGGACCGAATATTTATCCTGGATTTTGTCGCTTAGTGCGATCTGTAAGAAATTTATTTTGATGGAGTCTGGCCATTCGCTTCCACTGGCGTACTCCAGTTGCATTTCCCATTCTTGCAAGAATTCCCTAAATATCTGGCTTTCTCCTTGTCTCATGGAGAGAAGTTTCTTTTTCGCCTTCTGGGCTCCAATCTTATCGAAGTATTCTTTATTGCATTCCATTAGAAATTCCTTCGAATTGAATTTCTCCTTATCGCCACATCTAATCCAATATCCGCGAATCCTTTGTCTTTGAGGCTCAGGAATGCTACTGTATATTTTCATGCATAGAGCCTCCTCTGATCCCAATGAAGGCCCATAAACTCTGCATTGGACTTTTAGGAAGTGAAAATGAGGTGTCCAGGATGTAGGCTTTCCGTCCCATTTGTCGAATGTAGGATCTCGCTTCATTTCTCTTTGAGGCATCGTATTATCGGAAATTGAAGTACATGAGGAATTATTACCGGAAGAAGTGGATTGGCCCGTCAGAATTTGATTGAGGTATTCTTTCACATCCACTGGAAGTGTTGCGAGTGCCTCGTTGACTCTGGAAGATATAGTCTGCGCTGGGCTTGTGTCTGGTGAGCTGGAAGATGACGATGATGATGTTAACCCGTCTAATGTCATAGGTTCCGTCATTTCCGGGTAGTTAGATATTTTCTGATGAAGATATGTCTCTTCCAATATACTGTTTGTGTGACTCCGGGTTTCGGTGCTTCTGTGCGCTACTAACTGCTCTGCCGAGTCGTGTGATGTGTTATCGAAAGACTCGATTGCTGAAAGGTACTCGTCTTCGGATGATTCTGTTGTTGATGATTCCGTGTCGTATGGGACTGATATTCTCATACAAAAAAAAAGGAGATTAGAATAATTTGTTGCGGGATCAATTGGTGGTGGTAAACACCAGAGCAAGTCCAAATATAAAATCAGTTAATTATTCTAATCTACTGAAAGAAATTGGGGAGAATTTCCCTTCTCATATATATACACATTTGCGCTCCCTGCATAGAGCCTGCTTGTAACTATTATTACTGCGATCTCCAACCTCGTGATTAGTGGTGTTGTTAAATACGGATTCCAACCATTTTAATATAAGGGCCAGCCTTGCGAGTATCGACATATCCGCCTCGCCAATAATGGTCTTGGCGATACCAGCCTCGCTAGCGGTCAGCCTCGCGAATAATGACGTTCTGGCGCAGCCAGAATAAGCCTCGGGGATCTATCCCGTAACACTGCTAACTAGCTCTTCAGATTGGCTGGGAAGATTTCGCTTCGTCAACTAATTAGCCGTGGATCTCGATTCATGATTTCGTTGGTCTAGGATTCTCATCGCGTCCAAGACTACACCAGATATTCTGTAGGACCCCCTGCGTACACTGTGCCGAATCTGAACCCCCCTCTCAAACTACACAAGAGCTGTTGAATACTTTCTGCTGACCAAGACATATCTCAATACTCCACTGAGCGATAGAAATGTTCTGAATAATATACGGGTCGTGGACTTAGGACAAGGAGAAGGCTAACAATAAGAACATGGACAAAGAGAAAACAAGAGCAAGATCAATCAAGAAAACAAAGTATTCAAGAGGCAAAGAAATAATCTAAAGATATCAAGACTTCAAATTGCAGAGTTCTGGGGGCGTGAGGAAGGCTGCTATTGATATATGAAGATATCCAGGGCCTCCAACCTCTAGATAATTGGTAGAATCATCTAGAATCTGCCAGGAGCCTGAGCCTTTCCTAGAACCGTCCAGAAATAGTTTACTAGAAGTCCGTAGAGTTGTAGGAAACATGTTTCTATGCAGATCTCCGCGATGAATTTTTTGGATTACTGACTACGTCGTCCCAGCGCACAGCACACGACCCGAAGGATCATGTACCGGTTAACTCAGCTTATCTAGGGCTGCCCGACGCGTCAGTCTCCCGAAAGATTCCAACGAAGTAGATGTTCCTTCCCGACCCACACCCCATGAGATTCCCCCGAGCCAATTCCATCTTCCGACAATCTGTCGCGGGTCACTGATTCCGTGCTTTCTCAATTACCAACTGCCCTCCCCGACAGCCAATCCAGTTGTGACTCTTCAACCGGAAAACGCTGAAACAAAAAGCCGATCGACTGGGGTGGTGCCGTTCCACAAATGTACTTTGCCAGCTGAAGGTGCGCCAGCAGTCTTAAGCACAGGGCAGGTTAGAAATATCTGATTTATGTCGTTGTTTAGAGTATCGGCGGCGCTTTTCCAAAAATTGCTCTGTGTCAGTTTGCTGAAGGCACGGAGGCGATGATGACTGGATAGATGAGCCAAGGGAGGGCTGAAGGGCTCGAAAGCAATAGGACGGGTGGGTTCTAAGGCACGAAGACTGAAGGTACGGTATGAATAATTAGACAAAGAACTAAACGGAAAGAACAAGAACTCTGCAGTTCTTGTTAGCTAAATATACACATGTCTTGCCCTATGACCAACAAGCAGAGTAATCCAAGTAAACAATATCAACAAATGTTTCCTATGGATGCATTGAAAAATAGCCCAAAGTAAACAGATCCGTGAATCCTTAAGCGAGATTTGTCTAATGTTCTCGCAATCCTAATCCCAATCCTAAGAATCCTAATCCAGATCTAGGAAGATTCTGACACTCTGGCACACGCACAACGCATCGCAGTCAAAATTCCTCATGATTCCCCCTTCAAACCCCTTTTCTTCTTCTCCCGCATCTCAATGCCCGTCTATCTTTTGCCTGAAAAGATTCCTCCAGGCCTCTTCCCAAAAGTGAACAGTATTGTGACAGGCTAGTGCCTGATGGAGTTTTGTCGACGCGGTGGTCGACACTAGTCTAGTCGCGTAGTGGCACGAATGTTGTAGAGTATTTACCTTATCAAGATGGACGTGATATAGTGTTGTTCTTCAAAATAAAGTAATTAACAGCTTGTAACCATCGACCCTCGTGTATCTCGCCCTTTGGTCCCTTCGCAAGTATTTTATGTCTGCCTTCCCAAATTTGTGCTACTCGACTTATTTCTTCCGTCGGGTATCCATGACATCGGTAGCGTATGGGTGGGTATTTATGTTATAGTTATGAGCTAGCGGAGGACGGGATGTTGGATACTAGATCTGTTGCAGTATACACAGAAGATGGTGTATACTGATGGTGAGAATAGATATAGAATGAATACTGTATGCGTATTATAATTATGGATAATCTATCTAGAGATACACCAAGAGGAAAAGATATCTTATATACAAGAGGTGTGTGTTAGCACACTGGTCCCTTGTTTCCATATTTAGATCATGGAATCTTCTCATATCAACTTGCATCCTTAGGATCAAAGCTTCTACCAAGTTCTCCAGTGTTCCATCATTGCCAAATGCTACAGTGTCCTTCACTCATCTGACGATCCTCATAATCTCAGCCGAGCCAGCACAACAATTTATTCAGTTAGACAATGATAATGGGTATTCCGGGTGATTTCCAGAGGAGTGAGGCTCCAGTTGAATGGACATCTGGGCGTGGGAGACTTAGGGTTAGTTGGGTCCAGGTCTTGACGAAGAGAACTATTGTCAAGCTGAGAAACCATCGACTGAGAGTACGTTGCGAGCTTTCAGTTTCGAATGAGGTGCGACTCTTCTCCGGGATTGTAGAGTCATGGCAAAGCAATTCGAATAAATATAATATCACGTGACACATCCTACCCAGTAATTTCCAGACTCTTGCCGGCGTGTTCCTGACAAAGGTTTCCGTTCTTATGCCATTTGTTACAGACATTTATACATCTCCAACGACGTCCAGACCGGACGTAGTCTGTCTCTGTGGACTTTCAGAAGCCGCCATTGCATCGGGGGAGAGATTGTGAGAGTTCTCGGGCTGACCGTAATAGAGAGTACTCATTAATCTTAGGCCACACCTGAGGACATACGCCTCTTTTGTCTCTACGCGACTAGCTATTTGCTGTACTTGGTTTTTGAATAATGCATAGTCCTCTTCTGAAAGATCCGTGAAGTATAATGCTTTGAGAAGCTGTTGGTCAAGTTCTGCACAACGACAATTAAAATTTGTTGTTCCCATCTCAGTTTAACACTCTTGCTTGAGCCAATAAGAGTTCGAGATCGTTAAGAAAATGGGAGAATAACTAGTGTTCTTCTTGCTTCATCCTTGACAGGGAGAATCCTGCTGTTCGGGCGGCCGATTTGTTCAAAAAAAATTCGTTAAAACGTTGTATAAAGAATTCGTAGTCTCAGTACCCATTCGGCCCACCGCAGGAAAGCCTGTGGGATACTCGGAGTTCACGATCCACGGGAATAGTGCTAAGTATTTCTTTACAAACCGCTTTCTGTCCTCCTAACGTCTCCCAGTCGATTTCGGCTTAGATGATAACTAGTCAATGTAAACACAGTAAGTTTCCGGAGCTCCGTTCCATTCGGGTCATCTTAATAGCTGCTTCATTGCCTCCTGTGGAGACCTTGGTCTGTAAACGTTTGGTACAGCTTAGGCTGGAATAAGACTTGAGATAGTATTAATGATCCTGCGTAAGCAACACCGATGTCGTTACAGGCTGACCAGAGCCTTGAGAATTGATATTTGCACTCATTGATTGCGTGTCTATACCGGGAAAAGATTGATGATCGGAAAATTCAGATGTCGGTTTTGATGCTTCAGAGGATTCTAACGGAGAAGGGAGTTTGAACACTTTTGAGAACATTAACAATAACAAAAAATACGGGAGATACGAAGATATTCACTAGCAGTGTAAAAAATCGAGATAAAATATATGTAAAGGAGCTTCGTTGGGGCTATTCAGGAATTTGTGCTCATAAATAGATTTATGTTTTGTCTAACGAGAGAGACTAGACGTTGTGCCGTAGACATAATTTGTTTTCTCTTAGCGCGTTACCCTCTGACATTTAACCTGTTTCTATACTGACGGGGCCGATTATTTCCGGACCCAAATTTCAGGCAACAGCTTGAACAGTGTCGTCGCTCTATTTTAGCGCTTTTCAGTTCGCTGGTAGCTATTACTCTTAGGCTGGTCAGATTGCAAAGTGCCAATCATGTTTCTGTCCTTGTTTGCAAAGGGGCCGATAAAAACGGACGCTCGCCAGACAACGAGGTTCAACTTTAGGTATCTGTGTTCACGTCGTGCGATGGACAGCTCTTGACGCCTTCATCTCGTCAAGAGGAAGTACTCGTGGAAGACTCAACCAAATTTGTCCAAGTGATGCAGATTCTGCATTAATATGTAAGTGAAAAAGTAGCTTTGAATTCTTGTTGGTCTACATTTATGTGACAGCTGATAAGCTGAATTGATCCTGTAGCCTATGTGGCGCATAGGCAGGCCCAAACTCTGTAGGGATAAAGGTATGGCGCATGTGTCATGTGGCAAAGGGCAGAGTACTATACGGCAGGGGGGGTTCTCGCTATTGTGAAACTTCCTGGAATACAGAGACTAGCTGAGACTCGGAGGCAAGCTGAGGCGTGGAGACTCCTTGATACACCTGGGTTTTCTATTACGAGGACTTTCTGATACACGAGGATTTCCCAGAGACCCTCAGTCATGTTAGGGCCAAGGCGAGTTATTAGATTGGAGAGAAACTGTATATATATGTGTTGAGGAACGAAATAGTTCACATCCTTATAGATTTGAATATTAATTACCTCTACCCATTTAGCAGCGCAAGCGCTCTTGTCTAGACTGTGACAATTTATTTATTTATTATTTATTTTACGTCTAGCAGGATGAGTGCGAAGCACTTGCCCTGAGGTTCCCTGATGGGACAAATGACGCCGAGGAGTAAGCCCCGGGCTTCAGCGTAAAATAAGTAATTATAAGACTAGGGCGCATTAACAAATAGTACAACCCCTCTTAGCTAATAGTCGGTCCCGGTCTACACTTGAACGTTTGGGCAGTGCTCCAAATTGCTGACGGGCGAGTATCCTATTTTGTACCACTATCCATGACATTCTTTTTGCTAAGAGCCTTTCAAGACCTGTCTCAAGTACGGAAAGAAGTGCAATGGGTCTGTATGATCGAGGTGATGTCATATCTGCTTTGTTAAATTTTACAATCATAGCCACGATGGTGGTGCGGAAGCATTTTGAGTAATTGTCCACATCAAGGCATGCCTGATACAGATCTTGTACCAAGACTGATATGTCCGGCCAGGCCAGGCGAAGGAGCCTGGTGGAAATCTCATCTTTTCCTAGTGTAGTATTTCCAGCCCCGACGATGGACTGGGAAAATTCGTCAAAAGTCCGGGAGGGAAAGAGAAGTAGTTGCGAGAGTTGGGGTAGTCATTGGAACAACTTCTACCTCGGACTGGCTGCCCAAGAGATTGCGCGCTAGCACATTTCTTTTATCTTCAATTAATTTTTCAGGAGGGACTTCAGGGTTGAGTGGGTCATATAGAGGAGTGTGGAAGGAACCTTTTGACATGTGCCACTTCGCTAATTCAAGTACATCTTTTTCCTCAGCGACCTCGTCGATTCTCATCTGAAAAAAGGCGGCCTTTGCTTTCCTAGTGACCTTACGAAATCCTTTCCTGTCAGCTCGAGAAACGGAGCCTTCCCGAATCTTCGCGCGATATTTCTCCCTGGCCCCTTTTCAGTTCTGGTTCCACCAAGGCTGTCATCGACCATAAGACAAAGAACATTTAGCGGACTCTGAGAAGGATTGATGAAGAATACTAATGATCTTTCCTGCTCGTTGGTCAAGGCTGGCGTAGGATTTATCCGACAAAGCAGAAATTTCGACCAGCTGGGTCACGAAATGCAAGATCCACGAGACAAGATCAACAACAGAGACACGGATATGAGCCGACAGCAGTATTCGACACTTGGTCCGGGAAGCAGGATATCGAGGGTCAATGGAATCTCCTTCAATAAGGCAAAGATAAATACAAGGCTCTGATCTGGAGAATTCAGAAGTACAGGTAGGACTACTATATCTACATTTCCGAACTTTGTCCAACAAGTTCTTAAAATAATCATTCAGAACACCTATAGAAGTCTAAAGAACGCTGTAGAATACACCAGAAGTCTTTAGTTTAATGACACCCAGGAACATAGATCCAACATAGAATTACAAAGAAGCCTATGAAATTGCAGAGAAGACAGCGAGACTTCTCAACGCTACAATGAGGCGCAGTAATCTATCATATGACTAAGCTATTTAGATGGTCTGTGACATTGGGCGAGTAGGGATATCTGGAACTTGTCTTCATCGATTGTGGCAAAACAGATTCAGGTATTAGACATACTACCACGTGGCCAGCAGTAAAATGTGACTAAGCGCAGGAGGTGATCTGATGTCAGATCTAGGTCCTGCTGTACTGATGCAAGTGTACTTCTTACCACTAGCTGGCTAAAACCAAAAACGAGATCAAGGACGTTTCTACAGTTGTGAGTGAGCACATCTATCCCCGAAATGAGTGAAAGGTCTCTACATTCAAGCCAATTGTTGAAGGCTTCCGATTGTGGAGAGGGTAAGCCATGGTAAGAAGGATGCCACGTGGAGTGGTGTAGATTAAAATCCCCTGCCAGAATTGTGTTTGCCAGGAGCTGAACGTCAGAAGAGGGAAGAAGGCAGGATACTCCAGAGCCTGGGTTAATGGCCCCAGGAGGGGCATTATACACGTTGATTATAAGTAAGCGCGGGTTATTGGCGGCTGAGACGGAAAGAAATAAAATTTCTCATAGTCCCTGTTCTATTGCGATGTCGGGGCGTTCTTGAAAGTGAGAAAGGTTATTGTTTTCTTGAGTATGTTAAAACTCGAGGGCGAGTAGACCAATCGTCAACCGGGGCGCAGCACTCATAAGAGGGATGCCTACATGTAATCTTCCGTTCGGTGTCCTTAGAGATGTAAGGTTCTTGGATAAGCAAGAGATCGGCGCGAGGAGTGTAAGCAGTTTATAGAGCTACATATTAGGCAACTGATGAGCGGCCCACGTTCACTGAGAGGAACCTCATAATGTAGTTTGTATTACTCATTCATTTCTACTGAGTTCTTCTGACAGTTATTTCAGCCAGGATTGTGTTAATCCCTTGCCTAACAACTGGGTGCAAAGTCAAGGGCCTATTGATATTGTTAGGGATTTGTGGGGAGGGCGTTTGAAAAGCTGTAGTAGGGGTCGTTGGCTGAATCTGCAGGATCCCACAATGCGCGGCCTTGGGACAGAACCTTGCAGCAGCAGCAGTTTTCCTGATTGCGGCTTTTTCTTGCTTCAAGAATAGTGAGTTGTCCTTTTTAGGCCCTATTAGGCATTCCAAAGAGTCCGCTGGATGAGGCCTGTGGCAGTTCGCACAATTTTGACGGCATTTTTGAGCTACTGTCGGGTTGCAGGAGACGTGTTTCTTATCAACATGGTAATTTATAGCGCAGATTATGCATCGAGGGAATCTAGCATATGATCGTTCGTTGTGCCAGTCAAAGCATCGTCCGCATTGGGGAACTCTTGTTCTTTTACGGCGTAAATGGAAGTTGGATATAAAATGCCGTCTTCGAAGGCAAGGTCAAGGAGCGAGTCAAAGAAACAGAGTACGAAATAACGAGTAAAAATGATATAAATTGCAAAGCTGAAGAGCTAGTTACAGACCACGACCTGCTTCTTATCCATTACGATCGTCCTACCATCTTGGCTTGATCGCCCAACAACAGATAACGTGGCAAGCGTGAAATCTAATATTTTAGTCAAACACATGTTCATCAGATGTGCCGCGAGTATATAGATTTGAGCTCGATCCCAAGTGGCGGACTTATCCGATCCTTAGCCCATGTACTAATGGGGGCAACAACCGAGATCCGGATAATCCTATGCGGAAAATCTATATATGCCTCAAGCCACAAACAATGTGCCGTAACATATTCGTTATGGTAGGAGCTTTGCAGAAACTCAAACTCTGAAGAGCGGAAGAAATCTAGATAGGCTTGAACTCTTAGGATAGAGAACTATCCAACTTTTGGAAGGACTATACTCTGAGTAGCTTGAGCCACGGGACTCTAGGATGTTGATAGGTGCAACCTTTGTTAAGTCTGCCAAAGCTTCTGCAACAACGGCAGCGTCAATTTTTTCCATTACAATCTCTGTCTCATTGCACCCGGCATATAATACGGAAACTCCAAAAAGACGGTAAGCAGAATGGTTATCTGACTTTTCCACTATGCACTGTCCTTGTGACGACAGGAACTCTTAGATTGCTCCCATTTTAGTGGTTAAGCTTTCCTGGGCAGCTGCCGGGGCCGTGCAAATTGCGAAACCTGTCTTGGTAGGTTGAGCACCGCTGATTAGTTTTTCAGTCAAGTACCTATTGATCTACTGCATAACTGCGTATGGAGACATGCTTAGCACCTGGTGGCTCTCAGAAACTCGCCTGGACTTTTAGGGTGAGATTGGCCTGTTTCGGTGGAGCAGCTAGGGTTCCCGATGCAGCCTACCTTTGTGACACCCGAGATTATCCGCGTTATTTCTGTGCAGGGGCGGAGGCAGGAATAGCAGCAATGCTGGCAAAGGTGGTTGACTGCGGTATTCCTGAAGTTGTCGATTTATTACCAGTCAGTTGGATAGTCAGATGGATAGTCGATTGGACAGCTAGCTGGAAATTTTTAGATGCCGGCTGAGTCGTCGAGTACGGTTTGGGGGGCGGGGAGAGCCTCTGATGTGGCATTCGAAGTGTTGCCAGGCTACCGCTTTTAGGTCGCCCACAAATTCGCGATAAGACCAGATTTGATGTAGCGGCAGTGAAACATTCTCACAGATCGCTGTAGGGATACTTTAATACGTTGCAATTCTGCAATTTTGTTGGTGAAACTCATTCTCCATGATTATCCAAGATGGGATTATATACAGTATACGCGCCGCAAGTGATGACTAATCAAGAGACAAGGCTTACGAGGAAATAGGCCGTTTATAACCACAATCGGCTCATCTAAGACGGTTGCAATATTCTGAAACATGAGGATTGCTTCACGGTTCCTAGCGTCTGCAGCCGAGGTTCTTAACAGAAGCATATCTGTCAACGACCCTTCCCCTCTTTGAGAGGCAGAGGTATTTAAGGGTTGGGAGGAGGAAGCGGGAAATTTGACATGACGGCACGGTTGAATTGTTGGCTCGAGTGTTTATCAGCGACAGATACGATGTGTTGTGAGCATGAGGTATGAGACTTCAAATGGAGGAGATAAAGTGGACACCTACGCTTGGTACAATGTACAGTAGAACTCCTCTTAGCTAATAGTGGGTCCCGGTATAATTACTGAAGAGATTCATAGAAACTTTACCGTTTATATTTGCAATACTTATCCCTGCACGCAAAATGACCTATAAGGATAAGTGTTGCAAATATAAAAGTCCAAGTTACAATGAATCTTTTCAACATTTATACCGGGACCCACTATTAGCTAAGAGGGGTTCTACTGTATCACGACTTGTATCCTTGGACGAGTATCAGTATCAGAACTAGCAAAACTAACAATTTTAAGCCAAGGATTGGATGGTGATAAAACAAATTATGCGAGGTCTAACCTGCTCTGCAGGTCCATCTGGGACTCGAACCCAGGTCCCCGGAATTACGAGATTCTCAAAATCCGATGTGCTAACCATCTACACCGATCGACCTTTGTTGAGTCAGTATGTTTCAACGTAAATATAAACATACTTAATTAATAATTTACGTTGTTCAATCATTCACGAACGGTAGTTATCAGTCAATATTTCTTTGAATTCAGCATAATAAATTTTCCGCCATGTGGGTCACTCTAGGGCTCAGATTTATCAGCTTCAACAACTTCTGGCCAATCTCGCAATTCACAAGTATTGGAAGACTACCAATAATTAACAGCAGGTGAAGCAATTAGAATCTCGCCTGCTGCGTCCTTACGGAGCTCTGGGAAGCCCCAGGCTCCTTCGCCAGAGAAAAAACGTCGAAGCTTGATTCGGCGATCTGATTTATGATCGACGAGCGACGTTAAAGTGCAACCCAATAAGTGATTGATCCTATATTTGCCAGTAAATTCGGTTGGTTTTGTCACCGAGGTCAATTATGTGCCAGAAGACATCCGTCCTCGTCACCGCTACATACGGCAGTTAACACGGTCAATGGTAACACTTTGAGTACTCTCCTCAACAATCTTTTAATGTAAATTTATACCATCTTACTCTAATATTTTGTAAGGTGCTTACACAAAGATCCTGAGGAGATCCTCTTCCAGCTCGTCAAATCTGCAACTGTCGATTAACTACATGTTTAATGTACTAGCCAATTTATTACTCGTTACATAAGTAAATGCATTGTTCTACTGTCGTCAAAACTTAAATGTGTCCAAAGGGTAGGTGGCTCGAACTTCGTCTAGTGGCGATGGAGCCAGTGTAAGGCCAAGTGCTGCAAAATGTAATCAACGAGTCTTTGATGGGGAAGTGAGTGACTTGGGGTTAGCGGTGATTAATCAGATAAATCCCAGCGGGAGACCTCGCAATGGAATGCACAGCGTAGAATTGTATGAGCGATGGTTGACGTTGATCTTTTTTAAGGCCAGAATTCTTTTGTATAGTGTATCACATGCACTCATTACCTAATCCAATACATGATCCCAACGCCAGATCCCGCGTGTATACAACTATTCTTAAACTTATTATGTGCCCGCCAGCGCACAGGAAAATATAGCGAAGCTCGAAGCGCTACGCATGACGACACGTGCATCCTCCGCAGAACTTTCTTCATCTTGATTTTGGTCTTGACAAAGAAATTTGTTTCATGTGGTGGTCAAAGTGGAAAGCGTTTGGCTATTCATGGTGGGAATCGGGAATGAGTCGCAACCGTCTCCCGTAACAATGGCGATGGATCTGCTATTTATCTCTTTCGAATCATCAAAGCCCACTATCTTGGAATCTCGATCATTGAAGGGCGTCTTTCGGATTGTTGATGTAGCACACTGACTCGAATTTACGGACTGGTAGACCGATAGTTGGGCTTGGATCAGGCTCGACACTTGGAGAGTTAAACCAGAGTAAGAAATAATTGAGTACGAGCAGGTCAAGCTCGCTTTTGCGTTTGTTCCCTATCGGCTTCACCGTCCTATTCACTCAGACTTAGGGCTTCAGTCTAGCCCCTACTGGTTCACTGGAGAAAACCAACACCTAAAACCTGTATTGAACATCAAAGTTTGATGGATACGAGTCATCCGTCAGCTGCTTTCAAAAATTTTTGCGAGGAAAAATTGACTTTCCCATAATTTCTATGGTCTCGTCTTGAGCACTCTGCCAAATCGTCTGACGTTAGTATCTTCAGCTGGTTAGCGCAGCCAACCACTCGGATAATGTCGACATTTTTGTGAGCCCATCACTCATATGTACATCATCAATATGAAGTTCTTTCTTGGACACTATACCATACCTAAATCTTCCTTCACACCAGAGTATGAAGCGGGAGAATTTCGAAGCGCTGGATAGTTCTCATTTCAGCATTTAACCAGGCCTCGAAAGCAGAAAATCAAAATTTCCATTGCCAATGCCAACTGATCATTTTCTGTCGATTCTAAACTTCAGTTATGTTGTGCTTGGCACAGACAGAAATGATGGGCATGAAGGACGCATAAGCGGAGTGATGTTCGAGCCGATGCACAGAGGTCACGGAGTGGACGGAGGACCAGAAGTCCGGATGGAGCACGTGGTATGGTTAGGCGAGACACAGCACACATAGTTCTCAGTGTTTGTCATCATCATCTCATCACTCATCAGAAATCTCGCCGCGCCATCATGTCGAATCTTCCCCTTCCTCCCCCTTCACTCCCCCCTCCACCCCTACATGCTTCCACCCAGATGGGTGGGGGGTTGTCGTTGACAGAGAGTTTATTGTCAACCACCTCCGCCGCTGACGCCAGGAATCGTGAGGCCACTCTTATGTTCCAAAACATTGCAATCGTACTTGATGAGGCGATTGGTGATAACGACACCTTACCCCTCCACCTCAAGAAGAAATTCCGCGAATTTGTCACGGATCTTAATCTAGTAGCTCGACGTCACTTCGAGTGTCATGTCAGAGGCTCACCCCGTCCTCCCAATCCATACCTGGCAGCACAGGCAATACAGACAACACAGGCAACGCAAAAGGTTTCCCAATCAACAGCAAGCCTAGGCCCAACCTCGCAACCCTCAGCTAAAATGCTGTTCGCTGCTGTTGCGGCAAACCCAGCTCCGAAACCAAGCCGCCCGCAGCCTTTATCCAAGCAAGCTGGCCCGCCTAAAAAGCTTTCCCAAAATACGAACAGAGAGAAACTCGCAAAACCGCTTGAAGATAATAGACTCCTAGTTCGAGTTTCATCTGGACATCCAGCGCTGGATATATCTCCCTACGCCGTAATGGAACAGCTCAACAATTTTCTAGACCAAAAGCTCGTACGCGAAGTACAGACCACAAAAACTGGCTTCGCAATATGCCCAGCCTCCGCAGCAGCTCAGGAAACGCTAGCCTCTAAAATTACCGAGATTCAAACGTTCTTATCATCTCGGGGACAGTGCATAGTTGAGAAACCGGAAAGTCATTCAGCCTACAGGATTTCTGGTGTTCCTCGCACCTATGTTGGGTACAACAAGGAAGGCGCAGTAGAAGCAATAGAGATCAATGAGGCCTCTCTTGCAGAAGCTCTCACCGTCCTCACTCACGTCGCCCCATTGAACGTCCTCGAATCCCGAGGTACAGTAACCTCTGATTTCAGCCCTTGCAAGAGTTGGGTAGTTCTATACCCCAGAGGTACGAGCCTATCAAGATCTCTCCCACTCTTCGGCGTCCGCGTGGTGGCCAAACTATTACCACAAAGAACAAGAATTCCTCAGTGCGGACGTTGCTTCAGCTGGCACAATGAACGCGCGTGTGCTCGAGTTCCTCGCTGCAGAATTTGTTCCTCAACACAACACGTGGAGAGTGGTCATGTTTCCTGCAACCCTGCGGTCGCCCATAGTTGCCCTCCAAAGTGCGTAAACTGCCACGGGCCTCACCCTGCTGACTCCTTAGAGTGCCTCGTCCGTCCAAGAAAAGACAATACATTCCCTTCCAAACAACAAACCAGCGCAATCCGACAAGCTACAGCTGCTGCAAGATTGCGCCTCAAAGCTGCTCACTGCGGGATAATACGTACGCAGCCAACAGAAAATACTAAATCTAATATTTCTACATCATCTATTTCGCAGGGCTCCCGGACAAATATTGGCCCCTCTGAGGCCCTAGAAATAGGATTAGGCAGGTACGAAATTCTGGCGGAGGACAGCCATCAGCGCAGACCCGACCAAATGAATGAGTAATACACCAAGTACTATTAAAATACTCTCAGTTAATGTTGGCCGCTCTTCCACCGCCCAACTAATAGCCCTCCAAAATGCCCTCGATGCACGCATAGACTTCCTACTGATACAAGAACCCCATATCTCTTCAGATACCGGGCGAAGAATCACGTGCAAACATCCCTCATTCGAATGCTACTCTCCAGTTGACGACTGGTCTATACGACCAAGGGTGATAACTTACGCGAAGCGTAACACCAATATAATTCACTATCAAGAGCGACCGATATCTTCTACGGAGCAGGGAATAGGCGATATCTTATGTCTCTCTGTCAAAGCCCCCAACAACCCTCGCCTGTTGATCATCAATGCATACAATGCACCCCCGGTGTCACGGTTGGGCTATACAAGCGTAAGGCAATTGATATAGACTATGGTAATCTATAGTAAATCTTTGGAGAGTAAACTCCAGTAATTACAAGGTCAAATATTCCATACTCTGTAACACTTCTGCCTGAGGCAAATACTACAAAATATACGTTCATTACCTAACCAATATCACATGATCAGATTCCCTAGGTGCCCCTCTGCATAAGCCTAAGACTGCGCTACCAAGCATAGTCTACAGATCATATTAAGGCTTGCCAGCCGTCACACCCGGGCTCCACTAACCCAGGGGCTGGAGTATCTCGTCTCATCTCCATAGCAGATGTCTCCTTACCTCGCCAAACCATCTTGATGGGAGACCTAAACCTACATCACCCAATGTAGCACCCATCTTTCCGAGGCTCACCATCCCCCTCATCTGAAGCTTTCACCCGCTGGCTCGAATCGTGTGGCCTTTTTTTAATTTCACAGATTGATAGACCTACATATAATCGTGGAAATGTTTTAGATCTCTGCTTTGGCTCAAGTCAACTGGTGGCCAAGGGGACCATCGCAACAGTTCAGGAGGACTTAGATGTGACGTCAGATCATCTCCCTCTACTTACTACTGTACACTGTGGAGCACGGGGAAACATACCAAGAAAAAGCCTCCGCTTTGCTACCGTCGACAAGGATACCTTCCTATCGCTCTTGGCTCCTCAATTAGAAGGCATCTTGCCGCTGACAGACAAATCCATCACAAATATCGATAGAAGAGCAGAAAAGATCATAAGAATTTTGCACGTTTCATTCGCCGGATCAGCAAAACGGGCGCTACCTCATAATAGGGGACAGCCCTGGTGGAATCAGAATTGCCGGGAAGCGAGGAAGAAATAACAGGAGAAGGTCCGGAATGGAAGTGCAACTCAAGTGGATCGAAAGGACTTTCGAAGGGTCACCAAGCAAGCAAAAATCTCTTTTTTCCAAAAGAAAACTAAGGAGGCCGCCAACGGAAAAGACGTGTTTGAGATTGCAAGGTGGCACAAGTCGAAAGGCACCTTGCGTACTCCACCCCTAAAAGATCCACTTAACCCAGGAGCTCCCTTAGCCGAGTCTATCGACGACAAGAGAAATCTACTTGCGAGGAACCTTTTGCGAAATCTATCTGAAGCAGTAGACATTCCACTTTGGACTCCTACTGTAGCAAATAACTCCCTGCCTTTTCCTGAACTTACTATCGAGGAGGTCTCCAACTGTATCCTGAGAGCTGGTAACACTACTCCTGAGAAAGATGAGATCCCTACCGGAGTTCTCCGCCTCGCATGGCCTCACATATCAGCATTAGTGCACGACCTCTACCAATCATGCATAGATGTTGGTCACCACCCTAGATGTTTCCGTACTGCGATCGTAGCAATGATTGGGAAACCAAACAAAGCTGATATGACATCCCCTAGATCGTACAGACCAATCGCACTACTCTCCGTACTTGGAAAAGGGTTGGAAAGACTCATAGCAAAGCGAATGTCATGGATAGCAATTAATTTCCAAGTACTCGCTCCTCAGCAGTTCAGCGCACTACCCAAACGCTCGAGCGTAGATCTAACAACTTGCCTCACGCACGACGTAGAAACTGCGCTCTCCAAAGGCTTGACTGCTACACTAGCCACATTCGACATCAAGGGTGCATTTGACGCAGTGCTCCCGGGTAGACTTGTCAAACGTCTGAGAGAACAAGGCTGGCCAGCACATCTTTGTAATTGGATCGCCTCATTCATCACTGAACGTGAGGTCTGCATAAGATTAGATGGGGAGATTGGCGACCCCATCGCACTCAATTGTGGTCTCCCCCAGGGGTCCCCAATATCACCCATTCTGTTCATGCTCTTCATTGCCCTCCTCTTCACACTTACTGCCCTCAAGAACGCTTTCGGTTACGCAGATGATGTTGCAGTCATAGGGATCTCGCCAACACTTGAAGAGAATTCGAGCATGGTGGGGACTGCCATTAACCAGGCACTGGCATTGGGATCCGATGAAGGCATCACGTTCGATCCCTCTAAATCGGGACTTCTCCACTTCTCACGTAAGCATAGGTATAAAGATTCGCGACCACCAGTGGAAACGAACAGTTTCACCATCTCTGAAGACCCTCTGAAGCCATATTTAACATGGCTAGGAGTTCACTTCGACAAGAAGGTTACCTTCAAGCACCACGCGAAAATACAATCTACTAAGGCTCTTAAGGTTGCCCACGCTCTACGCTGTCTAGGAAACACGATAAGAGGAGCTTCTCCTTCTCTATCTAGACAAGCCGCTTTTGCATGTGCCCTCCCTATTGCTTACTTTGGCGCCGAGACTTGGTGGCCAGGCAAATCGAGAATAAATAGAGGAAAAGCCATCTCTAATAGGGTCAGTTCTCATCTCTCGCTGATAGAAAAGGTTCACACTGCCACCGCACGGGCTATCCTCCCTGTCTACCGTACCACTCCTACCGCCTCTCTTTTCAGGGAAGCTGGAATCAATCCCGCGGAGATAGCTCTGGACAGCATATCCAGGAGAGCCTCTATACGCACCCGCGGACTAGATCCCCAACATCCATTGTACAAGCGTGCGATAAAGTCACTCACATGCCCTGCCCTGTCAAGGTTTGCTCGCTCATGCCATAGTATTCCGGCCTCAGAAAGCCACAATCCTCTTCTCTACCCTCCCTGGGAGAGAGTTGAATCTCGTCAAACCACCAAGGCCCGTATCCGGGGTTCCGCAGGCCCAAGAGATCTGAGAGCGAACTCGTTTCAGGAATTTCTTAGTACAATCCCGAGGAGCGACATACAAATATACTCAGACGGCTCCAAACTCCTGGATGGGAGCGCTGGTGGTGGCTTCGTAGTTTATCAATTCGATATCCAAGTGTGTACAGGAGCCTTCCCCCTTGGAAAGTTTAAAGAAGCATTCGATGCAGAAGCTCACGCGGTTCTTCAGGGGATTCGTGCTGCCTCCGCTGTACCGACAGCCCGCTTCTCCAACAACCTATGGGTGTATCTTGATAATGAAGAAGTTGCAGGAAAAGTACTAAGGAGGACCACTACCACTTCCTCTCAACCGGTCTTCTTAGAAACCCTTGACGCGGCAAAAATTTGTAAATCTCGATTAAGGCTGCCCCATACCTCGGAAGGACAGGTACACATCCGTTGGGTCCCAAGCCATGCTGGTATTGTGGGAAATGAAGCTGCGGATTGCGAAGCGAGGAAGGGGGCGGCAATGCCTTTTTCGGGGCCACCTGTGTACTCCTTTGCTGCACTGGAAAAATGGCACAAGGAACAGACTAAACTAGCCAGAGACAACTGGTGGCACACTTCATCTCCATCCAAATACACCCAACTCGAGATTGGAAAGGCTCCTAGTTTTCCTAAAGAGCTTTTCCTGAGTCGTAAGGACTTAGGTCGGGTTGTTGCAGCCAGAACAGGCCATGGGGACTTTGCTGCCTACCACAACCGCTTCAATCACCAAGATGCCACGCTAAACTGTCTCTGCGGATCGGCAAAGACACCTACGCACTTCTTGTTCTGCCGAATTCTCCGTCGTCGTGATGGCCGCCCTGCAGGGCCTATCAACTTGTTAATTCCACGTCTACTGGGCACGCCAGAAGGAGCAATATCTCTAACAAAATGGCTGGATCAGTCTCGATTTTTCGAGGAAATATGCCTCCGATGAGGCATACCTTTTTATTCTCTCTTTGTTGCTTTACAAGTTCGGGGGCTCTAGGAAGAGCGGGTGAAGCGAACTGATTGATCATCAGTTAGGAGCTCGGGGAGGTCTCCGAAATTATGTAACCTTGTAAAAATTTTTCTCCTGTGCGCAGTTTCATACAACGCAGCACAGCCATGTTATTCAGACTTGGGAAAAAAGTCAGATCCTCTGGGGCTTTGGCCTTAGCGTCCTATGTCCTGCTTGGGGTGGTTGGTCGCTTTTTCGTAAGATATAAGGCTAGCATTCAGACGTAAAATAATAATAATAATAATAATAATAATAATAATAATAATAATAATAATAATAATAATAATAATAATAATAATAATAATAATAATAATAATAATAATAATAATAATAATAATAATAATAATAATAATAATAATAATAATAATAATAATAATAATAATAATAATAATAATAATAATAATAATAATAATAATAATAATAATAATAATAATAATAATAATAATAATAATAATAATAATAATAATAATAATAATAATAATAATAATAATAATAATAATAATAATAATAATAATAATAATAATAATAATAATAATAATAATAATAATAATAATAATAATAATAATAATAATAATAATAATAATAATAATAATAATAATAATAATAATAATAATAATAATAATAAAGTGTCCGTCATGTTTGTTCTGTCCATGCACAGACCATGTCGGAGTATAAATAGGCTCGGGATTCCCCCCATTGTAAAATACACAACATCTTTATTAACATTTGTTACATTCAATCTCACATTACCATATCTCTCTGTTCAACTAGACTCTATCTTAGCTCCCTCACAAGCGTATGTTCCCATATCGCATACCTAGTAAAACAAGTTATCCTTAAATTTAGATCATTTGTTTGAAACGAATTCGCTTACCAGATCGACACAGAATAGAGACAACAGTCATATGGGAAACTCGCTTGCACTAATATTTAGACGTGGAAAAATCCGTTGAAGCGGACTGGGGCTCATGGCTCTCTAAGACTCTACTGTTGATAGACAACTAAAATTCATGGATGGGTATCGATGCCCAAGGTGCATGTAAATAGCGAAGGGCTCGAAGCAAGAAAATCACATGTAAACTGAGGACTACTCCTAAATTTCATAAGTCCTTTATCAGCTCAAAATTATATACTCAGAAAGAAAGACCCCGAAAACATCATTGACTGAGGCAGTAAGGGCCAGTTGCAGAAAAATGTCTAAAAGTCCAATCAAACCATCTACCTATCCGGTAATACACTGGCATATTACCTATGTGCAATAATATTTTGCGCATATTTACTGGACACTCTCTGTACTGAATCCTGTAACCTCCATATGAAGTCAGGATATTCGTAATCTACCGCTACGATGCACTATTAAACATGGTATTTACATGAGCAGATCCAAGCTAAGGTTTCTAATCCTATCTATCTTGATCGCACGCAAAGCAGGATCGCCTTAGAAAGGAAGTTTTGACATAAATTAGAGCTGACGAGATCGTGAGAGAGATGCTCGCCGAAACATTTTTAAAAGGCACTCCAGCTGATTGTTAAGATAAGATAAACTCATGGATAGCGCCAATCTCCCTTGCCCTGTAAGAGTAGTTGTGAGGAGATAGATAAGAACTGAAAGGGATTGCCTCATATAATAAAATTAATATCCGACCTCTGCCAGAGACGAAGGCTCAGAACAGGAATATTGCTCTTCTCTGATGACGGCGTTTAAATGAACGATTTTAACAGCTGCTACTGGTGTCACCCGGATGGTGACTAAGGATATAAATTCTACATTTACATCCGGTCTTAACCTCGACAACATAGTATGGTGCGAAGCTACGAAATCAACGGATAGATGAATTCAAAAATTACATGTTCCGCTCTTAAGATCAACGTATCAGGCGCAGCCTAGTCATCAGCAATGAACTCTGGCCTCTCATGAAATGATTAATCAACCGCTGCCATAAATCATTCGGAGATAAAATCGTCATTTTTCACATTCGCTCAGAGAATGAATGAATGCCTGCCAAAACAGACCACCCTCGATAATCACGCTCTTTACTTGCTTCTGGTAAAATCTGTAGAAGTCAGTCATAATTAATCAACTCGACTTCAAAAGTATTTGCTTCAAATAGTAAGCCGACAATAGATAGGAGGTGCGTCCGAGGAGTAACATGGTATTTGATAGATAATAAGGCATTTTCGGTTTCTATGCGCGTTCTGCATCAATAGAACGCGCTAGGATTCCGTAGAACCAATTGAAATATACCGAGGTCGTTGGCTATCTGAGCTCGGATTGCATCGAGTGCCGCATCAGTAATAACGCCCTACACCACTTGACCGGTCACTTCTACATAAGCGAGAATTTCACCGTTTTTCCAAGTTATTCTCGTGTATGCAGTCTTGAAGCTATCATACGAATGATGCTGTTATGGGACGAGGCGCAATGATACAACTTGATATGAGGGGCACTTACACCCGACTATCATTTGAAGACACCACTCGGAGTCAACCCCCGTACAACCCCTCAACCCTTGACCATTTACAACTGTCGAAGTATGCATTTTAGTTATCTACAGCCATCCGGTGTGCTTTCCTCATCGCTGCATGCATGACCAGACGATCATGTGGTGTGAGGGTCTCGCTGGGTTCGAACCAGCTTTCTCCGGTCTCACGTTAGGTATATGCATCGGCTACCTATACTCTACGTGAGAGAAGGACCTGGACAGTGTATCACTGCACCATTCAACCCTACAGTCAAGCTTAAGCACGTACTAGTAACTGCTAATCTTGGTTGATATTATCGCCCGTCGGAGCGTCATCAGTGCAAAATCCACAATAGGGGGCGATTAAGGGGAGACAGGCCAGTCTCGGGCCGGCTCTAATGATTTTAGAGCTTGAAATTCATACTCCTTACTTCGAAAATATTAGAGGTAGAAGGAGCCACCTGTAAATGATGATGAAACCAGTCGACTCAGCAGCTTGTGGAGCTGTATATCTCCAACACACACACGTCCACCAATAATCATCCTCCTTCTTGAGTCCACAGATTTTACGATTGTCTTTCTGGTGACCTACGTAGGGAGAGATCCCTTCTGTGACAAGATTCACATTTTAAATCCTTGACATATTTTGCGGACTTTTTGTGAATTGTCTGGATTTAAAGAGATTTGAGAAACTTGACGTCTCTGATAATTTTCTTTGTTTACTTGAAATTAAACTGACAAATCGAATGAGTAACTTGTTAGACGACCCGGATTAGATGAAATCTTCTTTCTCTCAGAATTAGAGAGGAAGATCCATTAGAAGTGACAAGCTTTTTCGGAAAAAGACGAGAAATTGATAAGTTTCTGGGAGTGTGAGGGGCTAGCTGGCGTCGGTCACTGCACGACAAGCGAGTGCCACAAACTGTGTATATTCTATCTATGTAGATACAACTGTGCAAGGGAATCAGCTCTCTTATGCCTCCACTGTTACTAGGGTCTTGATAACGCCTCTACATGTAACTATTCTAATCGTTTGCCCCTTACACGGTCCCTATGACTTATCGGACGTTTAAACTTGTACTAACAAGTACGCGAAGGGCTAAGCGGATCCCTTTCCCTCTACACGGACTATCTACTACATATAGTATATATGTATACCTATGTTGTCTGTGCGTTGTGTTTTGTCAAACTCATCTCTGCATAACTATACACACGGGCCTGTGCATAATTATCCCTTTGATTAGTCAGAACTGGGCTCGCTAGACCAGTCAACACAATCCAGGGCACAGCCCTTAACAGGGAGATTCCTATTGACAACAACATGTTGAGGCTTTCAAAATTATGATCTTCCTTGAAGGGCTGGCAGTCGGGTCCTGCGTTCTTTAGGTTGCCGCTAAAAAAGGTCAAGACTCGAATGCGCAATTGTACTTGATCGCTGATAAGTATTGGACGGGAAAGTCGATTTTCAAGCTGGATTCAAGATTCACTCAACCTCGTGACAAATCTGGCTACCCTTCAGACATTTTCTCGGGGCAATTATCATATTCAACGTCTGCTGATAACTCAAGAATAATGAGCTCGCATAGCCCTACCGTGGAAGAACTAGCAGCAAGATTTGATCGAATAAACATTTTCAAGTCCTTGCATGAGCTGCTACAAGAATTTGCCGAAGCTTCCCAGAAACGTCTCAAAAAAATGAGCGAGCAAGGCCATTGGGCTGGGGAGAGGAGCCGTAATCGAAGATATAGTGTTTGAACGCAGATTTACTTGTGATTAGAGGATCAATAGAGAAATCAGAAGTGCCCAAAGATACTGAAAGTGTCTTATTTGCTCCATCTATATCAACTATAAGTGATATATATAAAGTAAAATATAGTATCAACCAGTGATATGTAAAGCTATGTCTCTTGCTCTCTTTTCTAAATGTCTCTCACCCCTTCTTTGTTTTACATACATGTATTATACATGAATTTACGTTCCACCTCTATACTTTTCCAGAAATAACAGTCGTAACAAAACACTTCCCTACGTCTAGTGCGAAAAATGATACACTAGCGGTGGCGACTGATACAACAGTGGAATCGAATCTTGCAATAGCGCATGGTGTTGTTGTGTGTAGAGATGGAGAGTCATTCAGAGATAGTGGTTTTTACAACTCGCCATTAAGGAACTCGAGCGCTCCGGCTGGGAATGCCCTGGACAACCTGCCAGTGATCTGTATAATGCCTTTCTCTGGGAACAATCAAGATGGAGCCAGGTGGATATTTAACCTGAGAAGGGCATTTAGAGCAGCCGGAATTTTCGGAGAAATTCTCCCTGAAATGTGGGTTGGCGCAATTTGGAGCGGAGTTAATGGGGGGGGGGTCATTCAATGGATGGATTCGGCGTCTCACCACAGGCATAGAATTGATTTGCTTCGTCGATCGCCCTCCCAATTGACTGTGGAAATGGCGGAAAGATTCACCGAAGAATTTGAAGAAACTTTCAGGATGGTGGAGCAACTTGAAAACCCTCGTTTGCCGATAAAGATGCTGAAAGATTTAAAGCAAGGGCCGAACGAATCCTTATTGAACTATCTTACAAAATTCAAAGGGGTTTTGCATCAGCTAGGAGTGAATAGGGCAAATCCAAAGGACCCAAATACGGCGATCATGAGATCTTTATTGATTGAGATGGTCACCAGTAAGTTTCTGGTGGGCCTTAAAGATGGAACTCTAACAGTTAAGTCGATTGAGCGAGGCACAACTTCTGCAGGAACTCTGTACGAATGCTTCAACATTATTCTAAATGTAGAGAGCTCAATGATAAATGAAAGGGAGCAACTGCTGTTGCGAAGAGAAATTTGGAAGTCTCGGGGCTTCGACCAAATATTGAAGTCCCCGAACCTAGTGCAGAAAGTCCTGGATGAATTCACTGGGAAATATGATTATCCGATAGGAGTCGATCGGAGAATGATGTCACGTCTCCTAGACGCATATCAGGGTCCAAATTCAACCTTTTAAGCCCAAAATACGTGGCGTTCGGAACAATCTCAGCCACAAAGGAGATCACTCCCGGCGCCGGTGAAACACGGCATCAATTACCATGGCGAGAACCCATGGAAAGAATTAAATTTTCATGCTCCCTTCGAACAAGAGGATATTGGGAAATACCTGTCATGGGGCTAGAGCCCCGGGACTTAATCCGGCGCTCAGCCGGATCCGATCTACCATCGCGTAATCTCGCATAACTTCGCTTAAGAAGCAGGGACCCGCGTGTGGTGCCAGGGAACTCTTGGAATTGTCCAGAAGCCCATGGAAGCTTCTATGATGCGTAGGGAGGATCACGCAATTTTCCCAAATTCCCTTCTACCACCGAAGGAGTTGGGTAGAACCTTCTCGAATTCCACGATCTCGGAGAGGCATGATACGCGTATATATATTTAAGGGATGTAACTGTACATAGATTTAGACCTGAACGAAATATAGATCTTTCTAGCCGGCTTCCTTGTGTTTTACAATCCAGCCGACCCTTTTACATATATTTCGTTCATCTCAAAGTTGTATCATCGGAATTCTATAGGATCTCACCGGAGATTATTGGTATGTATTGGAACTATTCAAAAAAAAAAAAAAAAAAAAAAGAGAAAGGATTGGAAGCTACTGGAACAACTCCTTAGTGAAATTGGAGATAGTATTGGGCCAAAGATAGGAATATTACATGGGAAATAGTACTGGAAAAGGTACGGAATTTGACAGAATGTCTAATGACTCAATGGATATCGATAATTCTCCCGAAATCGCAGGGGGCTCTCAAACCCGTCGCGTGCAACGAGAGCCCCATCCTCCGTTACAGACAGAAATAGGGCGTGCAGGTGGCACAGTAGAGTCATCTCCGACATTTAGTGAAGAAAATCTAGCTAGGTTGATCGCGCAGCAAATCCAGCTTTTAGTGGCACCTCTCTCTTCAAAAGTCAACGAATTGAGCAAGATCATCGCGACGAGCCAACCATCGCCACAGCAAGTACTTGAACAAGCTAGCCCAGCGACAATGGATACATTAAAAGGAGCTCTACCTAGAGAATCCCGAAAGCGACGAAAATTCCCATCTTGGGATGGCGAGAGACGGTCGTTCAATACTTTCATTAGAGAAGTCGAGGATTGCATTGAAATTGACCGAGACTTGATGGGAACAGATAGAGCAGTGTGGTACGACATTAATTATTCCTTACCGACAACTGCGAAAAATAAAGTCGCTGTTTTCAACGCTTCTGGCGCCCAAGTCCAGTGGAATTATCGCAAATTTCTCGAGCATCTTAGACGAACCTTTGGCAACAGGCAAGAAAAGGAGGATAAACAGGAACTGTTGTCCAAATTACGACAAAAAGAATCGCAGCGATTCTGCGACTTCTTCCCAAAGTTCAATGAGGTCCTAATGGGCGCTGGAGGCGAAAGCTGGACGGAGGATTCAAAAGTTGTGTGGCTGCGCCGATCATTGAGTGAATCTCTTAAGGATCAGCTTTTTACTACGAATCTCGACACTGAAGACTACTATGCAGCTGTTAGGCAGGTTGAAGTGATCGCCCATCGATTTGAGCATTCACGGCATTTCAAAGGCAACAAAGGACCAGCTAATCCTTTGAACATCCCGACTATAGACCATGCTACTAGCGTTGATTCAGTACCAAGAATCGACGCCGATGGCGATGTTATTATGAGTCCTATGGGAAGTCAGAAGCAGTCAGATCGGATCCAGCAAGGACAAGGAAGAAGCAAGCAGGGGAGACTACGGGCACGATACGTAGATCAAGCTGAGCTCACGCGTCGAAAAATCAACAAGCTATGCGTCCGCTGTGGTACGAATACTCACTTCGTGGCAGCTTGCCCTTACCTCCCACCTATACGCCCAGCAACAGAAATCAGAGCCACTGTTGCAGAGTTTCCTCCTCAATTAGAAGGACATCCCGAAATCATTGGTCCTGAACTTGATCAGGGAAAAGAATAGCTCCGGGGCAAAGACGGGCACCGGAGCCTTCTAGATTAGCACTGGTAGGCTGGGAGAAACATAGGGAAAATATGAATGATGAACCTACCTTACTTAGAATAATCATTAATAAAAATTTTCTTACCCATGCCTTGATAGATAACGGTTGTCAGTGCTATGCCGCAATTAGTGAGACCTTGTTTGAAGAATTAAATCTCCCTGTGATACCAATACCCAAACGAGAAATTCGAGGAGCATCAGGCGCTATGACAGGAGCATTCATTCAAGGAGTAACTTATGCAGAAATAGAAATCGGTGGATATCTACAGACTATGTATTTCTACGTGGTTCCGATGCTCGAACACCCAATCATATTGGGTAAGCCGTGGATGACACAAAACGAAGCATATCCGATACCACATCTTAAAATTGTGAGACATGGAAAAGCAAGAAAAGATATTCCAACTCTGGAAAATGAACCAGTTGAGCCGTTTATAAGCGAATTAAGATCAGCCAGTCTGGTCAGCGGCTCCGTTTTCATGGCATCGGTAAAACATCTTTCCAGGGAGGTGGGGGATACCAGTCCGTTTCTGGGAAAAGTAAGCATCCAGGACATCGATAAGGCGCTCTTGAAGCTATCAAAACAGTATGTTAAGTCAGAAAAAGAGCTAAAAGAATCTATTCCACCTGAATTTCACGACTTAGTTTCTCTATGGAAGCCTAAGGAGGCAGCAAAGCTTCCTCCGCACCGGGTTGGAATAGATCATCAGATCGAATTAAAAAGAGATAATGATGGAAATGAAATGCAAATCCCATTTGGCCCTCTATATGATATGTCCCGAGAGGAGCTCCTTGTTCTGCGCAAGACTCTCAACGATTTACTGGATAAAGGGTACATAAGGGCAAGCCAATCAGAAGCGGGCGCACCGGTTCTCTTTGCTAGGAAACCAGGAGGAGGCCTCCGGTTCTGTTGTGACTATCGGGGCTTAAATGCCGTGACTAGGTCAGATAGATATCCCCTCCCGCTTATAAGTGATACCATCCGTAATCTATCCAAGGCAATGTGGTTCACTAGATTGGACGTGGTAGCAGCTTTCCATAAAATTAGGATGAAAGAAGGAGAGGAATGGAAAACCGCGTTCCGCACAAGATATGGCTTATTTGAATGGATGGTCACTCCTTTCGGTCTCTCGGGTGCGCCGGCCACGTTCCAGCGTTACATAAACGGCGTACTTCGTGAATATCTTGATGACTTCTGCACCGCTTATATGGACGACGTATTAATCTATACCAGTGGTACCAAAAACGAACATAACCAAAAGGTACGAATAATTCTGACAAGACTACAGGAGGCGGGACTCTATTTGGATATTGATAAATGCGAGTTTGCTGTAAAATCTGTGAAATATCTTGGGTTTATTATTCAAGCAGGCATAGGCTTACAGGCTGATCCCGCAAAGATCAAAGCAATCGTAGATTGGATACCACCTACGTCGACAACAGGGGTACGCAGTTTTCTTGGCTTTGCAAACTATTATCGGATGTTTATACCTCGATTTTCTGAGTTAGCAGCCCCATTAACCGCGATGACAGGCAAGGGAGTACCATTCAAATGGGGAAGTGAACAGCAAGAAGCCTTCGAGTTATTGAAAATTCTTTTTACGCGGGCTCCTATTCTCACCCAGTGGGATCACGAAAAGGCGACGTTTCTAGAAGCGGATTGCTCGGGTTACGCTCTCTGGGGAACTCTTACACAATCGGATGGTCTTGGTCAAAGGAAGCCTGTAGCATTTCATTCTCAGAAGCTCAACCCAGCAGAAAGAAACTATCCAATACATGACAAAGAGATGTTGGCTATTATTTGATGCTTAGAGCAATGGGACGCAGAGCTGCGAAGCTGCGCAGAATTTACTATTTTAACAGATCATAGAAATCTGCAGTACTTCATGACACGTCAAAAACTGTCCGAACGCCAAGCGCGATGGGCGGAGTATCTCTCTCATTTTAACTTCAAACTAGTATATCGGCCAGGGAGAGAAGCGACCGTTCCGGATGCTCTATCACGGAAAGATCAAGACAGACCAGATGCCGTCGAAGTAATAAAGGACAGAACAGACCAGTTGATACCCGAAAGTGCTCTGAGTGACTGGCTATGTCAGACATTTCTTCGCAATACTTTCATTATTCCACCATCAAAAGGCCGGGTCTTCGAAGATGAGGAGCTGCATAATCTCTGGGTTAATACCCGTGAAAAAGACAAAACTTATCTCCGAGTTTTCGAAGCAGTTTTAAAGGAGCAGCGGAGCCTGCCTGCTGAGTTGCAATTGAAAGTGCAAATATCAGAATGCAGTATCGACCCCTTGGGTAGGCTTCTCTTTCGTGACAGAATTTGGATTCCCGGAGCGAAACCGACCGCAGCAAACGACGCACTCGACTCATTAAGAACTAAACTAATTAATAAAACGCACGACTCCGCCATCGTAGGGCATCCAGGGAGAGAGGGTACAATATCAATCCTTTCTCGAGACTATTATTGGCCGATGATGCATCAACAAGTGCGTCAATTTCTGAGAAACTGTGATATTTGCGGGAGAACAAAAGTTTGGAGAGAGCACAAGAAAGGTTTTTTGAAACCACTACCAGTTCCAGACCGGTTTTTCTCAGACATCGCTATGGATTTTATCACAAAATTACCCTCTTCACGTACATCATTTAGCAACGAAAAAGCTACAAATATTCTTGTAATCACGGATCGACTCCTAAAAAATGTTATCTTGGAAGCACTGCCGGTAATCGATGCTGAAACAGTAGCGGAGCGCTTTATGCACTGCTACTATCGATACCATGGATTTCCAAAGTCTATCACGAGCGACCAGGGCTCGCAGTGGGTGGGACGTTTCTGGAAACATCTTTGTAAACTAGCAGGAATCGAACAACTACTCTCATCAACTTACCATCCACAAACGGATGGGAGCACAGAAAGGTGGAATCAAGAAGTGTGGGCTTATCTTAGAGCGTACGTTGGATATATGCAAAAAGACTGGGCAAGATGGTTATTTTCTGCCCAAGTAGCGCTGAACAACAAACCGAGTTCCACGACTGGATTATCGCCGTTTTTCATCATACACGGTTTTCACCCGACACCGATTGAAATTATTCAAACTAGTGATTCTCCTCACCCCGAAGAAAAACGAGCCGAAACTTACCTGGCACGCCTTCAAGAAATTCAAGAATTCTCTCAAAGCGCCATGGCGGCCGCTCAACAACAGCAAGAATTCCACGCAAACTCCAAGAGATCTGCATCAGAATCATATCGGATAGGTGATAGAGTTTGGCTAAGCTATGAACACTACGAAAGCGATAGACCAAAAAAGAAGATGGACTGGCTGCGAGGAAAGTATACAGTATCAAAGGTTTTAGGATCTCATAACGTTGAGCTGGCTGGACTTCCTAAAAACATAAGCAACGTATTCCACGTAGACCAAATTCGTCGAGCGTCCGACGACCCTCTTCCAGCCCAAGAACTTCACGATGAGCAGCCACCACCGATAACAACTGCCGACGGCGAAGAAGAGCAGTACGTTGAAGAAATCTTGTGTGCTAGAACGGTCAAGAGAGGTAAAGGTAGCCGAAGACTGGTACTGGTCAGATGGAAAGGGTTCGCAGATCCAGCATGGGAGCCACTAGAGAATCTGGAAGAAACAGAGGCTTTAGACAGGTTTGAGGAAAAGTACGGAAGTGCTAAGTCCAATGACGGTCCGCTGCAAGACTGGTTTCAAAAAAAAAAAAGACGAATGATCCTCGACGTGCATTAGAGGGGAAGTAGAAGGAGGCATGTCATGGGGCTAGAGCCCCGGGACTTAATCCGGCGCTCAGCCGGATCCGATCTACCATCGCGTAATCTCGCATAACTTCGCTTAAGAAGCAGGGACCCGCGTGTGGTGCCAGGGAACTCTTGGTATCGTCCAGAAGCCCATGGAAGCTTCTATGATGCGTAGGGAGGATCACGGAATTTTCCCAAATTCCCTACTACCACCGAAGGAGTTGGGTAGAACCTTCTCGAATTCCACGATCTCGGAGAGGCATGATACGCGTATATATATAAGGGATGTAACTGTACATAGATTTAGACCTGAACGAAATATAGATCTTTCTAGCCGACTTCCTTGTGTTTTACAATCTAGCCGACCCTTTTACAATACCAAGGTCTTGAGTATCAAGGCGAGAATCCTTGGAAGGGGGAATCTTCCTGGCACCCAATGAATAGTAGAACTAAGCCATTTGGTGAAGACAGAAATGAAATTTTAAAGGAAAGAGTAAAGAAGGTGATGCCATCACTTAGTCGTTCCGCTCGAGCCACCCTTTAGCAAGCGGTGCCATGGAGTATCAGAATGAATGTTGGAAATTTGGCAATGGCCCAAACGCTGAAGGCCAGAGACATGAAAACAGGAATTGTCTGTATCCACCTTTGCAGAGCTGAGAATCTGAGGTGTTGAGAATTAAGCACCGTGAAAAAAGAGAAATTGCAGAAAGAACCCGATAACAAGCTGGGAAGGTGCCACCTAGCTCTGGATAGCTGTCCACTAACGAAATTTCCAAGATTGAGAATCGAAGAAGAATAAGGCATGAGAATGCACAACTGCCCTGCCGTATCCGCAAAAGAATGTAGAAGAAAGTGACGGAATTGAAAAAATAAATATCGAAGGACTGGTTACCTTGGATAGAGCTTCGGGACTTAGTAATAGCTACATTCAAGTGGTAAATTTTACTTTTGACGGGTATCTTGGTGATGACCCACTGGTGGAAAGTATTTCTAGTAGTCCTCAAATGAAAAATGAGAAAGATGAAAATTCGCCCACGAAAGCAGACATCTTATTTTCCGCTCACGTTGTCGACCGCGATCGCACCAAACGCCTGAGATTTTACCATGACCCCCCCGATGATGAGGATACTGAACCTAACCCGAATGCGCCATCAGGTTTAGATGAGTTTCCGACATAAAATGGAAAGACTAACCCTAGAATAAGAAGGCATGTAGAGCCTCTGATCAACACCAGAGTTAAAGATGGACCACTCGACTAAATGAAAATCTTAGATATGACTAAATTTGAGATCAGTCTCAAAAATTTGGCCCAAATGTCTCCAGCTGCGAGAAAGCACTGGAAACATGGGATTTTCAGTGTCAGCGATAAGAGAGCGGGTCGAAAGAGGAGGCGAGTGGAAACCTCCGAAGTGGCCTTGAAGTTTTCGGCCGATAAAGCTCATAATATTGCAAATGACCTGAGACTCGACATAGGCCCCCCTAATGTCTTTGAAGTGCCAAGAAAAGCCTAAGATACAGACTCGAAATGAAGCATCTAATGCTTTTCATCAATGACTTGCAGGTCTTTTAGTGTCGATGCAAAGGTTGAGACTACCATAGCTGGGAAGAGAAAAATCATCACTCTTGACATTGATCATACTCATGTAGACCAGGGTGTGGACCTCAATTTGATTTCTAACTATCTTGCGAAGGTTTTGAAGCTTCCATCGGTTAGGTTGCCTACGCCATTCTATTTTAAACCGCAGAGGGACGTCTAACAAACGCTACGCATTTTTCTCGAATTAGAATAAGTGATGCGGAAGTGTGAAGATGTGCAGAGGCTTTGGTTCTTTTTCCAACTACAGGAAATACGTGTTCATACTTTACAGGCTGTTATATGGCTCAATTCTTGAAGGATCTGACTGTGGTTTTTACGCCAGCACTTTTAGCAGCTAAACGAGCGACTGGAATGGTTGAAAAGCTTAACGATATGTTAGGGATGATTTTGAAAAAAGAAAATGTTAAGCAACGCTGGCAGTTGAATGTGAATAAGAGAATGTGACAGATCGACTAATCGAAGTAATGGGTATTCAGAAAGAAGATGGTAAATTTATAATTCAACTATAGAGGAAAATATTCTATGTACATTAGACAACTACTTATACAATCTAGGAGCCTAATTGTTGCCTCATTACTTAGGATAAGGTAACCCGTAGATTATTCTGGAATATTCCATCTTGCACTATTGTTGTCTTCTTTATTCCGCGGCACATATTCCGTAGATTATATTCCATGGGGTTCTTCTAGTTCCATGGTACTTTCTAGAAGCTTCCATTAGATTCTTCTAGTGTGGCGCAAGAGACTAGTAGAAAGAGCGTATGCAGCACGTATCAGTGCCTACGTTGGCCAACGTAGGCTACAGGCAATATTCGGCTGCAAAGCCATTACAGGGAGACTATGAACCCAACCGAAGACAGATCAAACATTCGGGGCTTTCGTCTTCTAAAATCCTACTCCGTTACCAACCTCCATCTATGCCAGATTTTAAATTCCCATAGCTGATACGCCCAAAATATATTTCGGAAATGATAAATTTTGTTTGGAATAGTATCCGAGATTCGGCTAAAATTGAGAGCCAGAAAGTTGCTATCATTCACCATGTTGCAAGAGTGGAAAGCCTTCGCTCAGAGATAAGAAGGAAAGACGATTGGCGTCGAAAGATTCAAAACGAGAAGCATGACTAAGGTGCTCGCTCGGAGATTGCTTTTACTCCAGGAAGCCTGGTGATGTTGCATAATCACGCGAGAGCCAGGTTAAAGCTCCATGCGTCGTACCGGGGACCATTTGTAGTTACCGGGTTCGCGGGGGTCCACGACAAAAGCTATAATTTGAGGCAAGTCAATGGCTAGAGAATCAATTACCCTTACTATGGAGATCAACTCAAACCTTTCAGGCTTCGCAAAGTTTATCTAATTACTGGGGGTGAGCAAAAGATCTCAGCGTATCAAAATTTGAGATCTGGGGAAGCTATGTATGAAGTGCCACGCCCGACAAGACATTTTAAAGGAGCCTGGACCAGGAAAATATGAAAATCCAGATTAATCCAGCTCAATTGTTTGAAATTTTCAGTGTCGACTATGGAAGCAATGCAAAGTTGATATTACTCTTCAAAATTCGAACTAATTTACCAATAACTTTGCAGCCTGCAAAACTATCGAGGCTTTCGCCTTCTGCATACTTTATTTTCACTCCAATTAAACTTCTTGATCGAAATTTAAGGATTTGATGGCCTTGATTTAATTACAATTGGAATTGGACTACAGGACTCATCATTGCGGTTTAATTTCCTACCTCTGAGAATTTCGATATTTACACCCTGAAGTTGGTCAATCTTTGGCGCTTAAAAGATTCTCTGTACCTTTCCTCCTCTGAAGGCACATTTGCTAATGGAGATTTCTTCAGGGGCTATAGCTGATAACGTATTGAAAGATTGATTTTGATGGGTGTGAAGGGTAACTGGCGTCGGTCACTGCACGACAAGCTAGTGTCACAAACTGTATATATTCTATCTATGTAGATACAAATGTACGATGGAATGGGCTATTTTATCCCTCCTCTATCACCAACTCCTTGATATGCCAAACTCGTATAGATGAAGTTATACTCATGAACTCGTACACATAGCCTGTACAAACCAACTCGTACCCATAAACTCGTATACATGAATTCGTGTAGATGAATTCGTATACATGAACTCATATACATGCTCGTATACCTGCGCTCGTACACTCCTCACCTGATCCCTCTGGCTATTTCTAACTCGCAACCGAAGGACTAAGCGTATCCCCTTTCCTTAGCGTGGACAGTCTGCATAAACCTGTAGCCTTGTGCACAAAGCATGACCAAGACCAGCACTGTATAAGTATACATCTTTAACGGCGTATAGTTATTCCTTGATTAGGGCAGACTGGGCTTAGTCACTAGATCAGTCATACATCCAGGGCGCAGTCCTTAACATTGTATTTCGGAGCTATTACAGATAGGGGCGTCCGAGACCAAAGGATGGGCAGATGGAGTACAGTACACTGTCGCTATAACAATGTGGGGCAAAACTTAATCAAAGCTCTCCATTGGAGAATTTAATTGAATTGGTCAACGAGATCCCTTGTTTAAGTCTTGCCCCACACTCTTAAGACGAAAGTATACAGTGTTATCACCCTATAGATTGTTAGTTTGCATAAACGACGGGCATTAAAGTGGGTTTTCTTGAAAATCTTTGACTTGTTAGGAAATGATCATACCTCTTTACCGAGATACCCTGGAAACACTTTACCGTATTAGAGAAAATACACCTCGCAAAAGCTCTACACATAGGAATTATTAAACTACAAATAAACAGAGCTACCGTACATTAAAGAATAGGACAAATTTAATCGTTAAAAATACATGAATACGAAGTGGGACATCCTTCTGCTTCCGTAACAGCCTGACACCTTTCAGGCATGTCGACATGCTGACGACAAGTCGACCGAGTTCGTCAAATGAGATTGAGTCCCAGGCTTCTTTTATAGCTCTTTTTAGCATCTGCTAAGATGTTTGCCTTCCATTATCAAATTCCGGATATCAAGCTTGAATGTAATCCTCCATCGATTTGCATACAGACTCGATTGGATTTAACTCGCGAGAGAAGGGAGGCCACACGATGGGTTCTACCCCAGCTTGGAGAAAAGCTTTCATGGCACTCCGTGCAGGATGCCAAGAAGCACCATCTTGTATCCGTAAAAGTGATGGTTTAGCTTCTCGTGCCGTTATTATCCTTGGTAAAATTCACTGGCTGTAGGTCTCCAAGTTCAATTTCCCTCAACTTTTTTCTCAAACTAGAAAACTACTTTTTTGGTTCACATGGAAAGATCCTCAAAACGTCAAGCCATTTCTTCGAACAAATTTAGGAGATAAGCACATCTCGTCAAACTCCTCACCAGTTTAGACTTCGTTCGTGGAAATCCCAATTTATCAATATGCGAACTGACCTTTCTGGTGACCCACAAACGCGTGTGCTGACCGCCAGTAATCCAAGATTTGTCGGTCCATGAGACTTAATTCCACTGCTTGATGGTCCAACTTAAATGAGACCGAGCTAGAAGTAACCGTCGCCTTTTATTTTCTTCGCTGAGCGGAGGCTTACTCTAGGAGACATGACCCTTATATCCCCTTCTTTCAAGAGTATTTCGAATAGTTTTCTCACCAAAGTTCCAGTGAGAAAACTGCACAGTGGCAAGTCCAAATTAGGTCATGAACCGATCGACTCGTGAACTGCAAACAAATGTTCAAGCTCATCAGCATGAACCTCACTCCGGACAGGAGGTTGACCAAGACTCCTGGCTTCTGAAAGGTCACCACGTTCGCATGCGTACTCAACTTGTCTCTGACTTAGCCCCAATTCATGAGCAATGTCAAGATATGAAAGCCCGTGCCTCCGAAGTGTCTGGATTGCGACCCGCTTATCCCGCTTAAGATTCTGGCGACGAGGTCTCTTCGAAGACTGATGGGTGTGAGAATTCATTTTGATTTTTCAGTAATAGGATCTGATTTGGAGTAAAAAGTGGGAAATGTAGTGGTCAGGTGTTCGCGGCTGCAAGATTTGGAAGGTCGAGTTTGAAATTGTTTTCGAGACTGTTTCTAAGCTCAGTAGGTGGTTTTTTTTAAAAAATAATTTTAGCGTATGCAGGCTGGGGCTATGACGCAAATAGGATCACTGGGAGGAGTTCTTATCTGGAGCTAAGGATAAAAGCTTATTCACAGCCTATAGTTATTCCAACCTTAGGCTGTTTCAACCTTCACTGATTCCTTCATTGAATTACAAGGACTCTATGGGCAATAATAGAGTAGCATTAACCTTTGCAGACAATTGTTCTGCCCTAGTTAGCACTTTGTTTCCATTAGAAGCACCTATTACAAATGAGGATTCTTTTCCTAACTCTGTTGTTACTGATTTCATCACACCTACAACAAATAACAGTTCACTAGCAAGCTCCCAGTGGGAGTGGCCAGAACTTTCTCCTAATGAGCTTTTCCAGGCAGTACCTGAAAAGAAAACGGCCCCTGGGAATGATAGAATAGATTGGTCCATGATCAAAAAAACTATCAACTGTCTTCCCCAATTTTTTTCTTAAAGCTTATTCATTTCTATTTCAATGTGGCAAATATCCATCAGCATGGAAAGAAGCCATTGGCATAATTATTCCTAGGAGTAAGCCTGATTATTCCATGCCTAAGGCTTACAGGCCGATTTCACACATTTCATGTCTATCGAAACTATTAGAAAGAATCTTTGCTCTCAGAATTTCTTATCTAGCAAATGTCTCACCTAGCCTTCTCCATCCTAGTCAGATGGGAGGAAGAAAACAGAGGTCTGCAATAGATGCAGTGCTCTTACTCCAGCAATTTGCTGACAAAAATATTGCAGAAAACAAAGTTGTATCCTGTGTATTCCGAGTTATTATGTGAGCTTTTGACAGATTTCAACCTAGAAAGCTACTCCAAATCTTGCATAGAAAAAAGCTCCCAGCTATGTTAATTTCTTGGGTTTCGTCATTTTTAACAGGAAGAAGAATATCTCTCTTATTCAATGGCCAGCTAAGTCATTCTTTTTCTGTTACTGGGGCCCCTCAAGGAAGTCCTATTTCTCCTTTATTATTTTAACTTTCAATTAGTGAATTATTTTCATCATGACCCAAGCCTTCATGTCTGGAAATCTCTTATGTGGATGATATTTGTATTTCTGTGGCATCTAAATCCGTTAAAAAAATTATATTTGCCCTCGAAAAAAACCTGCAAGCACTCTTTTCTAAGGCAGATTCTTTATCTATTGTTTTTGAAAAGTCCAAGTCTGAACTTGCACACTTCAGCAAGGAGATACCCTACACAGATTCCTTACAGCTAGATAATTTTTCCCTAAAGCCTAGCACTTCAGTCAAGTGGCTAGGTATCTGGCTTCAACATAGACTTTCATTTCAAATTTATGTAGAGAAAAGGATACATATAGCCCAAGGGGCCATGCAGAGACTCCTCCAAATTTCATCAAAAACCAAGGGCTCTGGCTTTAATGCATTAAGACAGTTATATCTCACTTGTATCATCCCTGTGTTAGACTATGGCTCAGAGCTGTGGTATAACAGATATGGTACAGAGAAGCTATCAAAGATGTGTGACAAGCTACAAAAACATGCTCTTCATATTATGACAGATGCCTATAGAAGTAGTCCTATCAAAGCTTTGGAGGTTGAAGCTGCACTGCTTCCTACAAGGGTCAGGCACTACAAACAGTCATCTTTTTATGCACTTAGAATACTTAAACTTCAAGTTAATCATCCTATTTATCAAACCTTATCAAGCAAGCTGCAAGATGAGCTTGACATTCCTTCTGAAACTGTTGATCTGAGCATGTTTGAATTCTTAGATGAGAAGCCTAGTGGGCAGCTACTGAGAATTTCATTATTACTAAAGCCATAAACTAAACATGTAAAACTAGAGATAGTCAATGCCAAGTGGTCTCCACCATGGAGGGAAGACAATTTATTAATCTCAATTTTTAAATCAAACAAGTCAAAGGCAAAGGAAGAACATCTGGAGTTTCTGGAGTCAATTCCTCCCTCACATTTTATTATTTACACAGATGGCTCCCAAGTCAAGGATAAGGGCTGTGGCATTGGTATAACAGTATATTTTCTTTATACAAGAGAGCTCAAGTCACCATCTTACAATCTTGGAGATAGGATTGGCATAGCTGATGCAGAGAGTTATGCTATATTCAAAGCTTTATTATTTATTAATCAAACCCAAAAAATGCATGTTGCTATATATTTTCTGATAGTCAAGCTGCTATCTTAAGAATCTCTAAATCTAAGAATTTTTCTTCCTTCACGGTTAGATCCCTAAGTAGTAAAATAGATGTCAAGATCCATTGGTATCCAGGTCATCAAGGGATTGAAGGCAATGAACTTGCTGATAATCTGGCAAGAAAAAGCCTGGATTAACCTGCTACGAAAAAGCATCAATATACCTCTTATTCCTTCTTAATGGAAGGTATAAGAAAAAACATTTTACAAGCCTGTGACTCTGACTGGACTAAGCAAGTACTTAGGGAAGAAGAGGGCAGGAAAGCCATTGGACTTGGAAAGTTTTATAGAACTTCTGCAAGGATTTCTTTACCAAGCTTCAATACTAAGGCAATTAATCTTTCAAAATTTAGCAGACAGACCCAGACCTCCTTTTTTCAGGCAAAACCAGGGATTGGCATCACCCTGGCTCACCTCTATCTGATAGGAAAAGTAGATAGTAACATTTGCAACTTCTGTAAGAGGTAGAAGCAGACAATGTAGCATCTGCTCCTGTACTGTCCACAATTTTCATCAGAGAGGGATAAGGAATTCGAAGGTCTGGAGCCCAGAAACCTGTAAATTATTTTCAAAACCAAAGTTGGCAGAGAAAAACTGTTAAGATACTTAGAGAATTCTATATGCATACAACTTAATAAAATTGTATGTCATGTGAGAGATACCTCGGAACTGTGTTAGTTATGATGGCTTGGAGTTTAGTGTAGTGTTCGCTTAATTTGTATATTTAAATACTTTCTTGTAGCTAGATCTTGCTCGCTAGCTTTATTAAACCTTACAAACACGAGTTCTTGCCTGCCCACAATGGGATTCCTAACATTGTAGGTCAAGAAGCTACAATTATATAACAGATAAACTTTGAAACCAAAGCATAACAAATGACAAGCCATATTTAAGGAAAAATAAAATAGAAATAAAAATCACAACTTCAGGGATTCAGCGTGTATTTAGGGTTTATTTGGAATCAGTAGTAATGTTGGATAGTCTAACCCCAAGTTATGAGCTTATAGACTGATGCCAAGGGGAGTTGAGGGAGTTAAGAAGATCATTTTATTTAAATGTATTTAAATCTCTTGTCGTAGCTAGATGGCTGAATACAATATGATTTAAAACAGATAAAATAAAATAAATATGACGCGAACGATTACGAAAGCCATATATGTTTCGCAGAACGACTCTTTTTGATGTTTGGAACACTCATAGGCAGATTTCATTTGCAGATACCACTACGAGAATAACGCCTCACGACATGTACCTTCTTCCGTGAATACCCACTGCAGGGAAAATCGAGAAAAACCTGTGGTTATCTGAGCATGCTTTTGTCATCCCACGAATACAATATCACCGCGAGAGAAGTGGTGTGCGGGTCTCGCTGGATTCGAACCAGCTTTCTCCTGTGTCAAGTGGGGCATGTGTCCAAGCTGCCCAGACGGTGTACCACTGCACCATCCAGCCCCGTAGATGTTTTGATGGTGTGTGATTTAGACTGAAGCTGCTAGCCTTTTTTAGAATGATTAGCGTAGAATTTAAGGATAAGGCCTGTAATTTCGAGATTTAAGGTTTAACAATCTTTAGGGTTGAGACATGTACTGCAACTCCGTCACACAAACGTTCACCAGTAAGCAACCTTCTTCTTGAGTGCACAGATGTTACGATTGTCTTGCTGAGGTTGGTGGCTTGCTGAATAATCAGAAAGTGTATCGTGGAGTCTCTCGTTTGACCGATCCTCCATTTGGTGTAGGGGCTCAGTGTTAAGTGAACGCATGCTAGATGATAATTTATGTGCACTATATTTGCATGTTCAAACTACAGTCGTCCCTCTCTAACTCAATAGTGGGTCCCGGTATAAGTGTTGAAAATATTCATTGAATTTCATCCATTTACATTTGCAATACTTACCCCTGCACCCAAAATGACCTGTAAGGGTAAGTGTTGCAAATACAAAATTCCAAGTTACAATGAATCTTTTCAACACTTATACCGGGACCCACTATCGAGTTAGAGAGGGACGACTGTATCGGAATAAACAGAAATTTCTATCTAGCTTGCGTTCATTTAGCCCTGAGCCCCTGTACGTATATCTTTCTACAGTAGAACGCCTCTTAGCTAATAGTGGGTCCCGGTATAAATGTTGAAAAGATTCATTGTAACTTGGACTTTTATATTTGCAACACTTACCCTTACAGGTCATTTTGCATGCAGGGGTAAGTATTGCAAATATAAACGGTAGAATTTCTATGAATCTCTCCAGTAATTATACCGGGATCCACTATTAGCTAAGAGAGGGTTCTACTGTACCACGTAAAAATTCGTTGAGAGTACAGTAAAACTTCTCTAACACGATAGTGGGTCCCGGCATAAGTGTTGAAAATATTCACTGAAATTCATCCATTAATATTTGCAATACTTACCCCTGCTACCAAAATGAACTGCTAGGGTAAGTGTTGCAAATATAAAAGTGCAAGTTACAATGAATATTTTCAACACTTATGCCGGGACCCATTATCGTGTTAGAGAAGTTTTACTGTACAGTAAAACCTCTGTAACGCTATACAGTCTGATGGGACTTTTAGTATCGTGTTATAGAGGATACAACGATATAGAAATATCACGTGTGCCTAGATTGGCCAACAATTACCTTTCTCCGCAATCCATGACTTGGTTGATTATAACTGTGGGTACAACAGGGGTCATTTGGTTTAAGGCCTTAAAATCATCAAATAAGTGATGTAATTCTATATACCTCATTATCTCGCCATGACATCGATGCCTAAATTACAACAGAGCCTAGCGCCCTTAATAAAGCATGTAATTGATTAACTAATGCCTATGTGATAACAAAACTAAACACGTATAACCCAGCGCCATACGCCTATGAACCGACAATAACTCGTCATCAACTCAACTTACCTATAATATCGAGTTGCAGGCCTTGCAAGACTTGTTTGTATGTTTGTACTGTAGCAGGTGTAAGAAGTAAGTATATGATTATCCGCAGCTGGCTTGGAAGCAATCTCACCCCCATAAACCGCAATCGACTCAAATCAAGACCTTCAAAGTTGCTTGAGTTGATTGTCACCGAGTCTGTGTGAGCCAAGACCTAATAGTCTGTTGTCGTTTCTATTCTTCATGTCTCTCCTTCATAGCCACTTTATGACCACCCAGTTGCTTCAAAAAGGTGTTATTACAGTCGTCATGTTTCTCCACATATGGCCTGAGCAACTTGGATCAGCAGCCTTGCCAATAAACCACACTGAAAGCTTGTCGCTGCCATCAGCATTACAGCAGAAGTGTACTGTTATCCGAGCCTTCTCTTTCTTTGTATCGGAGGTCTGCTGTGTAGCAAGAGCTCTGTCAGGTACCATCTTCCAGTGGATACCAGTTTCATCACAGTTATAGATATCTTGAGGAGGATATTGAATTTCCATTTCTTTTACCTGTACAAGCTGCCCTACAATAGCAGCTTTGATAGTACTTCCATCCTCGTCAGGCCGTTACCATGATTTGATGTTATACCTCCTCTTAAATGCAGCAAGCCAGCCATTGCTAATTTGAGGCACCTCCGTGCCTTGATAACATGCAAGACGCTGCCAAAAACAAGATGCTTACCGGATCGACAGCTAACCAGAGATTGTAATGTACGGCTTTCGCTCTTGATGCCATTGGAATATCGCTTTCTCTAGCTCCGGCCATTTGAGTGCCTTCACATGCCGTTATGTAAGGTGAAAAGACGGGTCTGATTCGTCTAGGTGGCTGTAACTGGCACCGAGGCTCTCGGATGTCGTGGACTGGATGATTTTACGGTGGAATACGTCCTCAAACCACAATTTGAGCTGTTGTTGACGAAGTTAAAGGTATCGTTGAAGGTGTCTACGAAGGGCACGCCTTTATGAGACTGAAATTCTATGCTGTTTTAGCATTTCTATGTACCCGATATACTTTCTCAAAACAGAAATTATCTAAAGGTTGGAGGGTGCCTGCAAAATTTATAAGTTGGAGCTGATTTGATGGCGTTATAGAAGTTTTACTGTAAAACTGAAGATCGGTCCTATTTCAGGGGCCATTCCTTGCTAGTGCCGAACTAGCACAATTAAATAACGATGTAGGCCTGAGTCATCAGGTTAACATTTACACAAATCATTCCCCCTAATTTTCAAAATTCCCATCCTGCATGACCTCATAGTCACAAAAAAAAACGTCCACACTCACTCCGACCCGGATAATCATTCTTATTGCTGCCATGTTACTTTCGCAGTTTCAGATGCTAATTTTCGTTGGCTATTCTGTGAATCTATCAGATTGTTGATCTATGAATTTTTGTTATCAAAGTCCTTCCTGTTGTGATTCTCAGGAGAGGGTAGACATGCTCACCGTTAGTTTATGCTATTGTACAGTGTCTCAGCGCTAAAGATTCTTAGTGGCTGATGTTAGTTTTGTACGTTAAGATAAAGACTGCAAGGTATAGATACCCAAAACCAACTTCAGCCACTAACAATCTTTAGGCCTGAGACAATGTACACTATGGTATGGAGAATCGAAAGTCTCTGTAGTACTCTTTTGTGATTATTTTTGTCCCTAACTCAATGAAAATTTGTATGATGATAGGGACAGAAATGATAATCGAAGGGGACTACAGGGACCTTGAATTTCCGATACCATAGTGTATGACGTACACTTGACATTACTTGTTAGAGAGTCACGTTGGATTCAAATATACTATACTGCTAGGGTAAAAAGGGCACAGTGGGGCCAGACCTCGCTTCAGGGGTCAACCCCTACTAGTGGGTGTACTCTGATACTACGGTATTAATCGTGTATAGGCGCTAAAATTCGACTTTTACAGGGTATAAAGTCTTTTACTAACTTGAATTAGCATGACGATAAGTAGATCTCCCCACCTAAACTTTAAATTTGTATGGCAAAAATTTCACAACGAAATATTCGTTGGTTTTGCTTTTTTGGTCCATTATAGCCCTCTATTCACTTTTTAATTCATTAATACATTTCATAAATAAATTATACTTCTATCTAGCTAATAATTTACATATCCGCCTTCAGCTTCGTTAACGGCTCTGATTCTTCGGGGCATCGAATCTATCAGTTTCTCCAAGTCATCCCCATTAAACCCCAGATCCCACGCCTCGTTCACTATTTGACGAAGATGCCCTTGACTCCGCTGCCCCCCTTGATCCAACGCTGGATAAAGACGCTCCATGTACGCTTTCATATAACTCCACAAAGTTTCTATCGGATTTAAATCAGGAGAATATGGCGGCCACTCCATTAGAGAAATATTCCTCCTTTCAAACTCACGCATAGTTTGCCTCGACTTGTGAGGAGGGGCGTTGTCCTGCATCACATCTAGTCCTGGTTCCCGAAAGACCGCACTCTCTATGAGAGGCACTATCCTCTCGCAGTAACTGGCCGCAGTGATATGGCCCCACTCCTTCTCCCAAATCAGGCAAGGCCCCTTCTGTCGTCCAAAGAAAGATCCCCAGAACATCCACCTAACTCTCCTCCGCGTCTTGGCTAGGACACAGGTATCTTCGTACTCTTCCCCAATCTTTGACTTAAACTTAGCTCAAGGGAACTCTAAATCTTAGGAGCCTTTAAGGGACTACTGACCTTTCTTGTGACCCAACGATCACTTTGCCGACCATTCATAGCCCAAGTCTCGTCGGACCAGAGGACTCTCATCCAATGTTCCTTCCGCCAGTGGAGATGTATTCTGGCAAACTCATATCTCTTCAGTTTGTTGACTGAAGAGATAGGAGGTTTTAATCGTGCAATCCTGCGTGCATATCCCCTCTTTGCCAGTTCACGTCGGATCATATTCTCGCTCACACCAAAGTGCCGAAATATAAAATGTGCAAGTTGGAAAAATGACATCCGACGATTTTCCGATGATAAACAGACGAAAAATTCTATTTCATCGACCTGGGAACTACTTAGAATAGGTGGCCTACCACTGGAGTACTGAGGCTCGGTATTTTCAACGCTCATGGTGTATTGTACCTGTCGCCATGTAATCCCAAGGCGTTGAGAGATTTTGACGTAACTGTGTCCCTCACTGGCCAAGGTTCTAACCTGCACATGTTACTCTCTTAACCTTATCAATTTGTAGATTTCAGACTTACTTGAATACGTTGAGTTTGTGTTAGGCGTTTTGCATAAGTAGGAGATGCTGATGATGGAGAAGGTTGTTGAGGTGAATCCATCTTTGCGGCAATCTAGTACAGTAAATTAAAATCTTCTAAAGTAGTTGACTTAAGGTTCAGATGCACTCACATGAAGTAAAAATTAGATAGATGAATGAAATAAAAGTATGCCGTTGAGCAAAATAATAGTAAATAGCTGACAATGATTTAAACGAAACGACCTCAGGTGTGCGCGAGTGAAGAAAGGTGCAGGCATGAAGGTGGGCGTTGGACTTCATATACAGATGCATATCTCTTATGCCTTAGGCCATAAGATTTTAAAATTTGAAGCTAACAGGGATACTGTGGATCTATCGTGAGGTAACCTGGAATATCACCACTTTATCTCCACTTTATCCCCGCTTTAACCCCTGTACCCTATAAGAAGCGGATCAACGAACAATACCCTATCATGAGAGTAAACACTCCAAACAGAATTTACTGAACAGGTAAAGGTTAGTACGGAGACAAAGTCACCTGACATAGAGTTGATGCCTGTTGGACTGAGTACAAATATTCATGACACATTCAACCCATTGTGAACTCTTTGATTCCATCAATCGACTTAAAGCTGAGCTGTGATGGGATGACTCAGTAGTTCAAGGGTTGTATAGTCGCCCGGAGAGCAAATCTATTCGGAGTAATTGAACAAACGTTTGAGCAGAAATTAAAGGATTTTAGAAAACTGCGACGGGAAGACGGCGCTAAGGAGCATCTGTCAGAGAGGTCAGATGGAAAGAATCATATTTATGATCGAGTGATGATTTTGAATAATTTTTTTTTCCTTTTCCTTTCATTCAACCGGATAGCCATGTTGGAGAATTCTGGACTTACTTTTGCATAAAATTAAATCCTGGATACACAAGTACATATACATTGATCAAAGCAAATCACATCGCGTCTGCTGACAAACCTCAACTAATTTCTGCGCAAGCCCGAACAGTAGTGCTATCAACTACACCACATTTTCGATGATCAAAGCAACTTAAACCTGCTCCTGCTTGAACGAGCTGATCCAGGCTTCATTTTTATTTCACGTTGTCATTTCAGTCGCTATCACTTATTGTTTTTGCAAAGAATGTTCATCTCTACCTTCCTACGATTCTCTTGCGCCCTTCTCTACCTATCCATAGTTCACGCGAACTGGTTCGAAGACAATGTCCTCTTACGTCAGTCGTACGACGGACGCATATCGAAAAGACAAGTTAATCCTGTCGTCTCTCCTTTACCTGCTGCAAAAAACGTTGCCTTAGGAACAGGCCCGATAGTTCCTGCTGATGTAACATCAACATCGTCGTCCTCTGCCGTCGAAACCGTGCCTACTCCTTCACCCACAAACCAATCGCCCGAATCGTCGACCACTGATTCTGCAATAGCATCTGCTACCGAAATTCCTCCCGAAAGTCAGTCTTCGGGTCCTGCAACCTCAAATGGACAAACAAATGCCCCCACATCAATAGAACGGCCATTACCTCCAAGCACGAGTAGCCTCAGTAATGCAAAGACAACAGCGAAGCCAGCTACGACTGTGTCACAGAGTGTTGAGTTAGTGACCTCCATAGTCACCGTATCTGGTAGCGTCATGACCACTGTATCTTCCTCAACGACCGAAGTACCCGTATCCCAGCCCACGGAAGATCCATCGTCACAAGATAATGGACCGAACTCGTCAGGAGTGTCATCCAAGACTAAGCACACGATAATTGGGGTCGTGGTTGGCATCGGCGGAGTTGCGCTTCTTGCTGGCCTCGGGATCGTCGCATGGAGAATATGGGGCCGTCATAGGTATGCCGACGAAGATAATGGCTTGATGGACTTCCGCAACAGCAGCCCAGGCCACGAAAAAGCGGTTGGTGGTGGAAATTTGCGATCTGCGAACCCATTTCAGAGCACACTAGAGAACTACCACAATCCCACCAGGGTCAATGCATCTTCGAATTTCTAAGGGAAATGGTTTTATCTGGAGTTGAAGGCGCAAGTGAACTATAGAATTTAGAATATTCACATCAGCATGGACTCGGTTTGGGTTCGGTTTGGGTTTTTTTAAAGGATTCATTAATAATATTTTTAATATCTAAATACAATTCTGGTGGTTGACCTTCTAGATCTTGATGCTAGAAACCTTGTTAATGAGAATAATCTTATCGATCTATCATCTTTGGTGTTCTACTATTCTTCTTCCATGTGCTGCATTTTCATCGTTGATCATATGAATTTTTCAGGCCAGCGTCAGCTTCCATGTTTCGCTTGAGAGAAGTTGTCTCTCGGTCTCGTATTCAAATGACGCTCGGCGCGTAAAGTCCAACGCAGCAGAAGTTGGCTCACAGTCGGGATTTTTCAGGCTTCTAGATTACCAGGGCAATCTGATCGAAAGGAGCATCCTAATGGAGCTAGCAAGGATCAGATGGTGAAGCGCGACACCCTGCCGTACTTCGACCTAGGGTCTGGGTAGCCTTGACCCATGTCCCAACTGAGACAGGAGGAAGTTGATACGAATACCACATTCTCTCGCAACGACATCGTATATTCGTAGAAGGACAAAAGCCGACTCCAATCACAACCAGCCCGCTAAAATCTTGTCGACGGGGTCCCGGGCGGATTGCTACGAAACTGCGGTGTCGTAAGGCGTCACCGGTGATGAGTGCATGTTCGTCTACCCATGTGCAAGGTTCATGAATGTGAAAATTAGCATTCCTGGTGTGCGACGTTGCCCGGCGTTGCAGTGCACTGCCGCACACAATTAGTCGTGATAGCCACACTCCTTATGATTGAATTAGTGTACATGAGAGGATTTTTATGGCTGTGCGTGCACACCTGGCTCAGTGAGGACTTGGCATAGTGGAGCCGCGAGAGGGGGACTTGAGCGGGTCGTCTATCCTGTTTAGGGAATGGGTGTACGAGAAGAGAGTCTCGGCGAGAAAGCTTTGCACATGTTTGGTGATTCTTTCTTGCTGATGATTTTGCACAATTGGACGAGATGCTGGAACTAGCCTTCTTTTCATATCATTATCTTGTTGTAAAATCTGTACAGACGGCATCAAGGACCTTGAGTTTGGTATCTGGTTGGCTCTCCGTCGGCATCTACAGTAGAGCCTGTCAAAACCAATAGTGGGTCCCTGTGTAGTTATTGAAAATATTCATTGGAATTTAATGGTCTGTACTGACAACACTTATCCATATATGCAAAATTGCTCGTAGGGGTGAGTATTGCAAAAGTAAGTACCAAAAATTCGAGAATCCTCAACAATAATTAAACCCAGGACCCAATATAGGTTCTGACAGGTTCTACAGGGTATTAGGGGTAAGTCATTTTACTTGCATGTACTCTACCCCCAGGCTAAGTTTTCAGCATGCAATAAAACCTCGCTTATGAATATTATCCCCACTAGTCTTATGTAATCCCTGCTAGTCGTCACACCAAAAGAAATTGAAAATGTTGGCCTGAGTGATCAGGCTTTTTACTGGACTGCTGCTTTGATCTCTTTCTCCCCCTCACTCACCTACCCACTTCAATAGACATCTTTGCTGTTACTGTCTACAGAATCATCATCATCAGCATTTTCATCTAAGAGAATCAATAAATCGTTACCCTTAACATTTAGCATATTTCATAGGCCAATTATTCTTTAAAAGATGAGCCAGGTACAACCTGCAGCTCACACAAACAACGCCAAACGGTTAAACAGAGTTCAGCGTCTCCAGGTAAGCCCGATTTTCATGGTAAATAAATATCTAAGGTAACACGTCTAGATCAAAACTTTCCTCGATTCGGTAATGAATCAGACAAATATTGCAAAACAACTAGGCATATCTCGAAACCAGGTCAGATACACCCTTTGTACTCCGTACATTGAACCCAAGAAAGCTGCAGGTCGGCCTCCAACACTGTCCTCTTCTAACGTTGTCCGGATTGAGGCTTTCATAACATCATCCTCTGAAGGTCGTCGAATGTGCTGGTTTGAACTTACCCATGGCCCCTTTCGGGATTTTGGAGTGAGTGAAAGGGTTATTCAAAACGAGCTAAAAAAAAGGGGGTTACGGACGTCAACCAGCGCTGAAAAAGCCTCCCCTTTCTGAAGAGGTTAAAAGGAAGTGTCGGGAGTAGGCTGAAGCCCACAAGGACTGGAATATTGAAGACTTGATGGTGATTCTTTGGACTGATGAGACCTGGGCCACAGACGGCCAACATAAGAGAGAATGGGTAACGCGAAAGGTTGGTATCTTTGTACCTTAACTAATAAAAAATACCGATCTAACTCTCAGTTCAAGATAGGTGAAGAAGCCAACACCACCTGCGTAGTGGAAGAGGTGAGAAAGAGTCTTGGCTGGATGTTTTGGGGAAGTTTCGCAGGGATAGAGGAAGGTCCTTGCCTTTTCTGGGAGAAAGAATGGGGGTCTAGTACCTCAGAATCATACTCTCAGAGAAGTGTACCGCTGAGTGATGGAATGGTGAGCATGAGACCATGGGTTTCTGTGATGCAGGACAATGCTCCTTCACACAGCGCAGCGGGAACAATCGAAGAGTTCCGGGAGAGGTTTATTACTCCGATTGACTGGCCTCCGTATTCTCCCGACCTGAATCCAATTGAGCACGTATGGGATAGTATGAAAGATTACTTACAGTACCATTACCCGAGATTGGAAAGGGGAAGGCAGCGATCCTACGATGAACTTCGAGAAGTAGTGAAAGAAGTATGGAATGACGCGACTAAGCCGGTTAAGCTTATCAGAAGCATGCCCACGAGATGTGAGGCAGTGATACTTGCTCAAGGCGGGCCTGTAAAATATTAATTCTGCTATTTGAAGTAAATTTGCATGTACTCGTTTATCTGAAATCGATTAAATTCAAAAAATGTTACCAATTTGAGTTAAGCTTGTGAACTAGTGCCAGTGGTGAATACCTCCGTTGAGCAAAAACACCATACAAATAATCTCTGTCAGAATGTCTGAGAACCTAATCTCCGAGAAGATGCTACCTAACTACTGTGGTACAGTTGTGAAGTATTACTGCATGACACTAGGCCAGGACCCCCCCTGACCTGTACACTAATACTAATAGGGCAGCAGGGGAACGCGAGCTTTAAGATCAGGAAAACATGGTGTTTTCTATTGTAGAATAGCGCGACGTAGAGCCTTTTTATTAGTATTTAGTTTGGAGTCCTTTTGCGTCAATTAAAGCCTGGCAACCCTCTGGCATGCTCTCAATCAAGGTCCGAAAGGCCTCCTCTCCCACCTTTTCCCAAGCATCTTTTACTGCCTCTCGCAGTTGAGTATACCCCATAATCTCAGGATAATTATCCTGTAGATAGTTCTTTATAATGTGCCAAACTCTCTCGATCGGGATGAGATCTGGAGAAATTGGAGGCGAGTATATAACAAAAACACCTCTCTCCCTTAAGTCCTCCCGAGTATCTGCGGCGGCATGGCCTGGGGCGCCATCTTGCATTAAAACAAGGTTAATTCCCTCTCTTCTCATCATCTCGATATACCCATGAATAATAGGAACTGCATGCGGATGGTACGAGTCCTTATTAGTCGTCCCCCAATCCTATTTCCCAAAGATTCCTGGCCCCTTTGTACGCCCATGAAAGCAGCCTCAAAACATCCATCCCTTCTTGCGTTGATGCTTCTCGCCAATACAGGTAGGATCCCACTCCTCTCCGGGCCTTCTTGTTACCCAGGTACGTGTATGTCGTCCACCAGTAATCCAGGTTTCGTCAGTCCAAAGGATTCGATACCATTGATCCATCGTCTAGTTAACATGCTCGCTGGACCAGTTAAGGCGGACTTGTTGATTCTTTTTTGAAATTGGCGGCTTTCGCATTGCAAGGCGGCGATGAAAGCCTTCACGAGCAAGAGCAGTACGAATAGCGTCCTTTTAAACCCCAAATTCCATCACTTGAGCTGATTATGTGTAGCTCATTCGTCGGTTCTTTGCAGAGGCGCACACGAACTCGACAAGCTTCTCGATTGGGGCTTGCATAAGAAGAGGAGGCCTACCACTCTTCTTTTTTGGCGTAGGACGTGATGATCGACAAGCTCTACTAATTTGATCCAGAGTATGGCCTGTATGTACGCGAATTTGCGCGTATTTCCACCCAATTTCGTGGAGGAGTTGGCAGTCGCGTTTTTGATCCCTCGTGACATCTGCCGCTTTATACGACGAATAGGAGGGTGCGAAATAGGTGAATTAGACCCTTGCGGAAAAGGATTTAAGAGAGAAGTAATTGGAATTGCCATTTTTAATGAAAATAAGTGGTAGAGTACTCTCATACATGGGTCCAGAATGTCAAAAGGGTATTCCCTGTCCATTGGGCTTTGTACAGGGTCTACCCCTAGTAATATCTACGGGCTAACTTACAGTAATTATCCATTCATCCGACATAACGCCTGCTCCTCATCCAGTCACCCATCAAGAATATATCGCCAACGTCTAGTTTTACACCAGTCAAAAATCCGAGCGACTTACACTGAATCGTTGTTGAAAGTGAGGCATGCCTTAAATGACCCTAACGCTACACACCGTACCACTTGTAGCGATAGATGAACAGCGAGGAAACATCTCCTGCGAGGCGTAGCTATTCGAGAAGAGCTTCAGCAGATAAGTGCCTTCAGGTCATTCTTTACTGGATTTGGAAAGATCTCAGCTAAATAACTCCAGGTAATTACTTTACTCAATGCTGGCCACGAACGAGGCGAAATTGCATCTATCCTCGACTTGAGCTACAAACAAGTTATTCACATCATCAATAGAGGCACTACCTCTCCCAAAAGGAATCCGGGTGGAAAACGAAAACTGGATCAGGCCCAAGCTGATGAGCTAGAAACTTTTGTGCGACTCTCTCGAAGGAATCGCCAGATGACGTATATAGAGCATGCCATGGAGTTTAGTTACTGGGGCGCTGGGGTTTATGCGATCAGAAGTGCGCTCAAAGATAGAGGTTACTCCAGGAGTTTGTCTCGAGCAAAGCCACCTATATCCGAGGTCAACGTGATAAAAAGGTTAGAGTGGGCTCTAAATCATCGTCACTGGACCATTGACGATTGGAGTCAGATCCTTTGGAGCGACGAGACATGGGTAACAGATGGTAGATATCGAGATGCCTACATAGCGAGAAAGGTTTGTAGCGCGTGTCATCAGCTAGGATTTAGATGGCTAATAATATACAGCCTGGTGACGAGCTTGAATACACCTGCCTCGTCGACAAGACTAGAAAGAGCATAGCCTGGATGTTCTGGGGGAGTTTTCACGGAACTCAAAAAGGGACCTGCTTATTCTGGTAAAAAAATTGGGGTTCAATAACAGGGCCGAGTTATTGCGAACACATTGTTCCCCATGTGGCTGACTACATGGAGGTGAATCCTGAATTGCAATTCATGCAAGATAATGCACCGCCACATAAAGCGGCCTTAACTCGGGAAAGTTTAAGGGTTAAAAATATTGAGCCCATAAACTGGCCTCCTTACTCCCCAGACCTCAACCCTATTGAGGCTGTGCGGAGCGAGATGAAGGATTATATTGAAAATCAATATCCTGAACTCGAGGATGGGCGGGAGCGGTCTTCGGCTGAGCTTCGCATTATCATACTGGAAGCATGGGATTCTATAGGTCATAACTCTTTGCAGTATCTCATCGGAAGTATGCCGGCGCGATGTCAGGCGGTGATTGTAGCTGGTGGGGGAGCTACGAGATATTGAAGATTTATTTTTACGGCTAGTCACTAGCTTTAACTTTAGTCGTATTTAGCGCGTAATCTGCTATAAAATTTACCAGATTAAGCTTAGTCTCATGAAAGCTCCAAGGTCCTCCCTTTTGACATTCGCGATTTCGAGTACACGTAATACACACAAATTTTCGAGTATCCCTTCCATAGCGGGCCTAGATAAATATTTTTTATAGAAATTTGTATGGCGAGACCCTGGTCAAAAAGTGGGTTTGACATTCAGCACCCATCAACGAGAGTACGTAAAAGGCTCTGCTTTGCACTGTTGTGTAGTAGAAAACACCATGTGTTCATAATCTTAAAGCTCGCGTTCCCCTGTTGCCCTATTAGTATTAGTGTACAGGTCAGGGGGGGTCCTGACCTAGTGTCATGCAGTAATACTTCAGCGCTGTACCACAGTAGGCTTAAAGGATCCGATTTCGCCCCACTAATTGGATCCACTGGTGAAAACTTATCCAGGGGGTAGAGTAACATGACAAGCAAGTGATATACTCTATTGCAGGGATAAATAGTGAAGGAAACCCCTGAATGCCAAGATCTGATAGGGATTATACAATATGCCATTGGCTGCAATATTTTGACCATACCAAATCCGACAATAGCTGAACCTTATTTGTATGGGAAATTTTGCGTGATAAAAGAAGTGTAGGAGATCCCTGTAACTCGTTGAAATGATGATATTCTATTCAAAAGTGCTAGCTTTTATCAAGTATTAAATACATTTTTACCAATAATTAAGCATCATTAATAAGGAATCGAACCTCCTCTTGCTCTGATGACTGCCTGGCATCTTTCTGGCATGCTCTCTACAAGCGTAGCCAGTTGCTCCTGAGAAATTGACTCCCATGCCTCTAGGACTGCATTACGGAGCACTTCCTCAGATGGATTACCAGAATCAAATTCTGGGTGGTGCTCTTCAATATGGGATTTTATCATATCCCACACTGACTCAATTGGATTCAGGTCTGGGGAATATGACGGCCAGACTATGAAATCTACCCCCCTTGATGACAGCTCTCTTTTCGTACGTTGAGCAGAATGGGCAGGAGCACCATCCTGCATAAAGAGAAGAGGGCCGTGAGAGTCAATTGGTTGTGTTGCCGCGTGGATTAAAGGAACAATCCTCTGGCAGTAACTCTCCGCTTTTATAGTCCCCCAATCCCTACCCCAGAAGAGGGCAGGGCCCTTCTGGTTCCCATAAAAGGAGCCCCAGAACATCCAACCACGCTTTCGAGGACCTTTTCGAACCAGGCAAGTGTGATAATATGTCTCCTCGGGCTAAAAAATTAGATTAATGCAGTTGATACATGGCTGAGATCTGGACTCACCTTCCTCGAAACCCATACTCTTGTGTGACGTTCACCAGTGACCCAAGTCTTATCAGACCAAAGAATTTGGGACCACTGTTCAGGTGTCCAAGAAGAGTGTTCTTCCGCCCACTCTAATCATTTCCTCATATGTGCAGGCGTTAGAGTAGGCTTCGCTTGAGCAATGCAACGCTTGAACCCTCTTCTCTCAAGAGCACTTTTGATTGCGATTTGGCCACAATTCCAGTGGGAAAACTTAGCAGCAAGCTCCAGGTGGCTCATCTGGCGGGCCTCACTTGAAGACGTGACAAACTCTTCAAGCTCAACTTCCTGCTGAGCGTTCAAGGCGTGGGGTCGGCCATTTCGCTTTTTGGGCGTCAGACATTGCCTTGCAAGGGCATATTGTACCCTTCTTTCGGTGATACCGAGTTGATTACCGATGGCGAGATGAGTAAAACCAAGGCCACGTAACGTGTATATCTGGACTCGCTGATCCCTAGAAAGCTGGCTCCGTGATCTTGGAGTAGTGGGAGATGCTGGGGTGCTCATTTTTCTTCGCAGTTTATCGTGAGGATATAGGTTATTCGATATGTCGTGTCAACCGATTTAGTGTGGTACGAGGATGCTGTGCAACTATCGAACATAAGAGAGAAGGTTCAAGGAAGAAGGAATGCCTCGGTTGCCTTATTGCCTTAGTCTAGCCATTTTTGTAGCGCTAAAGTCGGAATGTCAGGGATAGCCCATGTAAATTACTCAGAATGTGGGGCTACACTTCTTACTCCTGTAATAGAGTATAAATAGAGGAAGTTTTCCCACATATATAACGTCTTGAATCACATCGCAAGTCCAAACACGAGGATTTACAAAAATGACTGATTCAATGGAAATATCACAAGAATCACAAGCTCCTACGACGGAATCGAGCCACCAACCACACCCCCTTCCCCCAGTTCCTCCAATTCCCAACCCCTCTCCCCATATCGCGCCACCTCCACCACCGCCAAACTTAGAACCACCTAAGACAACAGACACCAGACATATCCTCAAGCCGATTGCCCCATCTAAGCGCCCTGTTACAGAAAGACCTACTAAATACAGTAGCGACAATACAAACATGGAGAACGCGTTCCTACCAAAGGAACTAGTCGAAATTGTTGCGATCAGACAACGCCGTGAACGTGCCTGGCACGCACGCCTAATGATTTGTACCACTGCTTTTAGTAGCATAGAAAGCACCTTAGCAAATTTCACAGACAATATTGAAAAAGAAGAAGTTGTTTTAGAAGATGGAAGCTGTATGACTTGATATGGATATGTACGTCACTGTTATATTGGAAAGAGTTATCTAAACTAAATTTACACTTTTGGGGAGAAACAAATCCTACTCCCGGGATTATGTTTCTCCGGATAGCTCCGAACTACAAACGCCAGTGATATGTTATATTTCGCAACACTCCTACTCAGATCATGTAGTTTGTATCAAGCCATAGGGAATTAAAAGTTCCTGAACTCCTACTAAAATCCTTAACTCCTCAAATCCTGAACTCCTAATTAAGCCTCAAACTTCTGTTGACAAGTCCCATCATATCTTTAAATCTTTGAAATAATATCTTCTCTAAAGGTTTCGTAAATCCGTCTGCGACCATTTGGCTTGTTGGCTCGTATGTGATGGCTAAGGATCCTTTTTTTTCTAAATCTCGGATGTGATGGTAGTTGACGTCAATATGCTTTGATCGTTCATGGAGATGGGGATTTTTGACCAGTGCTATGGCTCCCTGGTTGTCAGCTCTCATATCAATTACGTTTTGGTTTTTTCCAATGTACTGAGAGAATCCCATATCTTTAAGAACTTGAGCAAGCCATTGTCCCTGCTTGCAACAAGTCGCCATCCCGATGTACTCAGACTCTGTACTCGAGGTAGCCACTGATCTCTGTCGTTTACTCCCCCATGCTACCGGTCCCCCGTATAGTAATGCCACGTAACCTGAGATGCTTTTTCTCCCTTTCATGTTTGCCCAGTCAGCATCAGAGTAAAGTTTCAAGCATGAAGACGAATCTGGTTTAACATTCCCAGCTATTTCTTGTGACGATGGCCCAAATCTAATACTCTGATCAATAGTAGTACGTAGGTATCGTCTAAGTTCCTTGATACCACTGTCATGTCTCTCCACAGGATCCTGAAGTTGCTGACTGAGTCTACCTACATGGAAGGCAATGTCTGGCCTGGTACAGACCGCAGCAAACATCAAGCTCCCAACTTTTTGTTGATACTCTGTCCTGTTTGCCCTAATTTCCTCGGGACGTGATTGCTCTAGCTTGTCATACTTTCCGGACATAGGGACAAGTCGAGGTTTTCCTCTTGAACTTGAATCCATTTGTAAACCGATTCTTTCAACAACTTTCTTTAAATATTCCTCCTGGTCTAAAAATAGATCTTTAGTTTTACGATTCCGGGTTACTCTCATTCCTAAGATCTTAGAGATCTCCCCCAGATCTTTGGTATTGAAGCGCTTTATGAGTTGGTTATAAAGCCAGGAAATATTGGTGCTGTTCTTGGATGCGACTGCCATATCGTCAACATAGACAAGAAGGATTAAACCTTTTTTATGTGTATAAAGGCAAGGCTCTGCCAAGCTTTGAGAGAATCCTAATTCTAAAAGGTAATTGGAGAAAACGATATTCCAATCACGCGCTGCTTGCTTTAATCCATACAAACTTCTTAGTACACGAAGAGAATACCCATCTTTCACAGGTACTCCCGGTGGTGCGGACAAGTAGATTTTTTCCTTAAGAGTTGCTTCTGTGAAAGCATTTTTAATATCATATTGTCGGCATTCGAGGTCATTTGCTGCAACCATAGCAAGGAATACTCTCAGCGTGTCCATGCGTACGGTTGGTGCGAAAGTTTCTATAAAATCTTGCCCATAGATTTGCGAAAAACCTCTTGCAACGAGGCGGGCTTTATAGCGCTCCAATGACCCATCAGAATTAGTCTTTAATGAGAAGACCCACTTAGTGGAGATAAGATTTACACCTTTCGGGGCAATCTCTTCTTTCCAGGTTCCATTTGCTTTCAAAGAATTTATTTCTTCCGCAATTGCCTCTTTCCAATCTTCACTATGCATTGGGTCGCTGATTGCTTGCTTATAAGATGTTGGGATAGAAATATTAGAAGCTTTCTCTCCGACAATCATACATGTTTCATCTTGATATTCCTCTAGGCCAGGAGATAGCCGAGAAAGAAGCGCTGCAATAAATGTTCTAATTCTTTTACTCTCACGTTCATCTTTGAAATCAACATCGATATCATAGTCGTCGCTATTTCGTTTTAACTTAAATGGTTCAATAAGGGACCCAGCACCTGGAGCACTTGGTACGAGGGCCTGTGACGTTGCTCGTGTAACTTTTGAAATTGACTCTAATTCTGTTTCCAGAGGCTGTTGTTCTATATTATTTTTTAGGATAGATCCTATTTCCTCTGAAGAATGATTATCTTGTACATGAACTAGAGTTTCTGGTATGTTTGATTTTGTGATTTTGGGAGACCCAGAAGACTCTTGTGGAGAACTACGAGGCTGGTCTTTAGATTTTTCTACCTTTGAGGTACCTTTCTTTACGGTTGACTTAGACGCCTTTTTCAGTGAGGTATTAATTTCTTTGGTAGCATTAATATGGTATTTTTCTTTTCTTTAATTTGAATGGAATCCATTTTACTTTGTTCCAAAGCTCTTTTTTTCTTAAGTCTCTCTGATTTTCTTGTTGCTTTCTCTACAGTAGGATGTACTTCCGGCAAATCAAAGTTATCTTTAATTTCAACTGATTTTTCTATTGCTGGATTTTTCTGCAGCATAGTAGAGCCCCGTTTAATATCCTCTGAAATTTCTGCGGAAGAACTTTCTTGCAGCGTACCGACGTTACTAGTTTTATCTGATTTTTCTATCGGACTTTGTGAGTTTGAATGAGGATCAACAGTTGAATCAGCTACATCCTTTTTTTTGAAATGTTAGTCTGAATGATAGTAGGTGAATCAATATCCATTTGCTGGGTTGAAGTGTTGAAGTCGACAATATCAGAGACGCATGGCAGAGTTGTTGCGATTGAGGTGACGGGTTGTTTTCTAGGTCGTCCCATTGGATTTCTGGTTGGAGGGGTGCTGGAGGTAAAGTTATCACATGGCAATCCTTGAGAAGTGACACCCCCCCAGGCTGTCTGATTTGCAAGTCTAAGTCTCACCCCTTTCTCATCTCATCAAAATCAACAGTTTTTGCAAGCTCGGCTCTTCCGAGATCTGGAGCATATACCCAATACTGATTAGTTGTTTTTTCATTGTGGCCGACAAAAACACACTCTCTTCCTCTATCTAAAAGTTTTCTGCTTTTTGTTCCTGTAGGCCAGGATTTTGGGCTGATATAGGAGTAACATACACAGCCGAAGACTTTGACATGATCAACATCGGGGACAGTTCCTTCATAAGCTCCTTTCGGAGTTAATCTTATCCCATTAACAACTGGTCCATGAGGCATAATGTTCCATAAATAGGTGCTATGTTCTGCTGCCCAATCCCAAAATTCGAGGGTTAAACCAGCATCCTTTAAAGAAGAACGGATGCCGGATTCTACTTGTTGAATATTTCTTTCTGCTACCCCATTCTGATGCGACCCCTCGTAAGGAACTGTGAGCTCATGTCTGACTCCATACTTTGACCATTCATTGAGCTTCTCTCTTATTTCAGCTGCATTGTCTGATCTAACAGCCATTAATTTCAGATTAGTTGCGAGCTCCTCTTCATTTTTCCATTTTTCGAGCTTTACCATTAAATCGGACTTAGTTTTTCCTAACAAAGTCCAAGCTTTTCGCGTTGAATTATCAACTACTTCACAAAACCATGTGTGGCCACGTATCGAAGGTAAGAATGGGCCAGCGATATCAATAGAAACCAATGCTAGTATCGAATTTTTCCAAGGACTAAGTGTCTTATTTGTCCTATTTCTCAGTTTGGTGAGTTTACACACTCTACAAATTTCTTTGTCCAAGGGAATTGTTATTGGCCTGCTGAGCTTAGTTAATTTATGCAGGTTTCGAAGTTTTTCTGTGCCCATATGACCAAAACGCCTATGCATAAGGTTATAGTAGTCAGTATTTTCACGTTGTGATATTCCTTGGTGATCTAGTGTTCCTTTATTATGATTCTTACTTCTTTGGTTTTGCTCTTCGACAGTTAGAGCCATGTGACAACAACCTTCTGTAATTTTTATGCCATCTCTTGGATTAGTTTTGGTTAATGTATTTGAGGTAGTGGTTGAAACGGGTAGAGATTGGCTACACATGAGAGCAATTTCTTTCAAGCCTTGGCTATGTGGCATGATACGAGAGACATAGTAAAGTCCATTTTTGATATCTGCTTGAATTATTACTTTGTTTTCACGATTTGTAAACCACATCGATCTGTCGTTAAATGTACCAAGGCAATTCCATTCTGCACACAATTTACGGCTTGAGAGAAGATTTACACCTAAGTGTGGTACATAAAGAACGTTTTCTAGCAAAAAAGAAGCGCCAGAAACTTTCATCTCAACTTGACCCATTTGGTCTGCCCAAAGAAAGCCTCCCCCAACCTTGACAGTGCGCCTTCTGATGTTGATCATTGGGCCCCTAAACAAGGCGAGATTGTCAGTCATATGTGTGGTACAGCCAGAGTCAGAACACCAATCGGATTCAGGTATCTTACTTTTCATATTATGAGAATTAAGTCTTGAAAAATGACAATAGTCTACTTCTTCATCGTCTTCAGCACTTGAATTCGATGAATTTTCAGACTCTGAGGATTTCTCATCGACTTGATCCTCAGCTGCAAGAGCTTTTTCTTTATTTGACCCGTAATATCTTTTGGAGGGTCGAGGTTTTTCTTCATCCCTTGCTTTGGCGAGCTCGAAATCGGCAACTACAGCTGTTAGAAGTCTTCTTAACTCGCATTTATTTTTGTAATGCTCCTTTTCACAAAAGTCGCACATCACTTTGGAGCGAGAGTTCTTTCCTCTCTGCCGATTTCGAGGCTTGCCAGGCGCTCTATTGTTGGTACTCGTAGTATGTGCCGTTTCTGATGTTGAGCTTAGATCAAATCTCTTTTCGTTTCTCTCTAGGATGTCCAGCTTTTCGTAAATATCCTGGCTTGGATTTGCGTCAAGAGATTGTAGCACGGTGTTAAAGGAGGAAGGGAGGCCGCTAGTAAGATATTCGAATAAAACTTCTCTTGTGAAAGTTGCAGCCATCTGTGGGTTTGATTCATTAACTCTAGCCCTGGCTGAAACGATGTGAGACCAAGCAGATGATATTGTCATCTGTACTGGTAAATCATCTATAAAACCAAATTTAAAGTTGGTGATTTGTTTAAGGTCGTCTCTCTTAGTCACAGCGCTAACTTTATTGTATTTTTGTTGCAGAGAACTCCATTGTTCCTTCGCAGTATCGAAGGGTTCGACATGCTCTCTGTCGAATTGGTCGATACACTTGCTAAGCATGAAAAGTATTTTAGCGTTAGCCGATTCCCATTTCTGCTTCTTGAATTCATCAAGGTCAGGAGGGATAATCTTATCGAGCTCTGACTTCATTGCAGCGTAACCCAAGGTACTCTCAGGCAACTTTTCGGTTGAATTGTCGCTGGTTACCGTGGAAGCGTATTCAACGACATCTTTTTCAATCGCGAAGAAAATATTTTCTCCGATCATCCAGTATCTCAGCTCCTTGAACCAAGTTCTCCAGTTCTCACGGGTGAGGATGGGTACTGGCCTACGGATGCCATCGACATTAGATTGCGTATCCATACTTTTATAAGGGACCCTCCAAGGTGTAAATGCTCCCCTCTGACTAGGAGTCTGTTAGAACCGTCGGTCCAGCGTAAATCAAATGATTCGCGAGATTCGAGGACGGTCAATTCCAGCTGTGTACCTGCCACTACAAATGCGAAGCCGAGCACATAACCTTTTAGAAGATGGAAGCTGTATGACTTGATATGGATATGTACGTCACTGTTATATTGGAAAGAGTTATCTAAACTAAATTTACACTTTTGGGGAGAAACAAATCCTACTCCCGGGATTATGTTTCTCCGGATAGCTCCGAACTACAAACGCCAGTGATATGTTATATTTCGCAACAAGTTGTAGCCTTTAAGGCATACCTACAATTGGCCATTGCCAATTTTGCAGCGGTCGATACCTCACCCAATCCTCCAAAAATTCCGCTACACTCTCGACCAAAAAAAGATATTAGCTATGGATTGGGAAAAGATAAAACTGCAGGAAACAAAATTGCTGTAGCAGTCCCCAGAAATATCCTGAGCACGGAATCAAGTGCAAAGAAAGTACAAGAGACGTTTAGTCTATCTAAGACACCTAAAGCGGTAGAAAACACGTGGGCAACAGTGGCTCGTAAGGGTATGAAGAAAGCTCGGGTAACCTTGAACACGGAAATACAAGTAGCTTCGGTGAGGAAACCAGCCCAAATTGTAACTAACAAAGACAAGCCCACATCCAGTGCTTCATCAAGGGTACACACCTCGGATAGAAGACTCTTTGTTCGGCTGCCACAAGAACACGAGTGGCGTAAGCTATCTCCTGCTGGAATTCGGGAATCAATTGTCAGAAAACTTTCTATCTCACCTGCACTGATTGGGAAAATCAAGCCTGTCCGTTCTGGATTCGCATTGAGTCCTTGCAGTACAGAAGCTCGTGAAGCCATTTTGAATGCAGGAAACGGACTGTTTTTGTCAGGAGCCAAGTTGGAACCTGCTACCAACTGGGCATCAGTTCTGATCCCTACTGTACCATCGTCGATTCGCAAGGAGCACGGAGAGGTAGAAATAAGTAGTTCTATGCTTTCTGATGAGATTGAGCGGGTCTGCTCTATGCGACCTGTTTATGTGAAACTTTACGGTCGAAACAAACCAGAAGCTCCACACAGAACATGGATGGCATTCTTTTTAAAGGCACCACGTATCGGTTTTAGGGTTTTCGACGAATCTGGAATCGCTAGATCCTTCAAAAAGCAACATCCACTACAATTTTGTAAACGCTGCAACGGTCATCATCCGGACAAGAACTGTTCTAGAGCCCCGTCTTGCAGTAACTGTGGCTCTACCAATCATGCTACAGACGCTTGCAAGGCAGCAACTAAGTGTCGCAATTGTGGTGGACCACATCGCTCAGATAGTCGTAGGTGTCTAGCGCGTCCTACTCGCTCCGGAGCTCCCACTAAAGAGCAAATGAAAATTTATCGACAGGCCGGGGATAGAGAGTATCAAGCAGTGCTTCGAGCAAGAGCTGCAGAGGAGACTGCTGCCACTGTGGAAAGCATGAATATTGATCTCACAAATAGTCCGCTGCCAGAAGCTGAGAATAATACTGACAACACACAAGCGTCTCCTGTCGAAGATTCGACGGTCGACGCAAGACGGTTATGAAGGGCAACCCACAGGGTTGCTATCCCCTCCAGGACGTTCTAAATTTTATGTCAATTAACGTAGGAAGGGGGGGAACTACACAAGACATCGCGCTAGCTCGTGGCTGCGAATTAAAAATTGATGTCTTGTTAATACAAGAACCTTGGTGGTCTGATCGCACGAAGACACATCCATTCTATGATTTATATCTTCCATTTGGAGGAGATAATATACGACCTAGGGCAGCCACGTACATCAGGAAAGACCCTAAAAGATTAACCTCAGAGCAGAGGTACTCACAATCGCCTACTGGTGATTATTGCTGGGTGGAAGTTAATGATATCATGTTTTTAAATGTCTACAAAGCGCCACACGACCCCAGTGCTGTGCAACCTCTTCTTAACTGGACACCGACTCCTAGAACTATAGCAATTGGAGACTTTAACTCCGTCTATTGGGCCTGGCAACCTAGCGCCAGTAGTTACTACGGACAAGGCGAGGAAATAGAAAAATGGGCGGAGAAACATCATCTAAATTGTCTTATAGTAGATGAACCGACACATCGTGCCGGAAATACGTTAGATTTAGCTTTCACAAATATAAGTGAAACTATGGCTTGGGTCGGCACTGAAGAGTGCATGACCAGCGACCATCTTCCGATTTGTGGTTTTGTCCCCAATCACAAACTATCAACTGCGAACTCACCAACATATAATGGCAAACTCAAAGTTTCCAAAGAAAATTTACCCCAATTTACTCGAGTAGTCTCACAATGGCTACCTCCAATCACTGATTTGAACACGGTAGAGGAGTTAGAGGAATTTGCTCAGGGAATATGTTGGGCTCTTACTAACGCCCTGAAAGCAGTTGGAAAGAGATCTAACAAAAAAGTGGAAGAAGTGCACCATGGTGGACTCCCGAATGCAAGTTTGCCCACTTGGACTACCGAGAAGCAGTGGATGAATCTGAGCGCAGCACAAAGGCGTGGAAACTTAGGACCACCGTTGCCTCGGCAAAAAGAGAGCACTGGAAGAAAAAGGTGGAAGATATGAAATCCTCTCGAGATGTGTATAAACTTATGCAGTGGGCGGCTCCTCGAGTTATCAGCATCACTCCCCCCCTTCGACATGAAGGGCGATTTATAACAGACCAGGCAGAACGCGCAACTATCCTCAGGGACTCCTTACTATCACGTTTCTCGGCATCTGATGACCTTCCTCCCTGTACAATACCAGGAGAAGCACGAATTCCTTGGTCGGACGAACTATCAGAGCTCGAAGTTCGGAAGTGTACAATCGGAAGTGGTAACACTAGCCCAGGAGCCGATGGGATCTCCGTCGAGCTTCTTGGAGCATGTTGGGAAAAAATAGAACTTCATGTTACTCAACTCTTTCGTGCTTGTCTCCGACTGGGCTGTCACCCAAGGTGCTTTAAACTTGCCGAAATAGTTTTTATACCAAAAGCAAGGCGTGACCCCGCATCAGTGAAGGGATGGAGGCCCATTGCGCTTTTGTCTTGCTTAGGTAAAGGATTAGAGAGGTTACTGGCAAATAGAATGTCTCACCTCGCCATAATTACAGAGATTGTAGGTAGACAGCAGTTTGGAGCACTACCCAAACGATCAGCAATAGATCTAGTTTCCTGCGTAGTACATGACATCGAGGAAGCCAAGACACAAGGCTGGGCCTCAACACTTGTTACGCTGGATGTAGAGGGGGCTTTTGATGCAGTGCTGCATAACAGACTCATTTGGCGCATGCAAGCACAAGGATGGCCCAACTCAATCCTTCAATGGACTAAATCGTTTCTTGAAAATCGTAGAGTACAAGTGCGTTTTCAAGGAGGAGTAACTGAAGCCAAAGAGCTAGTGTGTGGTGTTCCTCAAGGATCACCTATCTCTCCCCTACTTTTCCTACTTTACATGGCGGAACCGATGAAAAGTGGGAATAAAATCGCACGTTTTAGCTATGCGGATGATATCGGAATTCTAGGCATTGGACGTACAGTCAAAGAAGCTACAGCTGCAGCACAGCGAGAAGTTGACAGCATTACGAAATGGGCAGCTGAAAATGCTGTTCTATTCGACCCTAAAAAGACAGAGGTAATTCAATTTCCTGGGAGAAAGAGAGAAGAACCCGCTGGTATTGTGGTAGATGGGAAGATAAGTCTACCCGCTGAGAATATTCGTTGGCTAGGTGTATATCTCGACCCTAGTCTTTCATTCAAGCACCATGTATCAACCTGGTGTGGAAAGGCACTTAGTTTAGCACATCATATGCGGCAACTAAACTCTGTGAAAAGAGGAGCTGCTCCAAAAGCTCTCATAACGGCAGTAGACGCCTGTGTGGTGCCGGTAGCGACTTACGGTGCTGAAGTCTGGTGGCCTGGGTTGTCTCGACCAAAAGCAAACGGCACAATAAAACCACCTACATCATTTCACTGTGGGCTTATAGATAAAGTCCTACATGTGGCTTTAAGAGCTGCATTACCTGTATGGAGAACTACACCGAATGTAGTACTGCACAGAGAGGCAGGAACTCCCCCAGCTCGCATACTTCTAGAAGGTTATCGACTGCGTCTTTCCGCACGTCTAAACTCTCTTGATGATCGTCACCCTCTTCGAATTAGAGCGAGTATGTGTCCTAATGTAGGCACTTTAAAATACAAATTAAAGCCAAGGCTTTCAAAAAGACCCGAGTGTCAAATGTCTCGAGTCCAACGAGCTCTCCGACAGCTACCTAATTCTGAAGCCGCGGAGCCATTACCAGCCCCGGTGTATACCCCAATGCTTGGAACAAAGGCAGATATGATTCAGAGTTATCGGCGTTGGATATGCTCAATAAGCATAGCAGATATATGTGCGTATTCCGACGGATCATCAGAGGGTCTCGGACGCTCCTCCTGGGGATATATTCTTCAGCGTGGAGGAGATACATTTAAAAGAGGACATGGAATACTACATGGCGGAGAAGTATATGACGCAGAAATCTTTGGTGCAACTATGGCGCTTCGAACTGCTTTGTCAGAAAGACAAAATAACGAAAAGATATTTATACTTCTCGATAACCAGGCCGCAGTGATGGCTTTACAAACTGGAAATTCATCATCCAATATCCGGCTAACTTATTTATTTCATAATCTAGCAAAGACAACAAACGCAGAGTTTAGATGGGTGCCAGGTCACTCAAATATTGGAGGAAATGAAGAAGCGGATGCAGAAGCCCGCATTGCTTTGCGAGATCTCCCTGAGAGAAATACTCGACCTCATTTTATATCTTTATCCTATTTACGTCGACTTATGCAACAGCGACGCCAAGAACTAGTGGATAAATGGTGGTCCGAGGTTTGTCCTGCTCGGTACCATGACTTGGACCTTAAAATGCGTCGGAAAAAGCCGCCTGAGCTAGCGCTACCAAGGAAGCTATTACATAAATTACTTGCTACCAGAACTGGACATGGAGACTTCGCGGCATATCATCGTCGCTTAAACCACATAGATGCTAATCTTGAATGTGTCTGTGGACAGGAGACATCTCCCATCCACTTTATTCGCTGTAGGAGACACGCAAATAAAATGCGGAAACTTAGAAACGGTACGAGCATGGATACCTTTAGACGCCAACTTCTCGGACATAATTGCTTGAAGAAGTTCACCGAATTTGTACGGACTACAGGTTGCTTTGATGACCAATCATCTAACTCATCCTCTGCTGGACGCGAGGAGAGTATACAATAGAATGCCAGAATCTAAAGTGGCGGGCGAAAACTTGGTGTGAGAAATGCTGGACTAGCCCTGATATTTATGTCTTTCCTTATCTTTCTTTACTGTTATTTCTTTCATTTTCATTTTTTTTTTTTTTAAATAACGGGCGTGAACGAGTAGGGCATGCCTGAGGCCATGATCCTTGCCGGCTCCGCCGGTCCTGGACCCAAAGTGGACATTAGGGAGTATGCCTAGGACCTTAAATAGTATAAATAAATAAATAAATAAATAACGTCTCGAATAACAGACCTAAGTATATATCTAACCCAATTTATTCATTTACTTAACCACAATATTTCTTGGTTAGAAATTCATACACATTCAAACAATAAAAGTTATTGTTGGTATGACAAAGCTCATATGCCTAAAGTTAATAAGTGCACTTAGAGCGATGAGAGTACTGTAGTACGTAATATGAACAGTCGTTCATATGATCTTGAAATTGATAATAAGTGTCCCTTTTCTCTGGAGTTATGAGGTTGGTATCTACATTCGGATAATTATTTACCCGATATAAAGGGACTACAATGGAAAATGTTATGCGTCGTGCAGGGACCACAAACTCCAATACCAAAATAGTCGAAGTCAGATTGATCGTTCCGACAGTTATTTCTGCCAGTAATTGTATACGCATTCACCACAGCTACTAAATCTTGAATCTGCCACTTAATTTTTTATACGCTTCCTGGACCTATTAGTCTACTCCGACACAAGCATAAGCATAAACTTTACACCTCGTCCTATACAAATCTTAATCGGACGAGTTATAAAGCTAATGCTTGTGCCGGTTTAGTTCTCTTTACCGAACGCCATAAATGTCAAGTGATAAAGATCGGCTAGTGATCAAATCAACAAAAAATTTACAGTGCAAATCCTCTTAGCTAATAATGGGTCCCGGTATAATTATTGAAAAGATTCATTGGGATTTTACCGTTTATACTCTGATACTACGGTATTAATCGTGTATAGGCGCTAAAATTCGACTTTTACAGGGTATATAGGCTTTTACTAACTTGAATTAGCATGACGATAAGTAGATCTCCCCACCTAAACTTTAAATTTGTATGGCAAAAATTTCACAACGAAATATTCGTTGGTTTTGCTTTTTTGGTCCATTATAGCCCTCTATTCACTTTTTAATTCATTAATACATTTCATAAATAAATTATACTTCTATCTAGCTAATAATTTACATATCCGCCTTCAGCTTCGTAAACGGCTCTGATTCTTCGGGGCATCGAATCTATCAGTTTCTCCAAGTCATCCCCATTAAACCCCAGATCCCACGCCTCGTTCACTATTTGACGAAGATGCCCTTGACTCCGCTGCCCCCCTTGATCCAACGCTGGATAAAGACGCTCCATGTACGCTTTCATATAACTCCATAAAAGTTTCTATCGGATTTAAATCAGGAGAATATGGCGGCCACTCCATTAGAGAAATATTCCTCCTTTCAAACTCACGCATAGTTTGCCTCGACTTGTGAGGAGGGGCGTTGTCCTGCATCACATCTAGTCCTGGTTCCCGAAAGACCGCACTCTCTATGAGAGGCACTATCCTCTCGCAGTAACTGGCCGCAGTGATATGGCCCCACTCCTTCTCCCAAATCAGGCAAGGCCCCTTCTGTCGTCCAAAGAAAGATCCCCAGAACATCCACCTAACTCTCCTCCGCGTCTTGGCTAGGACACAGGTATCTTCGTACTCTTCCCCAATCTTTGACTTAAACTTAGCTCAAGGGAACTCTAAATCTTAGGAGCCTTTAAGGGACTACTGACCTTTCTTGTGACCCAACGATCACTTTGCCGACCATTCATAGCCCAAGTCTCGTCGGACCAGAGGACTCTCATCCAATGTTCCTTCCGCCAGTGGAGATGTATTCTGGCAAACTCATATCTCTTCAGTTTGTTGACTGAAGAGATAGGAGGTTTTAATCGTGCAATCCTGCGTGCATATCCCCTCTTTGCCAATTCACGTCGGATCACATTCTCGCTCACACCAAAGTGCCGAAATATAAAATGTGCAAGTTGGAAAAATGACATCCGACGATTTTCCGATGATAAACAGACGAAAAATTCTATTTCATCGACCTGGGAACTACTTAGAATAGGTGGCCTACCACTGGAGTACTGAGGCTCGGTATTTTCAACGCTCATGGTGTATTGTACCTGTCGCCATGTAATCCCAAGGCGTTGAGAGATTTTGACGTAACTGTGTCCCTCACTGGCCAAGGTTCTAACCTGCACATGTTACTCTCTTAACCTTATCAATTTGTAGATTTCAGACTTACTTGAATACGTTGAGTTTGTGTTAGGCGTTTTGCATAAGTAGGAGATGCTGATGATGGAGAAGGTTGTTGAGGTGAATCCATCTTTGCGGCAATCTAGTACAGTAAATTAAAATCTTCTAAAGTAGTTGACTTAAGGTTCAGATGCACTCACATGAAGTAAAAATTAGATAGATGAATGAAATAAAAGTATGCCGTTGAGCAAAATAATAGTAAATAGCTGACAATGATTTAAACGAAACGACCTCAGGTGTGCGCGAGTGAAGAAAGGTGCAGGCATGAAGGTGGGCGTTGGACTTCATATACAGATGCATATCTCTTATGCCTTAGGCCATAAGATTTTAAAATTTGAAGCTAACAGGGATACTGTGGATCTATCGTGAGGTAACCTGGAATATCACCACTTTATCTCCACTTTATCCCCGCTTTAACCCCTGTACCCTATAAGAAGCGGATCAACGAACAATACCCTATCATGAGAGTATATGCAATACTCACCCACGCATGCAAAATGGCCTGTAGGGATAAGTATTGCAAATACAAACGATCAAGTTCCCATTAGTCTTTTCAATAGTTACACCTGGGCCTATTATTAGTTAAGAGGGGTTCTACTGTAAATAGAAAAGTGACGTGGGGTAAATCTACGGAGCATTGATACTAACACGTAGAATGAGAAAGATAAGGTATGATCATATACGGCTTGCCCCCCCCGTGTTGCATTAGCGGCTCTAGCCTTTTTTGGTAGATGACTTTCCCTTAGAGTACAGTCGTCCTTCTCCAACTCGATAGTGGGCCCCGGTATAAGCGTTGAAAATATTCATTGAAGTTCATCCATTTACATTTGCAATACTTACCCCTACACGCAAAACGACCTGTAAGGGTAAGTGTTGCAAATATAAAAGTCCAAGTTATAATGAATACTTTCAACACTTATACCGGGACCCACTATCGAGTTAGAAAGGGACGAATGTATATATATTTCATGTACTGAGTGGAGATAAATGAATAAAGGTAAAATGATAATAATAATAACTGGCTCTACTGGCCTAAAAGTAATAACTGTTGACCACAAAGATGAACGACGATAGAAATAACAATATACTGATCCGAAGAACCTCACGTTCTCGATACCCTTTCCCAAAGATAACGCCTTCCTAATATACATCATCATGAGAGCCCTAACCGGTCCCCTTCTCATGACTTCTGTCAGAGGCTACAGCCAACTGCTCCTAGTTGCCGTTATGCTACTGTTCCAAAACGCCTCTGCTCGTTATGAAACCTACTCAGTCCCGGAATACTCCTTCGTCCAAACATGATGCCTTCTGATAATAAGCCCCAATTGGCAACGTCTCGTGCCTCAGAACATCTCATCTAACCCGGTCGTTTAACTAGTGGCGACTAGAATAAAGATAGCGTCCACTATCAGTAACATCTAAGATAAAAACTCCACGATCGTTAATACCATCATTCCGTAACAGTCAGATGCCATGTGAGATACGACTTAAAAATACTTAAACAACTGTTACTAAAAATATTGATCACCTTTGCTTTTATCTTGGCGTTGATCTAATCGGGAACAAATAGAAATTGATATTAGCATTAGCGTCTTCGGACATCAAGCCCTTCATTTTCCAACACTCCTCCTGACCAATGAGACCAGATAACATCGATTCCTATTACAGCCGGAATACTTGTTCGCATAAAGATTTCGCATTCGGATAGCACAGTGGTTTCGTCGGAATATCAGCCAATATCTTGTTTGAAGGAATATAATCTACTTGAATTTCCCCATTTTGCCGCAGTCCCTGGTAACATGCTAAGCGAGATCAATATGTCGAGCCTTTTTCGAATTATTGCCCTGTCCCAAGGAAATAGCACTCTGAATATCAGTATTTATTGAAGTGCCATTCCTGTCATTCAATCTTTTATCCACATCTAATTCTCTCAATAGCCTAGTCAACCAAATTGCCCGCTTCGACTTCTCAATGAGAGAAATGTATTCAGCTTCTATTGCGAAAGTTGCGACTGCCTTCAGTCTCTTTGATTGCTATTACACAGTATTACGGGATAATCCCTGAGGCTAGTACTGGCTGCAGATAAATATATGAAGGTATAACGTTTTCATATGACTAGGCAATCTAGGCCCTAAAGATAATAGACTATCGACCTAAACTGATGATAACAATATGACAAGATTCAGACCCTCAGGTCGACACGCTCCCCCTTCAACTCAGAGGTCTCCAGCCTCTATGTATGCACTTTCCTTCAGCTTCCCCTAGGCCCCAGACTTCTGCCAACCCTTTGTAGTTTCATAGCCCGTCTCTGGTGAGTTCCACATATATCTGATACGAGCCACCCTTTGTCTCCCCTCTCATGACTGCGACCCGAGCCAACTATCTGTAACCATCTGTCTCATCTCAGAGTATGCACGCCGGTATCGGCCCCAGATGACTCTAACGCGCTAGTCGCGTTTCGCAATTTCACTGCTGCGCCAGAAAATCTAAAGTCACTTGTTCGCGAGACTGAAGTATTGATATCCACGAGCCGGTGCCGCCAAGACAAATATCCGCGAGGCTGAATATATGGACATGTTGGCATGGCAGGAATTCTCAATTATTTGTAAAGTTCGAACCGTAGAAATGATAGCTGGAAGCAGGCTCGGAAAATACTGTGAGATGTATTTATATGAAGATATAGATGCATCTGGAGTTCTTTCGGTAGATTAGAACAATTAATTGATTTTATATTTGGACTTGCTCTGGTGTTTACCACCATTAATTGATCCCGCAACACACAGGGCTTCCTAAAATCAAGATGTAACCACTGACCGATCAACGGGTTAGGGTATCGCACGCGTAGTCTGAATCAGAGTAACGTATAGCCATATTTTCCAGTGTTATTTCACAAGATGTACCGAATTTATAAGTGATAGAAAAATCTTTGGAGTCTTTAAAGTGTCTGAAGACCCTACAAATAGCATTCCAGTGACGTTGAGCAAGAGATGAGTCAAACTTGCCCAACTGCGAAGTTGCAAAAGTAATATCAGACCCAGTACTATTTGAAGCGTATCCAAGGCCTCCTACTGCGCTTGAGTAAGCGGACACATCGGCGAAAGGCTCTCTATCTCGGATTGGCAGGATCGCATCATAACCTTCTAGCGGTGAGGTATACTGCTTTACATCTATAAGACCACATGATCTAACTCATACTTTATTTCATGAGACCGTGAGATCTTCAATGTCCTCGTAGGTCGATCTCGGGCTGTCTTCCAGCTAATGACAGTGTCGATTTTCCCCAGGCCTCTCAGCGGAAATCGACTGGGTAACTGATCTTAATTCTTTTGAATAATACATGTCTTCGCAACAAAAATCGCTTAATCATCAGCGTAGATACCATTAAAGCACCGCTCATGAGAAGAAGTATAGACGCAGGAATCACTTTCGGATCTATCGAAACCGAGAGAAATAAGTTGAATACTCAAATTATCATATCAAGCTTTTCCAGATTGCTTCAGACCATACAGAGCCTTATTAATCTTAACAAATCTAGAGCCGTTGAATCCCTCTGGCGATTTCATATAGATTTCCTTGTTGATATCTCCCTCCAGGTAGGCAGTTTTAACGTCGACTTCATCATTCCCCCAATCATGAAAAGTAGGAACGGCTAAGATAATTCTTAAGGAATCCATGCGTAATGTGGGGGAATAAGTTTCATAATAATCGACTCCTGGCACTTGACCAAATCCCTGAGCAACTAGCCTGGCCTTAAATCTCCCGTCTGACTTAACTGTAAACACCCATCTAGATCCAATAGGCTTCCTATCATGAGGTACGTGTACCACAGGCATGAAGACATTCTTTGCTTTGAGTCGCTGAATCTCTTCATCTATAGCGGCCCACTACTTATCTTTATCGGGGCCATTTATTGCTTTTTCATATGATTGGGGAATTTCAAAGCTGCCTCCAGCAAAATGTACCAGACCTTGGCTGATGAGCTGATCTAGATAGGATTGGCTTTCGAATACAACTCCTCCTCCTAGTAGTAGGTTCCTCTGAAGGTAATTCAAGTAAAGGATTTCCTAACGCTGATGTAATTTCTGCATTGCCCATATCACTTTCGGGTTCTAGGAGAGGTGATGAAGACGCAGAAATATTTCGGAAAATAATAGTTCGAGAGGCGAGAGGAGAAAGGTCTTTAGATATAGTATCTATCTTAGAGTCTAATTTGAAATCAGAGTCAGGGTCAAAGTCGAAATTTTTGGGGGTACAGCTATGCGGATTTTCAAGCAGCCCGTTACTTTGATCGTTATATTGCTTTGAGGATGATTTTTCCCGATCCCAAAACTTCTCCAAAAACCGAACATTAGCAGAAGATATCACTTTGTCTCGGCCCATTTCCGAAGTTATGTAAACTCGATATTGGGTCTTAGATTCACAATAGCCTACGAATATCACTATCAGCAATGTTAGCGACAGTTTGTACTTCTTGGTACCCTTATCGTCAATAAGTGCGTAGCATGAACAGCCCCAAACTTTAAGTTGAGAAATTAAAGCTAGAGTTCCATTCAAATATTCATATATTCGTATGGAGTTCTCTTTTCATCGAGGGAAGGCAACTTATTCCGTAAATATGATGCTATTAAAAAATTAACGTCCCAGAACCAAAGATGGAGACCAGCATGAAGAAGCATGCACCCAGTCATCGTGACTAGAGTTCGATTCATCCATTCAGATAGCCTATTTTGATCCTGAGTATACGGTGCACTGATTCGCTGAACAATACCACCGAAATTAATCTCTTTATGCTCAGTTCCTCCGTCAAAACGCATCGCATTTATCCTACAATCAGTCTGAAGCTCCTTTCTTTCTTTATGCGAACAAAATTTCTCTGGGACGTCCTGAGTACTCCGAAGAAGATAAAGATCACAATATCGAGATGCATCGTCGATGAAAGTGACAAAATAGAGGCTCCCACAAACACTCGCGATATGAAATTTTTCCCAACTACCTGAATGGATTAGCTCAGATACTTTCAATGCTTTAGGCGAAGGACTTCAATGAATTTTTTCGACTTGTTTACACGAATTGCAAACGCCACATGGGCTCAGATATTTGTCGTTCATTCGGAAGCTAGGCCTTTTGTTTATCGTAGAAATTTGAAGACGAGATGCAGCAATTCTTCGAAGCATGGGAAGACCATCACTAAATCTATGATGAACAAGATCTGTGTCGTTCTTATCCGTTTGGTGCGAAAAGAATGAATTTTGGAACTATTGTGTATTAACACTGCGACTGAGCTCCGACAATTTGTTAAAAAAATAAAGCCCATCCCTAGATCAAGCTATCGCAATAATGGATCCTGAACTAGAGTAGACACCTAATTCTGTATTATTGGAATCAATCATAAAGCCTACGGATTTGAGCTGAGATCCAGATATCAAGTTCTTTATATATGACAGTAAGTACCACACATGGTTAACTTAAATGACTTTACTCTTATTACTATCCTCAAAATCAAATATCGTGAACGTCACGGTGCCGACAACAGAAATGTTAATTAGCCCCCCTGAGGCTATATGAGTTTTCTTCGAGATTGGGGATATAGAAACAAATAGGGAGCGGTTGTTGAATATGTGGAGTGATGTGCCGGTATCAAGGATAATATTTGTAGATTCGAATTATTCATGGTCAGAGCGTGATCATAAATTGTCCAAACAACATCCGAGACCAAACCAATGGAATTATCAGGAGCATCTTTAGAAGTCTTTTTACCTTTATTTTTTTCACGCTCCTCCTTCAATTTCCTTGCCTTTGCAGCTTTCTTTGGATTCTTTGCGACCGATTTCGAATCATCTGGAGAATCTGTCTAAATAAAACAGTATTCTCTAATGTGGCCTTTTCGTTTACAATGAGCGCAAGTTTTGATCCTGCTTGGCAAAGACAAGGAATCAAATTTGTTATCCTCATGGCCAAAAGCTAGAACTTGATCAGGTGTGGCTTCGCTTTTAGTTAACCTGATTGGCGCAGAGAGAATTGACAGCATTAGAGAAAGAGAACTTGGGGTCATTTCTAAGGATGGTCGCAATGCCACTATAATGATCGTCTCGATATCCATCAAAATGATCCAGGACTTCGGAATTTCATAATAAGATCTATAGGGCGGTGTGGCTTTTGAATTGAAGTAATTTTTAGTCTCTCGCTTAATAAGTTCTTCAAAGACATCCACGTCAGTTCCTTCATCCATCGAGAATCATCAGAAATCTTCGAGCATCGAGTTGATAATAGTGTAAAAATATGGCGAGAAGTAATCTCGAATAGCTTCCCACATTACTATTTAAGTAGCCTTATTTTCAATCAAATAAGATAACACTTCCGGCACCAACTGAAATAATGCAGCCTTGATATTTCCATCTCGAGAATGCCACGATTCAGTAATTTTCGCCCATTTTGTGTCATTTGCAATCGACACACTAGCAACTTCTTCTGGCTAAAATGCCTCTCCTATAAAGTTTCTCTCAACTTTAAGGTTAGTAAGGACCAATATAAATAGTTAGCTCCACCTCATGTAGCTAGACTTATTCAATTCAGGAGCATGCCTCTGAGCTTCTAGGATCTCGTGAGTAAACATGATATTTGGGGAATAAGAAAAAGAAATTGAGAGTTATGAGAAAAACAATATAAATCCAAACAAACAGAACTTAAGTAGTTAAAGAAACTGCCTGAGAAAAATCCGAAGTATGATAACAAAAGGAAAGGTAGCAAATTTTGGAAAGACTTCGGTAAAGATATTCAGTAAAAGCTTGATCTCATAATCTGTTGAAAACTGTCAAGATTATATCTGTTGATTCAAAACACTTGATTCTTGTTTGTAACTCTTTCGTACTTGTACATGTATAAAGTGCTTTGCCACTTGGCCGGTCGTTTTGTGTAAGCGAGTATTTCACTTGGCCAGGCACTTTATAGAGGTACTGGCCAGTAGAAGAGCTCGCTTATGAAAAGTGACCGGCCAAGTGGTAATACACGTAATCAAAATGACGATCACAAACCTGGTCGAGTAATTGAGAATGCCAAGACCACGATATAATGCACAATTCTCGTTTATTTTGCTTCAAAATTAGGTCGGCGAGAGAAAAGTAATTTAATTTTCATTTTGTGCACTAAAAAATTGATTTTTACGTCGTGTTCTAAAGTTATGATCATAGGCATTAAAACTGGTGATTTTTTCGGCCAGTTTTGTAAGCTACGGTATTCGTGATGACGAAATACCTGTTGTAATTTTTATCCATAATCCTTATTAGCCCTCAATATATCGGTAGTCTTACGAAGGCATTGCTGCTGTATTTTTACCACATAGCGCTGTCACTTGTGTATATATGTGTATATACATATTCAGATAGGTGCGAGGTTAACAGATTGAGAACTATTAGTAGCCGTGTTGTTTTAACCTCAGTTCTCTTCAGTTTTCGCTTTCACAGCTGTAGAAGACGTGCATGTGACTTGAAATGGTAGTAAAAAAGGGATTTGTGATTGTAAAAACAAGTTTAGAACAACATATGCCTTTCTTAATCAACTAAACGTTGCTCGTTTTTTCCCAAGGTACTCGGGCTATCGGGAACATTATACTGAGCCATTAAATCTTCTAACTCAAAATCCTCTGCATCGTGGATATGTGTTGTGGTTTTTGCTGAGTGGGACTCTAGGGTTGAATCCTTATGATCTCGAGGAGGGTCCGATAAAACACCGTAGAGATGAAGAAGCAAGTTTACCAAAAGAAACATTATTGATGCAAAGCTAAACAATATGAGCACGTATGAGACATGCGTAATACCTGCATCAGACATAAGTTTCATTTGTTCTTCAGTAGCACTCATGAAGATAAACCCCGAAGCAATTAATAACTATAAAACTGTTAGATATTTCGAGAGAAAAAGACTTAAAGAACATACAAAGGGAGGTATATATTGAAAACTGTTAGCATCGCCGTCTTTTGAAATAGTATTTTGATCTCTTAGTACAAAAGAGACTTCAATAATCCGAGTCAGTCCTGCAGCCATCAATGTGTAACCAAAGACGGTGTGAATCATGGTACTAAGAGGAAGCTGTTGAGGGTGTGCTGACATAGCCCAGCCAGTGATAAAAATCACAAATCCTGGGATAACATTTCTCTTCGGCGCACCATCTCTCTTCCTGCTCAGCCAAATGCCGACAAGCCCGGCAGACCACCAAATAATACCCATGGCCGTGTGCTGGATATCGTTCTTCGCCCAAGCCTGCCCCCAACGATGTTCCGTAAATGTATTAACACAGCCCCAGGATGCGATCATTACTGAGTCGAAGAATTCAGGTGATCTCCGCCGCTTTCGCAGCCAAAGTTGTCCACAAAGCATTAATGTGGTCATAACTATCCCGTAGCCAATAAATGCGCTTCCCATGATGAAATGTGCAAGACATTGACCAAAATGATCCTTCCTGCAAAAGCCCAATGCGGTTATCCCACCAAACAACATTTGAGTCCATGCAACAAGGGGCATAGCTTTGCCGATCACACTATGGCCTATGATAGCAGTCCTCCTAAGATAAGAGTGAATCCCTTTTGTAAGATGTAGTCTAAGGTAAGTTCCCAAGGTGATCTGAATGACGAGCATGAGCATTAACCAATTCGAAAAGACGCTGTGAATATTTGCGACAAAGATTCTCCCTTTGTGGAGATGACCGAGAAAATATGCTGGCAGTGCAATGGCTGTTCCTGCAACTTGGGTGGGTACATGCCATCTATTCCGAACCATCTATTCAAACGCTTGATTAGATTAATTAAAGAAGTCTTCGAAAAACCTACACCAAGAACGAGGCCAGTAGGAAATATTATACCGAAACATAATGTCATTAAAAGAATGTGAATCCAGAGTACCGAGTCCTGATGTAATTAGCTGGATGGCCCTCTCTCTCGCTCGCCCTTCCACTCACGATGGGATCGGAAGATAAAACCTCTCCTGTGACAATTTTCGTCATATCGTGACCATGTGCAATTACAGGTCTCGAGAAAGCCAGAGCGGGAAGCAGGATAAAAAGCATACCCTTAGCCATCTTGGGATGAAGCTGATTGTCAATTGAGAGAATCAACTACGGGCATAGATAACTCTAAATCGTGGAATTTCAGCCTAGAGCCAAAACATTGGTTCCGGGCTAGACTCTAGTTAGGCGATATCCTAGATAAAGATAAATAAATGAACTGATTGGCTTATTATTGATTAGAAAGTTGTTTACCTGTCGAGTTTATGTCTACTATCGGCCTAAGATGTTGGCTGATCGAATTGAACTAACATGAGACGAAACTGAACTAAACTCGACCATTGCCAAATTTAAATTTGGGGGAGGTATATCTCATTACCTTGACACTAACAATTAATTATCAGGGTCATTATAATTTTTGAAGCGATTAGGAAGACCTTTTACATAGAGCTAGAGGATTGACTACGTTCCTGTGAGGCGCCTAGTGATCATTAGGATCATTCAAGAGGCTGTTCCTCCTCCATTTCGTGGATATATGTATACATAACTCTCCAAAGCATTCGAGCCTAATTCTCATTTCTTGTCCCAGCTCTGGATGAGGTCATAATGCTTAGCCCCTGAATTAATCCATAATTACGCGGAACAACTATATTCCGTGTTAAGCTTACCTAACAACAACTAAGTTTGTAATAATTTGATACATAAAGGGGTGTATTATAATTTCCTAGTCTGTTAACATGGTTGATGCTTGTACTCTGATACTACGGTATTAATCGTGTATAGGCGCTAAAATTCGACTTTTACAGGGTATATAGGCTTTTACTAACTTGAATTAGCATGACGATAAGTAGATCTCCCCACCTAAACTTTAAATTTGTATGGCAAAAATTTCACAACGAAATATTCGTTGGTTTTGCTTTTTTGGTCCATTATAGCCCTCTATTCACTTTTTAATTCATTAATACATTTCATAAATAAATTATACTTCTATCTAGCTAATAATTTACATATCCGCCTTCAGCTTCGTAAACGGCTCTGATTCTTCGGGGCATCGAATCTATCAGTTTCTCCAAGTCATCCCCATTAAACCCCAGATCCCACGCCTCGTTCACTATTTGACGAAGATGCCCTTGACTCCGCTGCCCCCCTTGATCCAACGCTGGATAAAGACGCTCCATGTACGCTTTCATATAACTCCATAAAAGTTTCTATCGGATTTAAATCAGGAGAATATGGCGGCCACTCCATTAGAGAAATATTCCTCCTTTCAAACTCACGCATAGTTTGCCTCGACTTGTGAGGAGGGGCGTTGTCCTGCATCACATCTAGTCCTGGTTCCCGAAAGACCGCACTCTCTATGAGAGGCACTATCCTCTCGCAGTAACTGGCCGCAGTGATATGGCCCCACTCCTTCTCCCAAATCAGGCAAGGCCCCTTCTGTCGTCCAAAGAAAGATCCCCAGAACATCCACCTAACTCTCCTCCGCGTCTTGGCTAGGACACAGGTATCTTCGTACTCTTCCCCAATCTTTGACTTAAACTTAGCTCAAGGGAACTCTAAATCTTAGGAGCCTTTAAGGGACTACTGACCTTTCTTGTGACCCAACGATCACTTTGCCGACCATTCATAGCCCAAGTCTCGTCGGACCAGAGGACTCTCATCCAATGTTCCTTCCGCCAGTGGAGATGTATTCTGGCAAACTCATATCTCTTCAGTTTGTTGACTGAAGAGATAGGAGGTTTTAATCGTGCAATCCTGCGTGCATATCCCCTCTTTGCCAGTTCACGTCGGATCATATTCTCGCTCACACCAAAGTGCCGAAATATAAAATGTGCAAGTTGGAAAAATGACATCCGACGATTTTCCGATGATAAACAGACGAAAAATTCTATTTCATCGACCTGGGAACTACTTAGAATAGGTGGCCTACCACTGGAGTACTGAGGCTCGGTATTTTCAACGCTCATGGTGTATTGTACCTGTCGCCATGTAATCCCAAGGCGTTGAGAGATTTTGACGTAACTGTGTCCCTCACTGGCCAAGGTTCTAACCTGCACATGTTACTCTCTTAACCTTATCAATTTGTAGATTTCAGACTTACTTGAATACGTTGAGTTTGTGTTAGGCGTTTTGCATAAGTAGGAGATGCTGATGATGGAGAAGGTTGTTGAGGTGAATCCATCTTTGCGGCAATCTAGTACAGTAAATTAAAATCTTCTAAAGTAGTTGACTTAAGGTTCAGATGCACTCACATGAAGTAAAAATTAGATAGATGAATGAAATAAAAGTATGCCGTTGAGCAAAATAATAGTAAATAGCTGACAATGATTTAAACGAAACGACCTCAGGTGTGCGCGAGTGAAGAAAGGTGCAGGCATGAAGGTGGGCGTTGGACTTCATATACAGATGCATATCTCTTATGCCTTAGGCCATAAGATTTTAAAATTTGAAGCTAACAGGGATACTGTGGATCTATCGTGAGGTAACCTGGAATATCACCACTTTATCTCCACTTTATCCCCGCTTTAACCCCTGTACCCTATAAGAAGCGGATCAACGAACAATACCCTATCATGAGAGTATACACTCGCTTAGCGCAAGCTAAGCTAGTGCCAAACTCTATTTACGCATTAGGGGTTTGGGGATATCTTTAGATAATGGAAGATACTGGAATATAACAGAACAGCATAGAACAACACTAGATCAATTGAAGTGAGAGTGTTGTATCTATGGTGGCGGTATGAACTTAGAATGGAACATTCTAGTAGAATGGTAGAAGATGACTAGGAGTTCTGGAGAGATGTATATAAGGAGGCGATAGACCTCAGCATGATTACAATTAAGTAGTTCCTTTTATATATTCAATCAATAGAGACAATTGATTGAGATACTTCTCTACTATACTTATCCATCTCATCGTGATCATTACTCTCCAAGGTACCTATCACTCTGACTCCTCTCGTAACCTCGTTATCATAACAGGGTGAGACATCAGATGGCACAAGTTGACATATGTTTGTTGCCTTCTCTTTTTTCTTTTAAAGCCACTTTGTATTCAGCCAAAAAGCTAACCATAGATTTTAGTAAATTTTATATAAATGACTTTCATCCATCTAAAGTTATGAGCCAGGACTAGTGCTAAAGGGGTATGGGTTCACAGGAGTTAAGGATGCATGGAAAATTATTTAAATCATAAAATGTATTTAAATCTTTTGTCACGGCTATTAGGCTGAATACAACATGATTTAGAAAAAAATAAAACAGATTTTCTCCTTGAGTCTCAACTCCCAAACTCCCCTTTGCATTAGTCCATCAAGTTTCCAGCTTACTCGTTAGAGAGCTTTATTTATGCTATGTTTCCAATGTTAGCAGTAGGTTTTCAATTTAAATAATATTTAATTGCTCACAAAAGAAACGTAGCCATAAAGCCTTCTCCGATGATACTACAGTAAAACCTCTACAACGCCATACAGTCTGATGGGACTATTAATATTTGTTTATTATTTTACCTCTAACTAATGATTATGTTACACTAGTCCCGAATTGGAAAAGAACGCCATAGCTTAATGCTCTGGAAGCCTGAGGCTCCCAACTTCCCCAAACCAAAGAAGAGACCTGAAATGTTGTTTAGTAACAGTGACTTAACCAGTACCCTGGCAGTGGTGTATAATGAAATCTGAAGACTAAGATTAATTTCCTGGGAAGAGAGATCTCCCATGAGGGACTTTTGGTATCGTGTTATAGAGGATACAACGATATAGGAAACATCACGTGAGCCCAGTCTGGTCGACAATTACCTTTTTTCGCAAACCTTAACTTGGTTGATTATAACTGTGGGTACAACAGGGGTCATTTGGTTTAAGGCCTTAAAATCATCAAATAAGTGATGTAATTCTATATACCTCACTATCTCGCCATGACATCGATGCCTAAATTACAACAGAGCCTAGCGCCCTTAATAAAGCATGTAATTGATTAACTAATGCCTATGTGATAACAAAACTAAACACGTATAACCCAGCGCCAAACGCCTATGAACCGATGATAACTCGCAATCAACTCAACTCATCCATGGTGTCGAGTTGCAGGCCTTGCAAGGCTTGTTTGTATGTTTGTACTATAGCAGGTGTAAGGAGTAAGTATATGATTATCCGTAACTGGCTTGGAAGCAATCTCACCTCCATAAACCGCAATCGACTCAAATCAAGACCTTCAAAGTTACTTGAGTTGATTGTCACCGAGTCTGTGTGAGCCAAGACCTAATAGTCTGTTGTCGTTTCTATTCTTCATGTCTCCCCTTCATAGCCACTTTATGACCACCCAGTTGCTTCAAAAAGGTCTTGTTACAGTCGTCATGTCACACCTCATGTGGTCCAAGCAGCTGGATAGCCTAAAGCGCCTGGCTGCATGGCACTTCTGTCAGAACCTCCTCTTCATCACTCTCAAAGGCAGGCTGAGGCTTAAATAGCTGTATAGTATGATCCTCTATCTCAGAGAGAGGGTTATCGGCGTTCCGTGGGGCACTGGTGAAGGAGGTAAATGTGATAACGAGATCTGAGGCGAGATAATGGATGTGGTCTTCCCAAGGGAAAGACAAAGTGAGGAAGAAGCGTAAGGAGAAAAGTAAGGATTTGGAATTGAAGTAAATCGGTCTTCCCAAGGAAGAGATGTGAAAGATATGTGGTGAATGTATATTCAGAAGACGTTGCGTGCAGAGGAAATCTCTCACACGCTGAACCTATATATACATATATATACATGACCTCCTCTACTACACTGCATAACCATACCAGATAATTCAAGGACTTGCCTAATAGAACTAGATTGACCTTATTATCCTCTGCTTCCTGACTAGTGATCTCATTTCCAACCTGTATGCATGGTTGACTCGTATTGATCCATTTACTCGAGAAACTAATCATCCGACAACAGAATTAATATCAGCATCAAGTGCACTAATCTATGAAATCTAGGTCCTCATCATTTTGGATATCCTGGACCACTTCAGCTTCATTATTAAGGAGAGTCTCAATGGACATAGACAGTTGAATCCGGTCTTGTAGCTTTAGTTGTTGTAGAATCTGAGGCAATACACGGAGGACCTCCTCAAGTTCCGTTGTTCCACCGTCAGAAGTAAGCAGTTTTGATCGCCTCCAGCAGCCTTGGATAGTTGGTATTGTTACTTGATTCCAGGCTCTGGTTGACCAACGAATTGCCTTCAAAGCATTCATTATTTGGAGGAGATTATGGCCTTTCTCATACTCATCTAGCATTTATTCAAGCCATGCCCGACGATAGTAGGCTTTGAAGGCCCTGATAATGCCTTGATCGAGTGGCTGAGTGGCTGAGTGGCTGAGTAGTTGATGTTGAGTTTGGAGGTAGCCAATACACTTTAATAATCATAAGGTGCTGAAACAGTGGAAGTGCAGCTGTATGAGCACTAAAGTTATTCATTACAAGGAGCACTCTTATGTCGCCAATACGACGTGAGAACTTCTGTAGGTGTTGGAAAACCTTGGATAATGTATTCAAGGAGTTGGATACCGTAGTAAATGAAGAGATAGAAAATATCAAAGTACGCGCGTACAAAACGATCAAGTCATAAACAAATTCTTCAAATTTTCTCATTTTTCTCAGACGAGAAGCTCTATGATTAAATACATTAATCCCTTTGTGTAAACCGAAAATCCAATAAATACATGAGCTCATGTTTGGGCCATGGCAATGGACTCACCTCCACCAGCTCATGGGTCTATAGAGAATGGACTTGGCTTTAAAAGAGTCAAAAGGGTGATTAGAAATGCTCTACAATAATCTCGCTTATTCTGTATGTGCGATATTCATGTTCCAACAGTAGCCATTCTATCATGATCTTTGTAGTCATCCAGACTTTTCCATTATGCCTCTGTATGCAGCAAAGTGCTTCAAAGTTGACACCTGCAGATCCAAAGCACCTTGGATCAGCAGCCTTGCCAATAAGCTACACCGAAAGCTTGTCATTGCTATCAGTATTACAGCAGATGTGTACTGTTATCAGAGCCCTCTTTTCTTTGTACCTGAGGCCTATTGTGTAGAAGAGCCTCGATCAGGTACAATCTTCTAGTAGATGCCAATTTTATCACAGTTATAGAAATCTTGAGGAGGATATTGCCTTGCCAGTGCTTGTACCTGTACAAGCTGCTCTGCGATCGCACCTTTATCATTACTTCCATCCTCACCAGGCCGAATCCGTGATTTGATGTTGCACCTCCTCTTAAATGCAGTAAAATAGTCATTGCTAAATTGAGGTACCTCCATGCCTTGATAATATGCAAGATGCTGCAAAAAACAAGCTGCCTGCCGCATCAACAGCTCACCAGTGTGAGACATAGGCTCGGGTGCTCGGTGGCCGAGGCGCAACAGTGCAGGAAGCAAAGCAAGGACGCATTTAAATTTTCCTTTGTTCTTCCGGGGGTTAGGCTCCGCATTTCCAACACATGTTTCATAGTCTTGTATTTTTCTCGGTCATTAAAGTGGGACGAGGTATTGGTTGTCAACCTGATCCGACCCGGCTTCACTCGCATCGGACTCCACAATAGTGTAGGGCCGCCACAGGTCTGTCGCGTATAGTTTTAAAACAAAACAAAACAGCTCACCAGGGATGTGAATGTACTGCTATCGCTCTTGATGCCATTATACTAGCGCTTTGTCTAGCTCCGGTCACATGATTGGCTTCTCACGCGGTTGTGTAGGGTTGCAAGACGGATTTGATTTGCCCAGGTGGCTGTATCTGGCACTGCGGCTCTCAAAAATTGTAGGCTGGGTGATTTTACGGTGGTATTCCTCCTCAAACCATCATCTAAGCTGCTGTTGACGAAGTTGCGGATGTCATTGAGCATGCCTGCAAAGGGCACGCCTCTGTGGAACTGAAATTCCACGCTGTTTTGGCATCTCTGTGTACCTGGGTAGCACGATAAACCTTCTCAGAACAGGAAGTATCTGGAGGTGAGAGGTTGGCTGCACAATTTGCAAGATCGAAATGATTTGATAGCGTTACGAAGGGTATCGTTGTCGAGGTTTTACTGTATTATTAAGGCTCTTGAGCACAATCCACCAAGGATAAAACCTAGTGGCTGGCATGCACGAAGGTAACCCGACGCACGCTAGAACTTGAGATCTTAGGATACCTTGCATCAGGTTTCACTATGACTCAGTATCCAATCAGGAAACTCCAGATGAATGAGACGTATCTGCTTAGTCATAGCGTAGTAAGGGAACTCAGCGCATAAGTATCGCTGAGATGTACCACTAATAATTTTATACACTTTCTGACAGGCAAGCTATTCTCAAGCCTTCCAATCTTATACTCGTGATAGATCATTATAGAGATCAACAACTCTTATCGCTAGACTCCATACCTATATTTTAACACCTCTCGCGAGGGCAAGCGAGATGTTGGCAGAAAAATGATGGGAGAAATCGCTTGATTTGTGACTACAACGAGATGTTATGGTGCCAAAACCATAGATCGGGAGTTTTTTTCCCTTAATTTAACTACTGGAAAGATTATGACAAGGCGCATAGAATATTCGTTCAGAAATAATGCTTAGTCATTAATTTTCTTATTATGTCTTGTAGATGATCTGGCAAAGCCACTCACGTGGGTAGTGGTGAGTCCGTATGGATCACATGCCCGTATCACGCCTGTTGGTTGTCGGGCGTAAGCCTGATACGACTAGAATTCAATTCAATTCATCATACGCTTAGAGCTAAGATTCAACCATCCTCCAGACGTTTGAATCGAATTTTTCTCGACGGTGCTTGTCAGAGAGAGTGGAATTGGGCTGCTTTTGTTGTGCTGGGAATTTGTGGGCATAGTTTACCTGGCTAGTGAGACATGGGTGCACGTGGCAGGGAATATTGTGTTCTAGGCAGGACATGTACGGATGCGAGAAGAGCAGGTGTACAGATGGACACGGGTGTCAAGCAGTCCGCATTATGACCTTGCATAACAATAATGTATCAATGACGAGCGCATAATGTGAATTGGGCTGGCAGTGTGATGAGTTCGATTTGGACTTAAGCGAGGATATTGAGTTATAAATAGGAAGAGATTTCCCACGATGTAAAATATAGATATCAATCATAATTATTCTACCAATACATTTACATCATATAAACTAGAATAACCGTCAAGTACTCTAACGCATATGTATATTCCCCAATCAGACACCTGGTAAAACAGCTTTTGATCAGGACTCCCGGACTGCAGAGATTCCTCGACAACAAAAACTTTGAAGAAAATGATCAAGACTATTTAAGACGATATTAGGGTATTATGAAGATCGCAATCCCCTTGGATATAATGAACAATCTTTCGATCATTGTTTGCTCAATGTCGAACAAGCTACAACTCGACCCACGACCCACGACCTTCTCTTCTAACTTTATCGACGAGGAATTATCGGAGGAAACCTACCTTGGGTTACTGGACATGAATATCCGGCAAGGGAGACAAAGCCTTTGAAGAAAGATGGGAGAGATTCTGGGCTATTGAAGCTTTGGAAGTAATTGAAATAGAGGACTTCAGAGTGGGATGATATCACCTAAAACGCTGGCAGAGGCAGCCATTTCTTCTGTCCCCACAACTCTCTGAGGGCGCTGAGCAGTGGCTGAGCCTCTTTAATTAATTAGCTGGGCTCTTTCGGGGGCATTGATACGTTGAATAGTCTGAATAGACTGGATCAAACAGCGCTTGGCCTTCGTAGTCTAGTGTTGTGGCTCAAAGATAGAGGCACTGGTATAGGCATTTCTATCTATCTTCTATACACCAGGGAACTGAATTAGTTTTCTGAAAATTTGGGAATCTTACATTAGTATTATTGATGCAGAAATCTATGCTATTTACACAGCTTCAAAATATCTTTCCACAAATCGTCCCCATTGAATTTTTTTCTATTCCCGGACGGTTGAGCTGCACTGCTTACAACTTTGAAAGTATTGATTTTTTTTGCATACAAGCTTAGAACTTAAAGTATCAAGAACTATCCGAAACTCCATTCGTATCCAGGTCATCAAGGAATTGAAGGCAAGAAACTTACTGAAAACCTTGCGAAGAAAGGCCTGGAGCAAGATATTTTACCAAAAGATAAATTTACTTCTAAATCCAATTTAAATAGGAGTAAGAGAAAATATTTTATTACTGTCTGGGAATTTGATTGGACTAAGCAAGTACTTAAGGAAAATGGCAGGAAAGCCATTGGTCTCGGAAGATTATATAGAACTTCCTCAGGAATATCTATGTCAATCTTCAAGTCTAAGACTATCAAAATGGATAATTTTAGCCGAGAGATCTAGACATCGCATTTCTGGATAAGAACACGGATTGGAAACACCCTGGCTAGATTTAATATGATAAAGTTAGAAATGCCATTTGTCATCTCTACCAGAGGGAAGCAAACAGTTACACCCCTAGTACACAGCCGCCTCTATTTTGGTGTGATATAACATGGGGTATTAAGACCTGGAACCTAGGAGCCTACCCATTTTTTGAATTAATAAAGCTGTAAGTTCCTGCCTTCTCAAGTTCTTACCATCAAGCCAGTGCGCTCTGGTATAAAACTCCACAAGTCGATGAAATCCAATATATAAGAACCCATTGATTTATCGACACCTAAAAAGATCTCATAGCAGCATTTCCAGACAGATAAGAAGCGAACACATCGAGTTCAAATCTCATCTGTACTGAAGAAAAGTCGCTAGAGTTAATAATCCAAGCTGTCAGTGTGGATATTCTTCGGGAAACGCCAAGCATGTGGTGATGGCTTACCCACGAAAGGTCAAAGGAAGGGGAGAGGTGGAGGAAAGCCAAGAATCGGTCTTTCAAGGCCATGATGAACAGCCCTAAAGATCTCAGAAGAATAACGCAACGGATCCTAGGCCAGGGATGATTAGAGCAGTCTCATTTGGCTGGGGAAGTGGAGAGGCAGGTATAGGGGAGGGAAGAGAGGAGTTGCTTGGACCGAAGAGATCCGCACTGCGCAGAGCAGTGTGAGTGCACTTCCTATAGGTAAACTTGAAAACAATAGAATTTGCCAGGGAGGTTAAGGGGGTTTCATCGAAAGGTTTCCTCCTATGTTCATATAATAGATTATAGATTCCTGCGTGGGCCATTCAAGGCACTTTTACTGGTTTAAAAAACCCCCCATTAATTTACTATTTCTTTAAAATACACTCCATAGATACCAAATTCCTCTACATCCGTTTCAACTATTCTTTCATTCTTGCAATCATAGTTCTATGTATACAGATACTGTTTGTACAGAGAAGAGCCGGATATAAAATATTTGATTCCTAAATCAAGACTTGAATAAAACATACTTGAAAATATATAGAACTCATACGCCCAGATCTAGATAATTTTCGAGCTTGAAGTTATGTGGGACCGTTTAACGCCATATTATGGGACCGTAGAAGCGTGCCGAGGGGGATTAGGGAGTCAGGGAAGAGTAAAATCAAAGATAGAAATTGTATTTAGGCCTCAATTAACCCTTGTTCGAGTCATGGCCAGTGGCAAACGTGGAGTTTTACAATCGGTACTCAGCGGATGAGGCAATCTGGCAAACGGAGCTCGAAGGGCAGAGTTTTGTTTGACGGTTGAGATGTGACTTCACTCATCTTACATAGTAATTAGCAATGGATAAAGTATTCAGATTGATGCCAAAGTTTAAATCAAACACGATTTTATCCTCTCTAATGAGATACTTTACTTTTCTCCTTTCGAACAAAATGCCTAAAAGATTCATGTTATAATAATATTCAGGTGTAAGATATCTACCGGACTTCTTCGCCCAAGCGCCTGGTAAAGAGAGCTGAGCCATGCAGAGCATCGAATTGAGGACGATTCCATTCCGAGCTACTAATCAGTATTGTTCTTTGGGAGGAGTTTATTATTATGGTCCCCTAAATGATCTATTTCACTATGATTGCGCATGCTCTTTTTTCACCATTGAGCGATCGAATGCATTTGATCCAAAGCCTAAAAATTCCAACTAATATTACCTCTAAGATCAACCGAAGGATTGACTATTATCCACACTCTTGCTACTTTTGATCTTGGTTCGGAGCAGAATATCGAGAGCCCAAACAAGATAATACTGCTCGAAGGTTTCGGAATTCTCTGGCTATGGCATGCTCATCGCAGTATATCGCCCAAAGCTAATTATATACACTCAAATTTTCGAATAGTAGCCATTAGACAGGCCTACTAGGCATTTCCTTGCAGGCCTATCTTCGATTTCCACAGCGCTCTCCGAGAAAGCGGATGTTATTTTCGAAGCGATCTTTGCAAGAAGCATCGTGCAAAAGTGAAGCGTGGCTTTTTACGGCCTCTATAACTGTGAGAACTCTTGGGTTACAGCATCGTGATTGGCACAACGGATAAATCGAGAATACTCCTCAATCCAATTTGAAAGGGCTTTGATGTTGCCTACTTTGATGGAGTTATCAGTTTGTAGATGTCCTTCTTTGCGAATATAGACTCTTCGACTCTAGTCATGTCCAGCGAAGCATGTGTAGTCTTATTCTTCTTTTTGCGAGCTCCATGACTCACCGTGTCACCGATTAAGAGTAATAAATTCAGTGCACTGCTGATGAGATAGATGAAATGTAGCTTAGAAAGCAAATAATATGGAAAAGCGTTCGTGGGTACCCTTCAGCAACTTGAGCGGTATTTCCAGTCCTAATTATTGAATCGATGTACTGGGTCCGATTCGGTGACGAGCCCTGTTAGAATTATTTTCGTTCAGGCGAATTTCGATCGCCAGGAGCTTGACAGATCAAGTAAAATTTTCACATAAACAAGTAGTTATTGGGAAGTGTTAGAAGCATTAATGATTGACCGCGTTCACCGAGACGGTTATCCTGAAATCGTAGCTGAGAGCTCTTACCTTTATCTCCGAGAAAATCTCGGTAAACAGTAAGCCCTGCAACCCAAGATTGAAAGCTTTTCCACAAGAGCCGTGGTAAAGTATGTAAAATGTAGTGTCTGAATCAATGTCTAAAAACGCAGGAAACAGTATTTATTAAGACCAAGTAACTCTAAACGCCAGGACCCAACGATTGATGACACCAGCTGATGAAATAAGCTTATCCACAAACCAACAAAATAAGACCAATGAGATTAAATACAGTGAACCCAAATCAATTCAACACAATTTTGGTAGCTGTTAAGAGATAAACCGTAATTAGAGAAGATTGAATTCTGGGATAGTGTGCTACTGAGTAACAGATCGTACATAACGTCCAACAACTATACAATGATCTCTCTCAAAAGGTTCTGTGATGAATAGTAAGCAGCAATTTAGACTAAAATCAAAAACAAAATTCATACCTAAGGTCAATTGTTCCAGTGGCTTTATCCTTTCTTCTCTTAGCTTCTGAACTTCTCGGGCAAAAACAGCTTCAGGTGCCGCAGTACTATCAATACAGTTGGCCTTGATGGAGACAACAATTCCACCGCCAACTTTCAAGAATAAGTGGGCATTCAATCCGACAATTCGAGCTTGATCAGGCTGAGCAACATCGGCAAAAATGACATCAACCATGGAAACTAGCATGCGGTACCTCAGAGGGTGCCGTGCATCTTCAATAATTGGTATAACATTTGTACGGTGAGTGGCCATATTAATTAGATCCCGTCCCGAACGATGAGAAAATTCAACGGCGAAAACTGTTCCAGTAGGACCTACAATATCAGCGACATGCGATACTGATGTCCCTGATGCAGAGCCAAGATATAAAACTTTTGCACCAGGCTTGATGAAAATTTCATCAAGACCGCCAAGCACGCCAGCAGCCAACTTGCTTCGAAAGGGGTTCCAGACGCGATATTCAGTTTTTGTTACGGACGGAGTTCCGTCTTCATTCGCAGGGCCACTGTTTTCAACGCTGATGCGTTTTTCCCCGTAAACCGAAATACCTGGGGAGATGTTTTTGGTCACTAACATGTCTTCTTTGCCGCGTGCAACAAAGATGCCCGGATGACGATGAGGTTCCTAGAGAGTTAGAATAACTTGTAGATTGTCAACCATGCGAAGCGTACCACAATCGTCTTTGCTCCTCCTTTTGCGCCTCCACCACGTCCCCTTGGGGCTCCACGGCCACGAGGTGCGCCTCTTCCTCCACGTCCACCTCTACTATCACCACGCCCTCCTGAAGACTCAGTCAGTCTCTACATTATATTATACAGATTCGAACTTTAATGGAACGCGAAAAAAGAGTGAGATTCAAACATCTTTATCAATACGAGAGTGATAAAGATTTGTGACTAACCTCTTCCACCTCTGGATCCACCTCGACCACCTCTATCTCCTCCGCCTCTGCCAAATCCTCCTCGACCACCACGATCACCACCACCACGTCCACCTCGAGGGGTGTATGCCATCTCTGTGCTGTGTATGGCAACTTTTTGGCGTGTAATTGATGGGTTGTGGGTTTGTTGTAAATTAAAAATCTGGGTCTTTCGCTAGTAAATCGATTCTAAATGACCAATTAAAACTTAGTTTTGGTATTCCAGAGTCACACGACCTTACGTAATGCATTAATATTTGGGGGACCATGCGGCTCGCTGTCGGAAACACAGAGTAGGCCTGTTGAAACACAGTTTGCCCAAATTACATCGCATCTAAATAATTCAAGTCTACAGACTCTAAGGTCTAACTCTATTTTCAGCTGCCTTCAATTTTTACCGAAAATATCTTGTGTTTTCACTTGATCCACATGGGCAACTGATATTTTATTATTTTAATGTGCTAAGTTCCTGAACCAAAGCTCTAATTTTTCCTTAACCAGAGGGCTGGTGGAGCAAGTGATAATTGCACTCATCAGCGTGTTGGACTTGCTCGCATCGTGAACCATCACAGAAATTTAAAATTAACTACAATCAAATCAGGAAATTCCTCAACTCATTCTCTACTTAAATTTCACCCCAGATTATCTACCAAACTCAGAACCCGGAACACGTACTCTTTATCCGTTTCCATTTCAGCCATATCTTCCATGTGAGGTTGTTTCTTCACCCACTTTTCCAGCAGGAACTTCGATCGAAGGCCAACTTTCCGTATAATCTTTTTGAAGTCATAACTGATACCAGCTTGAGTCATTACGGATTCTAAATTTGCTCTTCAGGGCCCAAATCCCTGAATTATACCTCATCCTCCACTAGATATCTTCTGATGCCGCAGTGACAGCCGTTTCTGATTTGTTTGCTGCTGTACTCACTCGGGCTACTGCTGTACACTCTTTTTATTCGACCTTGCAGATTACGACGAGTTACTTCTTGGTCACCGGTCAAGTACTAGAGGGCCGAGCTATGCAATACCAGTTGACTGACCGACTTGGTCCACCATACGTTTACATCTTACAGAGGCCATAAACTCAATGGATGCTTGCATTTCGGATCCCTAAATCAAATAGTTTCAGATGCTCTAACAATCATGTGCATCGTGTAAGTCAATACGGTATTTGCACAGCACAATTTATCGACGAGGTCGATGGTTGATCACTATTTCGGAGTCCTGGCAGAAACGCAATCTTCGTCTGTGTGCTGACTATTCGCAAAACAGAGACTGCCAGCACTGATATATCGCTCCGGCATTAATGGTCCTAACGGGTTGGATCTGGGTAAGGGCAACTTTAGCCACTCCTTTGACTTCGAACAAGACCATTCCTGCCGCAACGATAAAACTGTTATTCTCCTTTTCAAAGTCTTCATGTGGCACAGTCTGGATATTGATGAAAACCAAGCTTGGCGCTATTCCAGTTTTTTGACCAACCTTATTAGCCATAACCAGGTCCTTTCTTCTGATCTTTTCGTTCGTTGTCGAGATTACAAGCCCGATTTTCGTTCACCATATCTTAGTAATACTAACCAAGAAAAATCACGCTTCGTGACATATTCTCCTTTTAAGGACGACAGAGGTTTGGGGCCTGCCGTCTTTTTTTCTCATCCGATTAACGGTAGCCTTTTGACTTTTTACCTCTTCAAATACTTGAGTTTGCACTTGTTGGTGTTGCGTAAATTATTGACGGTTCTGCGCTGTAGCGTAACCTATTTGGAGCTGCTGTAGCTCAGGTGATTATTAAGAACCTGAGCTTGAGGTGCCGTTACCGTGAGGACCGTTTTCTCGGTGTCCGTTCGTACGGGAAGGTTGATGGGATTCGCAGGAAGAACTGCTCAGATCGGCCCTGGGCCTCTATGTACAAGCTGTACGATCGCAGTCTATGGATGCACCTTCATAGCGTCTGTAATTCTATTATCTTCACCCTTTGAAAGAGGTAAAAGCGCTGCTTCATCACCGTTTATAGCAGTACAACAAATTGATAGATGAAACGCTATCCTCGTTCATCGGTACTTTTCATTTTCGAGCATGGGGTGTAATTACGATGGATATATCTGATTTTAGATGATCAGTGTGCTTTCTGAAACAGGCACATCAATTTTTCTTTTAGATATCATTGCGCTCTGGATAGTCCCGTTACTAGCAGCTCCCTTTCCTTTACTCAAATGGAAGGCTTTTGATACCTGTCTCGAGCTTTCCATGATCTCAAGACTTAGATTGGTCGACTTGGGAAATTCGGTCTTAATCATTATCAATCATGCCTGTACCAAGAGGGGGCTCATCTTTCCTCTCGCGAGACGCCTCTAACATAAATATGTTTGTCAATTTTTGCGTGATGATTTTCTTTGTAACCCGATTTTGTGCTCGCTCTTCAACAATGTCAGGAGATATCAGTTAACGTTTTTCTGCATTAGAAACATTTTCAAAAACTATGTAGTAGTAGACAAGAACAATTTCAAGCGTGAAAGCTATGTATGGGAAAAAGAGATCAAAAGCGTGAAAATTGGAGATTCTCTTGCTGTTGTTGAGCCATTTGTAGTTTATTTTTTGAATCAACCTTGCGAATACAGTCTGAGGCTGTGGCGCGAATGATCACGAAAGGTATTTACATCTCGCAAACTCACTCACTTGGATGTTTTGGAATCCTCATGATCAGATTTCAACTGCGGATACCACTACGAGAATACGGCCTCACGACAAGTTCTCTCGTCCATGAATACCCACCACAGGGAACAGCGAGAAAACCCTGTGGTTATTTGTGCATACTTTCGTCATCCCACGAATATCATATCACCGTGAGAGAAGTGGTGTGCGGGTCTTGCTGGATTCGAACCAGCTTTCTTCTGTCTCAAGTAGGGCATATGTCTCAGCTATTCAGACTCTACTTGGGAGGTCCCGCACGGTGTACCATCGCTCCATCCGACCCAGGAGCTTGATTTACATAGTATAGTGGTATTAGTTTATCGAATAGGAAGGTTTCTCAACCATCAGGCAACGGTTTCCTTGGCTCTGAACTTCATTCGCAGGCTACATCTTCTTCATCATAGAATATTTGACTCGTTACATCTCTTCCTTGTTCCTTCATGTGTACTTTATTTTAGATGATCTTAATGTGTCAACTGAAAAGTCAAAGAAACCACGCTAGTATGAAGGAAATCGATTAAATCAAGTAATAAATTGAGAGAAATTCTTCAATACGCGTCTCCACTCGTTTTCAGATATTCCACTGAACCGTCGAGGTCGGTTCTCTCGCGAATATCTGATGCAGCTGGTGATGTCAATAGATCGCTGATGTTATTCGGCTGTGCCCAGCGTCTTTCAACGCTAAGACATCAACTCGTCTAAGCTTAACTGACGGCAAATCTATTATCTTTCGAGGATGATACTTATACTGATAGGGGCTGAGATACTAATAATGTAGGAAAGATGACATCTTTCTTCTAAGATCTGTCTGTGTACTATTTATCGTCTGATGTGGGCCAGGACACCGCACCATCGGAACGTAATGTTAGAATGGTATGCGCTTCAACGGAATGTTCTTAAAGCTTATTAAGCTTGTGTTTACAGATGACCAGACTTATGGGACAATTGAAGGCTGTAGAAGGGATCACGTGGGAGTTGTTGATCACTCCAACCCCAAACTAAAGCACCTTTTTTATATACAAGAAACTATCTACAGTCGTCCCTCTCTAACTCGAAAGTGGGTACCGGTATAAGTGTTGAAAATATTCATTGTAACTTGGAGTTTTATATTTGCAATACTTAACCTTACAGGTCATTTTGGGTGCAGGGGTAAGTATTGCAAATGTAAATGGATGAACTTCAATTAATATTTTCAACACTTATACCGGGACCCACTATCGAGTTAGAGAGGGACGACTGTAATAAAACTAATTGGTCATTGTGTGTCAATACGAACTAGCGTATTATGGGACATACAAAAGGTATAGCGCAGATTGTTAACCGAGCTTTGACGGCTCAACCGTTAACATACCCAACCAATAGTAGTAGTTTTGTTTATTCGTGCTATGTCGAGTCCAAGACTATTATAACACTAAGGCTCCTCCCTGACCCAGGCTACAGTGCTCCTATCCCCTCTTACCTAGAACCTAAGATCATTGATACATTGACCCATGACGGGTAGCCATTTAGCTCAGTAGTAGATAGTAGTAGTTTTGTTTATTCGTGCTATGTAGAGTCCAAGACTATTATAACACTAGAGCTCCTCTCTGACCCAGGCCACACCTTTTACAGTGCTCCTATCCCCTTTTACCTCGAACCTAAGATCATTGATACATTGACCCATAACAGGTAGCCATTTAGCTCAGTAATTACCCGTAGAATTCAACCACCTTTTCTACGGAACCTTCTGCTCAAAAAAAATTGAAAAAGAGCAGCCATGGAAACCGGTACGCGGGAAAAAGTCTCAAAAAACCTGTAACTCCAGCCAGGCGAGGCCTAGACACCAGAGCCACACGAGGTGCGTATCCCCATCTGTATCTCCCTAATATCCCATAGTCCAGATATCCTCCTTATACCGACACCACCAGCGCTCAGGTAGCGGTGCTCTTTCCTCGGGAGACAGTAAAATGCCAGAATATCTGTAAACAGTGAGAATTCATCTTGGTAAAAAGGGCCAACTTAGTCTGATCCATCACCACCATAACGGGAGCTGGGTACGCCCCGGAAACTCGTTTGGATGACTTTTCCTCCGTGACCAAGTAATGCGTGTTTCTGTTGGCTCTGAAGATAAACTCCAGGTTCGTAGGGGACACCACGTACAGGTAGAAACGCCGTCTTCGTCCCCCATTTAGCTCAGTAATTACCCGTAGAATTCAACAATCTCTTCTACGGAACCTTCTGCTCAAAAAAAAAATTGAAAAAGAGCAGCCATGGAAACCGGTACGCGGGAAAAAGTCTCGAAAAAACCTGCAACTCCAGCCAGGCGAGGCCTAGACACCAGAGCCACACGAGGTGCGTATCCCCATCTGTATCTCCCTAATATCCCATAGATCAGATATCCTCCTTATACCGACACCACCAGCGCTCAGGTAGCGGTGCTCTTTCCTCGGGAGACAGTAAAATGCCAGAATATCTGTAAACAGTGAGAATTCATCTTGGTGAAAAGGGCCAACTTAGTCTGATCCATCACCACCATAACGGGAGCTGGGTACGCCCCGGAAACTCGTTTGGATGACTTTTCCTCCGTGACCAAGTAATGCGTGTTTCTGTTGGCTCTGAAGATAAGCTCCAGGTTCGTATGGGACACCACGTACAGGTAGAAACGCCGTCTTTGTCACCCTACCCGACCAATAAGTAGGACTAATTTCAACACACAAGACCTATGAAAGATATTCTAGAATACATGATTCATCAAGCTACAGCAATGCCCATCCGGTGCCCAAATTATTCCCAAAACCTATGTTTGTGTCAGCTAGTGACATCGAGTCGAATGGGTAAGAACGTATTCACCATGAGCGGAAGGCTACAAGCCAAGGGAAACTCCCAATGGGAAATCATCATTCGGACAACCTTTACCATCCCCCCATACTCATTCTCGACGAGCAGCTGCAGTCATATCAAAAATAAGCAATGGAAGGATCCGACTCTCCGCCTCTAGAAGGCCCAATCAGCACCTAATCACCTCTGTCAACAGCCTATTCTGAGTGATGTTTCCACCGCTTGGATAATTGTGATGAGTAGATCCCTTCGCTCTATCTCTCTGGGACAATAGTGAGAGCTCTTCTTAGACAGGATACGAGGGATGTTGATGATGAGACAGAGCCGGCTGAATCTTATATTCTAGTCACAGTACAAGGGTACACAAGAATAGCACAACGGGGTCGGTGCGTTACAATAATATAATGTAGAAAGAGGTACTATCATGTGAGTAGATAGGAGGAAAATACACTATACTATGGTATGGGAAATCAAAAGTCCCTGTAGTCCACTTCTGTTATTATCTCTGTCCCTAATTCCATCAAATTTTGTATGATACGAGGGACAAAAATAATAACCGAAGGGGATAACACAGACCTTCGATTGACCGTACCATAGTGTATATGGACATTATCTCACATTGCACTCTCCAAGCAATTCAACTTTAGCAGTCATGCCCTCGACCATCTCATTATCATATCCAAAATGAATCTTCGATAGCTCGACGAGGCACTGTTAAAGTGGCCAAACCTCCATCCACAGATATCACTCTGACAGAAAAATACAAATTATTTTGTGGTATTGAGTACGTACAGTGACCGTAGCTCTCATTCCCTAACAGCATCTGATTCAAGGTCAATATCTTCGAATCCATACCCTACGAAAGCATCACTTTTGCGAATCGACCATGGCTAGAGACCTGAGTATGTCTAGGAGATAAGTACAGTATACCTTGAAATGAACGATGCACACCATCGCGACGACATGGACGATGATCTAAATTATCAGTGATCAAGTAGATAAGCTCGTTACAGTTTTCAAGTCAACCAGTACAGATCAGCCAATGAGTCATTTTAAACATGATCAAGTCTAATGTCAGTACTGGAAGGTAAGCTATAATACTATAAAAAAGCTTTGATAAATCGAGAATACGAACGAACGATCACCCGTTTAAAGCTACCCTTCACAGTTGAATAAATGAAGGAACGAAGACTTTGGGCCGCAGAAAACATCTCTCGGAACCTTGAGCTCTCGAATGGAATCCTGTGTAGTCGAATCCTCGGCGAATGGGCTCAAAGATTTACGGGTGTGGATCACTAGGGTAGTTGGTGCTCAGATTACAACATGGAGCAAAATTCATTAATTAATATCAGGCCTGAGCGTAAGAAAGTCTACTTCCCAGTGTCTGACATCGCGAAGTTCAAAGATTCTACCGGCAGAATCTTTAGAAGCCCGTTTACCAGGAGCGAAAAGGGTTCCCACCTATTTTGAGTGAGAGATGAGGGTTCAATTATAGAAGCGGAACACTGCACAAATATACTCCCTAGAATTGTGAGAAAATACCAATCAAATCCTTGTGGAAATGATTGCTATCTTGAAATGAGAACGTCCAGCTTTACATAAGATAGTTATGGTATCTAGCGATCTGTGTCTAAGTTGAAGTAATCAACAACTCCACAACTTACCATTAACAGACTCTTGATCTCTCCAACTGATCCGTATCATGATAAGTGCAAGTCCAATTCGAGCAAGCTGTTGCTAACCACTCTACAATTCTTTACAATCCTGCTTTCCAGTTGATTCGAGGTGGAGCTTCCACGCACTGTACCTGAAACCCCCCAAGTTATTTCTATATGGGACTCAGCAGGTTGTGTGGCCGGTATCTTCTTCGGATTTAATTCCCGCGGAGTTTGTTTGGGATCTCATCAAGTCTGATGTTGACAGGCCGGACCCAAATGGTAGGTGTACATCGCTTACTCGGCTTCGGATAAAAGTTCTAGAGACTTGCGAATCACTTACCTGAGACCACTTGTACTGGCCAATCAAACGCATGCCGGCTGGTTGCGAGGCATTGATGGAAACCGACGGAGGATCAATTCTGTAGTGAGGAAATCGTTGAGTTTGGCAGGTCATTCGGTATAGAAGGATTTGTCGAAAGTTTTCTTCTAGCAGTCGGCGAGGAGTTTAGGAAAAGCAGATTGACCACTCAAATAAGAACTATACTATGCTGTAGTGGCTTTGAACGTTTCTAAAGGTTCGCACTTTCTGCTAATCTAAGAGTAATCCTACTGTAATCTTATTGCAATTACTCACGCCGCCGGATCAATTGATGTTGTAAATCAATAGAGCAAGTCCAAATATAAAATCAGATAATTGTTGTAATCTAAAGAGAAAATCTATCTGTTGTGCTTTTCCATCTGCCTATGTACAACTGTGCTGTAAGATCTGATACTGATAACAGCACCGTGTACCCCGTGTCATTACTTCTTCTGTAACGGCTAAATTTATCTCTTGAAACAACATTAATACCTAATTGCGCGCGGGCACAGCCAATGCAACAACCATAGATCTATTCCATAACAGCTTACCTTGCTTGAAGCCATGTCAGGTATTGCTAAGATTCAAAAGTAAGTGGAAGGTTTTCTGTCGACTGCTCGTTATCTTTATGCAGGTGTTCTTAAAGTTGATATCCCAGACGGACCAATACTTTGGCAAAAGGATATACGGTAACAAATCGGGAGATTATCATTTCGCAAAATCAAAGAATAATAATTTTCTGTTGCCACTAATGAATTAAATTCCAACTTCTGACCAGGGCGAGGATCGGCCTCGCAACCAATAGCGATCTCAAGGATGTATACCTTGTAAAGCCGGTGTGATAACCGCTACACCACCCGGCCTCCATGCCAAAGTGTAATAAATGTAATATATAAACTGTACAGATTTTAGGAGTTATGTTACAATTTTGATGGTGTTGAACCGAAAATTCAAAGAATCGCACGGTTCCCTTTTTATAGGGAACAGCTTTACGGTCATAAGAAAATGACTCGATAGCCATAAAGATCCATGTAATGAAAAAAAGGAAAGAAAATAATTAATTGATCTGAATTCAATTCAATTCCCCTTGAGTAGCGCCTATAGTAGCCCACGCATAGGTTATCAGGGGAACTTGTACAGTAGAGCCACTCTTAGCTAATAGTGGGTCCCGGTATAAATGTTGAAAAGATTTATTGTAACTTGGACTTTTATATTTGCAACACTTATCCTTACAGGTTATTTGGCGCGCAGGGATAAGTACTGCAAATATAAACGGTCAAATTTCTATGAATCTCTCCAGTAATTATACCGGGACCCACTGTTAGCTAAGAGGGGTTCTACTGTACCTGCAAAACACTTGACTGTTGTGAAAATAATTCCTCTCTTCATTCTCAATATCCTCAACATTCTCCATTGTTTCGAATGCGTGGCAATACAGATGATTAGTCATCTAGAGGTACCTTTTGTTTTGAATTTCCGCTGATACCCTGTAGGTTGATTTTTTTTTTTTTTAAATCATATTGTATTCAGCCTAGTAGCTATGACAAAATATTTATGTACATTTTTAAATATGAGCCACATTTCCTGAATCCCTAACTTCGGGGAACCCATACTCCTTTGGCAGTCGTCTTGGCTCATAACTTAACAAAGACCATGTTGATTGATTGATTGAATTCTTAATGTATCAGGCACAAGCCCTGGACCTGAGAAGCGTTATACGGGTAGTCAATCCTCAGAGATTCTGACCTACCTAGCCAGTCTAGCTTTAAAAAAAAAGAAAAAAAAATGACACAAAAATAACAAAGGTTCGACGCCATATATCTCCGCCTCCCTCTCCGCCGCGAACGTCCACGCATCAAAAAGATTTCCCAACAGTACACCGACTGGCGCCGAATACTGTCGTCACGATCGAAGCCGCATGTCTCGCCTCCAAAAAGGAAGCGTAGCCAGTTTATAAAGTGGTGGCAGCACTTAACCGAACCGAAAACCCTCGGCACACACAACATTCCCAAAGTCAAACTTCTATCGGCAACATCTGACATCCTCCCTCCAAAACCTTCCCGTCCCTTTCCCGAGCCAAACTCCCTATCCCTCCATATCTCATATTTTTCCTCCGTAACCTGGCCTTCCAAAGCCATTACAACCTCTCCATCTTTGTTCCCTCCGACTTTCTTCCTCCGTCAGGTACTCGTAGCATCTTGGGTTTGTAGATGGAGGCGCGCCGGAGCAACAGATAGGATCGCGATAGACTGGTTGTCGAAGTGATCGGAAGGGTTTGTAGTTTGAAACTTCGGGAGTGTGGAAGGCGGCGGAATGGTAAAAGTGGCCTCTTCGGATTGGGTTGACTGACGCTTTGGTGGACCTTGACCCAGGAAGAGAAAGCTTATGCATTGGTTTCGATCTGATTGCGACTCTTCTTGCCTATCTCAGATGTGCAGCAATCACACTGAACGGTTACGGCCGGCACCGCGTGAAGGTGAGGAGTCCGTCTTTGTCAGCCCCCACTTTAGTACAGAAGCTACATAAACTAATTTACTACGACCGATGCGACCTCACGAACGGTACCTCTCTGTCGGAAAATGGGTGGCTGGTCGATGTACCAGTACTCATGATTCTGGACACGAGGGACTTTGATCTGCTGTTACTATCCATAATAACGACAATCTTCATGACCAAATAGCACCCATTTCAACAATGCTTGGGGATATCTGATGGGAAACACAATGCGTAACCAAAGTTATCGTATTTGACCCAACTCAGACGTGTCTCCCTGTGATGGTTGTTGGCTGATGAAGTGCAGAATATTAGATACTAAAGCTACCAGGACAGATATCCCTCAGCTGCACAAGATATGGTATACGAGTGGTGAAAATGGATTATGAATACCAAATGCATAGTATACATGAAATTGTTTCTCGGACTATCTCAGAAGAGGAAGAAATATTTTATATACATGAAGTTTCCATCCGTGCACCACTCTCCTGTCACTATTCATGACCCCTCGAATGTTCGAGCATCAACTTATCTCATCTCCGGAACGGGACCAATACTTCTGACTTTTATGAGATTCTATGTGGTTTCGGCCGTGTTTGCCAGAATCATCACTGCCCTATGAAAACGAAGTGTGGATCTTCATGAAGATCAGATGAGACAAAATCCCGACTGCCATATTCCTGTCCAGCCCTCTGCTCTTGGGATGATATTAGACGTGTAAATAAGAGTCGAGCAAGCAAGGACATTCGTCGAGAATAGTTATTCAGACCAAACGAAAATGTATCGATGCTTCTCGAAGTCTACCACGTGGACAATAACCGTACATACTTGTATATGTGCATTCAAATTCAGACAACTTAGTCTCACACAATTTAAATTTTTTTGCCGAACCAAGTTAATTCAGTCGTACTACAGGTATGATGAGAACCGGTACATCTACTACATGTCCTCTACACGAGTTTACTTTTGAGGTGCAACTGTTGATTCCTGTTATACGACGTGTGTCTGTAGTTTACTTTATGCTCTTTCTCTTCACGAGCTCACAGATCTTCACCTGTCCAAGCTTTTGTAAATGGCAATTCATCATCAATATTAGCGTATGCAAACCTTCTATTTACCAACGATAATGGATATGGCCTTTCACCTCGAGATCCTAAACCTTCTCATGGCACCTTGGTGAGTTTCGTGCGTTTCAACTCATCTCTCGGGCCGTCCAGAGACTCTTGACGCGGGCCAATACAGCTATCCCATCACATTTACCCCAGCAAAGACCAAGTTTTTGTTGCTTTCACGGTGAGATACGAATGTTTCATCTTCAAATCACCAGGAAACTTACTCCGGGTGGAGAATTAGCTTGCGTCGTGGTTACTTTTCCAGCCTGACCTGACGACTGATTTTCGCTCACCTGACACTGTTGTGAGCTGTACATTACTCGTGAAGATAGATGCCTTAATAGAGGATTACTGAGATCTGGATTGTCGCAGGTAGGCAGGAGTGTGTCACAAGTTTCCTCGGCCCAGTAATACACACCATGCTGGCGTTGACATTGGACGAAAGAAAGGGTACTTACTCTCGGCTCATGACAGAGCACCGACTCAGACGTGCATCGATTCGAAAAATTTCACGTGAACGACGGTGATTGGGATGAAGCACAACGCTATTCGAGAGACATTGATAATGAAAATGGAATTCAGGTTCCGAAGATTCCAGAGTCATAGCTGTCAACTCCAAGGCCGTGGACAGATCGACTTTCTCCTCATGCTCTTGGTTCAAGCTTTTGTTCAACCCTTTTCTCTGATGCGCATTCATGTGTTTTGTGCCGGATATGTACCGGTATTGAGAGTCGGAACTGCTTCGCCACATATCTGCAGACCATCCTATTCCATGCCGATGTCAGTGCTGATATCCAGCTCATTGCTCTCCTTACCGCACAGTGGGACATATACCAGTGATTTGCGGATGAATGGAAGGAGTCTTTTGATCGAAGATCATAGCCTGATATAACATTACTTAAAACTCTTCTCGTGGCGCCGATAATACCTCAGGTACCCACCTGGATGTGATTCTTGGCTCCATTGCTCGAATTTTTGATCACAAAGCTCAGGCATGGAATCATTTATTTTTCTCAACGTTCAGGTTAGACTTTATTGACACTGTGCATGTACTCGCGTAACTAAGTGATCTGGAGAAGCAGTGAATCAAAATATTTACTCATACTATCAACTAAAGTTCTGGTTCAAAAGAGACATCTCTCATTTTAGTTGAGAAATATGAACATTCATATCAGGGACGAAGTTAATCTATGACATACTTATCGTAGATGAGTTCATTCGAACGTATGAGTTACAATAAGAGAGAGTCAAGTGGATCAGTCCATGTTGTCACCTCACTTCGGCATCAACATTTGTTTCAATTCAGCTTGACCTACCAGAGTCCTATCTTCTTCAGACGCTACATGTAACTGATATTTTCTACCCAACACTTCACCCTACTCTATCGCATGTAACTGAGGAGCACAAAGCCAAAGTTTCACTGAAAGCTCTGCCAATTCACAACTTACAGGTAATTTCATCTTTGCTGTTGAATCCACGTTCGTGGACGGAAATGGCCATTCCTTGGTTTCATTGGTTAGCTAGGAGAGTCTATGTCACGTTGGTTGGAAATAATTTACGGCATCGCTATCTTGCCGACAGGTACATGTGACTTGCTTCCCCTGATAATCACATATCAGTACTTCAAGCAGAGAGTAGATAAATTACGTCAAGTTGCGAATATGTGCCTGCTGTGAATTGTCCCTTCAACTACCTCTATCTCCCTCGGGACTTCTTTGTTCATGCTGTTTCATCCCAAATTATCTCCAGCATCGAACTCATGGCATCTCGGCAGTTGTCGAACTTGATGCCCTTGCTCTACTTTTCCATTCCAAGCTGGCCGTGTCGATGCCAAAACACTGCACGGCTCCGAGTTGAGGTGAAGAATGTGCATTTTCTGCATATGATGCGATGACGGGCCAAACTCATGAACCATTTCAGCTTGCTAAAAGTGTGTCAACATGTACTGCTCGGGGGTTTTGTGTTGACGTCACCCCGGGATTGCATCTAGAGTGTGAGGAATAGCTTCATATTAATTTTAGCGAATTTCCATTTACAGCCTAGGTTTTAGGTAAGACTTACACACGTACTGTGTCTCAGGCCTTAAGATTGTTAGCAGTTAACGCTAGTATTGTGCGTCGTAATGTGATTGCGTTGATGACGTACAAAATTAACATCAGTAACTAACAATCTTTAGGGTGGTAACAATGTACATGTATATTAATAATCCACCTGCCTGGACCTTTAGGTCAATTTCAACTGTGGCGGACCAATATCGTCATAATTCCTCATCAAACCATCCCCACTTTTCAAACAGGCGCATGCTGATACACTTGATATTTATAGCGTAAGCGACGCAGATAGTAATTTATCTCACTGTACTTTGATTTGATTTCCTTTAACTCGATAAGGCATTCAATGAGTCCATGCAGGTGGCTTTAACTTTATTATTATCACAAGAGGAAACCTTTCGCTGAAAACCCCCTAATCTTCACTGCTTAACTCTGCAGTATTTTTAACTCACCTTTAGAAAGTGCGTTCTCTCTGTTCCGTCCGACGTGGAATTCGTCCTATGTCTCACTAAAGCCCTTTCGTCTATCACTGCCTCGACTTCTCTAATGAGCCGAATCTGTTCTATCCATCTTTCGATTAGAATTTACTTGCTGATCCTGGCAACATCTTCCGGGCTTTTCATCATTGCCACAAAAGACCTATTTCAGGCCTTTCCCAGCACCTCCTCTCTTCTCCTTGCCCATTGAGGACACACCATGACCATATGCTTGGCATTTTGAGATGAATATCCAGATTGGCATTTAGGGGGTTCTACTCACGAGAATTTTCATCTGTACAGAGAAGCGTTGAGCCCGATATGTTTGCTTCTTATCTGTATTGCTCTACTGCTCTGGGTCCTCTTCGGGTTTCGGTAGATTTCGGATGGTGTTCTTTTAAAGTCCATTCGTAGTCTGCCAGTTTTTTGGTCGATAGTTATGTTTACAGCAATCCATTTTATGTGATCACCAGACGCTCGGTGACTAGAGTACTGCGATCTCACTGTATTATCTTGTATTTACCACTGCTGTAATTATTCCACACTCTCAGTGCATCCCCCTTACCGCCATGTCTGCAGTTTTCCTTGCTCTTTTGTATGATCGCTTTTTATCATGCCTATCTCATGACCTTGTAAAATGATGTCTCGAATTGTCGAGTTCGAATCCTCTCCTACCAGCGCGCCAGATTCCTTTAAAGAATACTCGTGAAGCAAAGGCTACCAATGCGTGGAAGATCTGAACACAAATAATTTCAAGCTGTGAAGGACAAAATTACTTTTTCAAATTATCCTGATAATCACATGTAATTATTCAAATTCTGGTGGAATGTGATATGAGAGCTAGAAGTGATGTGGGATAGCTTGGGAGAAAGATGTTTATGATAGAGTTAGTATAGTCTAGTGCCACGATGACGGTGGGGAGTGAAGGAATACAGGTTGACAAGGAAAGAGCAAGGGTCGGATGGTGCAGTGGTACACTACCCGGGCCGTTCTTCCAAGTAGAGTCTGGGTAGCTTGGACACATGCCCCACTTGAGACAGGAGAAAGCTGGTTCGAATCCAGCAAGACCCGCACACCACTTCTCTCGCGGTGATACTGTATTCGTAGAATGACGAATGCATGCTCAGATAGCCACAGGTTTTTCTCGCTTTTCCCTGTGGTGGGTATTCACGGAAGAGGGTACATGTCGTAAGGCGTTATTCTCGTAGTGGTATCTGCAAATGAAATCTGAGTATGAGTGTTCCAAACGTCAAACAGAGTTATTCTGCGTCACATGCATATCTTCCGTAATCATTCGCGTCATAGCCTTAGGCTGCATACGAAAAAATGATTTAAAAAAAAAGGAAAGAGCAAAATACAACAAAAACGCTGCATGAAAATCTTTTCTCGCAGCTTTCACCAGCAGGCTGAACACAAGATGATTTATAAAAAGAAGCGACGACTAACTCTCCGAAAGTTTGATAATGCATTCCAATCCTGCATGGTGCAGGACTGTCAAGTTTGAAGGTTGGATTGAAAACAGCCCAGGCTGCAAATGGAAATACGCTAAAAGTCGTACAGATAACATTCAATTCAGTAAATACCACAAACGCGGTTTACTAAACGGCGCATTCGGGTCGGATGGTGGTGTGGTACACCGTTTGGGCCGTTCTCCCTAGCAGAGACTGGGTAGCCGAGGCCCAGGCCCACTTGAGACAGGAGAAAGCTGGTTCGAATCCGACAAGACCCTTTCCACATTCCTCGCATGGTTATGAATGTAACGATGAAGCCAAGCTGGATAGTCGTGGGTGGCTGAAATGCGTTTCTGCGGCAGACATGAACGGTTAAGGATTGAAAGGGCTGTAAGGCGCCTGACTTCGAGTTATATCTTCAAATGATAATCGGGCGTAAGTGCACCTCATATCAAGTTGAGTCATCGCTTCATCGACCGTACCAGTGTCATTCGCGTCATAGCCGTAAGGCTGCATACATAAGAATAAATTTAATAAAAAAAGCCTTGTTCCTTCAGACTAGACCCATACTTATCATGTGTATCCTTGGATCTCTGCCGGATGTTATTTGGAATAGTAGTGGTAGCAGCAAGTGGTAAGACTTGAGAGAGATAATTTCACAGAGAAGACAGATTGGCACAAGAAGGAGTCTGTTAATCGTAAGTGAGAAGTTGTTGATTACACCCACCTAGACACAGCTACTTATAATATCTATCTAAAGAAAAAGGAAATCTAGTGATTTGTATTAATACGGTTTAGCGTATTTTACCAACCTCGCAACTTATTGGAAGATTAGTATGTGTAGATCTCGTTGAGTGCACACAGCTATCTTATCCAAAGTTGGATGTACCAATTTCAACACCGGATACCGTAAACAAGGACCACTTATTTTCAACGTGTCTTATTCTGGATTAGATGATTCATGGGTGAGCAACTCGACCACGCGTTGTGTCTCTTAATCCACGCAGAGGATCAGGCAGCTGATCTCGACAATTTATCTGGGGGAGAGTGCGGGGACGGGTAAAGTGGATCAACTCCTGATGACGCCATTGCCACGTTCCGCCAAGGATTGAGTGGGGTCGAGAGAGCTAGGTGTGCACGAGCCGCGACAAGCGATCTGATGACGCGCTCATTTCCAAATTTCGGGGTCGATTGAAATGAAGATACTCCAGCGCTTCAGGGGTAGAACTTGTTGTAAGTCCTATTTTAATTTTGTCTATCGATCCCTTCTTTATCTCTGAGCAAGGTACAAAAGTAATTTCAACTTGTAACAGGTTCTACCACCAACGTACTGGACCTCACACAAAAAAACAATGAATGTGAAATCTTCAGGTAAGATTCTTCAGCAGTTGACGGTATAGTTTCAAATACAAGTATGAAATCACTTGTAATTTTGACATTCATAATCCTGATACCGGAGTTGGACATCCCACAACGAAAAGTCGCGACGTGGGGCTACCTTGCTTGATCCCTCGCGTATCTGGGCGTGTGTATCTGCGAAACAGAAGTTCCTGCAATGAATCCTCCAATATTTCAGCCTAATTAAACGTGGACAACATGATAAGAGTCTTGTGCGCATCATTTCGCCATTACGGTAGGGTGATTTGCCATACTTTCACTTGTTCTTCCCCTGCTCGTAGCACTGGCACCAACACATTTTGCACATGTCAGCAGAAGGAACTCAAGAAGATGGTGTACCTTCAGAGTGTCTTAGCCCTAAAGATTGTTAGTTTTGTATGTTAAGATAGGTAACTCCAAGTTATAGACACACAAAACCAACATCGGCCACTAACAATCTTTAGGGCTGAGACACTGTACATGTGTTCTCTGTGTATGCTCAACGTCGATGTACGCGTACCAGTCATACGAGTATTTGACCAACCCTGGTATCGTCTTGAGCAAGCTGCGTCGGAGAAAAGGGGACAATGAGGAATTACTCGCTAATTGTTCTCCTAGTAACTTCGGGATATCAATTCCCCATTTTTGATTATATCTTCCCTATCCGTAAGGTTCTTCGCGTAAACCATAGCGCCACTATTTTGACAAGCTTTTCTTGGCTTTCGTCTTCTCCCATCGATGACATCTGTTTGGCCCCGATCTTGATTGACTTGAGCGATCTACAAATACAGTATAATCTCGCTATATTAGTGCACATAATTCTAAAAATGGGTCAGAAGAATTTTGTCCTTTTCTCCGTGATCGCGGCCAGCTCCAGCGACCCCACGGGGTAGTACAAAGTTGTTATCGGGATCTTGCGAAATCCTTATCTCCCGACTTCCCTTGGCCAATTGTCTTGACGCCTCCAATGCAGGTCCATAAACTTTGATGAGGGTATAATTCCACCAAAGTCAGGGTCGGTTCTGTCAGTTGCAATATCACATTTCACATCGGCATTGTATGAGATTGATCCCGATCTCGGCGAAATTTGACCCGACCATACAAGCACCGGTCAGGCTGTAGGAAGTGCAGAACAAGTTGGTCGTGGCCGCGAACGAACATGATGATCCATCCAACTTTATCGATTGTGAACCCCAACCACGTACTGATGGGAGGAAGATCTTGGCGTATATCTTCTTCATGACCATCAAATGTCTCGTTGAAATCCGACCACCGAGGTCATGGTGACTCCTTCATTCTTCGCGCGGTCAAATATCGGCCTATCCTCGCCACATGGGCTTGATTTAGTTGGAAAGCACACTCTCCGGCAACAGAGTATTCTCAACACATATTTGGTCTGAAAACCCTGAATCGCGCGCATGAAAGCTCCGTCGCCGAATTTTCTTGGTGCACTCAGAATCGTCGGATAGTCGCGTAAAGCGCCGCTTGAGTTGGTCTGCCGGGTTGGATGTAGGTAGCTTGAGTTAGGATCCCGCTCGAGACGAACATTATTTGCAATTCCTGTCAGCCGATAGATTTTATTTTGATCTATTTTCACAACTACTTTGCGTTCTAAAATGCCCGCACATCGACTCCAGCTCGAATCAAATAAATTGAAAAAGTGACCGGGAATTACGAACAACGTTCTTCCCCTTCGAAAGAGGAACCTGCTGGATCCGATCCAACAGGAGGCTCGGCACCAATATATCGCACGATAATGGATGACCGAATGACCAAACAATCGACGCGAAGATGAGGTTGTCGGTGGCGTTCTACTGCTGATACGCCGACGCGGCTGGGCAAGGAAAAGAAGTCCTCATCGCCAGGGCGTGAATCTATGATCATGTGATGTAAACTTTACTCCACGTACAGTGACCCCCAAGCAAAGTTATTAGATGTCAAAAGAAGAATTTATGGTAAACTACTTTTGAATACAATCGTTCTTGCATGAGGTTGCCCTAGTACAGTCGTCCCTCTCTAACTCGATAGTGGGTCCCGGTATAAGTGTTGAAAATATTCATTGTAACTTGAACTTTTATATTTGCATCACTTACCCTTACAGGTCATTTTGCGGGCAGGGGTAAATATTGCAAGTGTAAATGGATGAATTTCAATGAATATTTTCAACACTTATACCGGGACCCACTATCGAGTTAGAGAGGGACGACTGTATTTCTCACCTCCAACTAAACAGAGCTACCGTGCATTTAAAGATAGGACAAAGTTAATCGTCTAAAATACATCGATACGAAGTAGGGCCTCCTTCTGCTTATATAACAGCCTGAAATCTCGCAGGCATGCTGGCGACAAGTCGACCGAGTTCGTAAGATGAGATTGAGTCCTGGGCTTCTCTTATGGCTCTTTTGAGCGCCTGTTGAGATGTTAACCTTCCATTGTCAAACTCTGGATGTTGAGCTTGAGCGTAATTCTTCATCGATTTGCATACAGACTCAATAAGGTGTAAGTCGGGAGAGAAGGGAGGCCACACAGTGGGTTCTACCCCAGCTTGGAGTAATGCTTCCATGGTATTCCGTGCAGAATTGCTGGGAACGCCGTCTTACATCCGTAGAAGTGATGTATTAGCTTCTCGTGCCGTTCTTATCCTTAGTAAATCCACTGGAAGTGGGACCCGAGTTCAATGTCCCCAACTTTTTTCCCAAACGAGATCACTATTTTTTGGTTCCCATGGAAAGATCCCCAAAAAACATCCAGCCATTTCTTCGAACAAACTTAGGAGATAAGTTTATTTCGTTAAACTCCTCGCCAGTCTAGACTTCGTGGAAGCCCCAAATTATCAATAAGCAAACTGACCTTTCTGGTGACCCACGAACGTGTGCCGACCGCCAGTAATCCAAGATTTGTCGATCTATAAGACTTGATCCCACGGCTCAATGGTCAAACTTAGATGAGACCGAGCGAAAAGTTACCGTCGCCTTTTATTTTCTTCGCTTGTAACAGCTGATAAGCTGGTTATGCCTGTAGCCTATTGTATGAATAGGCGTGCATAAGTTTGCATATAATATCTATTATTAGTCTGCATAAATAGGTGGTATACAGGGGTAGGGATTCCTTGTTGGTGCTTGGACCATCAAGAAGTTCCTGGAGTATTCTGGACAATAGAATCTACAGGAAATGTCCGAGGACATCAGAGTAAGGAGGAAGCTTCTAGAATGGGACTATGTTTCTTAAATGCCCAACATAGTAGATATATTAGTTCTTTTCCCATAGATTCAATATTTACTACCGTCGACCATTAGCTGCCCCTGCGCTCTTGGCCCAGACCGTGACATATATTGAATCTCTTACTCTTCCAAGCTTAACAGTTCAGTCTTCAGCAGTTCAGACATCAGTATTTCAGTTATCAGCAGTTCAGTCATCAGGAGTTCATTCACCTGCATTTAAGTCCTTAGCAGTCAAGTTACCAGTGGTTCGAAGCCATGCAGAAGAAGATTTGAGCAAAGCCTTCTTCACTTATTGAAGAAATTTTATAATTTGCACAATGCCAGACACTTACAAGGCCGCATCTTCATCGAAGAATCCTCCGCAGACAGTTTCAATTGCAGAATTCCAAAAGTTAAAGCAACAGCTTGAAGAGCTACTATCGCGTCAAAAAAGTAATTCCCAAGTAGGTTGTTCCCGAGTTTTTATTGAGAAAGATCCACCACCGGAGTCTGGAGCTAGCTTCAAGCCAACTAGACTACCCGAGTTTCATGGTAGCCGCACAAGGTATCCAGCATGGCGAACAGCAGTTTTAGATACATTCCGCATGGACTGGAACCTGTTTGGATACGACAATTCGCGAGCTTTCTTAATGATTTACAACTCTCTGAGGGGAAATGCGTTGGAAAAAGCCGGACCTTTCTTCGAGGTAGGAGGGATAAGCGGAACCAGGAATCCAGAGGATTTTTTAGAGTTCCTCGACCGAATTTATCTTGACACAACGCGCGTATCTCAGGCCAACATCGAACTTCATAATCTTAAGATGCGAGAGGGAGAGCGTTGGGCCGACTTCTTTGCATCGTGGTCTAACAAATTAACAGAGGCTCGTGGAAATTTCTGGGCAGACGAGAATAAGATATCAATGCTCGAAAACGGCATGAATAGAAGGCTAACACAGGCCTTGGCAGGAAATCATCTACTCCCTGACAATAACTTCAGCGAGTGGGTGCGTATTGTCAACAAAATAGCTATGCAAGTCGAGAGGGCCGACAAGAAATTGGGATGGGGCCCAGGTTCTCAGTATCGAAGTTTTGGACAAAGTCCTAATGCAAGTGGAAAGCAAATTGGTGAAGCTAGCCTTATCGAGCCTGTGACTTACCAACATAACTCGAACGATACTACCAGGCCTAATTTCCAGGTTGAGCAAACGGCTGACCTTGACGCTTCGGGAGACACAATTATGGGATGCATAAATGCATAAATGCAGCTAATGTGGGGAAGAAAATTCGGGCTCGAGCCAAGTGGAAGACAAGCTCAGAGCTTGAAAGACTGAGGGAAGAAAAAAGATGTTTTCGGTGCGAACGTCATGGATGTGCGAGTAGGAAATGTCCATTGCTGCCGGCTCGGAGACCTTCAGCAAATAGTTTCAGGGTAAACTTAGCAGAGATTTTGGAGATGGACCCAGCAGTGTATATACTTGAGGGCAATGCACCCCGTGATCTAGTGCAGGAAAACTAGACGCTCCCGGGTACAGTCGCTCTCGGGAGCTAGATGCAGATATTAGTGATATTGTTAGTCTTAATACAGAACCATTTTTGGTAAATGCTTTAATCAATGATACATTAATGGTACAAGCTTTAGTCGATAATGGATGCCTTTGCTACGGAATTATTGACGACGCTCTAACATCAAAGCTAAATCTGCCGCGCATTCCAATTCCCCCCAGATTCCTTGAAACGGCGGAAAATTCAAGCAAAGATAAACCTATAGTTGAAGCTATAACATATATATCATTGGACCTCGACGGATATTTAACGCCTAAACTGTGGCTATATATTGTACCGAAGAGCAGCCATACAATGATATTGGGGAAGAAATGGCTTGAAATTCAAGATGCAGTTATCCACTCCAAGGAGCAACGGTTAGAACTTCGCAAAGGAAATGGATCTGTCTATAGTGTAAGAAAATGGAAGGAAAGGTTTAAAGATATTCCATGCCCAAGAAGCACATCGGCTAAGACAATGGCTTCCATAGTCGGTTCTGTACCAGTTTGTAAAGCGACAATTCAAGACATAAGCAAAGCGTTACGAGCAAAGCCTAACCTTACGGTAGAGCAGGCCAGGGAACGTCTGCCAGATCAGATCAAGGACTTTGCGCACCTCTTTGCAGACGATAGTGGGGCAGAGCATTTACCACCTTTAAGAGGACACTTGGATCATGCCATCAATTTGAAACCCGAAAACGGAAAGCCTTTGTCGCCACCCTGGGGTCCTTTGTATAACATGTCACGAGAGGAGTTACTGGTACTGCGCAAGACATTAACTGATCTCTCAAATAAGGGATAGATACGTGCTAGTAGCTCGCCTGCCGCAGCACCAGTACTGTTTGCAAAGAAACCCAGTGGTGGCTTACGCTTTTGTGTAAATTATCGCGGACTCAATGCCATCACGATCCCAGACCGTTACCCTTTGCCTTTATTCAAGGAGACCTTGAGACAGCTTTCAAAGGCTAAATGGTTTACCAAACTAGATGTCAAGTCAGCATTTCACCGTGTTCGAATAAGAGAGGGCGATGAATGGATGACAGCCTTCCGGTGTAGACTAGGGCTTTTTGAGTGGCTGGTTACGCCTTTCGGGCTTGTGAACGCGCCAGCTACGTTCCAGAGATATATTAATGAACATCTCCGAGAGCACTTGGATCTCGACGCGACAGCTTACATCGACGACATCTTAGCTTATACAGATGGTTCTGAAGATGGACACTGGAAAACAGTTCGTAGTATTCTTACAAAACTAGGAAAAGCCGGACTATACCTAGATATTGATAAATGCGATTTTCTATGTCAAAAGGTTAAATATCTTGGTTTCATTGTCGAGGCCAGAAAAAGCATCACTGTAGATCCAGTAAAGATAAAAGCCATTCTAGATTGGAAGGCCCCGACAACCGTTAAAGGCGTACGATCGTTTCTTGGGTTCGCAAATTTTTATAGATGCTTTGTTGATAAGTTCTCTGACATTGCAGCGCCGTTAACTCAGTTGACAAAAAAGAACCAAGCGTTGCACTGGGGAAGAGAGGAAGACACAGCCTTTGAAAAACTTAAAGGTTTTTGCGTCGGAACCTGTTCTGGCTCAATGGGACCCAGACCGCGACACAATACTTGAAGCAGATAGCTCGGGATACGCTATGGGAGGATGCCTCTCTCAATTGGATGAACAAGGTATAATGAGACCTGTCGCATACTTCTCGAGACGACTGAATAGCGCCAAGTCAAACTGCCCGATTCATGACAAGGAAATGCACTCAATTGTGGCTTGTTTACAGGAATGGAAGGCAGAATTACTTTCTGTCGCTAAACCCTTCGTCATCTTAAGTGATCATAAAAACCTGAATTATTTCACATCCAAACGTCTTTTGAACGAACGACAAATGCGATATAACGACGTCTTGCAACAATTCAGATATGTTTTAAAATGGCGACCAGGAAGTGCTTGCGATCGTCCGGATGCGTTATCCCGACGTGACCAAGATGAACCGGCTGGGTTCAATGATGAACGAAATGTGGGTCGTGTTGTGCAGCTCCTCCCCAAAGTAGAACTTTATCCAGCCAATGTACAAGCTCAACAAGCAGATGTCTCTTTGGTAGATGAGGCAAGCCGGGCAAGATTATTTGACGAAGAAGATTTGCAAAATCTGTGGAAACAAGGTGTTTCCGCTGATAAAGACTGGCGTCGCGCGCGAAATTCTGTGAAGTCAGGAGAACGAAGTTTCCCTCCTGATTTATCAATTAAATATTCAGTTAATATCACTGAATGTAGTGTAGGAGCAGACGGTGTCCTGCGAGGTCGAGAAAATAGAGTCTGGGTACCAGACTTTGAGCCCTTACGCACAGCAGTCATGCAACGAACCCACGATAGTTACCTAACCGGCCACCCAGAAAGAGATACAATGGTAGGTATCCTTTTGAGACGCTGGTTTTGGCCCAAGATAAGAGAATCAGTGCGGCGATTTGTCAGAAATTGCGATGTCTGTGGTCGATCTACGGTCTGGCGGGAAGCAAAAGCTGGATTTTTACGATCTTTACCTGTCCCTGAGCGAATAGGGAGCGAATTAACAATCGACTTTGTAACAGATCTTCCTCTATCTCAAGGTTGTTCGAACATAATGGTTATAACAGATCGACTGTCAAAAGATGTCTTTTTGTTTGGTGCAAGCTCAATGACAGCCAAAACATGCGCAGAAATATTTATTGAAAAATATTATCGGTACTTCGGCTTCCCTCGTTTCTTGACCAGTGATAGAGGCAGCGACTGGTTAAGTTACTTTTGGAAGACTTTCTGTGAAGTGACTGGAATAACGCAACGATTAACGACAGCCTACCATCCGCAGTCTAACGCTAGTGAAAGGGCAAACCAAGAGCTTTACAAGTACTTACGTGCATTCACCTGTTATTCCCAGGACAATTGGTTTAGCCTTCTCCCTCTTGCTCAACTAGCGCTAAATTCACGTCCTAACTCAGCCATTGGTAATATAAGTCCTTTCTTCTTGAGAAATGGATATGATTTAGAACCTATAGGAGAGCCGACACCTGATCAAGATTCACAACATCATCCCGGGGTGATAGAGGGACGGAAGTGTGTGCAGAGGCTACGGGATGCGCAAGACTTCGCTCAAGCGGCAATGGCCTCAGCTCAACAACGCAGTGAAAGTAATGCCAACCATCTGCGGCGACAATCTGAGCGATTCCATGTTGGAGATAAAGTTTGGCTCAATTTACGTAACGTGAAAACGCCTCAGCTGTCCAAAAAGCTAGCATGGTTACACGCTAAGTATGAGGTCACCGCAGTTCCCGACGCCTTGACTGTAGAATTAAATGTACCAGGCAACATACACAAGCGTTTCCACGTTGAACTGTTAAAACGCGCTGGGGATGACCCGTTTCCTAGCCAGAAACGCGACGATGCACAGAATCCACCCATTGTTGATGATTTGGAGAATCCAGAATATGAAATCGAGTCAATTATCCGAGCAAGAACGGTAGGCCGTGGACGTGGTAAATATCGACAAGCATTGGTGAAATGGACAGGATGGATAGAGCCAACGTGAGAGCCTATAGAATACGTCTATGAGACAAAAGCGCTTGATGAGTTCGAAAAAAAGTTTGGTTGTATTATGAACAATGACGGCGTAACAAAAACACAAGCCGGAAATTTTGTAGGCCCAGCTGAAAAACACACAATCCAACAGCGGCGGTCGAGACGGCTCGCTAAAGCTACCTCGGGGGGAGAGGGAGGATTGTAACAGCTGATAAGCTGGTTATGCCTGTGGCCTATTGTATGAATAGGCGTGCATAAGTTTGCATATAATATCTATTATTAGTCTGCATAAATAGGTGGTATACAGGGGTAGGGATTCCTTGTTGGTGCTTGGACCTTCAAGAAGTTCCTGGAGTATTCTGGACAATAGAATCTACAGGAAATGTCCGAGGACATCAGAGTAAGGAGGAAGCTTCTAGAATGGGACTATGTTTCTTAAATGCCCAACATAGTAGATAGATTAGTTCATTTCCCATAGATTCAATATTTACTACCGTCGACCATTAGCTGCCCCTGCGATCTTGGCCCAGACCGTGACATCGCTGAACGGGGGCTGACTCTAGGAGACACAACGCTCATATCCCATTCTTCTTAGAGCATTCCGAATAGCTTTCTCGCCGACGTTCCAGTGAGAAAACTGCACCGCGGCAAATTTTAAGTAGGTCATAAGCCGACCGACTCGTGAACTGCAAACCAAATATTCAAGCTCATCAGCTTGAACCCCACTTCGGACAGGAGGTCGATAGGGACTCCTGAATTCTGAAAGATCACCGCGTTCGTATGCGTACTGATATTGTCTCTGACTTAGCCCCAATTCATGAGCAATGTCAAGAAATGAAAACCCGTGCCTTCGAAGTGTCTGGATTGCGACCCGTTTGTCCCGATTATGATTCTAGGGGCGAGGTCTCTTCGAAGGCTGATGGGTGTGAGAATTTATTTCGATTTTTCATTGACAGGCTCTGATTTGGAGTTAGAAGTGGGAAATGTAGTGGTCAAGTGATTCGTGGCGGCAAAGGTTGGAAGGTAAAATCTAAATTGATTTCGAGAATATGATTGTAAGCACAGGGAATGATTTCAAAGTGCACCAAATGAGTGATTTAGACTGAATCTGCTAGCCCTTTTAGGAATGATGGTCGGGGAAATGCAAGGATAAGGCCTAAAATTTCATGATTTAAGGTTTAACAATCTTTAGGGTTGAGACACTGTACATGATACAAGCTAGCCACCTGTGTAAAATTCTACTGGCGGAGGATATACACCATTCTATCAGTGCATCAAGACATTATGCATACCCAGGCAAACCTGCGTGAGATTCATCGGCATGTATGCTGTCAGCCACGCAGCTCGATAGCATGATGTGAATACGCCCTACCGTTGCGAGATCCTCCTCACGCATTCCCTGCCCCGCGAAGGCGACACATGTGATCCACAGGACCTTATGCTGTCAAGGGAGCTCGATCCGGTCAACATTATCCCGTGGAGACGACTTTCCGTGGAGCGCAGGTTAGCGCGTGCAGCGGCACCCCACTACGCCAAAACCGCCGACGCATGACGTTTCGAAACCCTGCCCCGAAGCCTGGCTTCACTCAGGTCGTTGGTGAGCCGATTCATGCCGGCGTCCTGACCCCGCGCCGCATGGGGCGCGAGTCTTTTCGGACTGTGCGGACGATAAGAACTAGAGCTGCGCCTCGCCGAACCCAGACCCGTGATCTATCACAGAAACGGAGTGCCGACGCTGTCCCGGACACAGTCACGTCTCGGGACGACCAGTCGTACGCACACGCGGATGAGAATCTACCGTGCGGGCTGTGGAATGGTGAGAGAAGGTCGGGGGATGGGCAGTGACAGGCTCGTCCAGGGCCTTGCACGCCATCGCGGCACAGGGGAACGGGAACCTATCAGCGATATCCATCCGCGGCCGCGACGTGCCAACTGACGAATGTGCGGCTCGATCTCTCGGAGCCCGGGGATCTTGGGACTGGGGGCTGTTGGCTGCGTCGTGTTGGTCGCGCCCGTCTTTAGGACTGTTGACTGGGTCGCGAAGCCGTGGAACACGACTTCCTGGTATAGATCCTACTTGCCTGCAGATGAACCGGTAACGCTACTGTTGATACATCTACCTGTACTCTCTTATCGGCCGGCCAGAGATAAATATATGAAGCTAAAATGAATAATAAAGAATAGACCGTAATGATCTTCGAATGTGTTGATATGATCCTACAGATCAGAAATATAATAAGATAGTAAAACTGCCACTGAAAACTCACTGACTTCGATGTCCCTCCCTTCAGGTCTTTTCTCCCTCTATATACCAGTTAATTCCCCCCATCCCAGCTCCTATCTTCGCACCTATTATCCTCCGTTACAGACTCCCTCTCCTGCGGGAATTCAAATACTAGTCTAAAACCTATAGTGCAACATTCTGGGACATCTGTATCATGGAAGGCCGTTACTAACCCATCCAACATCTCAACCTACGTTGGCCTTTAAAGTCTGTAACTTGTGTTTCGAAATACCCTGTTTACCCTGGTCAATTAACTGCCAGATCCAGGCACTATCTAACGTCTGTGCGTCTTGTGCATCCCCGTCTTCCAACGTGCTACTTGTTGCGCCACGCTTGACCCGCGACTTCTGCATGATGAGTCGGCCGCGTGCAGTCGGTCTCGACGGGGTGCCGAAGTGAAAGTCTTGGTTGAGCTCTCACGACAACAGACGACAGATGCAGATGTCACTTATACTTCATATACTACAGTAAAACTTCTCTAACACGATAGTGGGTCCCGGCATAAGTGTTGAAAATATTCATTGAAATTCATCCATTTATATTTGCAATACTTACCCCTGCACGCAAAATGACCTGTAAGGGTATGTGTTGCAAATATAAAAGTGCAAGTTACAATGAATATTTTCAACACTTATGCCGGGACCCACTATCGTGTTAGAGAAGTTTTACTGTATGCCAGTATAACGATTCACTGAGTCAAGAGCCTAGGGTAAAGTGCAGACTACAGCAGAACCTCGCAAGACTGATAGTGGGTCCCGGTAGAAGTGTTGAAAATATTTATCGAAATTTAACCATTTACATTTGCAATACTTATCCTTGCATGTTATTTTGATTACAAGGGTAAGTATTGCAAATGAAGATAGTTAAATTTCGATAAATATTTTCAACACTTATACTGGGACCCACTATCGGTTTTGAGAGATTCTATACACAAGTCCGGAGCGACGCACGTTGCAAGCGTCCTCAGGCCATCCACTCACTCATCTCTGATATAGAATATTTCCACTTCTGGGGCTCGCTTGATCCTCAGACATCCACAAATTTGTAGTGGGCTTGTGATAGTAAATTCCAGGGGGCAGCTATACTCCGACACCTCTTCTCGGATATTTTTCTCACTGCTACCATACAAATCTTGATGGGACTGGGGATCACGTCAATTTTGGAGGAGAAATATTCCATATCAGGATTACTCTCGATAATTTAAGTCACAAGTTCACTCAAAAATTTTTGGATACTGGGATAAGCCTTGTTAGCAGATTAAATAAATTTGGTGAGTAATTACTTTGCATTAGCAATCAGTAACGTACAGAATTAAATTTAACCTCCATAAAGTTTTACCCTTGCTATGTGGTACAGTAGAGCCTGTCTAAGCCGAAAGTAGAATTCAGATCAATAATTGAAAAGATTCATTGTTGTTTTACCATTTATATTTGCAATACTTGCCCATACATGCAAAATGATGTATGGGGGTAAGTGTTGCAAAAGTATTTAGCTCTCAATTCTATAAATATTAATACTCTACCCCCAGGGTAAGTTTTCAGCATGCACTAAAACCTCGCTTATGAATATTATCCCCACTAGTCTTTTAAAATCCCTGCTATTCTTTACATCAAAAGAAATTGAAAATGTTGGCCTGAGTGATCAGGCTTTTACTGGACTGCTGCTTTGATCTCTTTCTCCCCCTCACTCACCTACCCACTTCAATAGACATCTTTGCTGTTACTGTCTACAGAATCATCATCATCAGCATTTTCATCTAAGAGAATCAATAAATCGTTACCCTTAACATTTAGCATATTTCATAGGCCAATTATTCTTTAAAAGATGAGCCAGGTACAACCAGCAGCTCACACAAACAACGCCAAACGATTAAACAGAGTTCAGCGTCTCCAGGTAAGCCCGATTTTCATGGTAAATAAATATCTCAAGTAACACGTCTAGATCAAAACTTTCCTCGATTCGGTAATGAATCAGACAATTATTGCAAAACAACTCGGCATACCTCGAAACCAGGTCAGATACATCCTTTGTACTCCGTACATTGAACCCAAGAAAGCTACAGGTCAGCCCCCAACACTGTCCTCTTCTAACGTTGTCCGGATTGAGGCTTTCATAACATCATCCTCTGAAGGTCGTCGAATGTGCTGGTTTGAACTTACCCATGGCCCCTTTCGGGATTTTGGAATGAGTGAAAGGGTTATTCAAAACGAGCTAAAAAAAAGGGGTTACGGACGTCATCCAGCGCTGAAAAAGTCTCCCCTATCTGAAGAGGTTAAAAGGAAGCGTCGGGAGTAGGCCGAAGCCCACAAAGACTGGACTTTTGAAGATTGGATGGCGATTCTTTGGACTGATGAGACCTGGGCCACAGACGGCCAACATAAGAGGGAATGGGTAACGCGAAAGGTTGGTATCTTCGTACCTCAACTAATAAAAAATACCGATCTAACTCTCAGTTCAAGATAGGTGAAGAAGCCAACACCACCTGCGTAGTGGAAGAGGTGAGAAAGAGTCTTGGCTGGATGTTTTGGGGAAGTTTCGCAGGGATAGAGGAAGGTCCTTGCCTTTTCTGGGAGAAAGAATGGGGGTCTAGTACCTCAGAATCATACTCTCAGAGAAGTGTACCGCTTATTGATGGAATGGTGAGCATGAGACCATAGGTTTCTGTGATGCAGGACAATGCTCCTTCACACAGCGCAGCGGGAACAATCGAAGAGTTCCGGGAGAGGTTTGTTACTCCGATTGACTGGCCTCCGTATTCTCCCGACCTGAATCCAATTGAGCACGTATGGGATAGTATGAAAGATTACATTCAGTACCATTACCCGAGATTGGAAAGGGGAAGGCAGCGATCCTACGATGAACTTCGAGAAATAGTGAAAGAAGTATGGAATGACGCGACTAAGCCGGTTAAGCTTGAGATGCTTATCAGGAGCATGCCCACGAGATGTGAGGCAGTCATACTTGCACAAGGCGGGCCTGTAAAATATTAATTCTGCTATGTGAAGTAAATTTGCATGTACTCGTTTATCTAAAATCGATTAAATTCAAAAAATGTTCCCAATTTGAGTTAGGCTTGTGAACTAATGCAAGTGGTGAAAACCTCTGTCGAGCAAAAACACTATACAAATAATCCCCGTCAAAATGTCCGAAAACCTTATCTCAGAAAAGATGCCACAGTAGAACCTCTCTTAGCTAACAGTGGGTCCCGGTATAATTACTGAAGAGATTCATAGAAATTTGTCCGTTTATATTTGCAATACTTACCCCTGCCCGCAAAATGACCTGTAAGGTAAGTGTTGCAAATGTAAAAGTCCAAGTTACAATGAATCTTTTCAATATTTATACCGGGACCCACTATTAGCTAAAAGGGGCTCTACTGTACCTAACTAGGCTTAAAGGATCCGATTTCGACCCACAAATTGGATCCACTGGTGAAAACTTACCCTGGGGGTAGAGTAATAATTAGTCCGGGACCGACTATTGGGTTAGACAGGCTCTACTGTATCTCCAAGTCCAAGGGATCCATGAGCGATAAAAGTAATCCTTGTCTAGTAGTGACAGGAATCCTTATCTGTTACCAAATTTGTTTCGCAATATCAGGCTATAATAGGCTTGGCAATTTCTCAATAAGTACAGCGCTGTTCAACTCGTAGATATTTGCTGCAAGATCAATTAAAATGAGTGTCGGTCGAGCCGATCGGGCGATGTAGATACAAGAAGTATAAGATAATGTGATCCAAATCTTCTCGCCCGTTGCTGAGGTCCTGTTGTCCTTGTTGATTCCTATGCCCAATACAATGCTAATTATATACAAAATCATTATACTCCCCGAGTAAAAGTTTCGTTGCTCGATTAAAACGTCGTCTATCCCGTCCTTTTCCTTTCTCCAGCCCCAAATAAAAATCCTTAGCCGCTCCATTCCACATTAAATTATATATCCTTGAAACCGAGACTATTCAGTTCCACAAATCGTTCGTCCTCTCTCTGAACGACTTGCAACACTAGCACTTCGAAATGTATCTGTAATGGATAGGACATTGTGCACAGTAAACGGTAATTCAATGATTGATGCGTAACGGGAATTGCAGGGAGAAATTTTGTCATCGTAATAAGGGTAGCGAGGACGATCTTCAAACGAAGAACGGGGTTGTGGCTGTACCAATTTCTACATCAGCTTCTGCATTCTTGTTTGGAGAACAGAATTGTACTAACCTGGTCCCACGCCCAGCTTCTCAGTGATTCTCTTTGCTCCCTCGAAAACTTCCGACTTTTCTTGGCCGGGCCACCCCAGGTGGGATACTGCCATTCGCGCTCATCAGCCAAGGCCCATTCTGCAAGAGCCTCGCGGTATCTCTCGTCTTTCCGACGTTGTTTTGAGCCTCGCAGATTGCTGAATGTCTTTTTTAATCTGAGAGCGGGAACTGAAATGATGCTGGAAGTACTTGAGGTGCTAGCAGAGGTTTGTGCACGCCTTCGAACAGGATTGGGTGTTGTTGAGATAAACGCGTTGTCCGGTGAGGAACTTCCCGATATTGATAAAGGTAGAGAGTTGATCGAGAATGCACTCCGGATACGATCAGATAATGTCATCGTTGTGGAGGTTGATGTCGGTCGTGCCTATCTTTCGCAGTTGAATAAGCTGGCTCTCTTTCTTGAAAATGGACGACCAGATAACTATTTTAGAGAGTGTTACTCGGAGGAGCTCATTGGGATTTGTTTCAGGTAGGGTCAAGTAATAAGAATAATAATACGAGCACTAGTAATGATGGTGGTGGTCGTGGTATGAGTAGTTGTTTTAGTCCTAATTTAACGCCAACGAAAGACACGAGAAATAGTTTGATGATTTTTAGATTGAGATAGCTGTCCTACGGACTGGGATGGGCAAGATAATCTAAAATGAGCTTGGGGGTGGGGTAGTGGCGCCTTAATGTTCTTCCTTTGGGGTGTCTTGGATTTTCTTGGCATTGCCTCACTCATGTATCATCTACTCTCTATTACGTTCGTCGACAAGATTAGAATACTTTTGTATCCCATGTCTTTCTACCTATCATATTCCCTCTGCTATTCGCTTCGGTCTTTGCTCTTTTTGCTTTTTGCTTCTGGCGATGGAGAGCCATGACGACAGAACCATGACGAGCAATAAAAAAAAAATTTAAACCTAGCCTAGATTGAAGGAAGCGATATCTAGAGTGGATGACTGCTGTAATCTCTCGGAGTCTTAAAACCTTGGGCGGATCTGGGGTTCCCCAAATCGTCGTCATTCATATTGCGTGAGATCGATCATGTACTCATATCTGATGCTCATATCCCTTCGGGAGGTCTTACAATCAGCGAGGATAAGAGATTGTTCAACGACGTTATCATATGTGCCATCAAGATTTCTCACGAACACGATCGTGAGCCGGTCACATCTACCTATCTCATTTTACTATCGCATGACTTGAGAGATTGATCGACAAGAAAAACGTGGATAAAGTCTATGTAATGCTGGTTGATGACCCGGCTCAGCGAGGGAGGGAGAGAGTGGTTGGAGGGGTAATTGAAGTCTAGAAAAGTGAGTTGACTCACTAATACTGGAACATCTGTATAGATCTTCAATTATCCGTTTCATCGAAATTCTGTGTTTCTAATTCGATGTCAATATCTAGCAACGTGAAACGTATCGCGCACTTCTTCCTCCCGAAGTTAATTAGAGACATGGACTTTACCGGTACCTGCGCCACTTCTTGTAACCACCTTCGCCGGAGTGTAGTTTACGTTAAAATACCTCAACTCGTCGATCTATCTGATGTTAAACCTGCCAGATTGAGAGAAAGAAAGACGAAGGAAGTAAAGGGAGTCATCAGAATCCCTATTTTACAAGTGCTGATTAATTCTTCCGTAGCGATGTGCTTCTATTCTCCAGCTTCCTACCTGATCCACAAACGACTAAGAAGCTTAAGCTGATCTTCATTGTACACTGCAACTATCTTCGTCAAAAGTTTCTCAATCTATAACGTAAATTATGGCCTCAAAATTAACTACTGTCACTGCCAGTTAAGATGTTTATTTGAAACTCATTGAAAAGATATAAAATTTCCGCCCAGTTTCATCATGCGAAGCCTAATGACTGAACCTCTGAGAATGTGAACGTGAATTTTCAGCTGCGAAGTTCCGTTTATGCTTCATTGCAAGTGGTCTTATATTAGGAACCGCTTATTGCTTCTACACCTAATGATTTCACGTACTGATACAATGGTGGCTGCGTAGGCGCAGAGTCCTACAGTAGCAGTTCACCCCAAAGCGAATATAATTAACCTTGCAGTACACAGCTCTCTGTAATTGTACGTACGTTTCTTTTATATTTAGTCAGTTGAAAAGTATCTAGCCCTGTCGTTCACAACCTTCCAACGTTCTATTTCGGTATGGTTTCTCGATTACAGTAGAGCCCCTCTTAGCTAATAGTGGGTCCCGGTATAAATGTTGAAAAGATTCATTGTAATTTAGACTTTTATATTTGCAACACTTACCCTTACAGGTCATTTTGCGTGCAGGGGTAAGTATTGCAAATATAACCGGTAAAATATCTATGAATCTCTTCAGTAATTATACCGGGACCCACTATTAGCTAAGAGGGGTTCTACTGTACCTTGGATGATTTTGGAAAAATCTACGAATTAATTATTATTTACAGATTAATCCGTAAATAAGGTTGGAATTCGTAAAAGTTGTGCATACTTCTTTCCTTCTGAGAGCCGAGCGACGCAGAAAACTTTGATTTACGTGGGTTCACCACAACCCTTCCACAACTTACTGGAAAAGTAGATTTAGCCACGACATCGACATCAGATTTCCCGAAACTCCTGGGTAGAGTCGGATGGATCAAAATATAGACGTATGGTAAAAAGTTTCCCATGACAATATTGTTTTCACTTAACCCGGTTGGCGCACTGCGTGCCCCTGCAGGTATCGTCGGAAGACCTTAATTTCAGGTAGACTGACTCAGTTTGACGTTAGGAACACTGCAATTCAACTCTCATTCGCAGGTACCAGTACGAAGTTAGCCTTTACGGTATGTATCTTCGTCCGTAACTACCCAACACAGGGAAAAACGTGTAAACCCCCATAGATATCTGAATAGACTTTCATCATTCTGAGAATGCGGTTTCACTGCGATGGATATTGGCCTGAGAGTCTGAGGGTCTTCCTGGATTCGAATTAGCTTTCTCCTGTCTCAAGTAGAGTATGTGTCCGAGCTACATAAACCCTGTTTGGGGGAGCGGCTTAGACGAGCTATCACTGCACCATCCGATCCGGATGTAGAATTATAATGAATTGAAATGTATCAAATGTATCTTTGGCGTTCTCAGAAAGATTGAGGACCAACTATTTTCAGCCAAATAAATTTAGGTCCATACCCATGTTAGCTTGCGTTTGTCGAATGAAGCAAAAAATGTCTGTGCCTTGCCCTATTAGTAAACAAAATGAGATGAGAATACGGCGTAGGATCGGATGGTGCAGTGGTAGACTGTCCGGGCCGTTCTCCCAAGTAGAGTCTGGGTAGCTTGGACACATGCCCCATCTAAGACAGGAGAAAGCTGTTTCGAATCCAGCAAGACCCGCACACCACTTCTCTCGCGGTAATACTGTATTCGTAGGATGACGAAAGCATGCTCAGATAACCACAGGTTTTTCTCGCTTTTCCCGGTGGTTGGTATTCACGGAAGAGGGTGCATGTCGTAAGGCATTATTCTCGAAGTGGTATCTGCAAATGAAGTTTGAGTATGAGTGTTCCAAACGTCAAACTGAGTCATCCTGCGAAATATACATATCTTTCGTAATCATTCGCGTCATTGCCTCAGGCTGCATACGCTAATGTGATTTTAAAAAGAATAAAAATAAAAATAGACAAAAGAGCATTAACCCCTTCACAAGCCTATAATTCTGGGTCAGTTGGTCCAGTGGTACACCTTCCGGCGCTTTCTCCTAAGTAGAGTTTAGGCAGCTTGGACACATACCCCGCTTGGGACAGGAGAAAATCGATTCGAATCGCGGGAGACCCCCTGACCATAACTCTCGCGGTGAAACAGTATTTGTAAAATGATGAAAGTATACTCAGATAACTGTGAGGGTTTTAGGGTTATTCCCTTCGTTGGGTATTTACGGACGAAGATATATACCACAAGGGTTAAATTTGTATTGGTATCTGCTAACGAAATTTGAATAACAGTGTCCCAAACGTCAAACCGAGTCATGCAGCGAGAAATGCGTATCTTCCGCAATCATCCGTATCATTGCTCCGGGTGACATAAATGAGTTTAATTTTGACAAAAAGAGTTGATCGGAACTAGAAAATATCTTCTGAACCAGGAATTTCTTTGGGAGTAAACTTTTGAGCACAAAAGGCTTGGACATCCACCTCCGCATCTCTGTGTTCGAGAAATGGCTGCCTAAAAGTAAGTTTATAACGAAGCCACGTAACCACATAGAAAAGTATGGACGTCGATGTTTTGAGAATGTCACCCCTACACACAAACACATACAATCAGTTTGTTTTTTGCATTCTTGTCCTTTCTCTGTCTAGAACTATGTAGGACATTTCTGCCGATGGACCAAGAGTGCCTACTGCCTCAACTAGTATATTCCCTCCTATACCGCCTTCACAGCTGCCTTCTAACAGTAGTACTCCTCACAAGTCTTTATAACACACAATCAGTAATTACTAGACCCATCGATACCTTCATCAGAATGAATGGGTTATCAAGTGAACAATTGCAGGAACACTCTTCACACAGTGTGCATGTGACAAAATGCTACAGCATACTGGTAAAGCATGTGTAGGTACGAGCTAGGAGCTTGTTCGACAACGAATATTCTAGCCTCATCTTCGAGCGATCGAATACGTCTAAAATCGCCCGAAGATCGTAAATGGGTTACTACCAATGAAACTATTTTCGTCCGGAGCGGCGCCACATTTGATCGCCTGTTACTTCTAAGAGTAAAAATTGATGAAACAGCTGCTTTTGAACTGAGTCTGTTCCTAATCGTACGTTTACTGTATTATATACTACTCTACCCCGGGGGACGAAGACGACGTTTCTACCTGTACGTGGTGTCCCCTACGAACCTGGAGTTTATCTTCAGAGCCAACAGAAACATTCATTACTTGGTCACGGAGGAAAAGTCATCCAAACGAGTTTCCGGGGCGTACCCAGCTCCCGTTATGGTGGTGATGGATCAGATTAAGTTGGCCCTTTTCACCAAGATGAATTCTCACTATTTACAGATATTCTGGCATTATACTGTCTCCCGAGGAAAGAGCACCGCTACCTGAGTGCTGGTGGTGTCGGTATAAGGAGGATATCCGGACTAAGGGATATTAGGGAGATACAGATGGGGATATGCACCTCGTGTGGCTCTGGTGTCTAGGCCTCGCCTGGCTGGAGTTGCAGGTTTTTTGAGACTTTTTCCCTCGTACCGGTTCCCATGGCTGCTCTTTTTCAAATTTTTTTGAGCAGAAGGTTCCGTAGAAAAGGTGGTTGAATTCTACAGGTAATTACTGAGCTAAATGGCTACCCGTCATGGGTCAATGTATCAATGACCTTAGGTTCGAGGTAAGGGGGGGATAGGAGCACTGTAAAAGGTGTGGCCTGGGTTAGAGAGGAGCCCTAGTGTTATAATAGTCTGGGACTCTACGTGGCACGTATATAAACCACTACAAACAAACAAACTGAATTATATACTACTCTACCCCCAGGGTAAGTTTTCAGCATGCACTAAAACCTCGCTTATGAATATTATCCCCACTAGTCTTTTAAAATCCCTGCTATTCTTTACATCAAAAGAAATTGAAAATGTTGGCCTGAGTGATCAGGCTTTTACTGGACTGCTGCTTTGATCTCTTTCTCCCCCTCACTCACCTACCCACTTCAATAGACATCTTTGCTGTTACTGTCTACAGAATCATCATCATCAGCATTTTCATCTAAGAGAATCAATAAATCGTTACCCTTAACATTTAGCATATTTCATAGGCCAATTATTCTTTAAAAGATGAGCCAGGTACAACCAGCAGCTCACACAAACAACGCCAAACGATTAAACAGAGTTCAGCGTCTCCAGGTAAGCCCGATTTTCATGGTAAATAAATATCTCAAGTAACACGTCTAGATCAAAACTTTCCTCGATTCGGTAATGAATCAGACAATTATTGCAAAACAACTCGGCATACCTCGAAACCAGGTCAGATACATCCTTTGTACTCCGTACATTGAACCCAAGAAAGCTACAGGTCAGCCCCCAACACTGTCCTCTTCTAACGTTGTCCGGATTGAGGCTTTCATAACATCATCCTCTGAAGGTCGTCGAATGTGCTGGTTTGAACTTACCCATGGCCCCTTTCGGGATTTTGGAATGAGTGAAAGGGTTATTCAAAACGAGCTAAAAAAAAGGGGTTACGGACGTCATCCAGCGCTGAAAAAGTCTCCCCTATCTGAAGAGGTTAAAAGGAAGCGTCGGGAGTAGGCCGAAGCCCACAAAGACTGGACTTTTGAAGATTGGATGGCGATTCTTTGGACTGATGAGACCTGGGCCACAGACGGCCAACATAAGAGGGAATGGGTAACGCGAAAGGTTGGTATCTTCGTACCTCAACTAATAAAAAATACCGATCTAACTCTCAGTTCAAGATAGGTGAAGAAGCCAACACCACCTGCGTAGTGGAAGAGGTGAGAAAGAGTCTTGGCTGGATGTTTTGGGGAAGTTTCGCAGGGATAGAGGAAGGTCCTTGCCTTTTCTGGGAGAAAGAATGGGGGTCTAGTACCTCAGAATCATACTCTCAGAGAAGTGTACCGCTTATTGATGGAATGGTGAGCATGAGACCATAGGTTTCTGTGATGCAGGACAATGCTCCTTCACACAGCGCAGCGGGAACAATCGAAGAGTTCCGGGAGAGGTTTGTTACTCCGATTGACTGGCCTCCGTATTCTCCCGACCTGAATCCAATTGAGCACGTATGGGATAGTATGAAAGATTACATTCAGTACCATTACCCGAGATTGGAAAGGGGAAGGCAGCGATCCTACGATGAACTTCGAGAAATAGTGAAAGAAGTATGGAATGACGCGACTAAGCCGGTTAAGCTTGAGATGCTTATCAGAAGCATGCCCACGAGATGTGAGGCAGTTATACTTGCACATGGCGGGCCTGTAAAACATTAAACCTGCCATGTAAAGCAAATTTGCATGTACAGTCGTCCCTCTCTAACTCGATAGTGGGTCCCGGTATAAGTGTTGAAAATATTCATTGTAACTTGCAGTTTTATATTTGCATCACTTACCCTTACAGGTCATTTTGCGGGCAGGGGTAAGTATTGCAAATGTAAATGGTTGAATTTCGATGAATATTTTCAACACTTATACCGAGACCATTATCGAGTTACAGAGGGACGACTGTACTCGTTAATCTTAAATTGATTAAATTTAAAAAATGTTACCAATTTGAGTTAAGCTTGTGAACTAGTGCCAGTGGTGAAGCCGTCTGTCGGGCAAAAACACCATACAAATAATCCTTGTCAGAATGTCTGAAAACCTTTTCATAGAAAAGATGCTACCTAACTAGGCTTAAAGGATCCGATTTCGGCTCACACATTGGATCCACCACTGAAAACTTACCCTGGGGGTAAAGTAAATGGACAGGTAAGCAAAGTGTATTAGTAGTAGTTTTGTTTATTCGTGCTATGTAGAGTCCAAGACTATTATAACACAAGGGCTCTTCTCTGACCCAGGCCACACCTTTTACAGTGCTCCTATCCCCCCCTTACCTCGAACCTAAGGTCATTGATACATTGACCCATGACGGGTAGCCATTTAGCTCAGTAATTACCTGTAGAATTCAACCACCTTTTCTACGGAACCTTCTGCTCAAAAAAATTTGAAAAAGAGCAGCCATGGGAACCGGTACGCGGGAAAAAGTCTCAAAAAACCTGCAACTCCAGCCAGGCGAGGCCTAGACACCAGAGCCACACGAGGTGCATATCCCCATCTGTATCTCCCTAATATCCCTTAGTCCTGATATCCTCCTTATACCGACACCACCAGCACTCAGGTAGCGGTGCTCTTTCCTCGGGAGACAGTATAATGCCAGAATATCTGTAAATAGTGAGAATTCATCTTGGTGAAAAGGGCCAACTTAATCTGATCCATCACCACCATAACGGGAGCTGGGTACGCCCCGGAAACTCGTTTGGATGACTTTTCCTCCGTGACCAAGTAATGCGTGTTTCTGTTGGTTCTGAAGATAAACTCCAGGTTCGTAGGGGACACCACGTACAGGTAGAAACGTCGTCTTCGTCCCCCAAGCAAAGTGTATTGTAGCGGTTGAAAAATAATTTTCTCCTCGAAATTAATCCCTCCGATTACGAGAAACGGTTCCAAGTACTTAATGATCACCCGAGCGAGACAACATTGGAATATCTCAGAATATGCGAGGATAATGATATCTATCCGATCTGTTTTCCAATCAATTCGACATATCTCTAACAGTCAGCCGATTCATTATGTTTCACAACCATTCAGTCTCCGTCTCAAAGCTAGATTGGTGCGCTTTTAACTAAAGATGCTGCTCGCCTGTGAAGATAGACTTATCGAACACTCCAACTGATCGAGAATTAAAAGCTGAGCGACAAGAACTATACACGTACTTGTACACCCTTTCATCTAATCTCAGAACGAAATTAACCAGTCATTATTTACGAGGACTTCCTGCCGCACAGTCCGGTCGATCTCCATTCTGGAGTCCACAGTGGGACGTGTTGAGATCAAATTTGCTGATCGGCCAACATTCCGGGGAAACTCCAGAACCGATAGCAGAGTGATCTCGATATCTAGGCCTTCACATGGTGCCGACCGCTAACGTCCAGTCTGCTCACTGATGTGGGATCGCTAATCGGAGTCGTAGTCCCTCATTGCATGAGGCCCATTCATCCGTGCGAGTTTCGGTCGGCTTTCTCTTATCATCATTAACCCCAGCACCCTTGGTGCGAGGAACCTCACGGTTGTTACCAAATTAGGGTGCAGGGCTCTACTGTCCTGCCATATGCGTGGAGCCAATACCACATCTAATTGGCTGTAGTCACAAGTGTCTAGGTGCTGGCTGAGCCTTCCAAAGACGGTAGGTTCAACTCCTACATGACTTATTTTGGATGGGGCCGCGGCTACTCGGAGAAAAATAGGTAAAAGGAAAATGGCGGAGATCGTCCTGCCGAGGGCTTTCTCACAGGGGATCTCTTTCGGATTTACCTTAGCACGTCGTGAAAACGTTCCAACGCTTACGACTCCGATTTGACGACCTGGCCCAAACGGAGATGTTGGGCAATGTCGGGCACTCGATAGGTATAACTACAGCGTGGGGCTTCATGGATTCTCGAGACCCTTCATCCATCTTATGTTCTCATGAGACGTTTGCCTGGTCCACATCAGACGATCAATGATACATACTCTATTACAGGGGTAAGAAGTGTAGCCCCACATTCTGTGTAATTTACATGGGCTATCCCTGATATTCCGACTTTAGCGCTACAAAAATGGCTAGACTAAGGTAATAAGGCAACCGAGGCATTCCTTCTTCCTTGAACCTTCTCTCTTATGTTCGATAGTTGCACAGCATTCTCGTATCACACTAAATCGGTTGACACGACATATCGAATAACCTATATCCTCACGATAAACTGCGAAGAAAAATGAGCACCCCAGCATCTCCCACTACTCCAAGATCAAGGAGCCAGCTTTCTAGGGATCAGCGAGTCCAGATTTACACGTTACGTGGCCTTGGTTTTACTCATCTCGCCATCGGTAATCAACTCGGTATCACCGAAAGAATGGTACAATATGCCCTTGCAAGTCAATGTCTGACGCCCAAAAAGCGAAATGGCCGACCCCACGCCTTGAACGCTCAGCAGGAAGTTGAGCTTGAAGAGTTTGTCACGTCTTCAAGTGAGGCCCGCCAGATGAGCCACCCGGAGCTTGCTGCTAAGTTTTCCCACTGGAATTGTGGCCAAATCGCAACCAAAAGTGCTCTTGAGAGAAGAGGGTTCAAGCGTTGCATTGCTCAAGCGAAGCCTACTCTAACGCCTGCACATATGAGGAAAAGATTAGAGTGGGCGGAAGAACACTCTTCTTGGACACCTGAACAGTGGTCCCAAATTCTTTGGTCTGATAAGACTTGGGTCACTGGTGAACGTCACACAAGAGTATGGGTTTCGAGGAAGGTGAGTCCAGATCTCAGCCATGTATCAACTGCATTAATCTAATTTTTTAGCCCGAGGAGACATATTATCACACTTGCCTGGTTCGAAAAGGTCCTCGAAAGCGTGGTTGGATGTTCTGGGGCTCCTTTTATGGGAACCAGAAGGGCCCTGCCCTCTTCTGGAGTAGGGATTGGGGGACTATAAAAGCGGAGAGTTACTGCCAGAGGATTGTTCCTTTAATCCACGCGGCAACACAACCAATTGACTCTCACGGCCCTCTTCTCTTTATGCAGGATGGTGCTCCTGCCCATTCTGCTCAACGTACGAAAAGAGAGCTTTCATCAAGGGGGGTAGATTTCATAGTCTGGCCGTCATGTTCCCCAGACCTGAATCCAATTGAGTCAGTGTGGGATATGATGAAATCCCATGTTGAAGAGCACCACCCAAAATTTGATTCTGGTAATCCATCTGAGGAAGTGCTCCGTAATGCAGTCCTAGAGGCATGGGAGTCAATTTCTCAGGAGCAACTGGCTACGCTTGTAGAGAGCATGCCAGAAAGGTGCCAGGCAGTCATCAGAGCAAGAGGAGGTTCGATTCCTTATTAATGATGCTGAATTATTAGTAAAAATATATTTAATACTTGATAAAAGCTAGCACTTTTGAATAGAATATCATCATTTCAACGAGTTACAGGGATCTCCTACACTTCTTTTATCACGCAAAATTTCCCATACAAATAAGGTTCAGCTATTGTCGGATTTGGTATGGTCAAAATATTGCAGCCAATGGCATATTGTATAATCCCTGTCAGATCTTGGCATTGAGGGGTTTCCTTCACTATTTACTCCTGCAATAGAGTATACACACAACCTAATACCAAGAGTTTGTGATGGGGTATTACCAAAACGATAGAAACAAAGTAAGCTGGTCGTAAGACAGTCTATTTTTATAACTATCTAGGAAAAATTTTCTCATTAGGTTGAAGAGTACAGTCGTCCCTCTCTAACTCGATAGTGGGTCCCGGTATAAATGTTGAAAAGATTCATTGTAACATGGACTTTTATATTTGCAACACTTACCCTTACAGGTCATTTTGCGGGCAGGGATAAGTATTGCAAATGTAAATGGTTGAATTTAAATGAATATTTTCAACACTTATACTGGGACCCACTATCGAGTTAGAGAGGGATGACTGTATATATACATGCAACCCTAACTTCGGGGTGATTCTGATCCGTCGAATAGGAGATGATTAAGTCTACGTCTTCTCATCTGCGGTGACTCATAATCCCGAAAGTATTCATCGGCGATAATTCATCTTTGGATTAGCGTTCATTCGTTTTACCGAAAATATGCATCGGCGATTTATACTTAGATTCATATGCGAGGCGCAGCCTGTAACATACGGTTTCGGAACTTTGTTCCCCGCACTCATGAAAATGTCAAAACACCACATTTTCAAAAAAAGAAACGACCTCTACAAGCCTTCAATTACAAAGAACTGGCGTGAATAGATAGATGACCATTAGATGAACAAATGTATGCGAGGATTAAGCAATTAACGTGAGCGACGCGGACTTATTATTGTTACAAGTGGGACCTATTTTAGTGATGGAAAAAATATTGGACCCCAGCGCCACAAAAACGCCACACGCGCCACATAGAGCAGCCAATGAGATCGCACCAAATATGGTTATGTAACCCCAAATTCTCACAGATTGACAACGGCAATATGTGCCATGAACATGATTAACATGCCCTTCGCGCTACTACCTATCCTTTCCAACTGTGTAGGGCTTATGATGCGTGGCTCTGAGTTTCCACTCTGTTGAACTAAAATCAATCCCTTCTCGATACAACTTTATCTTTCTCCTGATCTATCTTATTAGTCAGAAGAACTTTCAGATCTGCTAAAGCAACTCGTGTCCGCTCCTCTGTAATGGCTTAGGCGGATTGTAGAACTGCATCACCACTTGGCAATGATGAGAGAGGGTGGGACTCGACAGGCACATCGTCATGCATCGAGGGAGATGATAAATTCAAGTCACGTTGACGATTGAACAATGCTTTGATATTGAAAGACTTTGCAGCCTCAGACTGCAATTCTTTTGCATGTTTTCTAGCTCTCTTCCCAGCTGAACGAGATCCGTTGCCATAACTTCCCCTCATATGCTTGTCAGCATCTGCAGCCCACGACAGTGTTCTCTTCCCTTGGGTGTTCGTCTCGGTTTCAATCTCAACATCATCTGCACCGGCTTGCTAGACTTCTTTCAAGGCTTGCTGCTTGCGACTCATGATTTACTAGACATACCTTCATGGTCCATGTCCGAGTCTCCACCCAAGTCCTCAACTTCAGTGTCCGTATTGCATTCTTTGGCGTCAGAGACCCAGAACCAGACTCCATTATTCTCTTCTCCTAGGGTTTCTCCACCAGAGTCTTCTCTAGTACTGCTGATGATTGAACTTTCTGGGTCTAGAAGGCGAGGAGGTGAGCTCTCAGAAGTGGTTGTCTGCGTTCTGACGTGTCGGTTCGTGTCTTGTCCTTGACGAATACGCTTCATATGCGCTTTGCGTGCCCTTGATACCATGATAAATTCTGCGTGGTTAACAAGTGAAGGTAGTTACAAGTAATGGAAGTTCTGCAACGGATGGTAACTGATATCACGGCTTGAAAAACTTATCGTGAGAAGCTATGTACTTAGACAGGTAGGTATCATATGATGGTTGAACAAGAAAGATAGCAACAAACTCGATTCATCACGTCCCAGGACTCGTCTATCAGACAGTGATGCCATAGGCAATTAACCATGAAATTCAGAATCATAGATGGTTCCAAATTTAGACTAGCGTCTTCTAATCGGGACTAGTTCGGGCGCTAGCTTCAACTAGCGCACAGATTAAGCGATGACTGAATGAATCCCGAGGGCGGGGAACAAAGTTCCGACGCCATTGCTTTCTCCTGTTTGAAATGAGGCATTTGTCTCGGTTATCCAGACTCTACTTTGGAGAACGGCCCGGACGGTGTACCACACCACCATCTGACCCTCAGAATATGGTTGCATGTACAGGATCAGATTTTTTTTTTAAATCATTTTAGCGTATGCAGCCTGAGGCTATGACGCGCATGATAACAGAAGACACGCAGAATAACTCAGTTTGACGTTTGGAACACTCATACTCAGATTTCATTTGCAGATACCACTACGAGAATAACGTCCTACGACATGTACTCTCTTCCGTGGATACCCATCACAGGGAAAAGCGAGAAAAACCTGTGGTTATCTAAGTATGCTTTCATCATTCTGCGAATACAGTATCACCGCGAGAGAAGGGGTGGAAGGGTCTGGCTGGATTCGAACCAGCTTTCACCTGTCTCAAGTGGGGCATGTGTCCATGCTACCCAGACTCTACTTGGGAGAATCGTTCGTGTGTAGGCGGCCTTTGGGCTCTGACATGAATGATTATGCTTCGGTATATGAACCGACGACTCAAAATGTAATGAGGGGCACTCGCATTCGGATTTTAATTGAAAAAACAATTCCATCTCAGGTGCCTTACGGCTATTTCTGCGTTCAACAGTTGATGTTTATCGTAGGAAAGCATTTCAACCACTCTGGGGTTACCCTCATCATCACCATATGCAATACTACAGTCCTAAGGCAACGATATTGCATTAGCGTGATAGGGGTTTTTAGTGAGGGAATTAAAATATTCTATCTCAAATAGGCAGCTATCTTCAAATAAAACTCTAATTTGTATGTGAAAATTGCTTTTCATTTTATCGAACCATAGTGAACGAAGTTTTAAGATTCTGAAATTCTTATTTTGTTTGTTTCAAATTTGGATTCATTTAATTATTTTTTCAAATCTTTACTGTGATACGCCTGTTTATGCTACGAATTCTATCATTATTCACACGACTTTAGACAAAACACAGAAAAACAATCCGAAACTTAAAAACGAGTGTGCCCCCCATTTACATCCAAAACTGCCTTGTATCTCGAATGCATACTCGCAAGAAGTGGCGTAAGATGTTCATCAGCGATAAAGTCCCAGCTAGCTTGGACTATTGCACGAATCCTTGAGACTGGCAGCCGTTGCCCGTTTAATTCGGGGAAATAAAACTGCATTTTATCTTTCATGCTATTCCAGACATTTTCAATAGGATTTAAATCTGGGGAGAAGGTAGGCCATTCCAACAACTTAATGCCCGCTCTAGCAAGTTCATCTAACACCCGGCCTCGATGAGCAGGTGCCGAGTCTTGCATGAGTATTAAGCCCGGGTGCTCTCTATGATAGTTGATAATTGATGGCACAACCCTTTCACTGAAGCTAGCTTGGTTAATTTTTCCCCATCTTTTGTCCCATATTACATGTGGGCCTTTTTGAGATCCCAGAAAAGATCCCCAGAACATCCAGCCCTTTCCCTTCAAACACCTTATATCTACACAACAGTCTTCAACCTGTTCATCGACCTAAACAGCGCATTAAAGCTAGACATAATTTAGATAGCTTCAGTATTTACCAATCTAGTCACCCAAGTGTTTTTGTGAGGGTTACCGGCAGCCCATATCTCATCGGTCCAGAGAACTCGACTCCAATCATCCAAAGACCAGTTTATGTGAGTTTGGGCAAACTCAATCCTCTTCGTTTTGTTAAGGTCACTCAGTACCGGCTTTGAGCGAGCCCGGCGTCGAGAAGATCCCCTGTTGAGAGCCCTTTGAAGGCATCCTTGACCAACGTTCCATTCCCTAAATGGATCTAGTGACAGATCCGGATAACTCATCCGTCGAGCCTCATATGAAGACCTTACAAAGGCCACCAATTGATCTATCTGTTGACTTGAGAGTACAGGCGGGCGCCCAGTCCGAACACTTGGACTCTCACTGTGTCGGGCACAAGCGTGTTGAACTTGGTGCCAGGATAGCCCTGGATCTTTGGCAATTTGTTCGATTGTTTTGTTCGTATGTTTTCGCAATGTTTTAACGCGAATACAGTCTTCCGATAAAATATAATTTTGACGGCACTGCGATAATAAATTAGTGGTACTCATTTTTTTTTGATCGAAGTTGGTGGTAGAATGTAATTATTTGTACGTGGGGAGAAGATTTTTGGGTACAGCACAATCTCGCTATAACAATGTGGGGTAAAACTTAACCAAGGCTCCCGATTGGCCAATTCAATTGAATCCTCCAATCGGGAGCCTTGGTTAAGCTTTGCCCCACATTGTTATAGCGAGATTGTATTGTATTCCAAGAATAAGAGATTTACAGTGCGGGGAAACAGTAGTATTGAACGATTGGATAATTGGGCTCTAGAGTTATTACCTCTTTTGTAATAGTAATCAATTTAAATAGGCCCCTGTCACGCTAATGCAATATCGTTGGCTTACTCTGATACTACGGTATTAATCGTGTATAGGCGCTAAAATTCGACTTTTACAGGGTATATAGGCTTTTACTAACTTGAATTAGCATGACGATAAGTAGATCTCCCCACCTAAACTTTAAATTTGTATGGCAAAAATTTCACAACGAAATATTCGTTGGTTTTGCTTTTTTGGTCCATTATAGCCCTCTATTCACTTTTTAATTCATTAATACATTTCATAAATAAATTATACTTCTATCTAGCTAATAATTTACATATCCGCCTTCAGCTTCGTAAACGGCTCTGATTCTTCGGGGCATCGAATCTATCAGTTTCTCCAAGTCATCCCCATTAAACCCCAGATCCCACGCCTCGTTCACTATTTGACGAAGATGCCCTTGACTCCGCTGCCCCCCTTGATCCAACGCTGGATAAAGACGCTCCATGTACGCTTTCATATAACTCCATAAAAGTTTCTATCGGATTTAAATCAGGAGAATATGGCGGCCACTCCATTAGAGAAATATTCCTCCTTTCAAACTCACGCATAGTTTGCCTCGACTTGTGAGGAGGGGCGTTGTCCTGCATCACATCTAGTCCTGGTTCCCGAAAGACCGCACTCTCTATGAGAGGCACTATCCTCTCGCAGTAACTGGCCGCAGTGATATGGCCCCACTCCTTCTCCCAAATCAGGCAAGGCCCCTTCTGTCGTCCAAAGAAAGATCCCAAGAACATCCACCCAACTCTCCTCCGCGTCTTGGCTAGGACACAGGTATCTTCGTACTCTTCCCCAATCTTTGACTTAAACTTAGCTCAAGGGAACTCTAAATCTTAGGAGCCTTTAAGGGACTACTGACCTTTCTTGTGACCCAACGATCACTTTGCCGACCATTCATAGCCCAAGTCTCGTCGGACCAGAGGACTCTCATCCAATGTTCCTTCCGCCAGTGGAGATGTATTCTGGCAAACTCATATCTCTTCAGTTTGTTGACTGAAGAGATAGGAGGTTTTAATCGTGCAATCCTGCGTGCATATCCCCTCTTTGCCAATTCACGTCGGATCACATTCTCGCTCACACCAAAGTGCCGAAATATAAAATGTGCAAGTTGGAAATATGACACCCGACGATTTTCCGATGATAAACAGACGAAAAATTCTATTTCATCGACCTGGGAACTACTTAGAATAGGTGGCCTACCACTGGAGTACTGAGGCTCGGTATTTTCAACGCTCATGGTGTATTGTACCTGTCGCCATGTAATCCCAAGGCGTTGAGAGATTTTGACGTAACTGTGTCCCTCACTGGCCAAGGTTCTAACCTGCACATGTTACTCTCTTAACCTTATCAATTTGTAGATTTTAGACTTACTTGAATACGTTGAGTTTGTGTTAGGCGTTTTGCATAAGTAGGAGATGCTGATGATGGAGAAGGTTGTTGAGGTGAATCCATCTTTGCGGCAATCTAGTACAGTAAATTAAAATCTTCTGAAGTAGTTGACTTAAGGTTCAGATGCACTCACATGAAGTAAAAATTAGATAGATGAATGAAATAAAAGTATGCCGTTGAGCAAAATAATAGTAAATAGCTGACAATGATTTAAACGAAACGACCTCAGGTGTGCGCGAGTGAAGAAAGGTGCAGGCATGAAGGTGGGCGTTGGACTTCATATACAGATGCATATCTCTTATGCCTTAGGCCATAAGATTTTAAAATTTGAAGCTAACAGGGATACTGTGGATCTATCGTGAGGTAACCTGGAATATCACCACTTTATCTCCACTTTATCCCCGCTTTAACCCCTGTACCCTATAAGAAGCGGATCAACGAACAATACCCTATCATGAGAGTAGGTCTGTAGTACAGTAGAACCCCTCTAAGCTAATAGTGGGTCCCGGCATAATTACTGAAGAGATTCATAGAAATTTGTCCGTTTATATTTGCAATACTTACCCCTGCACTAAAAATGGCCTGTAAGGGTAAGTGTTGTAAATATAAAAGTCAAAGTTACAATGAATCTTTTCATTATTTATACCGGAACACACTACTAGCTAAGAGGTTCTACTGTATTGTACATGACCACACCCGATTTGTGAAAGGGTTTGACTGGATTCGAACTAGCTTTCTCTTGTCTCACGTGGGACATGTGCCTCGGATACCTCGACTCTAGTTGGGAGAGTAGCCTGGACGGGGTACCACTCCACCATCCGATTTGTCATGATTATTTACATTCCATTTTGTTTGTGCAAGGCTGTTTGACACCGTAAAGTCTTTGCTGAATGATCAGTTACACACATGTTACTATTTAACATACAATATCCACATTTACGAATGCGCAACTCTAGCATCGGAACACATCCGCTTGCTAACATCCATACAGATATATCCATCTTCTTGAGCCACTCTAAAAATTTTGACATCAACCGCTTTTCCCTGCTCAACACTGGCGCCTACCAGGAAACCTACCTCAAATAACACTCACTCCACACCCTACTATCTGAAACCAAAGCAAAACCTACCCACCATTGCAAAGCCGCCCAGGAGACAAGACTGTGCCTCCATCTCAGAACCTCCACCAATGTGGGAGGTACACACCACCCGTGTCGGCACTGCCTATAACCCCCATCTTCTGGACCCAGACTTAGACGATCCTGGCCCCAGCCAGTATGAGCATATCAACACACTGGAATATAATGAGCTCCCAGACCAGCCTCCAGACGACCCTTTTGTTGAGCCCAGCTCACTTGGTCCTATCTGTGGGGCACTGGAAAATAGCATCAAAGCTGCAGAAACTCGTGCGAAAGAAGCTTTCAACCTGTTCGGCAACATTGCCTCGTACCTAGACGACCAGTGGGCTGCACCCAGCCGCGCCTCCCTCCCCGCCAAGCAACGCGCAGCACTCAAAGACCTCTGTGTTGATCTAGCTGCAGTAGCATCTCGCCATTTTGACGCTTACATAAACGAAATACCGGTCTCTAAAGCCGATACATGCACCAACCCAGCGCCTCATCGTCCCACGCGCAATTCTGAGCCAGCATCATATGCCAACATAGCCCGTAAAGGCCCCAACAATCGCACCCCTAATTCCCTATTATCACGCAATAAAGGCCCTGCTTGCTCTGGTCCGCAGTCTCGACCGCAACCGCAGCGACACCGTACCGACGATCGTTTGTTTGTCCGCATACCAGAAGGAGATAAGCTCAGAGACCTCTCAGCCTATGCCATCCAGTCTCACCTAAAAGCCAAACTTGGAATCGACGGCCGCCTTCTCACCAATGTACAGTCCACAAAGACAGGCTTCGCCTTATGCCCTAAAGATGGTGATACCGCCAAACTCAAGGAGACAATATCCAAAGTCAACTTTTTTGGTGATGCCCAAGTGGAACCCGCATCACCATGGACTTCATACAGGATAAAGAACGTCCCTCGGACATTCGGAACTATCAACGATAAACTTGTATACTGTCTCCAGCCAGTCACGGCCGCCGCTATGCATGACGCTCTCTCGGCTGCTGCTGGGGTAGCCCCAGTCGTGATCTCACCTTCCCGAGATAACGAGGCGGACCCTAGCTCCCCCTCCACATCTTGGATCGTACGTTTCCCAGAATCTCACCAACGTCTTCCCCATATCCTTTACCTTTTCGGATGCCGAACCCTCACAAGAATCCTCCCTCGACAATACTCACCTGTGCAGTGCACTAAGTGCTGGCTCTGGCACAACGCTCGCACCTGCGCCTCCTCTCCTAGATGCCGCCTGTGTGGCTCCGGCCTACACACAGAAAACGAACACGGTAACCTATGCGAAGCTACGGCAGGCCATTCCTGCCTCCCGCGTTGCATCCATTGCCACGGCCCACACCCTGCGAACGACGACAGCTGTGAACTGAGACCCAAGGCTTCGGTTCCGCCAAAGACCAAAGCCCAAGTGAGTGCGATCCGCAGTATAAACGCAGAAGCGCGCATGCGGAAACAAGCTGAAGCTGGGTGCGCGGTTAAGCGCGCACCTAACCCTGCCCCTACAATTACCAGCGGAAATATAACAACAAACTCTTTACAGGAACTCACACCCACCAACTCAAACAACCTCTACAATCCTCTAATTGTAGAAGAGCCGAGCAATGTTCAGGCAGAAACTTTATGACCGGACGAAATAAACCCAAACATCAAACAACGCCACTCAAAATCCTATCTGCAAACGTTGGCAGAGGCGCAGCAGCCCACGAAATCGCTCTGAACGAAGCCTTTTCAATTTCGGCAGACGTAATCCTTATCCAGAAACCATACATCTTCAAAGAGCGCGCCAGACGCATCACCAAACGCCACCCATCCTATATAACTTTCTCTCTCATCGACGACTGGACCTCCACCCGTCCGCGTGTTCTGTCATATACTCGGAAAGACGCTCCCTTCCGTGTAGACCAGGGTTACACTACCCAATCTGGCGACCTACTCCTGCTTCTACTCGAATCCCCCTCTAGGAAAAAGTTGCAAATCATGAACATTTACAACGAGCCCCAGGGCTCCTCTGGCGGCCCCGCCCTCCCTTCACTATACTCTCTCCCCCTCAACTTCTGCGGAAACTTCCTATTGATGGGTGACTTCAACCTACACCATACCCGGTGGCAACCTTCTTGGTCTCGCAGCCCCTCACAGGGCGCCGAACAGTTCGTCGACTAGGTTGACTCAAATGACCTCTCTCTCCTCTCATCTATAGACGAGGCAACACACATTAGGGGCAATGTTCTGGACCTTGCCTTCGGGTCATGCTCGCTGGTCGCCAAATCGCACTGCGCCGTGGCAAGCCACCTGGACACAACTTCAGACCGTGCTCCCCTCATCACTATGGTGGATTGGATTGAGCACAATGCACCCCAACGGAAACTCAGACCTGACACCTTGGACCCCGCGCTTTTCAACCGCTTACTCTCCATATCCATCAATCAAGTGGCTCCGCTTCTCCCATCCCCAAACTCAGACTCTCTAGACACACTTGCTCAGAGCCTCACAGATGCTATACGGCTAGCATATTCTGGATCAGCTCGCCGCACGCTAGGGCACGGAAAGGGCAACCCGTGGTGGGATAAATCCTGCAAAACTGCCCGGCAGAGATATAAGTCAATCACTAAGGTACATCACACGGAAGAAGATTTTATAGAGGCAAGGAACGAATACCATAAGACCATAAAAAAGGCAAAGAACAAATATTTCTCGGACCAAGTCAGTAAAGCCAGCACTGCCAAAGATATATTTAACGTTTCCAAATGTCACAAATCTACAGGCTCCTACAATTCACCGCCTTTAAAGGATCCAAGGTTCCCAGACAAGGCTCCTGCAACAACTCTGGCTGAGAAAAGAGAAATCTTCGCCGCAAACCTCTTGGTTAACCTTGCCGAAGCCGGGGACATTCCCCTGGACGCCCCCTCAGTCTCCGTTCGCACCTTACCCTTCCCCCCGTTAAGCCGACAAGAAGTCCATGATACTTTATTAAAGGCCGGCAATACTGCCCCTGGCCTCGACGAGATCCTGACTGCAATTCTCCGATGTGCATGGCCCCTTGTGGCGGATTTGGTGCATTCCCTTTTTAGCGGCTGCATCTCACTAGGATATCACCCCCACTGCTTTCGTCAGGCTATTCTGATCATGATTCAGAAACCCAATAAGCCGGACCTATCCTCTCCCCGCGCCTATCGTCCAATTGCGCTTCTCTCGGTTCTGGGAAAGGGCCTAGAACGGCTACTCGCCAAACGAATGTCATGGATTGCAATCCGGCACAAAATTCTAGCCACCCAACAATTCGGCGCCCTACCTGGCAGATCTACGGTGGACCTGACCACCTGCATGACACACGATGTAGAAAGAGCCCTAAGCGAGGGCCGCTCCGCCAGCATGCTCACACTCGACGTCAAAGGTGCTTTCGATGCTGTACTTCCTGGTAGACTCGTTCGCCGCATGCGTGAACAAGGATGGCCTGACTGCCTTGTAAGGTAGGTAGGCTCTTTCGCCACCGACCGCTCAGTACATATAAAACTGGATGGCGAAACTGGACCCCCTCAACAGGTAGACTGCGGTCTTCCTCAGGGCTCCCCCGTATCCCCGATTCTATTCATGCTCTACATCTCTCCCCTCTTTCGGTTGGGAAATGTACACCGCAGATTCGGCTATGCCGACGACGTAGCAATTCTAGAGACCCGAAATTCGCTCCAAGAAAACTGTACATCCTTAACAGAAGCCTTGGAGGCCCTAGTCTGGGGTAGAGAGGAAGGGATAACTTTTGATCCTGATAAATCTGAACTACAACACTTCTCACGCCGCCGAGTAGATAAGGACCCCAGCTCTACGCCAGTCATTGAATTTGAACAATTCTCAGTCGCCGAAAACGCCATCCGCCCATACACTCGGTGGCTTGGTGTCTAATTTGACAAGAAACTATCATTCAAGTGGCACGTCAATATCCTCGCCAGTAAAGCCTTAAAGGTAGCAAACGCCCTAAGAAGCCTAGGCAACACATCCCGCGGGTGTAATCCAAATCTACTCCGGCAAGCGACAATCGCCTGCATATTACCTATATCCTATTATGGCGCGGAAACTTGGTGGTCTGGTCGCTACCGTACAACACCTCGCAATCACACTGTCTCAAATCGCGTCGATGGCCATATATCTTTATAACGTAAAGTGGTCCTCTCTAGTGCCAGGGCCATCCTGCCTGTCTATCAAACGACCCCTACTCCAATTCTCTATCGCGAAGCCGGACTACTTCCCCCGGATATCGAGCTGGACGCAAAACTCCGCCAATCTTCCTTACGCATTCACCGCCTGGATCCAAGACATCCTCTCCGTCGAAGGGCAATTTGGGCCCTATCGCACGGCAGTCGCGTCTCCCGTTTCTCAGGCTGGACCCTCAGCCTACCAAAAATAGAATTCCTGGACCCCCTCATACTACCCCCATGGCACACTCAAGAGAGTTGGTACTCGTGCACCAGAAGAGTTACCAGATCTTCTCTTCGCCCCCATGCAGCCACCCCATCTCACGACATACTAGCATACTCAGATGGCGCTCGAGCGGAGACAGAATCTGGCCCCCGGGTTTGAGGCGGAGTAGCTATCATGCAAGCTGGCCGAGTGGTGCTTAGTAAATCCCTCCCCCTTAGCCATACACTTGAAATCTTTGACGCGGAAGCTTATACAGTCCTTCATGCTGTGGAACTGGCTTTATCACTCCCTTCAGCGCGTTTTGCGAACAATCTCTGGGTCTTTTTAGACAATCTCGATGTCGCCCGCCGCCTTCTCTCAACCCCAGTATGCTCCTCCCAAGAAGCCTTCATCAGATTTGCAAATCACGCAACCTCCTGGCCTCTTAGGCAACGTCTTCCATACACTGTCCCTGGCAAAATTATAGTTCGTTGGGTTCCAGGACACTCTGGCATCCGGGGAAATGACAAAGCAGATCTTGCCGCTAAAGAAGCTCTATCCATGATCCTGCCCTCAAAATGCCCTCTATCTCTATACGCAGCAAAGAGCTGGGCCAAGCAGAAACTACACATTTCTTTAAAAGAATACTGGGAACAAAACTGCCCTCAGTCATATCGGGAGCTTGGTCTTGAGTTCTTGGTAGGCCCCCCGCATGAACTGTCCCTGCCCAGATCTAATGCCGCTCATATATACGCCGCCCGCTCGGGACATGGCGACTTCGCCTCGTATCATTTACGCTTCAAACACGAAAACCCGCACAACCACTGCAGCTGCGGTGAACAGAAATCCCCTAGGCATGTGTTACTATGCAGCCGGCAACCCTATAGACTCCATAGAGCTCCTAGGGCATACCCGGACAAGCATTCATATTTTTTCGGTACCCTCAAAGGAGCGACCAAATTCTCCAGATGGCTTGAAGAAACAAAATTTTTCGAAACAGTCTGCCCCAGGTTTCCTTCCTCGGATTCACAACTTTGATGTGGCGTTTGGGCTAATACTCCAGTGCTCACATGGCTCCGAGGAGCAGTAAAGATCTTTTTCTTCCTTTTTTATTTTATTTTTATTTTTATCTCTTTTCTTTGAACCTCACATAACCTAAACTGATATTACAAGCTGGCGTTTTTATTTGGCGTAGTTGACTCGTAGATATCTTATGTACGCAGTCTCAGCAATCAGCTCACTGGGCCTTTCTTCTGTTGTTTGGGAAGGTAGCTGCCTCAGCCACTAGAGTAGTAAGCTCTAGCGTCTTTTATTAATTTAAGCTCGCACAGGCCTCGGCGTGTGCTAGATAGACGATAAATAATACAAACAAACAAACAAATCCACATTTACGATTATTCTTGCCCAGAAACCTGTGCCGTACTGCTGTACATTGGCATAAATTAATTTAGAGATTCTGTAACGTTGACACCAGATGATTTTTCAGAAATTTGTTTTTCAGTTTCCATGTGAAGTTACATCTTTATCGGATGATCGATGGTCGTCAGCTTATAGTTCTGACATCTCTCATATGTTCGGAGAACCGTCACACAGTACAAAAGCCCTTTGATTCGCTGAGCTTCAGGGAAGTCTGAACGAAATCCTAAACGAATTTGGAGCATTTGCTGCGTCTATTGACGATTCGTTTAAAAAGATTCAGAGCAAAAAACATAACCCTTCCTGGTCTGGAATTAATGTCGACGTTACGGTATCAGATCTTTAAAGGTGGCAAGGCCCGAGCCTCACCTGGCACAAAAGCCAAGCGTCCTCCGACTAATTGCATGGGTGTGTAATGGTTGTGAATTAACGCGATAACATAAGGGTATGAAGTCTAAAAGCTTTTTATTTTTTATACAAGAATACTCAGGATTCGACAAAGATTCCTTTTCCTATCTTGGCGAATTAATAAAAATTATCCTGATCGAAAGATAGAAGTAACCTTTTAGCCGTGCAGGAACTAAGATCGGGCTCAGCCCGTCACAGTAGGATAAGAAAGGAGTTTTATAATCCGGAGTTGAACTGTCGTAACCACAATTATACCGTATTTGACGCTACAATCCACAGTGCCGAGAGAACTAGAGCCACGACGGCAGGAATAATCGAGAGACTTCAAAATGTTTCGCACTGAGGCATTAGACCCCAGTAAAAACTTTATGGCTTTAGAGCAGAGAGCCCCGAGTATAAGTTGTAGTTGACCGATATTTATATCAAAAAAAGGGACCTCTGTGCCGCAGTGCTAAAAGATGACATTGCTACGTCGGCTCTGGCTTAGGCTAGCCCATCGATGATAGTAGCCTTCTCCAGATCTTTACGAGCTCCTGATAATCGACCTTTTCGTGCAATATGTCAGTGAAATAGCGATGGCAAAAGATGCAGAGATATCCAACACGGGCCTGTCTATCAGTTCAAGGAGGACCCCAATAAATGATGGCTTCATTCCGAAGTGGAGGGATTGGCCAGTGTGAGGCTTCTCGACAGCCGATTAATCTAATTTCTTACACTCCAGCCATAATTCTTGGTGGTTGATCGGTGAAAGATTCTGCCAAAAACTTTTCACTTTCCAGATTGGAATTATTCCATGATGTTTTTTATAGTCATGGTACTGGTATTTCTTGTGATGGCACTGGATTTGGGATGTATTTTTTCAATCAATCTTGCGTATGCAGCCTGGGGCCATGACGCGAATCATTACAGAAGAAAGGTCTATATCCCTGAATGAGTCAGTTTGACGTTTGGAACGCTCACACAGTAGAGCCTGTCCAAACCCATAGTGGCACCACTACTACCACTACTACCAATGATGGAGATTGATTCTAGCTGTCTCAGTTCTCCGGAAATCGATCTAGTAGCCCAGCCTAGGCTTGACTCCTCTATGTGGGGAGACAAAAATTTTCCTAAGCTCACTCCTACATTACCCCAAAACTACGATTTTATCATGATTTCTAACACCTTTAACTTCGACAATGACTCGACCACAACGATAGACTTCACCTCGGGGCCATCTGTAAAGAGCACCCATACCAATTCTAGATTCAACGACAACCAAAAAAGGACTGAATCAAATAGCCACGCATTACAACCACCACACAAGATCATTCGAGTTAAATCCTTGCCGGAGCACACGAAAAAATGCAATTGCATTTGTCTCTTACACGACAAGAACACTTTGAGCTCTCCCTCCGGCCCTAATAAAGCCAATTTACCATCAACACCCAAAACAATACCCAGAACAACCACGGCCACTTCCAACACTACCGGTCTGACCCAAAATGCCTGTCCAGAGTCTAGCAGCAAGGCTAAGTTCACCTCTGCAGATGAGGCACTCCAATCTACTAGAGATAATATTATTGAAGCCTACAGGCTGATATCCAACAGGACCATTCAAACACAACTCCTAGACTATCTGAATATACTCCGAAGATATACCGAGCAGGGCTATACTTCATTGGAGGATGCAATTCCGTCAATCAAAAAAGCCCAGCCACCCATGATTACCAACCAACCAGACAAATCAACAAGACATGGGCGAGCCTGTGATCCTATTCTACCAAAGGCCTCAATGACCTATCTACAAGCGCACCCGATTCCAGACATGATGCAGTCTTACAACAGGGAATTTACTCCCCCCAGCTCAGTCCCAAACACTCAAGGTGCTTACATTCGTCAGCGACCAACCCGAAACTACCTCCAGGCGCTAGGCAAAGCTCCTGACGCTGCTAATGCCACTATTGACCTACGGTCACCAAAGGGCATGGAAAGACCCGTACCCCGCTCTTCTGTAGACCACAGTAAGAATGTAATAAGATTAGTCTTGAACAAGGGAAGCCTGGTACCAGTGTATTAGCCTAACCAAGTCCGAGACAAGTTCAACAAAGCTATGGGAAAGATTGCAATTTCTAGAGTTCATACCTCCCCAAGGAATAACATCGTCTTAACTTGCTACAAATCCACCCCTGAAGAGCTTCTGGAGCAACAACCCAAGTGGAACAAAGTTTTCGCTGACTGGCCTATCAGTAAGGCACAGAAAGTTGAGACATATCCGGTTGTTGTTATCCATGGGGTACCTTCATATCTTCCTCTTCCTGACATGGCAGAAGAGATCACATCTTTCAACCCAAACATCAATGTCCAAGGCAAGCCAAGATGGCTCACAGGCCCTCCCAAGACCGCACATGGCTCCCTAGTCCTAACGGTCGGGTCTGAAGCTGAAAAGTCGGAGGTCATCAGATCGAGAGTACTGATTGGCGGGCTTCTATTGAAAGTAATTAACTTTCAATCAAGCACACAGAAGACATTATGCAAGCAATGTCTGAAATATGGACATCATCACCTCTGCAAGAAGCCACCAGTGTGTGCAATTTGCTCGGGCAAACATATTACATCAGAGCATAGCTGCCCTACATGTAAGTCTTCTGACAATTGCCAACATCACACCACAAAATGTCACAATTGCAATTCCACCAGTCATAATGCCCTTCAAAAGCTAAATTGTGAATTTTACAAGGCACTCTCATGTTGGGACAATTGAAAATATGCCAACACAATGTTGCCAAGGGCAAGGACATAACACAGTCACTCTTTGAAGTTTCCCTATCACAAAATTCTGATTTAGTTTTTGTTCAAGAACCGTATGTATATTAGAGTTCTGTTTTGACTGCCTACTATACACTTTCTCATCCAGCATATCATACTCTCCTACCGCACAACAATTCAAACATTAAGCCAAGAGTTGTAACTTACATAAATAAAATCTCCACTTATGATGTATCAGCAAGGTCTGATCTCATTTGTAACCCAGACATGCAGGCTTTTGAGATAACTACAGCCTCTGAGAAGTTTTTCATACTCTATATATACAATGAAAAATCGATTATAATAGGGGACACCCAGACAACACTACAAAGATTCTTCCAGAAAAATCTTAATTTCAGTCAGCCATTTATTTTGTTAGGTGTTCTGAATTTACACCATACTTGGTGGAATTCTATGGTTACAAGCCTGAATTTGCCCGCTTCTGAACTCTTTTATTTCTTAGAAGAGCACAGGGTAAGTCTCCTTGTTGATCCTGAAGTTATAGAAGAGTTTGGAGGGACTTTCCATAGATCAAATACCCGGAACACGTCTATCATAGATCTGGCATTTGCTGCTGGATTCCAGAAAATACAATGGCACAACTGGCACTATGGAGAAAGCACTGGTTCAAATCATGAAGTAATTCTGTTTGAAGCATCGGTTCCCTATCAAACTAATCCTGGCCCCTGCTTATACGCAAGATTTAACATCAAAAAGGCTAACTGGGAGGTCTTTACCCGTAACCTTTCACTATCTGAATCTCATTATACATCTATCATTCAAAACGCAATACTAGTCAAGGAGCCAGACCAAGTAGCCTGTCTCCTTCAAGACCTCATTAAGTCGGCTAAAAGTGCCATTCCAATGTCCAAGCCATCAAGTCATTCTAAAGCATGGTGGACTGAGCAACTCACCAGCATGAGAAAAGACTACCACTCAAAAAAGAGGAGAGCCAAAAAGTCTTGGCTCTCTAATGACATTGAGGAGGCTAGGATCTCAAGAAATACTTATTTCAGAACAATAAGTTTCACGAAAAAGAAACATTGGGAGGATTTTCTCGCTGGCGCTCAAGATAAAATTATATTCAAAGCTTTCAACTATTCTAATCCCAAGAATTGAAATGGTTAATGACAATTAAAGTGTGACATACCGTTTAAGAGAGAGAAATAGGTTATGATGATTGAAGATAATAGTTGATTAATTCTGTATTATTCTTGTTATCGTTATTCTCTATCTAGTATAGGATCTATCTCGTATATACATTAGAAATTGGAAGGACTCTACAATGTACTAATAAATTCTACATGTTTCTCTATGTCTGTGCATAGTTCTTCAGCTATCTAGCTTAATGCTGGAACATACTAGAATATGATTAGTCATACTCATATGTGATAATGCTTGATACATCATTCATTATGAGTGGATATGCCATTATCAGGGATAATAGTATAGCAAGGATGATGGTACCAGATGCAGTCATGTTTCTGCCTTGGTTACAACACCAAGTTCTTCCAACCTTCCTTGATACCAAATTTGAAGTACAGAGACTCTCTAGGCCAGAACCTAGCAGCATCAACTTTTGCAGACAAGTGCACTGCTCTAGATAGCTCACTGTTTCCCCAAGAAGTCTCAAGCAATTACCCTAGTTCATTTTCAATGTCTCCTTCTACCCTGTCAAACCCCGATAATGTACTTGTTCCAAATGTTTACGAAAATACATTTCATTTAACGTCAGCTTCACGGAGACTTGTTTCTCCAAAAGCCAGCTCCCAGTGGGACTGGCCTGAACTCTCCCTTGATGAACTCCTTCAGGCAGTACCAGAAAAGAAAACAGCTCCTGGAAAGGATAATATTTACTGGACAATGATCAAAAAATCACTTGAAAGCACTCCTAAATTATTTCTATTAGCATATACTTTTCTATTTGAATGTGGTGAACATCCATCAGTATGGAAAGAATCCATAGGCATTATTATTCCCAAGAGAAGTAAGCCCGATTACTCAGCTCCTAAGGCCTACAGATCTATTTCTCTAATCCAGTGTTTATCCAAACTCCTAGAGCGAATCCTTTCTAGAAGAATATCATACCTTGCGCATATTTCACCCGGCCTTCTTCATCCTAGTCAGATGGGAGGAAGAAAATAAAGATCAGCCATAGATGCTATTATGCTCCTTCAGAACTTTGCCGAACATTACTTATCGAAAAATAGAGTTGTGTTTTGTGTTTTCTTAGACGTTATGGGGGCTTTTGATAGACTTCAGCCCAGTCAGCTGATACAAGTCTTGAGAAGGAAGAATCTCCCCGCTAACTTCATTTCGTGGGTTTCCTCATTTCTCTCCCGAAGAAAAATTCGGCTTCTTTTCAATGGATAACTGAGTCACCCTTATCTTGTTACTGGGGCACCTCAAGGTAGTCCTATATCTCCTCTGCCTTTTCTCCTTTCAATAAGCGAGTTATTCTCTATCGATCGATTGAATGAATCCCTAGAAATCTCCTATGTTGATGATATTTGCATTTCCTATGCCTCTTCTTCAGTGAAGAAAAATATTTCTAAAACTCAACCCTATCTTAAAACCCTCTTCGATAAAGCACAATAACTCTTAATTTTGTTTGAAAAATCAAAATCCGAGTTATTACATTTATCAAAAAAACGACAAGCCTATTTGGAGCCATAGCGCTTTGAAGAATTCTCATTGGAACCCAGAACTTCAGTGAAGTGGCTAGGGATTTGGCTGCAACACAACTTATCATTCAAAGATCATGTGGAAAAAAGACTCGATCTAGCACAAGGGGCTATGCAGAGGCTTTTCCAACTTTCTTCTAAATCCAAGGGATTAAGCTTTAATGCGTTGAGGCAACTCTATCAGTCCTGTATTATTCCTGTCTTAGACTACCGCTCAGTGCTTTGGTATGATGAATATAGTTCAGCAAAGCTGACTCACATGCGTGATAAGTTACAAAATCAAGCCCTTGTTTCAATCACAGGTGCCCATAGAAATAGCCCGAGCAAGGCCTTGAAAGATGAAGCGGTCCTCCTCCCAACCAGAGTAAGACATTTCAAACAGGCTGCTTTCTACGCGTTACGTATCCTGAAAATGCAAGCTCACCCCCCCCCCTTTACATTTCATTATCTTGTATATTACAAAATGAACCTTTTCCTTCTTGCCACTCAATAGATCTGAGTATGCTTGCTTCCTTGGACGAAAATCATAGCAGTCAACTTCATAGATTAGCTCTTTTACTCAAGAAGTTCTCCATAACATCTAAGTTGGAGCCTTTAAATGCCAAGTAGTCCCCGCCATGGATGAGTAACTCCTTGGATATCACTATAAGCAAACTTGATAAGTCTTTAGCAAAAAACTATCATATGAATCTATTACAGACTATCCCTCCTTCCTCATTTATTGTATATACTGATGGCTCCTTGGTCAAGGACAAAGGTGCTGCCATAGGCATTTCTATATATCTTCCTTATACCCGGGAGCTTAAATGTCTTTCATTCAATCTTGGTAGATGCATTGGTATCACTGACGCAGAAACCTACGCAATTTGTAAAGCTTTAAGTCATATTTCTGCAACAATACCCAAAGCAAGCTGTTTCCTTTTTTCTGACAGCCAAGCTGCTCTACTCAGAATTTCCAAGGCTCCTAATTTCTTTTCACATAAGGTTCGATCTGAGAGTAATAAGATCGATCTACAACTACATTGGTGTCCGGGCCATCGAGGAATTGAGGGCAATGAACTAGCCGACAACCTTGCAAGGAAAGGTCTAGACCAACCGACTTTATCCAAAGACTTATTTACGTCTTATTCGTTTTTAAATGAAAAAATAAGAAAACAAATTCTTACAACTTGGCAAACTGAATGGACAAAGAAAGTGCTAAGAGAAGAAGAAGGCAGAAAGGCCATTGGACTCGGCAGATTTTATAGGACATCTGCAAGGATATCTATACCTATCTTCAAGTCTAAGGCTTTGAATCTGAATATGTCCAGTAGAGGCGCTCAGTCATCATACTTTCAGGCAAGAACTGGGATTGGGAACAACCTGGCCTATCTCTACAAGATCGGGAAATTAAATAGTGACATTTGTAACTTCTGTAACAAGGGGAAACAAACTATGCCTCATCTGATACTTGATTGCACCTATTTTGATGGAGAGAGGAAAAAGGAATTTGATGGACTTGAGCCACTAAATCTGGCCATTCTCTTCAATACCAAAGTTGGTAGACTCTGTCTTCTGAAATTCTTACAATCCAGTCAGTGCATTTCAAAATATAAATATCCACAAATCGAAACTTACACATAGCACAATTACATTCTATCAATCACTTCAAGTTACAAAATTATAATGCTTTCCTTTGAATTTTTATCTTTATCATCTCTCTATTTATTTATTTAAAATTGATTTATGTCATATTTTATTTTTCTGTGTAACAAAAAACAGCCCAACCATTCCATCAAGAAATATTTTTTAAAAAAAAAAATTATTGTATTGCTAAATGTTTGCTTAGGAGTGCAACCACCGGATGAAACAAAAGTTGGATAGTCTTCATTAAGTTATGAGCCAAGACTAGTGCCAAAGGATGGCGGAGTTAGGGATACAGGGAAAAAGGTTAATAAAAAAAATGTATTTAAATCTTTTGTCATAGCTATGAGGCTGAATACAACATGATTTAAAAAAAACTCCCATATTGGGTCACAGGTTTAATTATTGTTAAGATTTATCGAATTGTTGGTACTTACTTTTGCAACACTTATCCTATTACGTCATTCTGCATGTAGGGGTAAGTATTGCAAATATAAACGATAAAATTTCTATAAATCTCAGTAATTATACCGTGACCCACTATTAGCTAAGAGGGGCTCTACTGTATCTGGGATCCTCAGTACTTCCTGCCCTAATTTCCCCATATCAAGCACTTCATTTGATCGGGTACCCGTACGTCTCAATACCGGTACGAGTACTAGAAGAATAGAGAATGGCTGAGCAACAGTGACAGCCCAGTTCCTGCGGAGGCACAGCTCCTAACACACAGTAGCGTGAAATTATGTAACATGTGCCGCTTAGTTCAAACTTGACATACTACCTGACGAAACAGTGTCTAGATAATACCAGTGGGATTGAGGGACCTAGTTATTCCTGCCTCGCATCCCAGGAGTATCAACCACAAATTTGACGCTTGATGTTTTTGTTTGTTTGTCTTTATTTTACATCTGACGGGCTGCGTACCAAGCACGAACCCTCCATTCCCTTTTGGAACAAGAACGGTCAATAAATTCGTACATGTGACAAGATTGGTCGGATGGTGCAGTGGTACACTATCCGGGCCGCTCTTAAGAAGAATCTGGGTATAGTGGAGCCCCTGTTATAACGACTTCCGTTTTACCGAGATTATTGTTACAATGACATTTATCCTGGCACAAATTAATTTCACATACATTTTATGATATCCGCGATATCGTCTCCCAATCACCGGGTATCGTCATAACAGGGTTTAGATAAGCGAGAACTTCGGTTGTGGCGCTGCAAACAGATTGGTTTCTCGATATAACAATGTGGGGCACTACACGTACTACTCAATCCTGTAGAATAAGAAGATCTCTAATCAGATCACTCAAGTGGGGTTTTTTTTTAAACTCATATTGTATTCAGCCTATTGCTACCGTAAAAGATTAAAATACATTTTCTTTCATACCCAATATTCCTGCATCCTAAACTCTAATGAACCCATACCCCTTTGTCACTAATATTGGCTCATAACTTAATGATCTAAGGGGTTTAGATTTTAAAGTGTGGAATACAAGGAGGAAAAGAACTAGGACGCTTGATAATTGGATGATGTAATTGAACGCTTATGTAATAAACCGATTATGTAATCCGATTTATTTTACCGAGATACACTGTCTCAACCCTAAAGATTGTTAAACCTTAAATCATGGAATTACAAGCCTTATCCTTGAATTTTTCCGCTCATCATTTCAAAAAGGGCTAGCAGATTCAGTCTAAATCACACACTTACAATAGAACCTGTCATAACCCATATTCCTCGGCGGACAAAATAGTTATGGGTTATGGGAGTATTCTAATTTCAGATTTTAGCGTCGTTTGGCTTCGCTTAAATTTACGTATCACGAGTTACCACTACGGCGAATGGCACTAGCCACATTCAGTTACACGTAAATATATACTCTATTGCAGGGGTAAATAGTGAAGGAAACCCCTCAATGCCAAGATCTGACAGGGATTATACAATATGCCATTGGCTGCAATATTTTGACCATACCAAATCCGACAATAGCTGAACCTTATTTGTATGGGAAATTTTGCGTGATAAAAGAAGTGTAGGAGATCCCTGTAACTCGTTGAAATGATGATATTCTATTCAAAAGTGCTAGCTTTTATCAAGTATTAAATACATTTTTACCAATAATTCAGCATCATTAATAAGGAATCGAACCTCCTCTTGCTCTGATGACTGCCTGGCACCTTTCTGGCATGCTCTCTACAAGCGTAGCCAGTTGCTCCTGAGAAATTGACTCCCATGCCTCTAGGACTGCATTACGGAGCACTTCCTCAGATGGATTACCAGAATCAAATTCTGGGTGGTGCTCTTCAATATGGGATTTCATCATATCCCACACTGACTCAATTGGATTCAGGTCTGGGGAATATGACGGCCAGACTATGAAATCTACCCCCCTTGATGACAGCTCTCTTTTCGTACGTTGAGCAGAATGGGCAGGAGCACCATCCTGCATAAAGAGAAGAGGGCCGTGAGAGTCAATTGGTTGTGTTGCCGCGTGGATTAAAGGAACAATCCTCTGGCAGTAACTCTCCGCTTTTATAGTCCCCCAATCCCTACTCCAGAAGAGGGCAGGGCCCTTCTGGTTCCCATAAAAGGAGCCCCAGAACATCCAACCACGCTTTCGAGGACCTTTTCGAACCAGGCAAGTGTGATAATATGTCTCCTCGGGCTAAAAAATTAGATTAATGCAGTTGATACATGGCTGAGATCTGGACTCACCTTCCTCGAAACCCATACTCTTGTGTGACGTTCACCAGTGATCCAAGTCTCATCAGACCAAAGAATTTGGGACCACTGTTCAGGTGTCCAAGAAGAGTGTTCTTCTGCCCACTCTAATCTTTTCCTCATATGTGCAGGCGTTAGAGTAGGCTTCGCTTGAGCAATGCAACGCTTGAACCCTCTTCTCTCAAGAGCACTTTTGATTGCGATTTGGCCACAATTCCAGTGGGAAAACTTAGCAGTAAGCTCCAGGTGGCTCATCTGGCGGGCCTCACTTGAAGACGTGACAAACTCTTCAAGCTCAACTTCCTGCTGAGCGTTCAAGGCGTGGGGTCGGCCATTTCGCTTTTTGGGCGTCAGACATTGCCTTGCAAGGGCATATTGTACCCTTCTTTCGGTGATACCGAGTTGATTACCGATGGCGAGATGAGTAAAACCAAGGCCACGTAACGTGTATATCTGGACTCGCTGATCCCTAGAAAGCTGGCTCCGTGATCTTGGAGTAGTGGGAGATGCTGGGGTGCTCATTTTTCTTCGCAGTTTATCGTGAGGATATAGGTTATTCGATATGTCGTGTCAACCGATTTAGTGTGGTACGAGGATGCAGTCCAACAACCGAACATAAGAGAGAAGGTTCAAGGAAGAAGGAATGCCTCGGTTGCCTTATTGCCTTAGTCTAGCCAGTTTTGTAGCGCTAAAGTCGGAATGTCTGGGATAGCCCATGTAAATTACACAGAATGTGGGGCTACACTTCTTACCCCTGCAATAGAGTACAGTAGAGCCCCTCTTAGCTAGTAGTGGGTCCCGGTATAAGTGTGGAAAAGATTCATTGTAACTTGGACTTTTATATTTGCAACACTTACCCTTACAGGTAATTTTGTGTGCAGGGGTAAGTATTGCAAATAAAAACGGTAAAATATCTATGAATCTCTTCAGTAAGTATACCGGGACCCACTATTAGCCATGAGGGGTTCTACTGTACCTATATTGTTGACCTATTTCCAATGGCCTAACCCCTTAGCTTATCCCTTCTCGCTTATATCCCTATCACGACAGGCCACAATATACTTCAAATTGTTGGCTATCATCAAGGCTCTGAGTTAGGACCTCGCAAATCTTAACAGTGATCCCCATTCTTGCATGACTTTGATTTGTATTGGGCGTGTCTTGATTTCTTCGATCGTCATCATCATTCCGGGAAACTTGACGTCACTCACATGGCATCTAGATTTTGAGCGGTCAACATAAAGTTTCTTCTCACGCAACTCATCTAGATCTTACGAGGCTGACAAAGATGAACACTTCACCTTGACGCGGTGCCGGCTGTCAACGCCCAATTTGTTTGCATATCTGAGATAACCAAGGAGAGTCGCAATCGGATCGCAGCCAATATCTACGCCTCATCTTCCTCAGTCAATGTTCATCGGAGCGTTACTCAATCCAATTCGAAGAGACTACTTTTACCAATCCGTCGCCTACGCCTCCCAGAGTATCGAACTATACACCCTTCAGACTTTATTAGCCTCGCTTATTTTATGCAACACACTAATGTGTAGTACTAAGCACGTATTCAACCATATAGTGTTGTAGTTCTAAAGATTGTTAATAGTCGGCGTACACCCTGGAGAAAGACCTAGAAGTCAGGAGGATATTCACATACAAAATCAACGCTCATTAGTAACAATCTTTAAGGTTGAGACACTGTACTTGTGCTCTACATTTGATCGATCAAAATTGATTAGGATACCAGTATTGAGATATTTATACAAGAAGCTAATCTTCTCTCAGACAGTCTTCTAACCGTATCACTATTTCAACGAGTTTTCATTTCGACCTGTGAATTCCACCACTCTCGCCCATTGAGATATTTTTCTAACTTCACGCTTTCCAACTCCTTGACATTATTCAACCTGAGATTGTTAGAGCTTCGACTCAGATATCTCGTTCACGCAAAGGCGTATTTCGAGACACGCTCTTGTTCCGGCTCATCATGGAAAAATCTGGTGAGTATAAATTTAGATTAGGACACACGCAACAATACAAAGACGTCCAAATTTGGGCTCTCCTGGCTGTGTCATATTTGTCTACTTATCATGGTAACGGCTACAACTCAATTCTTCGTCATTCAGTCCTAGATCAAGATGGACTCTCAGTTAAGCTGCCTCGTTGGCCTGACCCACTGTGCATCCACGCCGTCGTCTGACGATTACCAGCTATGTTTTGATATTTCTGTAGCAAACATGGAATGAGATGAAGTATTTTGAACAGCACAATGGAGAAGTGAGAAGATTAACGTAGCGTTGAAAGCGCTGGGACAGTTTGGAAACCGACAGACACAAACAAAATCAAGTGGAACCGATTTGAGTATATTGATCTTGCATTAATAACCGAGGTCTACGTGATTATAGTGAAAACTCTCGTTAGAAGAGGAGAGAGATGAAGTTTTGCGACGCTTCGATTACAACGCTTGAAATACTGATTTTTTGATATCTTATAGGCTGTGTATGTACTCTATTTTACATGATCTGGTGTATGTAAGAGAAGTTTTTGATAATTTTGATAATTGTTGATCTACAGTGGAATCGGATCCAATCCATAGTGAGTTCCGGGTTTAATAGTTGAAAAGAGTCATGGAGATTTGACCGTTTATATTTGTAATACTTAGCCATGCACGAGCAATGGCTTGTAGAGGTAAGTATTGCAAAATTAAGTACTACTGATTCAAAAATTCTTAACAATGATTAAGCCTGGGATCCACGATGGGGGTTGACAGGTTCTATTGTAGATCAAGTAGCTAGCTTCTCGTTGACAAGTGACAGAGAGACAGTAGTGGGAAGGCCACTCGGAGATTCAGGTAGATCGAATACGTCTTCTTTAGCTGATTATCTAACAGTACATCTACTGTCATATTTTCAGCGGCCATGTGACACAGACATGTAATTCTGCCGTTTTGTCGAGAGTTGACGACATCGTAATGGGTCAAATTAACTAACAGTTTCATTTTTCAGGAATTATAGGCAAGAGTAATTTTACCTAGAAGTGTAAGACAAGAACTAAATTGAAGGCCTAGAGGAAAGTATGTTTAAAGATAAATTAAGAAGTTTGATATGAAGCTTACCGGTATGTTTCTCTATTTTGAGAGCCGATGACGAAACGTTGGACAATATCTACCTTATTCAACCCCCCGGCAACGAAATGAAAAATCATGATGAGATAGTCTAAATATTCATAGTAAAATCAGGTGTTAAATTAAATTATCCTAAATTTCTGTAAATACGATAATTACTGAACCTTGATGTGAGTGTGCGAGAGAAATATGCTGCAAGTTCTCTCTGGTATCACTTGAGCATTGCAATTAAAGTCACGCCAATACATGTCGGAAAAAACCGGAAAATACATTGCTGGACAGGGTAGCTCTAATTAGAAAAACAGTCAAAGCGCGATCTGTTGTTAGCTACGCGATTCAGTCTGACAATAAGTCGACCGGTACGCTAAGAAGTCTGGAAGAAGATCGCTAGGTCCAGCCTAACTCAGGTGGCTTGTTTTTTTCAATCATTCTTGTGTGTGCAGCCCTCGGGGCTATGAAGGATGAATCTGGTTCGGTAAATGAAGCGGTGACGCAACATGAAATGAGGGGCACTCATACCCAATGTCATTTAAAGACATCACTCGAGCTCAGGTACCTTACGCCCCGCCCCGCGCTACCCTATGCTTCACACAGGAACGCATTTCAACCACCTTTTGTTATTCAGTGTACCTTTGTCATCGTCATACGTATGACCCCGCACGATAGGTGGAAGAGCCTGACCCGATTCGGACCAGTTTTCTCTCGTCTCAAGTAGAATATGTGCCTCAGATACTCAGACTCTATTTGAGAGAACAGCCCGGACGGTGTATCACTCTGCCATCCGACCAGTATGCTTGTACATTGTACTCGATCAATTTAATCAGGAGTAATTAAAAGCCCCTCACCTTAGTGATGTAGACTCTCTTCGTTCCGTCAATATCTGATTATTGTGATATTTCTATCAAGGCCAACACCTTGACGCTTATATGTCTCACGTATTTCAACATATGTCAGCACAGATGTTGTGATTAATTTAGGGCTCGATTAAAGAAATAATTCCATCATTAGAGGCAAATGAATCGTCGAGTCGCGAGGAGAGAACATTGTTGCTGGTGTGGACGTTGTTTAGGAGGATTCTTGTCTATAATTTTTGGTCTGAAAAAGTTGTTAAAGTTGATGGAAGGTTGTAATTCGGTATTTCATAAGCTGCTTCATGTATTACTGACCTGAGGTTAAGTGATTTCATCATACTAAAGCTGAAGTGAAAGGATTCACTCGTAAAATTTTATGGTAGGCTCTGCTGTGGAATGCGTGTTGATCGGATGCATCAATCTTGCAGCGTCTCCAAGCGCTCAAAGCTTCTATCTTGGTCCGAGGGATGAATTGCTAGCCTCAGTCCATTATGGCTCAAAAACCTTTCGAGCTGGAGCTGATATGGATGTAAACTCAATCGTTTGTACTCTGTTAGTACAAGACAGCACATTTCGCTCTAACAACCTCGGGAAAAGTGTTGGATGGTGCAATGGTACACTGTCTGCTCCGTTCTCCCGAGTAGAGTCTAGGTAGCCTGGACACGTGCCCCACATGAGATAGGAGAATGCAGATTTGAGTCCAGCGAGACCCTCAAACTACATTCTCTCGTGGTGATACCGTATTCTAAGAATGATGAAAGTATGCTCAGATAACCATGAGGCTTTCTCGCTTTGCTTGTGGTGGGTATTCACGGACGAAAGTGCATGCCGTAATGGTTAACTTCGTACTTGTATCTGCAAATTAAATCAGAGTAAGAGTATTCTAAAAGTCAGAGTAGAGTCATTCTAAAGAAAAGTTTGTATCTTCCGTTATCATTAGTTTCATAGCCCCGGCTGCATAGACAAGATAGATGTTGAAAGAACTCATTTAATGTGTAGGTCATGTAGAAAGCTCCCTTGGTTTATTGTGATAACCTGAATTTCCACAGGAACGGCAAGCCATACCCCCTCCTGGACGTTGAGGTAGAGCGGTACGTAGGAGTGTATGTCCAAGCGCAAAAACTATACCAGATAAGTTAACGTTAATATTGTATAGTAACACAGTGGTAAGGCAGAGAGCTGAAGTAGCCGGCAATGTTGCTCTGTTCGAAGTAGACCTCAAAAGAATGGATTTATCTGTTGTTAAGCAGTCGGTGGCGGATCAGACGGTTTGCTTGGTTTTTTGGCACCATAGCCATCATCAAGGATCCTACCTGGAAGCCCAGCTCATTGTGGAGAAGCCTTCATATTATGTTAGAAGATATCAAATCAATAACACAGAAGGCTTTCGATACCATGGGACTAATTGTCTCAGAGTACACAGTCTAGCTATAATAAGGCAAAAGACGACATGTTCTTGCAGTTTAAGTACCGCTGGATCAGAGCTAGCTAACAGTAAGCGGATTTTTCAGACTCTACACAGTGACCTTTCCTCTGCAGAGTGACACCAAGACAAAGCATCACGTTCTTCACATCTGTACTAATCATTATCATCTTGGCCGTAATTACTTGTCTCCAGACAATGTTGTACGTAATGAGCTGCTGTTTCCTGTAGCTTTTATGTATAGCCTTGTCATACACAGCCTAAGGCGAAGGACTGGTACGAATATTAAGTTTTCAAGTTAGTAGACACAGTGAGCAGGTCAAACGTGTTGGAAGATATCAAAGTAATCAATATTCGAGGATCAGAGGTCTCCTAATACACGACAAATTTGTCTCTAGGCTAATACGAAAGTCTACCATCGTCCCCCAAAAGGCTCCGTTGTACCGCGGACGCGACGGTCGGGTAAATATTACCATATATTAGTTGAAGTGCCATAAGAATCCCAAAAACACTTTCCTCGTTTCATGAACAATCTCGACGCCTTAGAACCTTTCCGGTCTGGTTATTCCCGAATCAGAACTGATTATAATTTCCCCTGTAACGTGTGCCGAACTCCTGACTTCGTGCAACCTGCTCTGTCGGGAATACCCGTTCGCCCGTACCATCCTTATCGCTAGGAGCATGTTGTGATCAAAAGTCACACTTCAGAACTGCAAAATTTCGTAAATTTAGGTGGTACACAAGATTCAAACTGGCCCTGAAATTGTCTCATGCGCCGTTGGACGTGTAGTCTTTGTCTAACTAGAGATGACACAGCGAAGAATGGTCGCAAGTCTCGTCTACCAGAGTTTACGTGACACAAGCAAACATCATTAAGATCGAGCTATCATCTCATTCAACTTCGTTTATTTGTCTACTTTAGATGGTTTGCTGGAGCAAGTCATGCCCCCTTAGGCTCTCGAATATGAGCCTAAAGCAGCCTCCAGATCTATTTATGAACATGCTGGTAGCGCCCTGCAAGATGACCCATGATGGGCTAGCGAGTGATATACATTGATTGGGAAGACTAATAATTGCGCTGGAACAGGGAAAGATTGACTTTTCACGATCTATGTGGTAAAGCTTATCTAAATAAAAAACGTTCGGTGTGAAACATCAGCGGAGGAAATATAGCCCGAGCCACCGATAATAATTGTTGAGTTTGTAATAAGTTCCGTTAAAAATGTGGCTGTTGCTCCAACAACCGTGAGGCGCAAAGCTCAGTGATTTCATAGCCGGTATTCAAGAACTGGATTAATTGGGATTCCTTGATTCTACATTATCAAGCCAGAAGCTGAGAAGAAATACGCCTGGTAGCGAGTGGTGGCTTGAGTTACCACCGATATCCGATTCATTATCATGCAGGAGGGACAGCGAATGAATGACTGGTATCCTTCGAACATTGCAACATCGAATCTAGGAGTACATTATGGCACTTGCTAAATCACCAGATAAACCAGACCTAAATGAAGCCTGTGTCTCAACACCGAGTCAACCAAAAAAGGCCCAAAATACTCCAACTTCTGCAAGACTGAAATCTCCACAGAATGTCACCCCAGCATCCAATGTCAAACGTGCAGCTGCCAATAGTCCCCGAACAACTCCCAGAAAAATATCTGGAAGCAAGCCAAAGACTCCTAAAAGCGCACCTACTCGACCAAAAATTGGAGTGACCAGAAGAGTAGAAACTTCATTACTTGAAGACTTCCTGCTAGGAAGACCAACTCCACACCGGGCTCGGAAATGTGCACCCCCGCGAAGAGCCAGCCTCGAAGCAGTCAAGGCAGATATGAAAGCAGAGTTCGTGGCAAAGGTACAAGCCCCGAGTAAAGTTCAGGACAGGGTCAAGGAATGGCAAAAATCAAGTGCTGTTGCAATCGCAGAAAAACAAGACAATGGGCCGGCGAGAGACAATAGTAAAAACCCCAAGGGAAGCAATCAGACAAAGATAAAAACAAAAGACAATGAAGATGTTTCACCAGCGATGGTGAAACCCCAGAGCAAGAAGATGGGTGAAGAGATAAGTAATGGGAGAAATACACCTGCCTCAAATCAAAATAAATATGTGCCAAAAAAGCGGGTTATTAACGATTCTCTCTGGATGAAAGAAAATGGGAAGAACATATCAAAAAAAGGCAATACTTTGCCGAAGAATTTTTTGAAGGTTACAGCAGCTAATCCTCCTTTGGAAAAAAAGATGCAAGATTGGATGAGGAGAACGGAGTGTACGAGTGAAATATCTCACGAAAAACAAGAAATTTATTCTAGCAACACAAGTGAAGCCTCTGAAGATCTAACGGATAAATCTACGAATGATGGGACTTTAAAATTTGAACCATCAAGTAACATACGTGCAGTCCAGTCAGTGAAGAAACGAGAAGAAGGTCGTCCAATTCCACAAAAGTCATTGAAGACTTCAGCTGCTCATGAGAATTCCAAAAAAGAAATCTCTGATGGAAAGAGATTATCTACTGCTTCTTCAAGGAATATCTCAGACCAAGATGTAAAGCGAAAAATTTCTGTCAAGCAGGACCTTGGTAGTAAAACAACAGGTCGAGCTACTAAAGCGTCTATATCAGAATCTGAACAGCCTAAATCTGAGAGAGATAACAGCACAAGGTGCCCAAAATCGCAACTATCAAACTCATCCAAATCTACTCCGACAAAATCAAATGGTAAGCACATGGAGTCCTCTCGTAATACAAGCATACCAGAAAAAACCCAAATTTCGATCAAAGATAAACGGGAATATGGGAAAATTACTCCATCGTCAGCTCGACATAAAGATACAAGAGGTGGTGAAAATCGAACGTTAAAATCTTCTACATCTTTGAACGAGGGTTCGTTTGGACAATCTGCTTTTGTTGAATTTGATTTACCACTTGGTGCAGAAGCAAATAGTCTCAGGAGACCTCCACCAAAAAAAAATCCTAGCTTTGCTGTTTCTAAAGCCCTGAAAAGAGCCTTTAACGAGAGTATGAGAAAAGTTCATGATTCTGCCGAAGCTCCTAGAAGTAATTTGAGCCAGCCTGCTAGAATTGAATCTTGGCTAAATACGACTAGCGATCCATTTATCGACCAACCAAATTTATCGTCAGAAATCAGTGACGAGACTGTATCTTCTGATCAAAATCCAGATTATGCAGTTGAAAATCTCTCTTGCCGTGAAACAGATACAGAAATAAGTAAGGGACAAAAGAGCGACCAAGATCAAAGCAGTTTGCAAAATGACGAGAGAGATCTACTAGCTCCTACTGTGACATCTAAGGTTGGCAAGCCTTCTACTTGTGGGGAAAAACTTCCGCTCCAGTCTCATAGAGATCTGAGGAAGGGCCAAACTATTCGGCATCTACCAACCAAGTCTGGTAAAAAGACACCTCTGAAGGAATCAATAATCAGTGCGTTCCAAGGAGAATCTGCTATGAAAATGTCGAAGCCAAGCTTAGTTGAACCCACAGGACAAAATGAAAGAATTTTAACTGAAATTTCCTTCGATCCCCTATCGCCCTCGTCTAGCCAATTGACTGAAGATCCTCTCAAACCATGTAATCATCGAGCGGCAAGGAAGTCCGATTATGAGACAGCCGAAATAAAATCAAGTATCCCAACCCTTCCCTCCCGAAGATCGACCCCTCATACTAGTGCGAAACCATTATCAACTATTGCATCAGTGACATCCTCAAGTGCTTGTTCTTCCGTATCACAAACCGAATCAATGTATACCGACACTACAGCTACCCAGGATACAAGACGCACCACTCCATACAGCTCCAACTTGTCATGCAGAACCCGACAGTCAATCAGAAAGACTGGATCGAAGAGAAAAGTGACCAAGCATACCGATCTTATTTCCATACTTTCTCTGCCAGATACCACAGAACCTGGAAGATCAGACAGCTTAAGATCAGCTCGAAGCTTACGGACCTCCCGAAAAAATAATAGTATCGGCTCTATTGATGATGTATTGATAGCGCTTGCGGAAGATGAGGCACAATACATGCGAGAACTAGATACACTCGTTGATGGAGTGATACCTGTGTTAATAAGGTATATATTTTCATCGAATACCCGGGAGCTTTTCGATACCCTAGTGCATGATGCAGATGACACCTCTTTTTCTCAGCCTATTCTTGATATGGGTGTCGCACTTGACAAGTTACGGAGTCAACATAAGCGTATCCCACTTGCCGATGCACATGCATTACTCCTCTGGGCAGAGAATGCTCGGCCTATTTACGAAGAATATTTGTTTGCATGGCGCTCGGGATTTGAAGATGTTGTTGTTAACCTTGCTCCAGCTTCATCTCATACTTGCACAGTACTTGATGAGTTGAGACGTGATCAGAACGGAGATCTTCTCGGTGAAAAGGGTGAAAAGATATTTATCGCCGATTTACTTAAAAAACCTATAGTTCGGATAAAATATATCAGTAGAGCCACAAAGGTAAAAATTTTCCACAATTCGTGATTGGTGTCTGATTATGGCAGAATTTTTCTCAATTCCCAAACCTATCCCACCACGGTCTAAAGCAGCTTTGTGATGACTATGAAGCCCTAATTGATCTCAGCAGACGTCGCATTAAAGAAGAAAGAGCTCGCAGGATCGATCGTCAAGCATGGAATGTCGACACCACTCGGGCCAGAAATTTAAAAACTCTAGATCCTGCAGAAAAATTTGAGATCAATCGTTCCTATCAAGTTACGGCCAAGGATCACTTTTCTTTTGAGATGTTCCATTCTACAGGTCAGCGTATAAACTGTGGTGTTGAGCTAGTACTTAGAGATCGACCTGAAATGACTCACGTGGGTGACCTTCTTATTTTTAAGAAAGATAATAGGGAAAGCTTTCTTCTTTTTGAGCCTATAGCTAAGCAAGAATTGTCAGCTAGACTAGGAGAAACTAAAGAGCAAGTTGTCGTGATGGTTCGTGGCCTGGTTTTAGAGAAAGAATACACGGAACTCTTCGTACTGGATGCAGAAGATCAAGAAGTTGCAGCCGACTGGGTCTCAATGTTGGGTCAAACCCCTATTCCTCCAGCTGTTATCCGGACTAGACTAAAAATTGATCCTGAACTTGCATCTGTCCTTACAACTCTTGATACCGATGCTGCAAGCATTATTGGGACATTAAAAAATATGGAGTCGAACCAAGTCCCAATTGGCGAGCGTCCCAAGGAAGAATACCTGGATTTGGCAACCACAAGAATGTCTGCTCTGTTTAGTCATGATTTTAAAAAATATAGAGGTCCTGTAGATAAACTTAAAAGATGTCTTAATGCAGAAGAGTTGGCCAGCATAGATCAGGATAAAATCCTGGACATAACGGCCGCTAATACCATTTTGATAGAAAAGGGAATTTCACCTATCAGTTATGTAAAGCCTGACTACCAAACTAGCAGTTATCAAGATTATGACCAAGCTCTCAACTTATTCAAAATGTCTGGAGGGCTAAACCCGTATGCTACTAAATTTCTAGAAGAGAGTAATTCTTTTACATCAGAAGAAACTCCGAGCGTCGAAGACAACAAACTAAAAGCTAGCTCCAAAATATTTGAAAATGATAGCAACTCATTCAACTTGGCACCTAACTCCTCTTGCCGGGAAGACGGTGCACCCCCGCCTCCTGTGCATAGGACTCCGGTTTCAGAAGCTCTGAAAAATTCAAGTATTCCTGATCTTGGAACGCCCATTAAAAGGCGTCGACGAACATCTTCTCCCCTTAAGCATGAATATCAACCCTCCGTTGCTTCTAGCTCCTCATCTGAGGCCAGTTCCGAAGAAGATTCTCTTTCAGAGACCTCTTCTGAAGATGACTCTGTGTATGACTGCGACGAGGATGATCATCTGACTGGTAGTTTTTCCGACCATTCTGTTGACAAAATTCCTTCGAACACTCAGTTATTGACCCCTTTAAATGCTAATATCGCACTTCCTCAACCCCCTTTAAATGCAACCCTGGAACAGAATATTCCTGCGGAGAGTCCTCCACAAATGTTTACCGCTGTACTATCTCAGTGGAATGGCGCCACAGGACAGTGGACAAGCTTGCATTCAGAAATTTCCACTATTGTAGTGACTGATGGCTTGATCGAGTGCTTTGAGATCGACGACTCAGACCTCAACCAAGACTCAGAACGTTTACCAGAATATGCAGGGGGAATCAAGCTTGGAAGGCCAATCGTAAAACAAACATTAACCCCTGTAGTTCAGGTTCGACAAAGCACTGCCATTGATATCGAAATCAAGTCTGCAATATTTACTATCAAGGAATCTCGTGTGTCAAGATCAGCTCTTCAAATTAGCGATACATTAAGATATAGGCTCTTTGCACCGCAGGTTTGTGACGCTCTTTATGCGGCTATTCATCGCTCTCGTCTACGAAATAAGACATACTTAAGATTAGAAGAAGAAGCGCGAATAAAGGGGTTTGGTACTAATTTATATGATGAAAATGCTACAAGTAAGCGGCAAAGTCTTTTTTTCGGACTTGGGCGTAAGAATTCGTATCGTGCATCAACGCGTGTTAACGCAGATCGAAGTGTTAAAGGCACGATTTCAACCATTTCAGCCCTTCGACGAAAGTCGGGCACAGGTCTATTTAATATCTCACGATCCTCGGTGGAAAAGGATAGGAACAGCAGCAGTGCTTCGCTTTACAACAGGTCTGCATACGCTGGGTCATCGTTTTTTAACAACCTTACACCCCCAGGAACGCCCAACTCACAAGCTGGCAACTCAGACAGCTTATACAGTAGTGGGGTAACTGTTCGCAATTTGGGTACGTCGAACATTTCGTTCAGGTTATATTATATGCTTCGAAATGGGAACTGGCTTGATAGAGGTCAAGCGTTATTGACCGTCTCATTACCTCCTCCGGACATGAAACAAAAATCGCCTCTATACAACGGACCTCAAAAACGAATCACAATCACTCGGAAACCGATCCCCGTGTCAGAAGATGTGACAGGCGAAGAAATTCAAGAGGCAGGCGTTTTACTAGATGAGGTTCTCGGCGCCAATCTGTTTGTGAGAATGCAGAAAAGTGGCATTCTGCTTCAGACTTGGGAAGATGTCTCAAGTAACGAAGGAAATGCAGGAGTGCGCAGCTTTGGTAGCGTCGCTCCAAGAAGGCACATATGGGCTTTGCAATTTAGAAGAGCCGGTGACACAGAATGGTGTTGGCAACTCTGTCGAAGTGGAGTCCCTTAAACCTGTGACTAACTCGATGTAACTCCGAAATGCCAAAAAGCTATCAACCTCATATGATTAGTTTTTCACGTTACCCCTTGCACATCTTTATCTTCACTGACATTTATGTTATGTCATGTATATATTTGGGTGAAAATCTTTGTATAATCAGGATTTTAATTTCATTGTACATCTGGTATGGTTCCTGAGTAAAGACAAATTTCTTTCTAGGGTTAAAGATAAAAGTCGGGTTACATGTACATTACTGGGGTTGGGAGTATGAGGGTAAAATTTAGAACAGCATAGGCTTGGAGTCGATGGATCAAGATCAAATTTAGACACTTTAATATTATTTAATTAACGCCATCGAGCGACCAATGATTCCCAAAATCAACATTAGCCTCCTTTTCAGCTTATTCTCTCAGGCTAATTCGATAACATGACTTTTCAAAACTCTACTATGACTTGGTAGGAATAGTACATTGTATGTAACATTTTGGTTTCACAACTGCCGGAGGGGCTTCGGTCTAGAAAGGGTGATAGACAGATAAAAGTAAATGTCCATGTAACTATCTCGGCACGATGTTTGTCAAGGATATCGATCCATGTTGGGAAATGGTCAAGTGATACTGATATTTAAGTTGGAAACGCCTTTATGCGACTGTTTATAAATCTCTTGCATCTGTTACAAGTCTTTCCTTTTACGTAGATAATCTTGTTCGCCAGATTAGACCTCGTCAATCTTCTTCTCTCCATTTTCCATGACAATGATACCCTCAGTAAATCGACAAAAATAGTTTCCATACGCTCAAGCAAGAAAATAAATGTGAAAATTATGATTAATTCAAGGCCGCTTTTCAATCCATTACATTTTAACACGGTACTAAATTAATTATTATTTTCACATTCATTATCCTTGTAATAAGGTACGAATACTAGTACAGTTGGGCCTCGTCTTAGCGAAATGTGGAATCAGTGTATTCATTACTGAGATTTATTCACGTTTACCGATTACATTTGTCGTTCTCACCCCTAGACATCTTTTTGCGTGCAGGAATAAGTATTGCAAATCTAATGGAGTGACTTGTATAAATATTAACAATGCTTGCACCAGCTACAGACGGAACTGTTCCTAACGAATAGAAGAGTGCAGCACGCTGTGCTCACCTGCGACTCACCGGCCAGAAAGACCATTGACATGATCTACCGAACGATCAGACAACAAGAGAGAGGGAATAACAACGCGGGATCTTTATCTCAGGAAAGGAATAGGGAAGAGTGGGCTGGGAACTGCTGCGGAGAAGAGTCCATAGAGGGACGGAAAGAGCTGGGAAAGATCGCGGCATTCCAAGAGTGGGCGAACCCTTACCCGCACCAACACCGATGTGAAAGCCGGAGAAAGAGAACGATAGCTGACTCTGACGTCTGGAATGCCATCAAGATGTATGCCGACAAGAAGACAGGTAGGCAAAAGATAAGTGTTTTGGGGACACCACCCCAGTTACACCGACACCTTAACAGGTTTCAAAGCAGGATTGCCATGCAGATGAGAAGCGGGTCCATTGGGTTCGCGTCTTCTCTATATCGACGAAAAGTTCCTGGCGTTGACGACTTAAGCTGCCGGTGTGGATATCCGTCAGATAACGCCAAGCACGTGGTAACTGTCACAGAAGCCAAGTTGGTCCGAATGTAATTGATTGAATAAATTTGTATATCGAGAAGAAAAGTCGATGTAACGGAAATATGTACATGTGAGTATTTGAGCAACAACTTTGATTATGCGACGCTTGTTGGAATTAGTGGTTCTAATTAGGCAAACAGTCAAAGTGCGATCTATCGTTAGTTAAACAGATCAATCAGACCATAAGTCTAAAGGTACGCTTTGATATCCAGCTGAAGATCACGTGGTTCAATGTAAGACAGTATTTTTTTTTTTTTAAATCATTTTTGCGTATGCAGCCTGAGGCTATGACGCGAATGATTACGGGAGACATGTATGTTACGCAGTATGACTCAGTTTGACGTTTGGAACACTCATACTCAGATTTCATTTGCAGATACCACTACGAGAATAACGTCTTGCGACATGTACCCTCTTCCGTGAATACCCACCAGAGGGAAACGCGAGAAAAACCTGTGGTTTTCTGCGCATGCTTTCGTCATCCTACGAATACCGTATCACCGCAAGAGAAGTGGAGTGCGGGTCTTGCTGGAGTCGAACCAGCTTTCTCCTGTCTCAAGTGTCCAAGCTACCCAGACTCTACTTTGGACAACGACCCGGACAGGGTACCACTGCACCATTCGACCCTAGAGCAGTCTCGTTTGGCCGGGATGTGGAGACGCAGGTGCTGGAGAGGGAAAGGAGGGGGCGTTTGACGCGAAGAAAATCCTCGCTGCACGAAACAGTATGAGCGCACTTCCTGCAGTTTAAGCAGATAAAACCAGAGAATATACGGGGTAGGTTAGGGGGGTGGTATTGAAAGGTTTTCTTCGGTGCAAATAGAAGAGTTTGATAGACACCTACATGGACCATTAATGACACCCGACCAGGCCAATGAATTTGGATTCAAATGCAAAGATCCTTTCATCGGACCGATATTACGTTTACAGTAGAGCCTGTCCAAACCCCATGTTGGGTCCCGGTATAAATGTTGAAATTATTCATCAAAATTTAACCGTTTATATTTGCATTACTTACCCCTGCACACAAAATGACGGGTAAGGACAAGTGTTGCAAAAGTACGTACCAAAAAATTAATAAATCTTACCAATAATTAAACCCGGGATCCATTATGGGTTTGGACAGGCTCTACTATAGACGAGGCCCGAATGTACAGTGGTGCAACCATAAAGATTGTTATCAGTGGGCGTTCATTCTGTAGATTGAACTAGCAGTTGGAAGGGTGATGACATACAAAATTAGTGTCAATTAGAAACAATCTTTAAGGTTGCCGTGACGTGACGTCCATCAGGTCTACGCATAACATGTAGCCACGCACCCTAAAGTTCCGGGTCGAATGGTGCAGTGGTACCCTGCCCGGGTCGTTCTCCCAAGTAGAGTTTGGGTAGCTTGGACACATACCCCACTCGAGACAGGAGAAAGCTGGTTCGACTCCAGCAAGACCCGCACTCCACTTCTCTTGCGGTGATACGGTATTCGTAGGATGACGAAAGCATGCGCAGAAAACCACAGGTTTTTCTCGCGTTTCCCTCTGGTGGGTATTCACGGAAGAGGGTACATGTCGCAAGACGTTATTCTCGTAGTGGTATCTGCAAATGAAATCTGAGTATGAGTGTTCCAAACGTCAAACTGAGTCATACTGCGTAACATACATGTCTCCCGTAATCATTCGCGTCATAGCCTCATGCTGCACGCGCAAAAATGATTTAAAAAAACAATCTTTGAAGCTTTATGTTACAAAAATGACAATACCGTTCATGTGCAGAATATCCAGTGCACGTAGTTATTGCTAATTGTACTGAAAAACAAAGGTATGCAGCGTGTTTGCCTCACTGTAGGCCTATTTTATAGGTCATGTGATCACCGAAATGAATGGGGAAGTCCATGAATATTTTTCCGGCAACTTATTTAATACGGCGTTGAGTTTGGCTCCAAGATTGTCTAACATATCATCCGAAATCTTACTCTACGAGTAAACGGTTTTTTTATTCTATGGAGGGGATAGTCGTTCTGGGTGTTAGCAACAACCTCAAGTGCCCACGACAGACGAGACCACCCCTTCTTGACCCTCTTCTCGGAAACCTGATTCATGCGTTCTCATCCTCGCTGCCGCACACGTCCCAGATATGTTTTTCTCGCGGGTGGTGTAACAGTAACAACTTTTGGATTAGACTCGGGCTTTTAGCCCTTGTCGATGGATCTCGCTTAAGGGATCAGTCAGCATTTCGGCTATAACAAGATGCTGATCGTAATCCGGGAAGTGAGAACTCGAGAGGTTTACTCATGTAAACGTCATTATTTCGGGACGCTGGCCGTTGTCGATCACAATTGAATCATGAGCGCACATGTGCAAATAATTGAAGGCGTTGGGGCAGATAAATCTAGAACTAATTTGATAGGGTGTTGGGTTTTGGGACAGGGGAAGACTTGGATAAGTAAGTGTCGATAATCCCTACTCAAATTGAGAGTCGTCTTTGCGCACTTTTGAATTCATGATTGTTAACCGTAGTCTGAGTCGTTCGAGACCAGCCCTTTACAGGTGGGCTCTCACTGTCCGTACGCTCTCAAGCGTGGGGCGAAGTCTCTATTTCGACATGAACTTGTCCATCTTGTCGTTTCGATGCTCGTGCGCATTTCCCACTCGTCAACGATATTAATCTGCCAAATAATGAAATTCCTTATCCAGGTGTATATCAAGATCGGGTAAGCACACTCAAGCGAATCTTTAAGGAATAAAATCTTATATAAAATGAAATGAGATACCTATTTGCATCGAAAATTCAGTAGAGAATTCTACGAGACGTTATGACATTAGATTGATTCAAAGAACAGTACGGATCGCAACTACGTCTCTCCCGGAGAATAAATCTTCTGCTTGAGTCTCATCAACTCCACTGACCCAAAGACTAGCTGGTGCTCGGCGTCTCTCGGCAATGTCAACAGTCAGGGATACTAACAGATAGCGACTTGATACTCTAAACCCAACAGCCTCAAGAAATAGTTTCATCAGCGCCGCATGATCCGCATCGGAGTTTACACTCGATGGATATAGCGAGAGGGTACTTCTCCAAGCACCGTCTCGGCCTCGTCGCCAGGAAGAACTTTTGGTGAGCGAGAAGCTTCATCTCGAGAAGGCTTCCTCATGTTGAAGATCTTCACTGTCAACACCTTTGGTAAAGGTATCGTACAATTCATTCTCCGAATAAGTGCAAGAATAGCAGTCGCTTTCTTGAGGAGAATCCACCAGAAATGATGCCACATCATCCAAGCGATCACAAATTCAACCGAAAATGATGAAATCACTGGCCGGGGCCGTGAAATGGGAAGAATCATATCTCTATCTTTTAGTATCCCTAACTATTGACACTGATGAGAGAAACCGAGCAGAAGCTGATCATTGGGACAGTCAAGTTGATGAGACTAAAGCTGAAAATTCATTCTCTGAGAGAGAAATACAAATGAAAGTGTTACGGGCTGAGCCCTGAGTAGAAGGCTGGTCGCAGGGACCAGCCGAGTGGCTAGTAGACAAGGCTCCCGGAGGCGGAGAGCCCCACGTAACCTCCGAAGTAAAGCCGACGGCTGTCGGCCCGGAATGGGTCTCGAAGGGAGAAGACTTCGGAAGAGGGTCCCGGTGATCGTCCACAATAAGGATGATAAGGGGGACCAAGAGGAAGGGCTTCACAGGGCGAGACTAACGGAGAGAGGGACACTGAGCCGGGAGGGAGTAAGGAAGCTGATGACCGGGGCTTGGGTCTCTGCGATCCCAGGAAAAGACAGTCTATAAGTAGCATGCCTCCCTACGTAGGATAGGTCTTCAAGATAGTTTATTTCTAAACTTCCTTACGACATTGTTTATTCAAGCTATTGATTTCTCTAGTCTATTACATATAAACTATCTTACTATCTACTTTTTTCCTCTCTTCTCTATTTCGACCTTGCGCACAGACGTTGGATGACATACGAGGTACCGGACGACGACACCGATTCGAGTATCACACAGGAATCATTCCATAGCATGGCAGCCATGCATCCTGGGGCACCGGAGGTAAATATGGCCGACGCGGAAAGGTCACAGAGCGTGGGGACCCTGCCGGGTGCTGAATCGAGGTCGGTAGAAGGAGGGAGAGTGGAGGTGAGGGGAAGACGAGAGGCGACGCTACCGCGGTGGAGTGGTGCCAAAACGGATTTCGATTTCTACCTCGCCAGGCTGGGGGCCAGGCTGCAGTCGGACTTTGCCCCTCTCTACTCGGAGCAGACTATCTGTCTCGACATGATAGAGACCCTCCCGGATTCAGCAAAGCCAAGGGTTGCGGCGTGGTTCCAGAAGAGATTGGCGGAGGACAGCTTGAGTTGGAAAGGGCTGTTAGATCATTTTCGGGAAGTTTTTGCGGATCGACAGGCCCAGCAGTCTGCCATAGAACGGCTGCACAGGCTAGAGCAGGGCGAAGACCAGTATTTCTCGGAGTTCCTGCTGGATTTCGACCAACAGCTGGGACAGTGTGGGATGGGTGCCTTGACGGATCTAAGCAAGTCAACAGCGCTCCGGGCGGCATTAAATCACAAGCTGCGTCACGCTTTGGTGGGGTCACCTATGCCTCCGCCGGAATACTATGAGCAGGTTGCGTCACGCATACGGGAAGTGGCAGCGGACCTTGAGAGCCTACCCGATTATCGACGGAACTCCTCCGGACCCACCACGACAACTCGCCTGGGTCCTCCTAAGAACGGGGGAGTAATCCTCCCGAGCGCGGCTCACGGAGTTAGCCGACCAATGGTGGATGCAGAGGGAGACGTGAGAATGACGGGAACTAGCGCGTTGGTGGCCGCTTTTGGAAGATTCTTGCTGGACGCACAGAGAGGCGAGGGGGCGAGCGTCATGGCGGCGTTGCGAAATGAGGGTCAAGATCAGAGTCAGGTAGATCGAAGTGGGTTGCCTCGAGCGCCATGGAAAAACCGAGCCGAGGTACGTAGGCTGATGAGGCAGGGAGCGTGTATTCGGTGCACAAGAATGGGGCACGTGGCCAGAAACTGTCCTCGGTTCCGAAGGGCCCTGCAGCCGGACAACGTGGTAGGGGCGGTAGGCGGGAATGATCGGGACTCGGAAGACGGCGGGTCGGGAAACGAGCAGCCCTGAACAAAGTCGCGTTCAGGGGTGACGAGGGCTCGGCAGGAAATGTAACAATCACTTGCCCATTATTAATAGATTGTTTTATAAACTCCACTTTTTACTGTCTAGCAATGATTGATACTGGGTGCTTATGCATGTCTGTGATTGATGAGACCCTCGTGCGCAAGAAAAATATTTTTACAGAACCGGTGGCTCCGCGGAACCTAAGATTGGCCGACGGAACGAAAACAGTAAGCATCACCAAAGTTGCGCATTTCAAGGTAGATATCGACGGATGCCAAGATCAGGTCTGGGCTTACGTGGTACCGAAACTATCGTACCCGATCATACTCGGGAAACCCTGGTTAGAACGAAGCAAAGCCGTTTACGCGGCGGGTGATCACTCCATCCGTTTGGCGCTGGGGGGGGGCCATATCATAGTGAGAGCGAGTGGATGGAGCGACAAGGGTAACGAAGGCAGTGAACAATTGGCGGGCGTAAGATTGGAGCAGGACTCCCGGGTGTCGTACCAAGCGCTATCGAAGATTTGCCAGCAGGCGTTGAAGGGGGGGTCCGGTCGAGTAGCGGACGTGGTGGGGGCTATCTCTATACATGATATCACCAAGGCTCTAGAGGTGAAGAGATCGATGACAAGGATAGAAGTGGAGAGAACCCTGCCGCAGGAAGTTCGAAAGTTCGCCGATTTATTTCTAGACGACAAGCCCGACGATGAGGATACCCTTCCGCCACTAAGACCGGGGGTAGACACCCAGATCAGGTTGATAAAGGACGAGCGAGGGAGAGATAAAGAGGTTCCATGGGGTCCGCTCTATGGAATGTCAAGAGAGGAGCTGTTGGTACTGCGGAAAACGTTAACGGAGCTCCTCGATAAAAACTGGATCCGAGCAAGCAGCTCGCCAGGGGGGGCACCAGTGCTTTTTATTAAGAAACCAAACGGGGGGTTACGATTCTGTGTGGACTATCGGGCGCTGAACGCAGTGACCGAGAGAGACCGCTACCCTTTGCCTCTAATCCGAGAAACCTTGCAGATGCTCTCAGGCGTAAAGTGGCTAACCAAGGTGGACGTCAGGTCAGCCTTTCACCGGCTGCGTATTAACGAAGGGGAAGAATGGAAAACGGCGTTCAGGTCCAGGTTCGGCTCCTTTGAGTGGCTGGTCACCCCTTTCGGGTTAGCCGGGGCGCCTTCCGCATTTCAACGATGGATTAACAAGGAATTAGGTGAACTCCTGGGTGAAACTTGTTCAGCTTATGTTGATGACGTTGTCATATTCTCGGGTGGGTCGCTAGAGGATCATTGGGAGAAAGTGAATCAGGTACTGGACAGGTTAAACAAGGCGGGCCTTAAGCTAGACCCCAGTAAGTGCGAATTTGCGAAGGAGGAAATCAAATATCTTGGCTTCATTATCAACGTTAAAGAGGGGATAAAAGTGGACCCGGAGAAGATCAAAGCCATCGCCTCATGGGAGGTCCCGAATAATGTAAAGGGCGTGCGAAGTTTTCTAGGTTTCGCAAACTTTTATAGAGGCTTTATCGAAAACTTCGCGCAAATCTCAGCGCCACTGATGGCCCTGACGAAAAAGGGGACCCCATTCAAATGGACGAACAAGCAACAGGAAGCCTTCGAAAAACTGAAAGCGCTATTTATATCCGCTCCGGTAATGGCCCTCTGGGACGGGGAGAGGAAGACAATGTTAGAAACCGATGCCTCGGGATGGGCGACCGGAGGTTGTCTGCTGCAGCAGCAGTCAGAGGGGCAGATGAGACCGGTCGCGTATTATTCAAAAAAACTGGCGCCGGCCGAATGTAATTACGACATTCACGATAAGGAGCTGTTGGCGATAATCAGATGTCTCAACGAATGGAGAAGCGAGTTGCTAGGGCTAAAAGACCCATTCGTGATCTTAACAGATCACAAAAACCTCCAGTATTTTATGTCGACAAAAAAACTTTCGGAGCGGCAAGTTAGGTGGTCGCAGCTACTATCCCAATTCAATTTTAGGCTCAATTTCCGATCCGGCAAGTTAAGCGGACGGCCCGACGCCCTATCACGTCGACCCCAGGATGTACCAGCCTCGGAGCAAGACCCAAGACTAAAAGGCAGAGAGTTCACGTTGATCAAGGAGGAATGGCGCCCGGAGACGTCAGGAAACATCAGTGAATTGCGCGTCGCGAATGTGGGGGAGGTTAAAGACGTGCCGAAGGGGAGTGAGCTGTTCGAAGATGAGGAGATGCAGGGTCTATGGGATAAGGGCAGAGAGGTGGACGCATCCTTTGAGAAGGACCTCTACGGTAGCATGTGGGCAGGTAAAGAGCAGTTTCCGTCCCACTTACAGTTAAAAGTGTCTAAATCGGAGTGCGAAATTGACGGAAGAAGAGCATTGTGTTTCAGGAAACGCCTATGGATTCCCGAATGGGAGCCTCTGCGCACAGCGCTAATTCAACGAACCCACGACTCGCACGCTACTGGACACCCGGGTCGGAATAGTACGATAGCGATCTTGTCAAGGTCCTTCTTTTGGCCAGGCATGGGTAGGATGGTCAGGCGATTCTGTAAAAATTGTGACGTTTGCGGGAGATCGCGTGTGTGGCGTCAGAAAAGACAAGGGCTGCTACACCCATTGCCCGTACCGGAACGCTTTCACAGCGAATTGTCCATAGATTTTATGACAGACTTACCGGCAAATAACAAGGAGGACCCCCGATATCTGATGGTAATCACGGACCGACTGTTGAAAAGTGTAACATTGGAGGCAATGAATACCATGAACGCAGAAGACTGTGCGGAACGCTTCATTAACTGTCACTATAGATTCCATGGATTCCCTAGGGCGATAACCTCGGATAGGGGCTCTAACTGGGTAGGGGATTTCTGGCGACACCTTTGCAGCGCAGTGAACATCCAACAGAGATTGTCTACGGCTTTCCACCCGGAGACAGACGGAGCAACAGAACGGATGAATCAAGAGGTCCTGGCTTACCTTCGAGCGTTTATCTCGTTCGCTCAGTTAGAATGGGCGTCGATGCTGCCAACCGCGCAATTAGCAATAAACAACAGGGATAGTTCGGTGTCAAACTTAAGCCCTTTCTTCCTACAACATGGCTATCACGCTGAGCCGATACAATTAAAAGAGGCCGAGTCTCCTACACCCTTGTCATTAAGAGCAAAGCGCGCAGAAAAGTTCGTAAACAGGATTAAGGAAGCGCAAGAATTTGCGGCGGCGGCAATGGCGGCAGCTCAACTGCAGATGGAAGAGCAGTCCAACAAGAGGCGGGACCCGGCTCCATCTTTCGAAGTTGGTGACAAAGTATGGCTGAGCCTGAAAAATATACCAACTCCGCAGCCGAAAAAGAAACTAGCCTGGGTGAACGGCAAATACTCCGTAATCAAAATTATTTCACCGCATGTCGTCGAGTTAGATGTTCCATCGAAGATTTTTCCCAAGTTTCATGTAGATCTTCTCAGAAAAGCAGGAACAGATCCACTTCACCTCGCAAAGACAAGACGATTCGCAACCGGATCCGGTAATGGTACAATCGGGATCGGAAGTGGTACCTGAACAAGTAGTAGAAAGAATACTGAGAGCGGAAAAGGTTCGACGTGGCCGAGGATGGGTTCGATGGGTGTTGGTAAAGTGGAAGTATTTTGCCGAGCCGACATGGGAAGATCGGGCCGACATAGAAAACGTCAAAGCATTGGATGAATTTGAAAACAAATTCGGAAAGGGCGATAATGTTGGGGTCAACGAAGGAGCTCGTCAGGGTAGGCGAAAGAAGCTAGCGCGGGAATAAACAGATCTAAAACGGGGGGTAATGTTACGGGCTGAGCCCTGAGTAGAAGGCTGGTCGCAGGGACCAGCCGAGTGGCTAGTAGACAAGGCTCCCGGAGGCGGAGAGCCCCACGTAACCTCCGAAGTAAAGCGGACGGCTGTCGGCCCGGAATGGGTCTCGAAGGGAGAAGACTTCGGAAGAGGGTCCCGGTGATCGTCCACAATAAGGATGATAAGGGGGACCAAGAGGAAGGGCTTCACAGGGCGAGACTAACGGAGAGAGGGACACTGAGCCGGGAGGGAGTAAGGAAGCTGATGACCGGGGCTTGGGTCTCTGCGATCCCAGGAAAAGACAGTCTATAAGTAGCATGCCTCCCTACGTAGGATAGGTCTTCAAGATAGTTTATTTCTAAACTTCCTTACGACATTGTTTATTCAAGCTATTGATTTCTCTAGTCTATTACAGAAAGATAACGTTGATATTCCAAAGTTGGCAACTTTTTAAATCGATGATACAAAGTTTCTTCCCTCTCTACCAAACCATCAACTCTAGTTGTCAACTCATTTTTGTCGATGAACAATTTCAGAACTTGATTGTGTGTAACGTTTGTCATGGAGTTTGCTGGATGATCCCTTCCAGCAATCTATCTTCTGCTATTTCTCTCCGTTCGTACGATCGCCGAAGAGTCATCACGTCGATCAGTACTCTTTTTTCATCGGTTGCCCCTAATTTTTTAAGGCAGTCATAAAGGGGGTTAGGTTCAGTATAAAGACTGAGTGGAGTTATTGGAAAGTTTAAATGTTCCGAAATTCTGGAGATAATAGTTTTAATAACAACGCCCGAGTCAATCCCTTGAACTACAGCATATAATTCCAATGCTAAAACGCTACCAGTGTTTTGTTTGCATTTTGTAGAGCTCCGATAGATTGAATTACCTGCAATTTTAAATGCAAATTTACCATTGTGAGTCTTAATTTCATTTGCTATTGCTGGAAAAATAATAAAGTAGGAAAACTGTTCGAGTGATCACGGAGGAAAACGAAGTAAAACTTCCAAGGGGCTCCGTAGATATAAATTCTATTTGTAGTAAAGGCTTGATTGTAACTCTTAATTCTCTTCTAAAAGATACAGGACCGTTTATATACATCGATATCTAGCAAATACATGAGCTAGAATTTAGCGCCCTGTTACAAAGGGGAATAACCAAACTCGAAATCCAATGCCAGCCATGTAGCAGAATTAATGCATACACACATTAAAGTCTCAAATACCAGACGTAACATAAGTGAAGAGATCGCTAGTTTCAAAAAAGCGACACCCGACAATCTTGATGGTCACCTTCTGTAACCATCTGCGATTAAGAGCGACGAATATTGTTTTGACAACAGCCATGATTATGAAACCCCCTATCTGGGAGAAGCAGTCTTTTTTATTGACAAATGAAGCATCTACAAGGACAAATAATTTAGCTTCGTTGAGATCAAGAGTAACAAATCGTGGGCCTTTATTGTTATCAATCTACCACTTTAACCTGCCATTAAGAAGTTTAGCATCATGAACGAAGGGATCTTGGGTGCTTCGCGCCACAAATGATAAATCAATAGTTACTTCAGGTGGGAAAACAGGGGGAGTGTAAGTGTCAACATTGAGACAACAATGGAACAGAATAATCTGAAACTTATTCTGGGAATCAAACAAAAATTAACTATCGTTTCAATCTGACCATCGCTCAGCAAGTTACATCGGCTGACAAGATGTTTCAAAAAGGAGCAATGCTTTCCTTAGTATTATGTAAAGTTCTAAACACCAAGTGTATGGAGATATTCTAGCTATACGAAACTATGTAAACGGAAGTCCTACTGGTCGAGAGAAAAGGGTATATAGGATAGAGGTAGCATAGAGAAAGACATATATCATCTTCTTACTACATGTCATTAAATCACTGCACAGGACAGCATGCTCATGTCCTGATAGTAAGCGCCTCTTGCTCGCTGTGTAATATGTTTATCTTCAAAGTTTGCCAAGTTTCGGTTGACAATTTCGATCTTTTCTCGATGCTTAGGCATGACAGTTATTGATTTGCCTTTTTGGCGAATAATGCCACCGTTAATTGCCATTTGATTCCAGGGGATAGTTTTTCAATTGGTTTTGCGCGTAATTTTGCATTTGCAATTTCTTTTTCTTCCAATGCAGCTAATTCATCGCTGCCGACAAATATCATCGGTATGTAAACCTACCACGCCAAATAGGTCCTCCTTGATAGTGTAGAGTAAATACGGATCAAAGGTGAATTGAACCACAAATAATTTATCTATGTGGTGGTTATAATATGTTTGAAACCAATGGGTTCCGGCTTTAGGCATTCCATAAAGGAGCTTTTTGATTCGTAAAATAGAGTTTGGGGAAGTGATGCCGAAATTTCTTTTGGTGGTTTGGCAAATATTTTGCGGTTTAGTTCCGTGGAGGATTGGACGTATGCTTGAGTAATATCTCGCAAGTATTCATTACATGAGGTGCTTGCTACTAAGCAAAAGATAATCCACTGGCTAATTCTCTGAATAGTGGGTGATTATGTCAGGATATCTATTTTACCATAATCGTTGTATGCTTGGATTACCAAGCGTGATTTTTCAAAAAGTGAACTGGTAGCTGTTCCTTTAATTTCAACAACAAAGCGGGATTTAGACAGTGGTCCAGCACAATCTTCAGTTTTCACTTTGTCAAAGTGTGAAACTTTAGCACCAAAGCGCGTGTAAAAAGGTATGGTGGCTTAACACCGTCTATTTTCTATTTGGAAGCGTAAAGGATTCTCTGGACAGATGATATGTTTATATACATATCTACAGGGATATCACTATAGCAACCAATGAACCAATACATATTTCAGTGTGGTCCCAATATCTCGTCCGTAGCTTCTTTCATACCCCTGCTATTTTAGAGGTAGGCGCAGCCTATAGTGCAAAGACACCTTTTGAAATTAGTTGTCAGACGAAATCTGACCTTGTAATGTCTGTCCTTTATTTGTTTGACAAGTCTTAATAAGACTACCTTGGTTGTCTCGGGTCGCATTTCGGTTCGCTTCGTTTCATCTAGCTTCGGATAATTTTCTATCTCGGCGTACCTCCTTTTGGGGTTTGACATGGGTCTATATGCTTCACGGTACTAGTATATTTTATTTTATTTCATTTGGTTTGATATGATCTCTGGTCAAATAATGTATATAAGTACCTTCGGCCTTCAGAGGATAGCTCTTTACGCTTTGTCTTTTGTCTCTTCTAGAACCTTAGAATCCCAGAACCTAGTTACCCTAGACCCTCCAGTTCTCCTAGTTCCTTATTTCAGTTATTCCTGGTCCCAATCCTTTATCCTTACTTCCTTCTTCGCCTTGTTACTCCCTGCTACAGACTCAATCTCACGCCGCCTCTTGCTTAGTAATTCTCGAAAATATCATTCTCCAAGCTACCGAGCCGGCCTCGATTGTGACATTAGTCCATTGGTCTCTTTTTGCCGGAACAGGTAGAATGGGCGCTTGCTATCTTTTATTTTTCTTTCCGCTCGCAACTTTTCCAATAACTATTAATCAAGCTTTTCTTTAACTCTAGAGAAAGTAGTAAAGAGGATGCTATCACGGTCGGGATTTTTTCGGGGTTCAGGGGACACTAGGTTGATTCGAGGTGATGCCAGATTTTCAAAAAGTTTAGATTGGGTTGAGGGAATACCAATCTCTTCTAGGTCAGACTTTACACTAATTATTCTAAACTGAGTAGAGCCAGATGATAATTCGATATTGCATTTTGACCCTTATTTGATAAAAGTTCAAAGGGTCCGGTCCATTCTCTATTTTCACGCCACACCCGGAATTTTAAATCGATGGGCAAATTGAGAACTTGTTCTAACTGGGAACCGTTGCACTGACGTAATTTATTCTCAATTTGTCAATGTACTCTTAATTTGGCTACCTCAATCATCGCATTTTCAATAGCTTTCGACTGTGCAATTATGCCAGGGACAAGGAGGTCGAGTTTTGACATTCGAGGGTACGTTCCAAGCACAAGCAGTGTGTGCATAAGCCCATTAGGACCGATAGTATCATTCACTGCTTTTATCGCCATTTGTAAAGCAATTTATTTTGTTATACCATAGTTTTTGTCCTTGAACTCTTCAATAATTATTTGATAAGCTCTGCGTAAAGGTAGATGGTAACTTTCTGACAGGCCGACAGAATTATGTACTTCAACTAGGACTGCCCCGGTTGAAGTTCCCATTGATTCAGCAATTTTCTTGAATCCATTACTCTTGAATTGCGTGCCTGCATCGTGGGATATTAAATCAGGCGGGCCAACGTATGTATCAATCCAACAAGCCCGAAAGGTATTCCAAGCTGTTTGAGGAAATATCTTTAACCCATCTTGCGACCTGAAATCGAGTGGCAACATCAATGATGTGAAGTACCGGATTAGATCCATTGCCATCAGTATACATAATATCAACAACAATGGTATGATTAAATTGTAGATCCGAGTCTCGCAACTTAAATATAAGTTTTCGTGGGTGTCTCAGTCTAAACAAGAGCGCCTGCGCAGCTAAATGAGTAGAGGTAATTAATATACAAATCTATAAGCATGTGAACTATTTTGTAACTCAATAATTATATATATACAATATCTCCCCAATCTAAGAACTTGCCTTAACCCTAACATAATCGAAGGTTCCTGCAAATCCTCGTATATCAGAAAGTCCTTGAAACAGAAAGCCTAGATGTATCAAGGAGCCTTCACGTCTCAGTTTGCCTTCGTGTCTAAGCCGGTTCTTACGTTCCAGGAAGTTCCAGGATAAGCGAGGCCCCCCTGCCTCACCGTACTATATCCCCTTGCCACATGCTCCATGCGCCACACCTTTATCCCTGGAGCGTTCGTGCACGCCTATGCGCCACATAGGCTACAGGAATAACTCAGCTTAGCAGCTGTCACAGTGGTGACGCTCCGAATTTTTGGCAAATTTAACGAAATTTATTTATTTGCTTAATATTTTTCCGATCAAAGTCGTGATTAGATCGACTAAATCGAAACCCCGGCCAACTGATGGGTGGCCAAATCTTCTTTGTAGTTACCGTAGTTCAGCATCAGTATGGTAAGCTGAACTTGTCATGTGATCCATAAAAACTTCTCCCTAAGCGAGAATAGCATGCCCAAATCTTCTAGTTACTGGATAACTTTGGGAACCACAATAGCTTCCATCATTTATGTTATTATAGTAAGCTCTAAGTTCATCCATATCTTTTAGAGACAGTAGGAATGGCGTACTGGCCCTTGCAATATGGAATTCAACCGTGCCGATTGGAACATCAGCCTTTACAGATCCAATCGATGTGCCTGAGCCTATTCCAAATTGTACATTTACCGCGTCTTTTGTTGAACTGTCAATCTATACTTTTTGATATTTTTGCGGCGCTACCCGTTGGTCATATCCATCAGTTGAGTAGTTTGCTGCACCCGTAGTAATAACAATGTCTTGAAACTTGTAAGGTCCATATAGAGCTAATACATTGTGCTGAGGTTGATCAAAACAGCTACCGACAAGAGCTTTTTATGTGGCACGGTTTACTAGTGCCGTAACAGTAATTACGTCATCAATATCATCGAGGGTAGGAGTAAAGCAGCTCGAAGAATTGGATTCTGAACCGATAGTTAGAAATGCAGTATCTAGTATATATGACTCAATTTGGTTGTCTAGTTCTCCGTTAGCTGTTTCGAGATCCTTTGCTATATTTTTATCTGGAGGTTGTCCCTCTATTTCGAGTATGTGTGTTACGGCACATTATTTGTGGCCTGAGGCATATATAGATTTGCCGGATAGGGTTATCAGGATCTCGGTTGTTGCCCCATTAGTACATGAGCTAAGAATAGGATGAGTCCGCCACTTGGGATCAAGCTCAAATCAATATACTCGCGGCACATCTGATGAACATGTGTTTGACTACAATATTAGATTTCACGCTTGCCACGTTGCCTGTTGTTGGGGGATCAAGCCAAGATGGTAGGACGATCGTAATGGATAAGAAGCAGGTCGTGGTCTGTAACTAGTTCCTCAGCTTTGCAATTTATATCATTTCTACTCGTTATTTCGTACTCTGTTTCTTTGACTCGTTCCTTGACCTTGCCTTCGAAGACGGCACTTTATATCCAACATCCATTTACGCCGTAATAATGTGGGGCGAAATATTTTGGTGATTCTTTCGGTGATAATTCATCTAATTCTTTCAAAGGCTTCGTCTCTTTGGTTCTTTGGATTGTTATGTGACCAGCACTCTTATTTGTTACGAACGATGCATTTTTTCTACTAACCAGGTGTCAGGAATGCCTCTATTGTATAAAATATATATGGAGATTGCCAATGCATAGGGTTCTGTGATTCGGTCTGACCTTTTGGCCGAATGGTGATGCATCTATCTCGTGCATTATGTTGGATGGCAATCTGTAGCCTGACACCCACCTCCATCCCCTCTCTCCCCCACGCTGTCTGCATACCGCTTGTGACACCAAGGCTTTCTTTTGTGAATTATTTTCCCTTTTAGTGGCCGTGTGCGGCATCGATTTGGGGTCAGCCAGTATTTCGGTGTTGACGATATTTTCTGTCTATGAGCAGGACATGGTCAACAGTAGCGGAAGTGTTGGTTTAGTCGTGATACTCCGCCACAGATCGTAGATCACTCAACAATCTATTCAGTATATCTGAAGGCCTTTCGCAAACATTTCGGAAAGCATCTTGGTCTTCACATGCAGTCACAATTTTATTATGGATGAAGTCGCGATTGCGTAGATTTTCATTAAGAACAAGCTGTATTATCCTTAGTTTGTGAGTCAGGATTTGTAAACGTTCATTCAGGCTTTTCCCGTGATTTTCTTCGGCATTTAGAACCTCTTTCAGAGTAAATCTATTCCATTCTGAAAGAGCGGTTCTTTTATACTCGACACCTTCGAAATTATCTTTTAGTCTCTAGCATATTTCCCCTAGATTTATTTCTTCCTCGTTGCTAAATTAGCTGTAATAGAACTCACGGGCGTCTTCCTCGAACATTATGGGGAAGGCTATTCCTTGAACATGGGATGGAATATCTGCGTTCGCACAATGCTTTAGAAAGGTATGAAACTTATAATCAAATGTATCTCTCCTCCCCGAATATTTACATTGGTCATCATAAAGTTTTATGAGAGTAGATAATTGTCTAGATTATCCACGAGAATTATCATTGGCCGGTATTGTCTCATTGAAGTCGTCATCCTGGGTAACTTCTATGCGACTTGGCGAGTTGACTTGATATGGCCTCTTGCGATTTTTATCATGCACAACATTACTAGCATCATCAATTACTGAATTTCCTGCCTTGTCGTTGAAGATTTCTTTAGTCGATGCTCCTGCAGATAAATTCGCTCTTTCTCCAGAGATTTGGAGGCCAAAGTTGAGCGTCATTGCAACACGTTTATAATCTTTATCGTGAAACGGCCATCTAGGGGGTTCATCCAGCTGTATAGTGGCCAGTAAATTGCCTGCAATAGAATTTTGGTCTCTTGGAAAAGACACAACCTGTAAAGGTAATAAATTTCTCAAATTTCTTGAAAGTTCTGTTCCTGCACGTGTAAAGTCTTCTATCGACGAAAAGCCTTTGAATACATCAAAAAATTCTCACTACAAGTCATCGCCTTGAAGCTCCTCTTGCCTATCCGCTTCAATCCTATTTGTGAGGAACTCTCTTATTTCTTTGTCTGTATCGACTGAGAGTTTCACGCCTGCGGCTCAATCTCGTCTTTGAGCTTTACTTTCCGTGAGCCCAGAGTCTTCTTCCCTTAGTGTCGGGATGCTTTAACACAGTGCAAAGACGTAATCTTAATATCACGTTCTGCGAATTTGTGTTGATGGATCTTGATTCTACTATGTACGGCTAAGAAAAGAATATAAACAACACGACGCGTTAACGCGTTATACAGTCACATGATTACAAGGATGCCGTTATTCCAACACTGGCGCCTCTATGAAAAAATCGAACATTTCGATTAACTCTCCGTGAAATGACAAAGGAAATATTTTATGTAATCTTGGTTACCCCCCCAAACGCCGTTTCGTTAGTCGTTAAGTTTATTGTCATTCGTATTCGTCCGCTCTACCCATTGTTTAGCTTGTATACGTAGCTCGTTGGTCTCGATTAAATATCGAAGTGCAGGTGACGCTTTACTTTTGGTCATTGCATCGGCAGGATTGCTATTTCCTTCTATCCATTTAACTTCGGCTATCTCTCGACGTTCATAGGCTTGCCGAAGGCACATCAAGTCTATCATGAGACGTTTTTCTTGAGTAGTGCCTAATTTGACGAGGCAATCGTAAAGCGATTTCGAGTCTGTACACATTATGAGTGGTATTTTTGTTTGTAGGAGCTGTTCGATGGTCGGTTTAATAGCTGTTCCAATATCGAATCCATGTGCCATCGCATATAACTCTGAAGCAAGAACGCTTCTAGTAACTCTTTTACATTTAACTGAAGACCAGTGTAGAATGTTGGCCTTTTTAGAATTATCTGCCAAAACTAAGACGTACCCTACTTGTGAAGAGTAGTCTTTGTTGTTTGCAAAAGAGGCATCTGTGAACACAAAAAGGCCTAATGTTTTTATGTCAAGTTTAACAAATTTTAAGCCTCTTGATGTATTGCTTATTTGCCATTGGAGGCGATTATTTAGTGCGTCAATATCATTTTTTTCCGGCCAAGTTGCTTGTGTGTTGCAGATGAAAGATCAAAAGATGCTTCTGGCTGACACATAGAAGCGATATAGGCGCCTCGGGCACGCTGGGCAACGTACTGTTCCTTGGTGGAAAGTTCTTTTCTGAGAACACCTCTTGAGCTTGTAATAGAAAGCCTTTTGTCTGACTCAACGATAGAAATATTGTTGCATTGTCGCTCTTGAGTTAGCGTAATGACACCGTCTTGATATAGTTTGATAACACATCCATTGAACTTGAGAGGGTGGGCTACCGTAAGCTGTTCACGGTCTTTTGCCAGGAATTGTGCCTTCTTTAGGCTGTTTTGTTCGGCATCTGCAAAGGATTCATTTGCTAGGAACAGGGTGTCGTCTGTTTGGAGCCCAACAATACCAAAATAGTCGTCGATGTTAGTCCACAATAGACAAGGATCGTAGGTTGATTCGTTTAACTTGAGTTGATTCATATGATAGTCATGGTAGGTCTTGAACCAATGGTTTCCCGCTTCTGGAACCCCATATAACGGTTTAATAACTCTAAGGATTGAGTTTCTTGGGATTCCAAGTTCGTCTGTTAGTTCAGATGGTGCACGGATATAGAAATTACGATTAAGATTAGTCGATGATTGCACGTATGCTTGTGTAATGTCTCTCAAATATAAGTTTGGTCCGTTACTATTTGTGAATGTGATGGCTGCTATACAAAGGATAAGACGCTGACTGACCCGCTGTATTGTGGGTGACTGAGTCAGTACAAGGTCCTTTTCCTTGTCATTGTAAGCTTGCACGACTAGTCGCGACTTTTCAAAAGCCTTACTAGTACCTTTGTGTTTTATTTCATCGACAAATCGTGAGTTGAAAATTTTTATGTCTGGATTAATGTCATCGGGATTTGTTAGTTGAAAGACGCCTTTTTCTAAAAGTCCTGTTATTTCCTTTTTCCGAGAATTCTTAAATTGGTCTGGGTCTATATTGGTATTGAGTAGGAATGTGATGTCAGCTGTAGATTTGTTAACACTAGCCCGGCACTTTCGAGGTCTGCCTCGGCGGAGTGGTTGATCTTGATATTCGTTATTTTGAGGAATTTCGTGCTCAGTTTCATGAGGAGTGTTTTCATTTTCGATAGAATGGGAGATTTGTGGCGTCAATTCTTTACCAAAATTTTGAGATGGGGCGATCCGAATAGGAGATATTTTGTTGAGTTCAGATTGATCTGTCTCGGAATCTTGATTTGAATTCACAAGAAATGGTTTCACGACTGTAGTGCGAAATTTGGTCGGTCCATGAGGTAAACTGATAGTGCATGTTTCACCATTAACAGCCAATAGATTATATGGGCCTTTCCATTCCCCTGCTTGACCGGTATTGCCCTCTCTCCACACTAGTACCGGTGAGTTTAGTGTTAGTCTGTGAATCGCAAGTGATGATGGTCCATTTCGAGTATTGAGTGCATCAGCAATTTTTCGTTCGGCTCTTATTTTTTCTAATTCTTTCATTGCTTTTTCTAGTGCCTTTGCACGCTGCGTGATAGTTGGCGAAGGTGCGTCAAGTTTTGCCATACGAGGGTAGGCACCGAAAACAAGTAAAGTAGGGACTAGGCCATCTGGTCCTACAGAATCGTTTAAAGCCTTGAATGACATTTGAAGTGCCATATGCTTGTCAATACCTGGTATCTCTGCTGTAATTATATTGTATATACGACGTAGAGGCCCATGGTAGCGCTCCACAATCCCGATGGAATTGTGAGCTTCAACGGGGACTGCATTAGTGGTGCTACCGACGTTGATTGCAAATTGTTCAAATTCGGTGCTGACGAAGTTCTTGCCAGCATCGTGTGTTATTAAATCTGGGGGTCCGAGGTATGTATCGATCCAGCAGGCTCTTAAAGTATCCCAGGTATGCTTTGCTGTTAAATTCCGAAGCCACCTACCGGCTTGGAATCTGGTGCCTTCGTCAACAATGTGAAGCAGTGGGTTTCCGTTAATGTACATAACATCTACGAAGATACAGTAATTGAATGATACGTCATCACGCAGTGTGAATTTGAATCGCCCTGGAGAGCTTCCGTATCGTTGACAATGCAAGCAGTATTTTGTGATGTGTGAGATTATTTTCCTGTGTTGATCATTCATATGGCCTGCACGCTCCAATATTTTGCTTAATCGGTCAATTGATGGATGGCCAAAACGGCGATGTAATCGTCGTAGTTCTGTGTCTGTTAAATAACATGGATTGAGACAGAAAGATTCTGCGATGAAAGATTGCAATGATAGTTCCCATACTAAGAATGCATGGCCAAATCGCCTAATGATTGGCACTTTTTTCTCTGGAGTAACTAGTAGATTCTTAGTTATGAGAAAGTCTACTTGAAGTCGGTCCATATCAGCTAGAGAGAGTAGAAATGGAGTGTCCACGTTCACAATGTGGAACTCAACAATGCCAATTGGCATAGCTAATATGGCTGAACCGATTGAGCTTGTATTTCCAATTCCGAACTGTACGTTAACGGAGCCTCTTGTGCGGTCGTCTAGTTTTATGTCAACATCTTTTTGTAATGCCAGGAATTGAGCATAGCCTGCTGTTGAACGTTTTGAGGCTCCGGTGTCAATCATAACCCCCATGAATTTTTCAGATGTGTACCTGGAGATAGTATTTGTATTATAAGAAAATGGGTCAGTTTCTGCACCGATTGCGGCTTTAGTGTCATCATATGCTGTCAAAGCATGATGAGAAGCTCTATTAGACAGTTCCATTACTGTAGAGATTGCACTATTCAAGTTAATTTCACCAAACTATATAAAATGAGCTGAAGCTTGTTGACTATCGTCATCCATCGAGAAATTATCACCATCAATGTCTACAATAAGCTCATTGAAAGTATCGTTAAATCTATCGTCTAAGGTACTTGAATGCTCATCTTCCCTCTCGCATTCAAGCATGTATTGTTCTAAGCGTTGCTCAAAACGATCATTATCAAAGGAGCGTGAGTCAAGTCGGTTTCTAAACATATTTTTGAATTTTGACTTATATGTATCTTTCTCTTTGTCACTGTGCTTCCAAGATCGACAACTTTCTTTGCCACAAATATAACAATGTGGGGTTCGAGCAGTTTTAGCGGGATGACGATTGTACTCGCGGCGAGTAAGATTGCTGTTGCGGTATCTTCGGTCTGTAAAAAGGGCTTCTGCCTGTTCGTTTTCTTTCTCGTATGCATTAATTGATGATTGTAGTTTGTTAATGAGAGCACCGATTGTCTCCGGTGGATCTGATACTGCATATCTACAGGCCGGCACACCTTGACAAGCAGTAATGAGTTTATCGTGTAGGTGCTCTGTTGTTTGAAGGGAGTTCCGTAGGCCATGTTGTAACTGACGTAGTTTGTGGATGAGGAGTTGTAAACATTCAACGGTCGATTTGTTACTATTCTCCGCCATTATTTTCTTTAGTGTGATACTATTCCATTCACCTAAGTTTTTGCGGAGAAATTCTGGCCCTTGGAAGTAATTGCGGAGGTTTTCAGTAACTTTTTGAAATGATAAATTAGATAGCTCATTCGTGTAGTAAAAATCTAACGCAAGTCCCTTCAACATTGTTGGGAAAGCCTTTTCATAAGCTTCCTCCGGGACATCCACTCTGTTGCAGATATTATAAAATATTTTTAATTTATGGTCGAGACTTTCACCTGTTCCTCCGTATTTTTGTTCTTCGGTGTAAATTTTCGCCATGTTCGTAATTTCTCTTCCATAACCAACTAGTTTTTTCGGTCCAGGTTTTTCCTGAGAGGAGGTAAGAGTTTGTTGCAAAGTAGCTGGTGGTATTCGTGTTTCACTCCCACACGGAGCTGGCATGATTGGTGTTTGGTTCCCACTCGAAATCTTTAATCCTAGATTTTTCATGCCTGTTGTCACAAGCTTGGTGTCTGGGGGTGTGACAGAGACTGGATTACATTCGAGTTGTCGAGTGAGCTTTTGGGATTTTAAATTGTAGTTTTCAGAGAAGGTTTCTTGTATGTCCTGTAAAGTCCAGATGTGTTGTTCTTCCTCTTGCAAACATTCGAACAAAGTCTGGGCAATTGTTCTTCGCTTTGTGTTTTTCGAAATAAACACGCCCCTGCTTCGTAGGCAGTCGCGGAGAACTTGAAGTGCTCTTAATTTAATTTGTGAAAACGTTGAAATTGTGAAATCTTTAAAATCATCTTGAAAAAGGTCCCACAAGTTACCGTCCATAACGTCCTCGTTCTCGTAGTAATATGTCTTGAAACTTGTGTAGCTGGTTAAATCTGCTGGGGACGCAGTGCTAAGGTTAATTCTATTCTCCCATTTTTGTTCTTCGATTCTCCAGTCTATTATTTGACTGGATTCCATCTTTCCCTTAATGTCTTGATTATCAGACATTCTTAAATATGTATATATACAGATTTTTTTTTTTTTTTTTGAGAGAGAGAAAAATAATTTGATAGAGGTAAAGAAACTTTGCACGAACACGAATGGGTGATCTAGGCAAGAGACTTTGTAGGCGACGGCACGCTATCAAGCTTCCAAAGTGACACTTCCTATCTTCGACTGAAATCGGTCAAATGAGGTGGGAAACGATATCCTTCCAAGATTTTTGTATTTCCTGATCTGTGCGCGCTCACTGATCAGTGTCGGGATGCTTTAACACAGTGCAAAGACGTAATCTTAATATCACGTTCTGCGAATTTGTGTTGATGGATCTTGATTCTACTATGTACGGCTAAGAAAAGAATATAAACAACACGACGCGTTAACGCGTTATACAGTCACATGATTACAAGGATGCCGTTATTCCAACACTTAGCATCCCACTCACACCAGGATTGGGTAACATGGTTGAAGTTTTCTGAACACGGTTCAAGAGTGATTTCTAATCTGTTATCGTCTACTGGTCAGTGTCAGGTCATAACGTGAACTGTATTGGTATTCTGCTAACGAAATCCCTAGGCTTTGCAGCACAGAGAAAATGACAGGAACTGATTCCCACAAACTCAATTACAGGCTTGTGTGTTTAAACGTGATTTATATCACGTGATTGAATTGGTTCTGTTCACTTCGATTTGTTTCTACATGAATCTGAATTGTTACTCCTTTGGCATTTACAGGAGTTCATGAGGATTCTGTTTGGTTTTAGTTTACTGTATGTAAATTCAGAAGCTTCCATGGCATTTTTGGAAATGTGGCGATACGGGTTTCAGACATAGGACAATCAAGATCCATCAGATGTTTACTCCTAGTCGGGAGAATTTGGTGGAAAGGATGATTGTTCATGCTGTGTACGATACCCTATGTTTTATCGAAAATTGGCGGAGACGTGTCATCTGTAGTGGTACCTACAGCTCTTACAGCAGTTTTGTATATAGCTGACGTTTACTCTGATTTCTGATAATGTCAAGCAAATAAATGATTCAGTATCGAAGCTCCGTAAAGTATTACGATAGACATTCCCTGTGTAGACCTCGTCTCTAAGAACTGTACCTCTCAATATATATTTTCAACAGGTATAGATGTATATCAAGGTGTCTTGATGTAGTTCAGGTATGACCAGAGTTATGTCTTGTAACTTATTACTCACTTAACGAGGAAATGATACTGATTGTGTTATCACATACTCTATTGCCTGATTATCCTTGCTCCTCCTAACGACTGCGTCTTTTGTCCTTCGATCGCTGCTTTGTCATCGATACTGTGTGGTTGACATTGTATTGTTGATCTTTTGCTATCATTGACCTCCTGTTACTGTTTATCTGAGGGTCAAGTCTTGCAAATCCTGACAGAAAAGAGGTCTTGTATCTTATTGCAGCACAATAGAAAGAGACGCACGCCAGTAACTCTAGTCACAGACTCTCGTGTCATTGAGGTGCTTATTCTTACTTGATCTTCTCGGCTTCCATTTCTCAGTCCTATCAAAAAACTATTTCGGAACACGGAAAAGCTACGGTCGTAGCGAAATTACGCGGTTTGAAAAACCCAACACCCCAACACCTAAAATACAATTTCGAAATACAAATGAAAGTTAACATTGATGTTTCAACAGAGATTGCTCTGTAGAGCTTACAAATTAGGAGATCTACCAGAGTAGGTTATTAATAGTACAACTGATGGATTAGATCACAGAGAAGATTCTAGAATATTTGATAAAGCATTGTTGGTGACAAGGGATATGTGCACAGATAATTACTGTGTATACTACCTCCATTATCCAGAATGGAACAACGACATCAGCACGATCCCCTCGGTCAGCTTATGACCTCAACACTAGCATATGTACCACATGTGGTCGATAGTGGGTGCGGATCTTGATTCTGGAATGATCAGAAATGCAAGAGTTGGAACTTCGAGAATCTTTCCGATACGTATTACGACGGACGGTAGTGCTCTGTAAACACCGTGAAAAGGTTCACGGGGACTTTTTATGGCATCTTCGTGCCTGTATCACTTAGACTCCTGAACTCCCTGACTCTTAATGATGATCCTGTGTATCTCATCGAGGAAATGCATGGAAATAGATTTGTAACGGTGTGAAAGCAATTGTTATTCACAAACTACTCTGAGCTATATACTAGAGTATCTTGAAGTGAAGAAGAAATAAATAAATAAAGGTGAGAGAATTTTCTCCGCTATTTATCTGCAAATACACCTCTTCGCATCATATCGCAGTTGAGTCTGTTTAAACACGTCTCATATCTCTATATCAAGTTCCGTCTACCTTATTCTCCCAAGATCTCAGTCGAGCGATACTTAATTATCGTAGTTCGGGTCGCGATACATCGACGCGTAATTTCGCATAATAACATTTCGCGTCCTTTCGTGACGCGTTTGAGATGAACTATTGATGTCAGTGAGATTGCATGAAGCATCTTGCGTAAGCGAAGCTAGCTCTTAAGGTCGAATAGTGATGAGAAGGCCTAGCCGGTATGAATTGCAAATTGAATGAAATGGTGAAGTGATTCCGTTGTAGCGACTGATTCCGATTGAGCGAGTCATTGTAAGAGATAATTAATTATTATTAGTCGATTGAGCGATTTATTTTGACGATTACTAATGTCGCCGAGAATGAAATAAGTTTAATTAATTTATGCTTGAGCCTATGAGAAATCTGGCTTTTGGCCTGTGACAAGAATCACGTCTTTCATGTACGACATGCTGATTGACTGGTATTGATGAAGAAACACGGTCCTGGCTACTTGACGCTCACTGAATTCAGGCGCAAGTGACGGACACACTGTGTATACACTGAAGACTGAATCCTATCCCATGTCCTAAATCTTAATCCTTCTCGCGTCTCTCGTTGACATATACTAGTATCAGTGCACTATACTAATCTAGAATTCAATATGTCCGAGATCAACTAGTCGTTAAGAACCTTGAGACGTAGAGATGCGCCAGCTGTACTTCATCTCAGCTACTATCCCTGAGTAGAAAAAATATATCAACCATGTGGAATCTGGCTTGGTTGCTGCCTCACGCTTGTTAGGGTATGGGAGCATCAAGCTGTACAGCTTGCCGATAAGTATCAATGCTCATTGATATATTTTGGAAGCGAAATGCGCTCTGTCAATCTTCTTTGGCTTTGCTATCCATGTCCAGCCAAAACATTCTGAAGAGTCTTCATATCTGACACTGACTCATTTTGTGCTTGCACAGTGTTGTGATGAAGAGCAATGAGGGGTATAGTAATTGAATGGCTCTGCTGTCCTTATGATTAATTGCACGGGCTCGGGTGCAGTGATGTTGATCTATCAAGGAGATACTAAGTGCGCACTCCAACGATTGATGATATCTTCTAATGGATGATGGGAAGAATGATATTCATGTAATGGATAGATGATCTTAAACATGGAAAGTCAAGAAATTCTATCATACATTGACCAAGTCTGTTTGCCAGCCTATTCCAAACGCCCTTTCCTATTACGCCGGGCACTTCCATCTTCTCCTTGCTCCCGTACAGCTCGACCGATCTAGCACAACACACAGGCTTCGTAGAAATGCCTACTTGGCTTGAAACCTAAAATTTTTGGAGCACGAATTCCGAGACGGATGGCATCAGTCCATTTGCTCTCAAATACAGCCGCGTTGTACTCGAAGAAGAGAACTGGATTTTGCAAAATACAGTGCAATATCTTCATCAAAGGTCTCCTAGTAGTGTTACAGGCTATGCCTAATGATCTTAATAAATAGGGGGATAGATAAACATTCGGGAAGTACCCATGTACAGAGAAAGGCCCTAAGATGCGTGGCTCAAACAGAGGAGCGTAAACCCATGTTACCCAGCTGCAGATCTCTTCAGTGCAAGAGACCAGGAGAAATCGCCGGGCGCACGACGGCAGGTTAGGATATATAGTTAGTCGTCCCCAGCAATTCTAGATTCTCTCGGTATGTAGAAAATAAATAGCACTTCGGCCATCAATCTTTGTTGGATCGTTTTGGTGCATGCCCTGTCACAAGTAGCTTGACTTGACTGTCACCTCTCCTTACTCTGGTGTCTTGGGATGAGCAAACAAACGCTTAACTGTTCATGCATCAGCCAAGAAGACGCTGAGATTTATGTTTGATGGCAGGCTATCATCAGTTGATTAAATGCCAATTCAGAAAGTCAGGGCATATAAGAGTTAGCTGATCACGTTAGGTATAGTATGGTATGTGAAAATATTCACATAAATCTCTGAAAGCCTCGTCACCGGGAAGGAAAATTTCATCAAGGAATTTCACAGGCTAACCTCCATTTGCGAATATTAACTTCCGGTATCCTACATCAAAGATCAAACTTTAGCTCAGACAAAGATTCTTGAATTCAAGATCGTAGTAGATGTCGTGACTATCAGGGATCAGCAATGATGTTTGATGGTCAAGCTATCAAGATGAACAAATGTAACGGTTGGATGCCTGAGTTGTTTCCTGTAGGCTGCGCTGGTCATCGCAGCCGCGAGCACTCGACATCGCTCCTGCAGACGAGTCACATGCCAGTATGTTTATTATCTTTGATTGGTTTGATTTCATTAGCCTGGTCGTGGAATAGTAATACACTAAGTCGGACACATCGTCTATGAGGAGAGTAGGCCTATTAATCTCTCTGTCACCCCTTTCGATACCGAAGTCGTAGCAGTAGCTGCTGCTCTGCGGCTCCCTTCAGCGCGGTTTGTCAATGACCTGTGGATTCTCTGGGAGAATCAGGACGTCACGCAGCGTTTCCTTAGCGCTGGACGTTGCTCTGCTCAAACTTTGTTCCTTCAATTTACAGAATAGGCAAAAGCCGGGGGCAACAGATCTCGCCTCCTTTATACACGTTCGAGCCAAGTACAAGTTTTCTGGATTCCTAGCCACTCTGGAGTACCCGACAATAATCATGCAGACAACCTTGCAAGGGCAGGTTTGTCTTCTAGTTCTACGCATCCGAAATATTCCTATGATGCAGCCAAGATATGGACCCGAGTAAAGACCGAGTCCGCGCTCAAAGAATTCTGGAATTCGAATGCCCCGCAATCATACCGTGATCTTCAAATCAGCAACCTCGAATGCTGTCTGAAAGAGCTCTCTCTTCCAAGGTCCTTGGTGGTTCTTGATAAAAATTGTTAGATCACTTATCGTATATCCGAGCGAGATGTAGATCAATAGGTAGAATAAAATTATATGGAATAAGTTTCTCAAGTTATGAGTAGATCTAGAATAACACAATAATTCAAGCGATGGGCTATTGAATCAGCTACTAACACGCTTCCTTTCCTTGCCGTCCCAATCTTATCTTCTACCACACACAAATCCTTTGTGTGAATGAAGTCTCAGGTATTATTAATCGCCAGGTTACTTTGGCTCCGCATCTGAATGGATGTCTCGCACTCCACTAAGTTTACCGTGTGTGGAACATGATTTTCGCATCGAAACATACATTCGATCCAGTAGTAATTTCTTCCCGTCGTGTCTCATGAACCAAACACGTTTCACGACTCCGATACCTTGCTTGTCGTAACCATAGTAACTAAAATTCCGGTAGAAACTTTAACTATTCTTATTTATGCCGCCCGTATAGGACTTGGCGATTTTTTATCGTATCTTCATTTCGAACATGTATATGCACTAAACGAGTGTAGCTGCGGGTACCCTAAATCTTTATGCCATGTTATCCACTACAGACTCCTTAGCGAGCGAGTTCCTCGACCCCCTCGTAACGATGGTAATGTTTTCCAATTCTTAATCGCCTCTAAAACTGGCACGCTTGGGCTGATTAAATGGCTTGAAGAAACCAAATTTTACAGTATAATCTGCCCTAAGCATAACCCAGCAGCCCAGACAGTTCCCTAGCTGGTGCTGTAAAACCCTCTGTTGTTTAGCTTTTCGTGCATCCAAATGATTGTATCGTCGGTAATTTCCTACTATCAGTGTTTAGGCGGCTTTGTTGCTGGGCGGATCAGTTATCCATCTGCTTTCTGCGTGTATAATTATAAGTTGCATCATCTCCTGTGGAGTACGATTTATCATCTGGTTCCCGAGGCAGTAAGCCTTGGCGTCTTGTATCCCAATTAAGATTTGACTTTGGTCGGCCAAGGCTCGATTAGAATAGACGTAAAATAATAAATAAACAGCCAATATTACCATGGTCTGGCACCCTTAGCTGCCCACGCAGGTGTCTCTAACTCTTTATTCACACAGGATTAAGCTCTTCGGTGAACCCACCCTAACCTACCTGTCCTAATTCTTTCTTTCTTTCTTTTTGGTCAAAGACTTACCCCCAGGAAGTGCGATAAATGCTGGATTGTCGCGTGTGGATTGTTCCCCCCTTCATTCAACCTTGCCCTTTACATTCCCAGCCTAGTTTTCTTGCTGCTATAGTGGCTTCAACACCCCTCTTCAAGAATTCATCATGTGATTCTGGTAACGGCTTCCGGACTATTCATCGTAGCTTTGAAAGATCTATCTTTTGCTTTCCTCCATGCTTCAGGTCTTCTGTGTGACCATCGCGGGCAAGCCATAATCATGTGCTCCACATTTTGAGAGGGTTATCCACAGAGGCAACTTGGTAAGTCAACTCAGGGTATTTTTCTTCGGTATAGATAAGACTTGAAGCCGACATGCCCGCTTCAAATTTACATGGCCATGCTACTTTGAGACCTTTTAAGATGTCAATGTAGATGAGATATTGTATCCCAGAAATTCATCTTTTGCCTGGCGGTTTTCTAGTTGATGGAAAAATTAGACGCTTTCAAGTTCCAGATTGTTGTGTTTGTTGTGTTTGCTTCAAAAGAACATCATTGTACAGGGGGTGACCCACAACGCTCGCGTATTTTTTTTTAAACCGATTTTTGCGTATGCAGCCTGAGGCTATGACACGAATGATTACGAAAGTTATATATGTGACGCAGTATGACTCAGATTGACGTTTGGAACACTCTTACTCGGAGTTCATTCGCAGATCCCACTACGAGAATAACGCCTCACGACATGTACCCTCTTCCGTGAATACCCACCATGGAGAAAAGCGAGAAAAACCCAAGGTTGTCTGAGCATGCTTTCGTCATCCTACGAATACCGTATCACCGCGAGACAAGTGGTGTGCAGGATTTGAACCAGCTTTCTCCTGTCTCAAGTGGGGCATGTATCTAAGCTACCCAGACTCTACTCGGGAGAACGACCCGGACAGTGTGCCACTGCACCATCCGTTCCGAAGGCTCGCGTAAACATGTATATAAAGGGACATTTCGCCACACTGTCACCTCTATTCACACAAAAATTTGATTGCTTCAAGCCTTCTTAAAACTTAAGCCATCTTTACTTTTCCAACGATCATGACAATCCCCTAACAGAAAATTGATTGTCACGGTTGTCTGAAGAGTAAAGATGGCTTAAGTTTTAAGAAGACTTGAAATAATCAAGTTTTTGTTCGAACCAGGAGTGATACAGTGGATGAAGGGGGGACGAAGACGGCGTTTCTCCCTGTACGTGGTGTCCCCTACCAACCTGGAGTTTATCTTCGACACCCACAGAAATACGCATGACTTAGTCACGGAGGAAAAGTCACCCAGATGAGCTTCCGGAGCGTGCCCAGCCTCCGTTATGGTGATGATAGAATAGACTAAGTCGGCCCTTTCCACTAAGATCAATTCTCACTGTTTACAGATATTCTGGCATTATACTGTCTCCCGAGGAAAGAGTACCGCTACCTGAGCGCTGGTGGTGTTGGCTTAAGGAGGATATCAAGACAAAGGGTGTTACGACGTGTACAACTTGATGGTTAGTAACGTCGTCTTCGGAGGACAAGAAGCAAGAGCCAGCTTACTAAAAGGTATGACGAGTGAGTTGGAAGTCAATAGAGATATAAATCTGATGAGAGATAGTAGAATTGGTCTAGGGTTATCAAAGAAACAGATAAGAAGCAAACAAGCAAGGTAGATACAAATTGCGAAGCTGGAGATTATCTACATGCAGAATCCAGCTTCTTAAGTAATGCCAGAATCCATATCCACGACGTGTCCTTGTCCAGCAAAGAGACAGCGTGTTTCCAAAACCGACCTGAACCAAGAGCCAAACCAACGCCCTGGTAATGGGATCGTAAGCCAAAACCATTAATCAAACACGTAACCCATAACGCCTTACATGACACACGACCTAAACGATTATAGTCTTTTTCCTTGGTTCTGCCCCAGGCCAGATAATTATGAGCCTTAACAAAGGGATTGTAAGGAGATACAGAAAGAGAAACGTACCTTGTGTGACATTGGTCTCTAGGCCTCGCCTGGCTGCGGTTGCAGGTTTTTGGAGACTTATTTCCTTTTTATTTCATTGAGATGAAGGTTCTGTAGAAAAGGTGGTTGAATTCTATGGGTACTTAGTGAGCAAGATGGCTACCCGTCGTGGGTCACTGTATCAACAATCTTAGGTTCGAGGTGAAAGGAGATAGGAGCACTATAGAAGATGTGGCCTAGGTTAGAGAGGAGCCATAGTGTTGTGATGGTCTTGGACTCAACATAGCACGAATAAATACAACCACCAATAAACAATCAAGTGAAGACATTTAAAAGAATTAAAGTCCTAGATTTCTGGATGATTATCAATACTTTAGGGACGTTGCATATCATCTTCGAATAGTCAGAAGTAAAGTTGCTTCACAAGAGAGTTATAAGCGGCATCACATAGATTATGGGTTCTCTGAACTTAAAGCCCCACCGTTTAACTAGATTCCAACCGGGACTGCTCTTGGGGAATCGAAAATTCCAACGAAGGACTTATTATGAGTTTTCCTATTTTAATTCAGAATTACAGGCGCCGGTCTGCTAGACGCGGTACTGAGGCCCCGAATGACGTCAAAGATTGAGGACGTTGAAGGGGGAAGGGTGAGAAGGAGCGCGAGGGGGACGCAAAGCAAGAGGTGACGAAGGGTCATGTTAGGGATCAGAGGACGGTTATCGGGAGTTTTCAAGATGACAAAGCTAATCCTGTAGATATAAAACGAAACGTACAGGTCTCAGCGTTCGGAGAGCGCACTTTTAACACAAATAAGAAGAGAACCCAAAACAAAGTGAGACGTTACTGGTTCCTAGATCTGAACCTCAGGCATCAAGTCTGAGATATCCTGACACAGAAGTCGGACACCTTCCGCAATCGGTTGCAAAACGCGTGACATGCGTCCAGTTTTTAGAACTTTTGCATCATTCTTTGATCAAATTTGTGGGTTCATTGGCAAGAAGTAGATAAATATTTCCAGCCGTGACAGAGTCGACTGTGTTACATTTTTTTTTAAATCAATTTAGCGTGTGCAGCCTGATGCTATGACGCCAATGATTACCGAAGACATGTATGTGACGCAGAATGACTCAGTTTGACGTTTGGAACACTCATACTCAGATTTCGTTTATTGTGTTAAATGTTAGAGTGCCAATAATTTCTATATTGTGTTTCAGGCGCGTGAATTGAAATACTAACCTGGAATATGAAGGGAGTCATGAGGATAAGTGAGATTGACGTAACGAGAGCAAGTCGTTCGACACCATTTGCTGATCAAGACCGAACTTAACATGGAACTAACGAAGATGCGATCAGTCATCGTGAGAAAACACGAAGATTCCATGTTTTTTTTGATTCATCTCCAAACATTATGATGACTCATGACAGGACCTGTGCAAACCACGTACACATACAAATAATCTCACTTTCCGACCACATGCAATGATTCCAGCGCCGACGAAAGAACCCAATGGAGACGCAGTTGACGCGGCATCTGAGGACCTCGTACCGAGCCCCAGGATCCGCGCACCAGGGAGATATTCAAGTGATACTGTTAGATTCCTGAGGATATTTTGGATCGGCGTTGGAAGTTGTTTGTTTTTGGAAAATAGTAATTTCGGTTAGAAGTCCATTTTGGGATTTTTGAAGTTTTCATTGTATATATAACACGACAAGCCTCCGGATGGAGCTAACTACGTAATGTCTTTGGTCGTGATTCCAATATCTAATTTTCCTCCTTTAACTCTTACCTCACACCGCCACCGCCACCATCACTATCAACCACACCACACCACCACACCATCTCTCTTACCACCACAGTCACCGGATACCACAATCACCATCCTTACCGTAACCGTCACCACCATCCAATAACGTAATCATTATAATATCTACCTTAACAATCACTATCGAAAACAACGTAATTATTGTCTGAACCTGTAGTTACCGTAATCACTGCCACGAAGCCCAAGGTCAACCTGATATTACTTGACGTCACAGATGAGCAACACATACAGTGTTCCGGTGGACTCCCTAGCAGGTACCTTTTTAACACCAACTACCTCTCCATCCCGTGAAAATATGCCACCTCCTGTATATGATGACGTTGCACCGACCCAAACTGGCCAAGCTGGTTCAGCAATTCTACCACCACAAGCACAACACACACCTGTAATACTGCTTCCTTCCTCGCTCTGGAGTCTACCATACCTTACACACTCCAATCAAATCCTAAACGCCGCTGTTCAAGCCAATGCTGCCCGAGTTGGTGACCTCTTTGCTTCTTCCGCTTCCCCTGGTCCTACCCCTTTACCCACATCGCAACCCACGCCTGCCCCACTTACGATTCAGCCAGCGGTTTGTATACCTGCCCCTCGCATGGCTGAATATGACGGCTCGAAAGCAAATCTTCGCTCTTCCTGCTCGCTACTCGTGGACCAAATACAGGGCTTCGAGGATCAATTTCCCAATGAGATGGCCAAGGTGCGCCATGCGTACCAGTGCTTGGGACCTGCGGCGCTTGTAAAAATGCGTTCGTCGTTTCGATGTCTTGAGGATCCTTCAGTGCCTCCAGAAATTATTACCTTGGCAGAATTTCTTGAAGCGCTAAAGCAACGCTGCCAAGATACAAGAGGAAAAGGCAAACCGGGCCCTGGAGGGGCTCTAGCAACTTAATACTCCCTTTCACGACTTCATTTCGATTTTTGAGGAGTTCATGGCCGACTCCATGTACGCCCATTACAACAAATCCGAATGGCTGCAGATGCTCCGCCGGAAGCTCTCGCCCAAACTTCAAGACGCGTTAGTAATGCCTAGCGATATCCCTACCGAATATCACGCCTTCGTCGCGTACATTAGGAAAAAGGATTCCGCGTTCCATCAGATTCGTGTGAAAAATTCCTTAAGGAATCCTGGACCAGCCGTCCCTTCTCGCCCTTTACCTTCCTCTAACTTTTCTCACAACTTCCCAGCACCTCACCCTACGCCTTTCCCCGGTGCTTGAGAGTTGACGGTATCCCAAGGTGCATCCGCAATGGACCTGGACACTATTTCTCAACAAAAGGGACCGGATGTTCGCCTAACGCCTCAAGCAAAGAACGCTCGGTGTGCCTTAGGACGCTGTGCTTGGTGTAACCGATCGGGACACGACGTGTCCAATTGCCCTCTTGGCTCGGCCTCGATGACTTGCGCTTCTATAGAAAACCCATCCAACGCCCAAGAGAATTTAAAAGGGCCACTCCAGCAATAAGTCGCTTGTTGGAGTCTCTTTCAGTGGGTCTAGCGGGTTTCGAAGAATTATCTTCTTCGCGGCATATGTATATAAATGCTAAGATAGAGAATAAATCTTTAGTTGCCCTCGTAGACACCGGCGCTTCTGGCCTTGCCTTTCTCTCTAAATCCATGTGTGATCGTCTTTCCCTATCAATCCGCCCCCTTCAACGCCCAATAAACATAGTGGGATTTGAGGGGAAACAGGGAGCTCAAGCTTCACAGCAGATATCATCTTTTATTACCTTGAGTAGACATCGTGAAAGAATCACTGCTTACGTAATCGATCCCTATAAGCATGATCTCGTCCTAGGCCTCCTCTAGTTGGAAAAACACGCTCCCTACGTTGACTGGAAAAGTCACACGCTCACCTTTGGCGAGCATTGTCTAGAGAAAAATTTTGTCAATTCGAGACCACAATCCCTTACTTCAATTCCAAGACCTTAAACTTCCAATCACCCGACAGCTCGAATCACGGTCCAGGCGAAAACCCGGAGATTCAATTCCCTAAATTCTCCCCCCACACTCAAGTTCCAGCACCGGTATTTGCCTTGATAGCTCAGCAGCCAGGAAATAACAACTTTGCCCCCAGTCTTCATGATTTGGATCTCCTAATCGAAGGCTCAATGGATCGTTCGCCGATGATCCAGATCGGTAATGCCACTGTGCTCATTCCAAAAGACGCGGATCCCCACGATTTTCTGCCAACCCAGTACCACGATTACCTCGATGTCTTCAATCGAAGCCAAGCTAACACCATCCCACCACATCGAGCCTGGGACCACGCTATCGATCTCCAACCAGGCAAACAGCCCCCAGCCTCACGGCCCTACTCCATGAACCAGCACGATCTAAAGGCCCTCCGTGATTATCTTGACAAAGAATTAGACAAGGGATTTATTCGTGTGTCTCGATCGCCCGCAGCAGCACCGGTCCTATTCGTAAAAAAGTCAAACGGAGACCTCCGTTTTTGTATTGACTATCGTGGACTCAATGCGATTACCATCAAAAATCGACACTCTCTCCCTCTCATATCAGAAACCCTATCACAACTCGCCCGTGCTAGGTACTACACGAAGCTCGACGTGATTTCAGCGTTCAACAAACTCCGCATCAAATCCGGCGATGAATGTAAAGCGGCCTTTACGCGTCACTATGGTTTATTTGAGCCCCTGGTCCTTTCGTTTGGACTCTGCAATGGCTTCGCGTCATTTCAGGCTTACATCAACCACGCGCTTCGAGAGCTCCTGGATCAATTTTGCACCGCATACATGGACGACATATTGATCTACTCCGAAACACTCTTTGATCATCGTAGCCACATTCGAACCGTTCTCCAGCGACTCCGAGAGCACGGCCTGCAGGTCGATATTTCCAAGTGTAATTTCGAAACTAGCCAGGTGACCTATCTAGGATTAATCATATCGATCAAAGTAATTAACATGGATCCTAAAAAAGTAGCCTGTGTCAAGGAGTGGCCTAGACCACGTTCAGTTCGCGACATCCAAAGATTACTTGGCTTCGCCAATTTCTACCGCCGTTTCATCCCTGAGTTCTCCCGAATAGCCACTCCTATGGTAAACCTAACAAAGAAAGATATACCATTCTCCTGGGATGACAACTGCGAAGCCTCTTTCCGACGGATCATTCAAGCTTTTAAAGATGGCACGATGTTGGCCCATTTCGATCCCAGACTTCAGACCGTTTCAGAAACAGACGCCTCTGATTCCGTAACGGCTGCTGTTCTATCCCAGTATGATCACTCAGGAGTTCTACGGCCGGTAGCTTTCATGTCTGTTGTAATTACCACTCATGTCCAGGGTGTTTAATGAGCCATGCATGGACTTGAGCACTGATCATCGGTGTCGCTGTGCCGACTCGATATATGCAATGAGTCTCACTAGTCAGGATCTGTTAGATTGCACAACTCGATAAGAGTAACATATAGTGACAGTAATCGGATATAGGTACAATGGGATTGAAGCGCAGGCCAATCCTTAGTGTATATAATCACATAGCTCAGCACCATTCGGTGACACACGAGCTTTCATGTAATACTAAATACACACTTTCACAAGGCCCACCTACACTTACTCTATATTAATAATAGGTTATGAGCCCGGTAAAGCCTTTTCACTGAATATTTCATACCTTATTTTTTGAACAAACAACACCATGTCTAAATCTAACGTTATCATTCTCGGAGAAAACACCGACTCTTACAGTCGATGGGACGCCTCACTTCGCGCACGTTTGGCGAAACGCGATCTCACAGGCCACGTGATTCACGATGACGAAGACGTTGACCCAGTCAACAAACCAGCCGCACCTCTCAGGGCGGCAGATACCACGGACTCCGAATGGGATCTCATCTGGAAAGGGCACCGACGAGAAGTACTGACATGGAAAAATAACGAGACAGAGGCTCGTAACATCATCCTCGAAAGGTTAAGCACCAAAGTTTGGCCCAGAGATTACGTTAGGCTTTCAGCCAAGAATCTCTACGACAGTGTCACGAAAACACGGAAAGAATCGGCTTCGAAGCCATACCTCGAAGCCCTACGACAATTTTACAACGTCCGACTTAATGAAATCAGTGCTTCTAATTGAGATGGCTGAGGAAGATTGTGCAAGGTTGAATCCCCTAATCGCACATGCATTGACCTTAAGCCTAAAGTGTATTATGAGCATCAATACGCTAATCCTTATTAGTAAGATCACTCAATCACTGTTAGTTAGTTTTATTAGTAGATAGCACTCTGTTCGAAGTGGGAGAAATTAATATCTCCAGACACTACGTTAACAGACTCTTACTTGTTCCAAGTTTACCCTACCATTGATAAGTGATCCTATCCAGTCTAACAACTGAACTTTAAATCTTCCATTTCAATATGACTTAACAGTACAGCCGACCACTACTGTGACGCATTCCTGACGGCGTACCAAAACGTCAATATAGCAGCCGAAACTCTCAGTTCCGGTGACGAAAATCAAGTCGACCGCTCCATTCCGGAAGCCACTGCCGCTGGATTTTTCATAGTTGGCACCATGCACCTCCCAGGACTTAGCACGTGGAGGGACCACAAGGCCGTTGACAGTACGGACAGGCCCGTGAGCCTCCACTCAATGATGTCGTCACTTCGAAACACCACGATCTCCGAGTACAGCGGACGGCAATCCACCCCGGCCCACGCAGCTCCAGCACGACCTGTCGACCCGAACGCCCCGTGCCGCAAGTGCGCCCACAAGCACCTCAACAAAGAGTGTTATAAACAGAACCCGGACCTTGCTCGCCAAAGGTACGGCGACAAATGGCGGTATGGGAAAGCGAAAAAGGAAGACAAAGGGAAAGAAAAAGCGACAGCAGAAGTCGAAGGGATGGACGAGTCGGAGGATGAAATGAGTTTCAAGTCATATTTGGACACAATCTACGACAAGAACACGGGTCGGAAAAGAGACACTGATGGTATAGCTGCTACAAGCTCCAGTAGTCACAATAAAAGTACTACCATCTATGATACCGGTGCATCACACCATTTTTTCCCCGTGAAATCTGTATTCGAAAATCTGACTAAAAGACATAAACCATTCCAATTTGATCAAGCTGTAGGAGTTTCCTCACTCACAGAACAAGGTACAGCACACATAATGATTGGAGACCACAAACTAATCCTCCACAACTCACTGTATTCACCAAACTCTGAATCAAGTATAATCTCCGCAGGAAGATTACAAAGAATTTGAAATATTTATCCAGACTACAAAAATAGACTCCTAATCAAACACTCACACAAATATCCAGACGAACCCATTGCACGCCTTGCTCTCATCAACAATGTTTATTACATCCATCCACTACAATCTAATGACACTAATACAAGTAAAGTCGTTGCAGCACCAGATGTGGCTAGGATTCCATCAACTACTAGTACCCAGCGATGGCATCAACGTCTTGGAGACATAGGACAACAAATTTTAAAAAGAACCAAAGATCACACCATAGGGCTCGAGGGCATTGACACCACCGAACTTAGCACCTGGGAGACCTGTCACCTTAGCAAAGCCCAACGATATGTATAAAGAGAACCAAGGCCAACACCACACGAACCCTTGGACGAAATATTTGTTGACACAGTGGGCAAACTAATCCAATCCCTCGACAAAATGCAATACGCCACTATTATTACAGATGCGAGAACTCGGATGCGATGGGTTCTCACCACTGCAACTAAAGACCAAATAGCACCGACGCTAGTAATATGGGTCCAATCTATGCACCATCAATACGACAAACGTGTCAAAGCAATTTTCAAATATGGCGGATCCGAGTTCTTTAAAATCAAAACATTTTGTGAACAGCATGGAATACGTACTGACACTTCTGCACCATACACTCCGGAGCAAAATGGACCATCAGAATCCGCCAACAAAGTAGTACTTAGAGTAACAAGATTGCTACTCATGGATTCTAACATGCCTCCATGTTACTGGACTTGGGCTATTCATCACGCCTGCTTCATAATAAACAGACTATATTGCATACGCACCAGAAACTTACCAATCATTGACTTCCTTAAAGGACTACGACAGCCACACTTAGATAAAATTGACCTCAGAAACATACCTCGATTTGGCTGCAGAGCGTATAAACTCATCACTCCAAAACCTGGAAAATTCGAACCAAGAGCAGACAAAGGATGGTTCTTGGGTTTTCAAGCTAACACGTCCCGAAAATTTCTCATTCTTCATTTACATCAAACACCTTCTCAAGGTGATAAATGGGTTGTCAGCTTTACGCCCCACGCCTCGTTCAATGAAGATGTTACTTGCGGTGACGAAATGAGCTCCATTGACAAACAACGTACAACGAGTTACTGGGCTAATAATTCCTCGTATACAACATCACCAATCATCTTATCAGACGATTTACCAAACACTAAAACCAACATTAACCACAATCCATCATCAAATCGAGGCCAGACTCCTTTAACACCAGCTGATAATGCTGTGAGCTCTAATCTCAACTCTGAACCTAACACAACTATTGAGACTATACTAGATGACATCACAAATCAACATTCACCATCTATAAACAGCAATGCTGATAATCAGACCAATCAATCAGCAAAGACTCTTCTAATACCTACTTCAACATGGCAAGAAACCACTCAAAGTCCTTTATCGCTCATAAACACTGAACCAGACATTGGACAAGACAATCTTACTAACATTACCACTACAATTCAGCCTCAAGTTGCTGTTACAAATAATGGTTTAATACCACCACCAACTAACAATACTATTACTTTACCGGATGAAGCATCTGAAACATCAGAATATGATAACATCATGACTGGATGGGATCCAGCTCCTCCAATAGCAGGCTGTAAAAGAGCTCACTCACCAGAATCAGACATTACAGACAAACGACGCGAAGTCGAAATCACTCCCGAATCTGACAACATCATGACTGGATGGGATCCGATTCCTCCAGTAGCTGGGCAAAAGAGAGCACATTCTCCTGACTCGGACATCGCAAATAAACGACACGAAATTGACATAACATATTCGGACTATGATACAGATAGTGAAACTGAAGATGAACAACTACAAATTGCTCCACAGTCAATTACACCACAACCCACAATTAGTATTAACGACGACACGGTGAATGAACTCGAAATGACTAATTACACTTCTAACCCGAAACTGGCTGGCATCAAACCACCTCACTCGCCAGAGGAAGACACCATGCGAACCAAGCGAGGACGACAAGTTAAACGAGTAGACTACTATCGCCTGCACCATGGAAAATCAGCAATCGCATCAAATGATCCCAAAACTTGGGAAGAAGCAATGTCAAGCCCAGAAGCTCGACAATGGAAACAAGCTGCACTGCAAGAAATGAAATTTCTCTTCAACACTAACACAATCAAGATTATAAATCGCAATACACTACCGAAAGGCCGAAAACCAATGAAATGCAAATGGGTTTCCAAGAAGAAACTTCTCGCAGACGGCAGCGTTGATAAATATAAAGCTCGCTGCACCGCCAAAGGTTACACACAGAGACCTGGTCTCGACTATCATGAAACATTTGCTCCGACCCCACGACCTGAAACAGGTCGAATCATGCTAGCACTAGCCCACTGCCTTGGATGGCATAGATGTCAAGGCGACGTCCCCATCGCATTCTTAAACCCCAATTTAAACATTAAACTTTACATGGAAATGCCACGGGGGCTTGAGAAAGACGGCCATGTCATCCTCCTTCAAAAAGGACTCTACGGACTCAAACAAGCAGCGGCGCTATGGGACGACGATGTCAAAACCACTCTAGCGTCACTGGGTCTCCATCCAACTACCTCAGACGTTTGCTTATATACAAACAAAACAAATAATCTTTTTGTACTTCTCCACGTTGACGATTTTCAAGTCATGGGACCAAGTCGCGAAAAGATAACTAAACTTATGTACTCACTTCATAAACGATACAAACTTAAACCAGTCAACACTGATATGTTCCTTGGAATAAAAATATCGCAACCTGACTCAGAGACTCTCGAACTAACACAGGGTCAGTACGCTCGTCTACTTCTTCAGAGACACGGCTTGGACAAATGCAAACCCGTAAACTCACCACTAGAGAAACTCACGAGCCCTAATGACTCAAAATGCTCCAAAGAAGAACTAAAAGAATACAATTCGATCATCGGAGGACTGGAGTACCTAGCAAACAACACCCGGCCAGACATCACGTTTGCAGTTAACCATCTCGCACGCTTTCTGGCAAACCCTTCACTGGAACAGATACATGATGCTCGGCATATCCTCCGGTACGTGGCTAAACAGCCAGATAAGGGTATTACATTTACGAAAAACGGTGGAAAACCAATCCTAGAAGCATACTCTGACTGTCACAGATCAAGATATCGAAGCAATGAGCATTCGAGTAAATGATGGTAAATTAATAATCTAACTATGAAGAAATATCTAAAATAATAATAAGAATAATGCTGGTGATGCCTTAGCATGAGTTTATGGCCAGAGGAACTTATATACTTTAATCCCTATCCCTTGATAACTTCCCCCTTGTCCCAGTAACCTTTAGAGTTTTCTCGAAGATTCCACTTATCCCATCAGAACTACTTCGTGAGCGCCCGCTTATTCGCGCACGGACCAGAATCATGGAATCTTCTAGATTAACCTGCTATCTGTCGGCTATCAAAGCGCTGTGAAAGCCTACGCTGGCTAGCGTAGGCTACAGGTAACTATTGGCTGACTAGCCGTTACACTGACGCAGACTTTGCAGCAGACACAACGACCAGTCGGTCTACATCAGGCTCACTGATCAGGCTCGCATCAGGGCCCATATTCTGGAAATCACGCCTGCAAAAGGAAGTGGTCCTTTCAACGACTGAGGCTGAATACCTAGCAGCCACTGAAGCTTGTCGCCAGCTGCAATGGACCAAAGCTTTATTCCAAGAGCTAGATCTCACTAACCTTATTGAAGGTTCGGAATGCACCAATCTATACGTTGATAACCAATCAGCCATATCCCTGATTAAAAATCATGATAACCACAAAAGATCCAAACATATAGCTCTAAGAAATCACTACTGCAGGGAACAGCACCAAAATGGCCTAATAGCAGTTACTTACATCCCATCCGCCGAACATTTATCTGATCCACTAACAAAGATAAAATCACAAGTAACAATCCACTGAAGGATAAGATCCCAACTAGCACATCGACAGAGGGAGTGTTGTAATTACCACTCATGTCCAGGGTGTTTAATGAACCATGCATGGACTTGAGCACTGATCATCGGTGTCGCTGTGCCGACTCAATCTATGCAATGAGTCTCACTAGTCAGGATCTGATAGATTGCACAACTCGATAAGAGTAACATATAGTGACAGTAATCGGATATAGGTACAATGGGATTGAAGCGCAGGCCAATCCTTAGTGTATATAATCACATAGCTCAGCACCATTCGGTGTGACACACGAGTTTTCATATAATACTAAATACACACTTTCACAAGGCCCACCTACACTTACTCTATATTAATAATAATGTCAGAAAAGATGCTCCCAGCCGAATGCAACTACGAGATCTTCGACAAGGAGCTACTTGCAATCGTTAATGTGTTCGAAACCTGGACAGCAGAACTCGGATCAGTAGAAGCATCCACGCTCATCTTAACCGACCACAAAAACCTCGAACATTTCACTACCACGAAAAAATTAAATCGTAGACAAGCTTGTTGGAGCGAATTGCTTGACGACTACGACTTTAAGATTGTGATCAGACCCAGAAAATAAGACGCAAAGCCAGATGCCCTAACTCGGATAAGCGTTGACAGACCTAAAGACAACACTGACGAAAGAAACCAACAACAACACCAAACGCTCCTCAAGCCCTATCAAATTCTTCGAAGCGCCAGCACTATCGCCACTCATGAAAATAAAGATCATCCTCATAGTTCCCTCAATAAGCCATCCATGGAAGATCAGGCCGTCACGTGCGATAATGACTCATTCTGCCAAGAAATCCAGACAGCCCTTGAGGATGGTACGATTAATCGCACCGATATCCAACTAGCTGACTGTAAACTGACTTCACACTCTTTTGCTTTCAACGATATGGAGTATATTCCGGCTGCTCTTCGACAAAGTCTTCTTCACGAATTGCACAACTCTCCCCTACATGGCCATCGTGGAGCGGCTTCCCTTTACAGCCTGTTGACGAGAAAATATTGGTGGCCAGGCTGCCACAAAGACGCATCGAAATACGCGCGTGGATGTGAGGCCTGCCAAAGAAACAACCCATCGGTTCAAAAGCCTCATGGTTTCCTTCATCCGCTACCCGTCCCGAGCGCGGCCTTTAGACATTTAACACTCGACTTTATCGGACCCCTCCCAAAATGTACCGTCAAAAACACTACATATCGGTTCATCCTTCAGATTGTAGATCGTCTAACCAAAAGAGTTTGGATCATACCAATGGAGGGCCCCACGGCGCGAGAGACTGCGGAAGCTTTCGTGGACCATGTGATATGTTTTGCGGGCCTACCCGATTCTTTGGTTTCCGACCAGGGACGTGCGTTTATAGACCGAACCTGGAAGGACATCCGCGCTCGTCTTCAGATTACCCACAAACTCTCATCATCCTATCATCCACAAACAGATGGACAAACAGAGCGTGCAAATAGAACTCTTGAGGTTTACCTGCGAAACTATGTTAATTACCATCAAGACGATTGGGCTAAGCATTTAGCACTGGCCAAGTTTTGCGCAAATAACCACGTTAACGCGTCTACAGGGATCACACCATTCTTCACCTCTTTCGGGCATCACCCAAGGCTCGATTTCAGACTCGAACGCGAATCAACGAAGATTCGGGACAACAAATCTTTTGTATCCCAGATGGAGAACATTCACAAGCTTTGTTCGGAGCAAATCCAGCTGGCGCAGGCTTTCCAATGTAGCTACGCGAATGAGAAACGACTCCCAGCACCAAGATATCAGGTAGGAGACCGCGTCTATTTGTCCTTAAAAAACATTGCCCTAGCTAGTGTCACAGTCTGAGCATAAGGACTTGGGTTTACTTATGGTCAGAGGTTGTTAATTTTCTATCTATGAAGTGCTACAATACAACAGAAACCCTCAATATATATCCTTTCCCCTAACTCCAGGAGTGCTCTAGAATATTCCAATTACCTGCAAATAGACCTTACCAGAAGGTTCTCTTGAGCCGTACCATTCTCCTGCGTTTCTAGAGGTTCCAACAGTATGTTTCTAGAACCTTCTAGTAGTCTAAGCGAGTTAGCTCGCTAAGCCTGCGCTAGCTAGTGCAAGCTACAGGGATGTACCGGCTTACTAGCCGTCACAGCTAGACCCACAAAAAAATTGGATCACATTCGTGCGGGACCGTGGTGAATCACAGCAATGAAAAACCCCCTGGCTGCAAACTTGGACCTCCCGTTTCAACTTAGAATTGACATCAATTTTCATGTATCCCTTCTTCGTCCTGCATACGTCGGATTCCCGTCTCAGCAACAATCCCTACCTCCACCGTTAGACCCCGAAGTTTACGACCCCGATGAAAAGGAAGTTGAGGCTATATTGGACTCCCGAATACGTCGAAAAAAGGTACAGTACTTAATTCGCTGGACAGGCTGTGAAGACACAACATGGGAGCCATGGGAGCACCTGACGGGCTGTCAAGAGCTGGATACAGAATTCCACGAAGCTTACCCTGGAGCCCCTCGCTCGCGGGACCTCGCGCCACAGAAACGGGGGGGTATTGTTAGATTCCTGAGGATATTTTGGATCGGGGTTGGAAGTTGTTTGTTTTTGGAAAATATTAATTTCGGTTAGAAGTCCATTTTGGGAGTTTTAAAGTTTTCATTGTATATATAACACGACAAGCCTCCGTACGAGGCTCACGGTGTCAAGTCTTTTGTCGTAATTCGAATATCTAATTTTCCTCCTTTAACTCATACCTCACACCGCCACCGCCACCATCACCACCACACCACCACACCATCACTATCACTCTTACCACCACAGTAACCGGATACCGTAATCACCATCCTTACTGTAACCGTCACCACCATCCAATAACTTAATCGTTATCATAATCTCTACCTTAACAATCACTACCGAAAACAACGTAAACACCTTCTGAACCTGAAGTTACCGTAATCACTGCTACGAAGCCTAAGGTCAACCTGACAGATACCCTCCGAGCAGGTCTCTGCCACATTCTTCAGCTTCCACAGAGATGCATCTCCCCAGCTGAGCCACCGAGAAATTCGTCTCTGCATCATCGCACGACCTACCCAAGCGAGTTCCTCCCCGCACGATCCACGGTACCCGGAGAGTCGGTACGCAGTGAGAACAGACACGAGGCCCGTGACGTGCATTCGCATCGCACGCGGCAAACTGCCCAGAACTATCCCGCACACTCAACCACCGCTACGGCGCCCCCTCCGAGGCTACACCGGTCGCGGGATGGACGTCGTTCGACGCAGACGCGGGGCGGGCGTGGTATTCCCGTCCTGACACGTACGCACTGGGGTTCCGCGCCGGATGCACGGCGCGTGGTGCCACTGCTTGAGTGTACATGTATTTATCGTCCGCGCGCACCGCCGTAGACACGACCCCCTACGGCGAGCGAGTCGGCTCATGCCCGATGATTTCCCCACGTGCGTCCCGATCGGCAAATCTCGGTAAATCCAACAGATCACGTGATTGATCCCATCCCTCCGTAGAACCGTAATTAACACTCAATTTTTAATGGTCACCTGACTTGCTTTATAATCAAGGATTATCATGTGATTTTTGTTGTACTCATAACTATTGTCGTGTACAGTAGAACCCCTCTTAGCTAATAGTGGTTCCCGGTATAAATTTTGAAAAGATTCATTGTAACTTGGACTTTTATATTTGCAACACTTACCCTTACAGGTCATTTTGCATGCAGGGATAAGTATTGCAAATATAAACGGTAAAATTTCTATGAATCTCTTCAGTAATTATACCGGGACCCACTATTAGCTAAGAGGGGTTCTGCTGTATTATGAAACCTGAGCTACTGACTCGTCTGAACCCTACACGGAACCCACGCGCATTTCGCATCTCTAATATCAAACATCCTATCTATCGACTTGACTTGCTCTACTTAATATTTCAATTTGTCATGGAATCTTCAGAAATATTTTGCTCTGCCTGCATGTGCTACTCTCCAGCGAGCGATTTCTCGGTGAACATGGCAATACACTCAAGACATGCTCTAAGCATTCTAAAAAACATGTCCAATCTTCATCGGATCAATGGGAAATTGTTTTATTTGAAATCAGGACTTAGAGTATGCCTGTAAGTTTTTACCCTCCTACATATCGCTCTCGGAAATGTTCTAACAAGAGCCTCCATAGCAACAAACCAAATTACTGGATATAAAATACGAGTTTGATCTTAACCACTTACCCGTTAACTTTAAGGATTCTATTGAGGGCAATGATGATAATAATCGCGACTTCTGCCCACTGGATTAGGCCATTGGCTCGCTTGTTTGACTTATTCGAGAAGCTGGTGGCCACAGATTCTGGCAGACAAGGACTACAAGAACCAGTGAAAGCAAACATTATTACTAATGCTGTTCGTAAGATAGTTCAAACGTTTAGAAATCAAAGAAAACAGGCCAACGCGATCGTGACCCGACAATGAGATCGAGAGTGATTCTGATCCCCAGGATGAAGAAGATGAGCTTGTCGATACCGGTGATAGTACATCTTATGATTCACATGATGCTGTATCGTCGACGTCTACCTATCTTGATATTCTTAAGGAACAAAAAGAAATCTGGAATAAAAAGCTACTCAAGGTATCTAAGGCTAATGACACCAAAAACTTGCAGTTTGTAGCTGAAGTAAGACGGCGAAAAAGACAAAGGACCATGCCCAGAACATGAGATCATAATAAGCATCCCGCAACAGTTTACTATAGATAAAGGGTTTAAAATAAAATCCCAATTAATTTCAAAGTTCAAGAAAATAATTAGCTCCAATCTCTGAGAATAAATTTTTGAAACATTCTAGTATTGAATTAGTGATTCTTAGAAATCCTACTGTGTAATAGATAAACTAAGTCTAAATTTTAGTACATGAGTTTTTTCAACTTGACTTTCATGATAATTCACGTGACCAATAAAAAATGAGTGCTGATTAAGGGACGTTCATCCCTCCACGCCCGCGCCCGCGCTCGTCTGAACCAGGCTGATCGTGAATCCGCGATGAGCCCGCGGCTGGGTATCATCACTGTCGCTGCCGACCTGCGATGCATCGATCGCGGCCCCTTTCCTCACGGCTCGGTCGCTCAGCATACCGCCACGTCGGTCTACGTACCACGTGATGCGCACAGGCACGACGCCAAGCTTGATCCCCCCGCTCCCAACCCGGACGAAGACGGGATGCCCCGACGCCGGCCGTCGGTCGGGACGCACAAGTCACACCAATACTAGCACCATCCATCACCGCACGACGAGGTCCGATCCGGTCAACTCGTCTGCATGCAGAGCAGCGCGCGATCGCACCGAGGACCTTCCGCCACACAACCCCCAGTCCGCATCCGCGTCCCAATCTGAAACCCATGCGAGACTGAGCCCATGCGCAGGTCGCCATCCGCCGCGACGACCTCGCGAGGGCCTCGTCCGGGTCGCGGGACGTGGTCGTAACGTCCGGACCTATTGTCCTGCGTCGGCGGACTCTGCACCCCGCTCGTCCGGTCGGGACGCGCGCCTGCTATGTCGTGGGGATGCCCACGTCGTGTCCGCAGGGGTGACTCTGGGATTCGATCGCGTCGCGCCCGGATGGTGGACTGACTTCTCATTAGGGCAGGGCTGTCTTCGGTGGAGGGCGTCGTGGTGTCTGGTTGGAGTCGGTGCCTGATCGCAGGTTGTGTGAAATCGCTATTCCTCGGACGTTCGAGATGAGATTGCTGTTTCGAATTTAACAGGGTTTGCTTACTTTACGTTCGTACGGTCACTTTTGGCTTTGATGAAGGTGCGCTAAGGTGCTCTCGAGTGATGGGAGTATGTCTCAAATAAGATCGATCAATAGAGTAGACGTACGGTGAAGTTTATATCCGAGTGGTACCTGTAACTAACAGCTGAGCATGAGTATATCTGAGATCGAGTCAATAAATTTTACCATGTTGCAAATTTCTGTCATTTATATCAAGGTTTCGGACTACACATGGAGTATCATCCACAAGACTGATACACGAATCAAAGCTTCCTTCGCTTTGAAGACAATTAATTTAGTCCATGGGAGAATGTCCCTTCTTAGACTAGTGCTCAGTCATTATTCTAGAATACAACTGTATTTTGATGTTGCCTTGTACTAATGTTAAATGTTCTCAAATTCTGTCTTGATACATCGGGTCTAATAACATCAACCTGTACTCCACGTAAGCCCCCAGCCAAACTTGCTTTTTGAAAACGCCGAACATGAGGACGCCGAGGTTTTGGTCGATCGCCAATATGGCGACTCACTAACGCTAGAAATAGCATGGCTATTTTCATAAACTGAACCATCAGAACGCCTTTTGCCACTTTTTCGTTGAATCATACCATATTTCTATCCAAAGTATGGACTTTTTCATATTCGTAACACATAGACCCGACTTGTAGGCCGCAAACCATGACAACGCAACGCCATAATAATATGCGACCAGGAAAAAATAATATTACAAACGCGTTAAAACTCTGAAACCCCGAGTTATGATTTCGTTCAGAAAAGAAAATTACAACAAAGTTAGGCCGCGCCAACGTCACCACCATCACAAAAACCACCAACCGATACACGTGACTGGCTGCCGCCCTTGTTTCTCTTCCAGAAGTTCATGCGAAAGCGACTGGGTCTCTTCCGTAAAGTTCTTACTTTTTGGACTGCGAAAATTCTATTGTCATTATTTTCGTCCTCTGAATCTTCAGCTCGTGAGTCATAGGCGTGGCTTATAATGCATTTCTTGAGATCGTGATTTGAATTTCGTATGAGCAAAGCTTCAAGTGGACTGGCAGTTCTTTCGGATACTGAATCTGATGTAAGAGATGGTGATGTAGTCGGCGATAGAGACGATTTTTTTGATGGCGTTAAAGATGTCCAATCGCCAGCAATTAGACTCGTATCTCTGCTGCTATTATTTTCTGATCTCGAGGATCTATCTGTGCGGGTTTGAGCCAATTCTATCTCATTAACTATGGCTGATTTGGAAGTTTCTAGAATCTCGGTATGATCTGAGTTCTTCATGTTACTGCTTTGAATTAATGAAGGTAAGTCAAGATCGACGGAACAAGGCTGTTCCTGAATCTGTAGGGACTGATAGGTGGTATGGTCATTTGGTAGACTGTTTTGAGATTGTCGAGCCTTTAACAACTTGTCCGTCGTAATTTCAGGACGGTATCTGGGGTTCTTTGGTGTTTGCTCAGTACGGCAAATTTTAGTTGGAAGAGTGGAAAGATGGGTTTTCTGGTCTACCAAACTTTGATCATTCTGTCGAAGCGAGTAATTTTCAGACTCAGCACTATCTGCTGACCCAAAAAAGACAATTCTCTCTGTTGGGACCGAATCTTCATCACTTTTCTTGGCTTGATGTTCTGATACTTTTTCTTGCCAAGCCAATCTATTTCGTTCGAGCTCTTCAACACAGAAGGCCATGGCTGGCATTAATTCCGAGACTCCCTTAAACAATGGAAATGCAAAAAGTTTCATAAATTCGATTTGTGATTTCCCCAGCTCAACAATCTCTCGGACGGGCGGCGAAAAAAGAGACGAGGCAATCCCAAGGTCATTTTCTATAGCTGCCTGGCGAGCGAATTCATCCGTCAAGATCATCGTCCACTGCGAAGACACATCATGTGTGCGAGCCTATGAATTTAGTGAAATTACCCCAAAAATAGAAGGAGTACGCACCACGTTACTGATATCAGCACACTTCATAAGCAGGGAGCAAGCTAGAATTCTCCACTCCTCTAACAAAGAAGCTTTGCATTCCTTGATCGAATCTTTACGTAGCTCTTCTTGAAGCGAGCTCATCTGCTTCATGTAGTCAAAGTGTAATCCCATATCTGTGGCAAGTATTGTTTTAATCGTAAGTTTTCTCATCTCCACGGCCTGAAAAGCTGCAGGCCAATGACGACGAAGTATTTGTGAATATGCGGCACAATGAAAATATTCGAGAACGGAGCGGTCGTGGTATAATTGAGCAAGTGGCGCATCAAGAGTTACCAGAAAGGCATTATTAACACCGGGATGCCCTACGTCATGGCCGATAGCCGTGATTAAGAGAGTTAACGCATCGAAGGGTCGAATTGAATCGGCAAAGATCGAGGATCCTGGTGGTAAGAACGTACTGGCATTTGAGTAAGGAGGTATTCTTCCGAGCCTGATCAGGAAGACAAAGCAGGCCTGTAGGACATCAACTACGTGGCGAAAGTTGTGATAAGGTACGAACGTGTTGTAAGCCGAACGACAGGCTAACAAGAATCCGAATAATTTCTCTACATGAGGTATCAGCATGTGGTACAACGTGATAGAGACACCGCCGTTACAGAGCTGCCACAACCCGAAACGTACCAGTGGACATCCGCCATGGTTCTAGATCCGGAATCAAGAGCGCATGTTGCAGTATTACTAAGGCCGCATACATGAGTTCGTCGTCGCAAAATTGATGAGCGGAAAAATTCCATGCGTCTATGGCAGAACATATTTTTTCCTTGCGATCTGACGGAATTGTCGTGCTTGGCCGGCAGGTAGGTACTTCAGGGTCTACCGGCTGGCATATCCTGTCCATTAGTCCCGAAACCATAGCTTCTCTGAGGTAGGCGTAGGGCTTCTCATCATCAAGTCCTACCCATGATCTTTTTCGATCCTTATTGACATCCACTAAAGCCCTGTGATCCTGGAGGGCTGCTTTTTGGGCTCGATAGGCATTGATCGCGACATTCGAGAGCCCTTCTTCCCGAATTGGACTAATCAAAACATCTACCGCACCCGTGTCTAGTATTCTGGCTGTTCGCTCCGGATTCAGGTTCCTAAGTAGGCCCGTTCGCTTGTGAAGAGTTTTGAGCACTGGTTTTACGTATTTCAGCTTTTTAACGTCGAGAAAACAACTTGACTGAGTTAAATTAGTATCAACATGTGATGATGTAACCATTGCCAATGGCACTATTAGCTTTGAATAACTTCGGTGTTTTAACTTTGACGACATCCAATGGAGCAATTGCAAGCCGTATATGTCTTCTTCAATTTGATTATCAGTTGTAGAATTCGGCATACAAGATGTAGATGAGGAAGAAGCCTCTGATTCAGAGACCACCAGTTGTAGCTCAGAAAGTCGACTCTCATCCAGATCATCACCAGACGGCACGTCTACTAGGGCAAGAGTGGGCACCAGGTCAATGATAGAGGCCTGGTTCAAATCGGCAAGTTTCGCAATACACGATTTACCTGATGTACAAACATACACTAGGTTGAAACCAGTCGTGTTAGTCGTACAATCAGAGAACTTTGATGAATGCTTTGGTGATTTACTCACCTCCTTTGAAGGTACCCAGCAAAAGTTGCAGATTATGGCCTATCACGCTTGTCCGGGAAGTATGGTGACGGCAGAACGGAAGTAAAGACGTATCTGTCTCTTCTTTGGGGATAAAAGATGCTATATCTTCTACTCGGGCGACTAAGCCATCTGCTCGAGCAGTCCGGTCAACATATAAGAGATTGCACACTGTATATTCCATATCTTTTCCGGAAACATCAAATCCAATGTTGCATACCATTCCGGGTCCCGGGATCTTTCCCGAAGAGCTTGATCTGATGTCGATTGAATAGTACTGAAGTTTTGAGATTTGGTTTGACCGTTTCTTTCACAATACGCGCGCGATGTATTGAAAAGAGCTTCACCGCGCTTTGGCCTCACGACCAGAGATCTCTCTATCTAGAGGGCAGAGGTCCACGAAGAGGATAAATCCGGTAATCGTACTGTCTAGGCAGCGTCGGTCAATGAAAGCTTTGAGTCACTGGTGGAGTCGTGCTCTATGATTATTTTGTGTCACCCAATGACTCTCTGATTAATGAAGTGAATTTTTGCTATAGCCCGCCTTTCAAATTAACGCCAGCGTCGCTACATTGGTAGCTTAATGACGTCGGGAGATGCAGCTGATGAGACGTTCCTGACATGAGCAAATTTCTCTGCTACCTCCAAACCTACTGCGGCACGCAGTCGGGTGTTGAAGCTTTCGCGCAGCGGTAAGTCAAATAGCAATTGGCGCCTGGTGTCGCGGAGCCTTCTCGAGCTGATCTTTTATTCGATTAGCGTGTTCACTCTGGAAAGGGAGAGGAAGATGCACAGATGCCAGATGAAGATGACAGATGACTGATTTCGGATTCGGAATGGGAATGGGAATGGGAGGGGTGGCTCTGTAACAAGGAAGATCAAGCTGATTTACCCTTACCAAATTGCATAAGGCACGAAAAAAGAATGTTAAGGAAGAATAATAGAAGCAAGGAAGATTCGAAGAAAATAAGCAAAACCGAAAAGAGCGGCGCAGCGCGGATAAATCCCTCGTTACAACAAACTGACTTGGTTCTTATTTGACGAAGATGATTGGGACAGAGGGGGAGCCTTGTTCGCATGGGCTCGGCTGGTTGGACTTTTAGGGGTCGACGGGCGCTTTGCGCTGCAAATGATCAGGACTAGAGGATAATTTGTACATACATGTATGTCCTACGATCAAATAATTACCAGTTGACTGTAGGATGACGCAGAAGGAAAAAACGGCACCAAGGAATTATAGAATTATAAAGGAAGAACAGCAATCGAGGAACACGTCCTCAAGGGTTTGTTTATCTGTCTATAATCAAGTGTGCTACGGTATCAGGCTGTATTTTGTCATCAGTCCCATACAAATCTGTATTTGACTAGGAGTGAAGTCTATCCTTGTACCGGAGTATTCTACTGCCACGGTCAGCTCTGTCCTTCGGGTCAAAGATGTGGAGCTTTTCCTGATGATTTTAACCCAATCCAGTCAAAGTTATTCTAAAATAGGTATAAGGGATTGTCAACAGGGATGATTTTTATGATGTTTTCACCTGACCTCGATACAGTCCAACCTCATCTATAGCGATACATTGGTGAGGCTCAATCCTATCGTTATAGATGAGATATCGCTATATAAGATTGTCACGTGCTTGAATCAGAAGAAGTCAGAAATCCTCCTCTGCTGCAGGCTGCGCTGCTGTCTACTATACACAATCCTCTTATAACTATTAAGGCTTTGAAGCCAGTCTTGATTGCAGTCTTATGATTGCAATTTATGGAGTTGAAGTTGTTGTAGTAGCTGAAGAGGAGAAGAAGCGATAATTTGGTGAGGTTCTGACGGTGAGGGGGAAATATATCGCTATAAAGGAGATATCGTTACTCGGGGGATCGCTATAGATGAGGTTGGACTGTATTGTTCCCCGCGCTAATTATCGTCGCTGAATCCGATTTTGATAATTTATTCTGATTCGAAATGATCCACAAATTACAAATATATTCAAAAGTTTGTTTGCCCTCCTCCAGCACACACGATGGCCGCACATCTTCTTGGCACGCTTAGTGCTCGTTTTCCCAACTCTTGAAACTTGATCGCATTATCCCATGAGTTTTTTCCCGTCTCTCGTTGTTTGTCGCATGGCCACCGTCGTATCCCATTCAACACTAGGAAATCGTATTTCAGTAGATTCCTTTATACCTCACCAGACCTCTACGATTCAATTAAGATTGGAAGCGTCTGGCCACTCATTGGATGAGATGGAATTCTCCCGGAATCCCTGAAGTGTCCCCGCTGCCAGATAAGATGCTGTATCGTCCTGCATCACTGAAATTCTTCATTAGGCGAAAGCCATGCTGTCACAGAGGGTCACTATCTTTTGACAATACATGACAGAATCAGATCTTATCAATCCCCGTTCTTTCCCCCAGAATAAGCAACAACCTTCGCTTCTGCGAACTAAACCTCACATACGCGCCCAAGGTTTTTGCCTCACCTTTTCTATCACACAGGTGAAATTGGCTTCTTCTCCGCCCTTGATCTGGGAGCTGGTCTGAAATTCAGGCAAGCTGAAATATGAGATACTCTTCTTACGGGCTAAGCAGCCTCTCTTGTGCCGGCCATTTGGAACTCAGGTTTCATCGGTGATGGTGATGAGGAAGAGGAGCTACGGAAGCTAGGGATATTTTGTTCCCCAAGTGATTGGAAGATAAAGTAGATGAATGGAGATTCTTGCTTATATGCCTCACACCTCTGGCCAATATAGTGTTTGGTTTGTTTCGTTTGAGAGCTGGTAGACCTCAGAGGAGATTTTAACCCACACGACAGAACCTCTCAGAACACTTACCCAAAAATCGACTCTCGAATCAGCATGATTTCAATCGGAAGCTTACAGCAGCTCAACTACCCAGTGAAATTGCACACTTATCCAAACGGATATAGCGCGATGTCCATTAATATTTATAAAGAACTTGGAGCTATGTAAGTTTTTGCAAAAAAATAGCGCCGGGATCAAAATTATGGGTCCCTGAGACGATTTTTTTGTAGGCTACATGTATTCTAATATCTAGTGTTTTACCCTTTTGCAGCCGCAACTGCCTTAATCTGCCTCGGCATTGATTCTGCAAGATTTCAACACGGACTAGCTGGCATCAGAACCAATTCTTTCTTTACTCGCTCTCTTCATTTCTCTACTCCTTTAGGCGGCTCTAGGTAACGCCCAAGCCCTTTGCTGAACCCGTCCCAAAGGTGCGCTTTTGGATTTGGTCCTGGAGATGGAGTAAGCCCATGTGCACATCTGATATTTCTTATCATTCAAGTTTTTTTGGGAAGCCTTGGCCGTCTGCTTAAGATCATTATCTTGCCGAATAATTAGTTGTCCATGAGAAGCATAACTTCCCAAAAACAGATCGCCTCTAGACTGTGAGCGAGATTTCCCTATCGGACACCCAAATACAGCAACACATTCACTCCCTCTTTGTCCTGGATCACTACACCTGGCCCCGACCAGGTCATGCATCCCTAACTTATTATGTCGCCTTACCAAATTTGAGTTTTGGGGCAAAATCTTCCTTCTTCGGGTCCTGATTGTCTCTGCACCAAGCTCACCGAATCTGATTGCCCTAGTTTCGTGTAATCGTGATATCATCAAAACAAATAACACTCTTCGATTCATCAATTGTCACTCGTCTTCCGATGCGAGTTATACCACATTTTTTCGGTGTCTGTTATTGAGCGCTGGTATTTCGAAAAAAATTCGTGCCTTTACATTGGACTCTGGCAGAAAATTTCGCATTGTTTCCAGGGTAGAAATCATACCACGTGATGCATTCAAAGCCGTCGCAACTTTTTCGGGGGATACAGTAGAACCCCTCTTAGCTAATAGTGGGTCCCGGTATAATTACTGAAGAGATTCATAGATATTTTACCGTTTATATTTGCAATACTTACCCCTGCACGCAAAATGACCTGTAAGAGTAAGTGTTGCAAATGTAAAAGTCCAAGTTACAATGAATCTTTACAACATTTATACCGGGACCCACTATTAGCTAAGAGGGGTTCCACTGTATTGCGATCCCTTTAGTCACGTGAGGGACAATTTATCGTTTGTGCTGAGAAGTCATTTTGCTCCTTTGCTCAACTTCACTGCCACTATCAATGTGGAAAATTCGTCTGTCGCCACTCAATCGATGCCCCTGGTTATTTGACATGATTTGAAGTGTTGCGCCAGGATTTCCCTTCTTGAAACGACTCAGTAATTCCTTCTGATCTGTTCTTCGTAATTTGCGGCAAGATTCTACTCTAACATAGTCAACCATGATCGTTGCCCTTCTTACTTATCGAAAGCACGTCTTTACAAGGTCTTATCTAAATTTCTGTAAATGAATCGAAGCCAGAATTGGAGTGGGGAGTTTCTGAGATGCTAAAGAGGAGTCGTGGGTCACCGTCTTGAGGAGCCCGATATATATATATATATACCTGCAGCAAACCCGTCTCAGCAGCTCATGATCTATACCCGGCCGCCATTTTTTGGGCGAGCTTTCACCCTTCTAGACCCTCTACATAAAGTTATTGGATCTTAGATTATATCTGTGTGAATTCATGAACTGCTTTACCGGGCTTTGGGGACGCTGCATGCTCCCCCATAAAATCTTGCTTCTTTGTCAGCCGACCTTTTGCTTCTTGTTTGAACGAATCGGTAACGTCTTGGACTCTTGTCCAATCAATCTCTTCGTTTTTGTTTGTCCTCAAATCATTTTCCATCTTGAGCTTAGATTTATATCACGTGACGAAACTATTTTATGTTCATGACCACCAGCACTACGACCGATCGTACCAGTACACTGCATTCTGACGAAGACGACGATGGGTCAATACGTGTCACTGAGAAGCTTTCATCGCCAGCCCGTCGCGTTTTATCAGCAGATTCACCCCTACGAGAGGGGAGAGAAATCTCATCTCCACATGACACCGTCGAATGTGCGAATGACGTGGAACTTTTTGCCTGTGTGCCTGCTTATCATCGTCCGCGTCCTCCTCGTATTGGTCATAACTCGCTGTCCTCTTCTTCTCCGTGCTCGGTTATGGCCTCGCCCACAACCTTAGGCCCTGTCCAGCGATTTCTGTCTTTTGCCCGTCTCAACCGCAGAAAAAACATACTCGGGAAGGACGCGGGTTAATGTTCCGGGAAAGCACGACAGGGATGAAAATTCTCCACCAGTTTGCTCGGCATATCTTGGCACGCATAAGTAAGGACGGGATCTCGGTTAGTCGTGACAAATCAGGCGAAGTAAAAAAAGCAACAGCGATCCGTCCAGCGTCAAATGTGCGTTGACATGTTTTTCCATGTGCCGTTAGTCATATCTCTCTCCTTAACATCTTATTTCAGAGAGATATAATTAGTCCTTATACTAATGTGCCATATATAAATACAGCTTAAACTGGATCTATGGCCCTCTTTTCCAGTCATACCCGTAAATCTCTTTCTCTCTCTCACTTTTGATCCTATTTTCCTGCCAATAATAGACACAAAGCCCCAAAATTATTTCTCGTATCTCACATCCACTTTTACCATTACTCCTCTGGGACATATTATTTTGCCCCAAGACAATCGCGTAGGAAGTGGATTTTTGGGGCTCTTTTTCACTTTATTGGTAGTAAAGTCGTTTTAAAATAGAAATGTTTGTACAGTAGAACCTGTCCAAGTTCATAGTGGGTCCCGGTATAATTACTGAAGAGATTCATCGAAATTTTAAAGTTTATATTTGCAATACTTACCCCTGCACCCAAAATAACCTGTAAGGGTAAGTGTTGCAAAACTAAGTTCCAACCATTCACTAAATCTCAACAATACTTAAACCCGGGACCCTTTATGCGTTTGGACAGGCTCTACTGTACAAACATTAGAACAAGAGTCCCCAAGAAAAAAAAAAATAAAAATAACCCACATTTACCTTTTTCCTCTTCAGATATCGTGTCGTATATTTGCGGGGACGTATATAGGTGGGATTGAAAAGATTGACGACTTCCGATCTTGTACGCTGGTCACTGCCCTTGATCTGGAAGACCGTTATTCCTACTTTCCTGTGAGTCCTCTGAGCAAATTGTGATTCCTTGCTCACAGGTATCTTTGTACAGTAGAACCTCTTATAGCTAATAGTGGGTCCCGGTATTATTACTGAAGAGATTCATAGATATTTTACTGTTTATATTTGCAATACTTACCCCTGCATATAAAATGACCTGTAAGGGTAAGTGTTGCAAATGTAAAAGTCCAAGTTACAATGAATCTTCTCAACATTTATACCGGGAACCACTATTAGCTATGAGAGGTTCTACTATATATGGACGTGCTCGCCACGCAACTCAAGTTCAAATCAATCAGCTCAATACATGAACAAGAGTCGAATGACCATTCCACCTTGGCGTGGAATATTTCTCTCCCATGATAGATGCTACTCCTTTCTCCATCGCATCAAAATGGGTATAGGACGGGGACTTTTCGTCATCAGTCCCAGAAGAGAAATATTCCAAATTAGGGGTACCCACTATCGGACTAGATTAGACTGTACAGTAAAACCTGTGTAACCCGATAGTGGGTTCGAGTTTAATTATTGAAAATATTCATGACAATATTACTGTTGATATTTGCAATACTTATCCATGCTCGCCAATTTTCGTGCATGGGTAAGTATGGCAAATAAATATATTAACATTACAATGAAACTTTTCAATAATTAAAACGGGAACAATATCGGGTTACACAGGTTTTACTGTATCAATCATTTTGGATCCATTTGTGTACTATGGAGCAGGGATTAAACTTATCCATGACTGAAATTAATATTGTCCGTTCCGATTAACAAATGAAGGGCCATGACGTCCAAAATTAAGTCCTATCACCAATAACGAATATCCTTGGCACCGGGTACGTGTATTTGTACTACACGTACGAGGACGAGGAGTGTGATCACACATCCTGTACTAATTGCCGCTTCGGGATCTTTCCTTTCGTATCCGACATTTAGTACCATTCACATTTACATGGAATT